>CM065590.1:337290275-337882848 GCA_033119425.1 Bufotes viridis | reverse complement strand
TTCGTTCACAGAGCAATTTGTTAATTAAGTTTCAGCAGTGCAATACTGCATTAGTATATTTTGGTAAAAGAAAACCGTATTGTTGGTCCATAAACCGCACAAATACCTATTTTAATTTCAGCTATGAAATATTGCATTAGTGAATTTTGTGCAAAGAAACTGTATTGTTGGTTCACAGATCACTTGTCCATACACCGCACAAATACCTATATTTAAATTTCAGCAGTGAAATGCTGCCATAGTTTATTTTGGGGAAAAGAACCTGTATTGTTGGTACACAGAGCAGTTTTGCATACACCGCACAAATACCAATTTTAAATTTCAGCAGTGAAATACTGCATTTGTGTATTTTGTGCAAAGAAACCTGTATTGTTGGTTCACAGATCACTTTTCCATACACCGCACACATACTTACATTTAAATTTCAGCAGTGAAATACTGCATTAGCTTATTTTGTGGAAAGGAAGCCATATAGTTGGTTCACAGAACAATTGTGCTTATACCGCACTAATACCCATTTTAAATTTAAGCAGTGAAATACTGCATTTGTTTATTTTGTGCAAAGAAACCTGTATTGTTGTTTCACAGATCATTTGTTCATACACCGCACAAATACCTACGTTTAAATTTCAGTGATATGCTGCATTAGTTTATTTTGGGGAAAGGAACCCATATTGTTGGTTTACAGAGCAATTGTGCATACACCGCACAAAGACATATGTTTAAATTTCAGCAGTGAAATAATGCATTGGTGTATTGTGGGGAAAGAAACCCATATTGTTGGACCACAGAGCAGTTTTGCATACACCGCACAATTACCTATTTTAAATTTCAGCAATGTAATACTGCATTAATTCATTTTGGCAAAAGAAACCCGTATTGTTGGTCAACAGAGCACTTGTGCATAAACCGCAAAAATACCTATTTTAAATTTCAGCAGTGAAATACTGCATTAGTGTTTTTTGCCAAAGAAACCCGTATTGTTAGTCCACAGAGCACTTGTGCATAAACAGCACAAATGCCAATGTTTAAATTTCAGCAGAGAAATTCTGCATTAATGTATTTTGGGGAAAGAAACCCGTATTGTTGGTTCACAGAGCACTTGTGCATACACCACACAAATACCTATGTTTAAAATTCAGCAGTGAAATACTGCATTAGTGTATTTTGGAGAAAGAAACCCATATTGTTGGTCCACAGAGCCCTTGTTCATAAACCACACAAATACCTATTTTATATTTCAGCTGTGAAATACTGCATTAGTGTATTTTGTGCTAAAAAACTGTATTGTTGGTTTACAGATCACTTGTCCATTTACCACACAAATACCTACATTTAAATTTCAGCATTGAAATGCTGAATAACTTTATTTTGGGGAAGGAACCCGTATTGTTGGTCCACAAAGCAGTTTTGCATACACCGCACAAATATCTATTTTACATTTCAGGAGTGAAATACTGCATTTGTGTATTTTGTGCAAAGAAACCTGTATTGTTGGTTCACACAGCAATTGTGCATACACCGCACAAATACCTATTTTAAACTTCTGCAGTGAAATAATGCATTATTGTATTTTGGGGAAAGAAATCTGTATTGTTGGTTCACAGATCACTTGTCCATACACTGCACAAATACCAAAGTTTAAATTTCAGCAGTGAAATGCTGACTTAGTGTATTTTGGGGAAAGAAACCCATATTGTTGGTCCAGAGAGCACTTGGTCATAAAGCGCACAAACACCTATTTTAAATTTCCGCAGTGAAAAACTGCATTAGTGAATTTTGCCACAGAAACCCTTATTGTTTGTCCACAGAGCACTTGTTCATAAACCACACAATTACCTATTTTAAGTTTCAGCAGTGAAATACTGCATTAGTGTATTTTGGCAAAAGAGACCCGTATTGTTGGTCCACAGAACAGTTGTTCATACACCAATCAAATACCTACTTTTAAAGTTCAGCAGCGAAATACTGCATTAGTGTATTTTGGGGAAAGAAACACATGTTGTTGGTCCACAGAGCTGTTTTGCATATACCGCACCAATTCCTTTTTTAAATTTCAGCAGTGAAATACTGCATTTGTGTATCTTGTGCAAAGAAATTGTATTGTTGGTTTACAGATCACTTGTCCATACACGGCACAAATACCTACATTTAAATTTCAGGAGTGAAATGCTGCCTTATTTTGTTTTAGGGAAAGGAACCCGTATTGTTGGTCCACAGAGCAGTTTTGCATACACCGCACAAATATCTATTTTAAATTTCAGCAGTGAAATACAGCATTTGTGTATTTTGTGCAAAGAAACCTGTATTGTTGGTTCACAGAGCAATTGTGCATACACCGCACAAATACATATTTTAAATTTCAGCAGTGAAATAATGCATTAGTGTATTTAGGGGAAAGAAATCTTTACTGTTGGTTCACAGATCACTTGTCCATACACTGCACAAATACCTACGTTTATTTTTCGGCAGTGAAATGCTCCAATATTGTATTCTGGGGAAAGAAACCCATAGTGTTGGTCAACAGAGCAGTTTTGCATACACCGCACAATTATCTATTTTAAGTTTAAGCAGTGAAATACTGCATTAGTGTATTTTGACAAAATAAACCCGTATTGTTGGTCCAGAGAGTACTTGAGCAAAAAACGCACAAATACCTATTTTAAATTTCAGCAGTGAAATACTGCATTAGTGGATTTTGGGGGAAAGAAACCTGTATTGTTGATTCACAGAGAACTAATGCAAACAACACACAAATACCTATGTTTAAATTTCAGCAGTGAAATTCTGCATTAGTGTATGTTGGCAAAAGAAGCCCATATTGTTGGTTCACAGAGCACTTGTGCATAACCCGCCCAAATACCAACGTTTAAATTTCAGCAGTGAAATACTGCATTTGTGTATTTTGGGGAAAGAAACCCGTATCGTTGGCCAACAGAGCAGTTTTGCATACACAGCAGAAATACCTGGGTTTAAATTTCAGAAGTGAAATACTGCATTAGTGTATTTTAGCAAAAGAATCCCGCATTGTTGTTCCACAGAGCACTTGGGCATAAACCGCACAAATACCTATTTTGAATTTCAGCAGTGAAATACTACATTAGTTTAGGTTGGGGAAAGAAACCCGTATTGTTGGTCCACAAAGCAGTTTTTTATTCAACGCACAAATACCTAAGTTTAAATTTCAGCAGTGAAATGCTGAATTAGTTCATTTTGGGGAATTGAAACCCATATTGTTCGTTCACAGAGCAATTTGTTAATTAAGTTTCAGCAGTGCAATACTGCATTAGTATATTTTGGTAAAAGAAAACCGTATTGTTGGTCCATAAACCGCACAAATACCTATTTTAATTTCAGCTATGAAATATTGCATTAGTGTATTTTGTGCAAAGAAACTGTATTGTTGGTTCACAGATCACTTGTCCATACACCGCACAAATACCTATATTTAAATTTCAGCAGTGAAATGCTGCCTTAGTTTATTTTGGGGAAAAGAACCTGTATTGTTGGTACACAGAGCAGTTTTGCATACACCGCACAAATATCTATTTTAAATTTCAGCAGTGGAATACTGCATTTGTGTATTTTGTGCAAAGAAACCTGTATTGTTGGTTCACAGATCACTTTTCCATACACCGCACAAATACCTACGTTTAAATTTCAGCAGTGAAATACTGCATTAGTGTATTTTGGTGTGAGAAATCTGTATTGTTGTTCCACAGAGCAGTTTTGCTTACACCACACAAATACCTATTTAAAATTTCAGCAGAGAAATACTGCATAAATTTATTTTGGGGAAGAAATCTGTATTGTTGGTCCACAGAGCACTTGTGCATAACCCGCACAAATAACTATTTTTAATTTGAGCAGAGAAATTCTGCTTTAGTGTATTTTGGGAAAGAACGTCGTATTGTTGGTCCACAGAGAAGTTTTGTATACACCGCACAAATACGTATTTTAAATTTCAACAGTGAAATACTGCATTTGTGTATTTTGGGGAAAGAAACCCGTATTGCTGGTCCACAGAGCAGTTTTGCAAACACAGCACAAATACCCATTTTAAATTTAAGCAGTGAAATACTGCATTAGTGTATTTTAGCAAAAGAATCCCGTATTGTTGGTCCACAGAGCACTTGTTCATAAACCGCACAAATTCCTATTTTAATTTCAACTGTGAAATACTGCATTAGTGTATTTTGTGTAAAGAAACTGTATTGTTGGTCCATGGAGGAATTTTTATAAACCGCACAAATATATTTTTAAAGTTTCAGCAGTGAAATACTGCATTTGTGTATTTTAGGGAAATAATCTAATTGTTGGTCCAAAGAGAAGTTTTGCATACAACGCACAATTACCTATTCAAGTTTCAGTAGTGAAATACTGCATTAGTGTATTTTGGCAAAAGAAAACTGTATTTTTGGTCCACAGAGCACTTGTGCATAAACCGCACAAATACCTATGTTTAAATTTCAGCAGTGAAATTCTGCATTAGTGTATGTTTGCAAAAGAAGCACGTATTGTTGGTCCACAGAGCACTTGTGCATAACCTGTGCTTTTTCTAGTTATGACCCTAGCAGTCTGTAAGGTTCATTTGTTAAGCAAAACTTCTCTCTTTCTAACCTATTCTTGACCTCTGCCACTGATAAATTAATTAATTAAATTAATACATCGGTACAATTATACACTGAACTACTAGACTATTAAAAATGACTACTACTTTATTACAATTTTTATTAACAGACAACTATTTTATTTTTGATAAGAAATTCTATCTTCAAATCACTGGGACCACGATGGGGACGGTTTGTGCACCAAATTATGCAAATCTTTTTTTAAGGTGGTGGGAAGAACAAGTAGTTTTCACTGAAACCCATTCCCTATTCACTCAACACATTTTGTTTTGGGGGCGTTTCATTGATGATGTTTTGACTTTCTGGGAGGACACCAAGGAACACTTTCATGAATTTGTTACTAAATTAAATAAAAACCAAATAGGCCTCAAATTTATAGTTGAAATTGACAATAAAATAGTATACTTCTTGGACCTAGTAATAAATATGGAATCAGGGGGCAAGATACAAACGGAGATATTTAGAAAACCCACGTCTACAAATAACTTACTCACATGGCAGAGTCACCATCCAAAATCCCTTAAAAAAGGAATCCCAGTGGGACAATATATTCGAGCAAGAAGAAATTGCTCCACAGATGAGGCTTTCGAAAAGGAAAGCAAGATACTCTATAAGAGATTTATCGATAGAGGCTATCCCCCCCAAAGTATTACACAGGGCCTATAATAGAGCAAAAATAACTGACAGAAGGCAGCTATTAACCAACAGGCAAGCACAAGAAGAAATAAACACAAAAACAAAAATAATCAGATAAATTGGAACTTTTGATGCACAGAGCTGGAAAGTGAGAAAAATAATGAACAAATAGTTTAATATTCTGTTAGCAGATGATGATGTAAAAACTGTACTACCACAGCATCCAGCAATAACGTATAGAAGGGGAAAAAATCTTAAACAATATCTAGTGGTAAGTCACTATGAAAAGCAGAGGGATAAAACTCCAAAACTTACCTGGCTGTCAACGAAGGGCTCCTACCTGTCACTACCAGAGCTTTGAGACGTTCTCACAGCTCTGTTTGTCCACCCCTGTGATGATGTCACTACTAGAGCTTGGAGGAGTTCTCTCTGCTCTGTTTTTCCGCCCCTGTGATGAGGTCTTTACTTTCAGTTTCCCTCCTCCCAGCTGTCCCTCCTGTGATTGATTCCTCTTCCTATAAAATACCCCTCTTCCTGTTTAATTGTGCGGATTATACTTTTCATTTGACCTGTATCTCTCGCTTGAGTATCTTCACTTGTGTGATATTTTTTCACTGGACCTGTGTTCTGCTGAAGCAAGTACTTCGGATATTGTCTGCTGACTTTGTATCTGTTTTCACTGCTGCAGCTCCTTCAGTTAAGTGTGCAGACATTGTGTGTTTCTGTTTGTTTGCTGACTGGATCCGAGGCGACCCCGGTTCCGTCCATATACTGAGCAGGGCACCGGTGGCCGTGCCCCTTCCACTATTGTAGGGGTTACAGTGGTCATCAGCCTTAGGTACGCGGGCATGTCTCGATCCACCATCTGGATCTGGACATGGGCTTAGCAGCATAGGGAGAGCTTTTAGGGTCTGACAGGGGTCACCCTTTATGTTCCCTAGTTTGGGTCCCGTCAGTAGCTAATTCACTGTGTATGCTCTTGTTGCTCACATACAGCCGTGACATTATAATCCGCCGAAACCGTCCTTTTGACATGGATCCGCTTTCTAACCTGGTTGACCGCATGCAGGGTCTTTCTTTGGAGGTAGCGGATCTCCGTCAATCTATGACTCAGCTTCAAGCATTGGGCTCGGCCCGGCCCATGGAGTCTGTTGCGAGCCAAAGGTCTCACTTCCGGAAACGTTCTCCGGTTGCAGTGAGAATTTTGTTCGCTTCAGAGAGGCAGCCCCTCATGGAATACCTTGGGGTGTCTCCTTTCCAAAATGGGGTCACATGTGGGGTATTTATACTGCCCTGGCATTTTAGGGGCCCTAAAACGTGACAAGAAAAATGTGTAAAAATGCCCTCCTAAAAGGTATTCATTGAAATTTGGGCCCCTTTGCGCACCCAGGCTGCAAAAAAGTGTCACTCATGTGGTATCGCCGTACTCAGAAGAAGTAGGGCAATGTGTCTAGGGGTGTATTTTTACATATACCCATGTTGGGTGAGAAAAATATCTCTGTAAACTGACAATTTAGTATAAAAAATTTAAAAAGTTGTCATTTACAGAGATATTTCTTACACCCAGCATGGGTATATGTAAAAATACACCCCAAAACACATTGCCTTACTTCTTCTGAGTACGGCGATACCACATGTGTGCCACTTTTCTGCAGCCTAGGTGCGCAAAGGGGCCCAAAATCTAATGAGTACCTTTTAGGAGGGCATTTTTACACATTTGGATTCCAGACTTCTTCTCATGCTCACCCAGGCTGCAAAAAAGTGTCACACATGTGGTATCGCCGTACTCAGGAGAAGTAGGGCAATGTGTTTTGGGGTGTATTTTTACATATACCCATGCTGGGTGTGAGAAATATCTCTGTAAATGACAACATTTTAAATTTTTTTATCCAAAGTTGTCAGTTTACAGAGATATTTCTCTCACCCAACATGGGTATATGTAAAAATACACCCCTAAACACATTGCCCTACTTCTTCTGAGTACGGAGATACCACATGAGTGACAATTTCTTGCAGCCTGGGTGCACAAAGGGGCCCAAATTCCAACGAGTACCTTTAGGTTTTACAAGGTTGCTGACAATTTAGCCCCGCCCAAAATGCCAGAACAGCAAACACACCCCACAAATGACCCCTTTTCGGAAAGTAGACGCCCCAAGGTATTCACTGAGGTGCATAGTGAGTCCGTGGGAGATTTTTTTTTTTTTTGCCAGAAGTTAGCAGAAATAGAAACTTTATATTTTTTTTTCTTTCCTCAGAAAGTGTCATTTTCCGCTAACTTGTGAAACAAAATGAAATGATACATGAACTCATCATGCCCCTCCGCGAATACTTTGGGGTGTCTTCTTTGTAAAATGGTGTCATTTGGGGGGTATTTATACTATCCTGACATTCTAGCACCTGAAGAAACATGACAGGTGCTCAGAAAGTCAGAGCTGCTTCAAAATGCAGAAATTCACTTTTTTGCACCATAGTTTGTAAACGCTATAACTTTTACCCAAACCAATAAATATACACTTATTGGATTTTTTTTATCAAAGACATGTAGAACAATAAATTTTGCGAAAAATTCATATAGAAATGTAGTTTAAAAAAAAAAAAAATTACAACAGAAAGTGAAAAATTTCATTTTTTTGCAAAAATTTCGGTCATTTTTGATTAATAGCAAAAAAAGTAAAAATGTGAGCAGCAATGAAATACCATCAAATGAAAGCTCTATTAGTGAGAAGAAAAGGAGGTAAAATTCATTTGGGTGGTAAGATGCATGACGGAGCAATAAACGGTGAAAGTAGTGTAGTGCAGAATTGTAAAAAGTGGCCTGGTCATTAAGGGTTTTTAAGCTAGGGGGCTGAAGTGGTTAAGTTTCAGCAGTAAAATACTGCATTTGTGTAATTTTGGGGAAAGAAACCCAAATTGTTGGTTCACAAAGCACTTGACCATACATCGCACAAATACCTATGTTTAAATTTCAGCAGTGAAATACTGCATTAGTGTATTTTAGGGAAAGAAACCCGTATTGTTGGTCCACAGAGCAGTTTTACATACACCGTAACAATTCCTATTTTAAATTTCAGCTGTGAAATACTGCATTTGTGTATTTTGGGGAAAGAAACACGTATTGTTGGTCCACAGAGCAGTTTTGCATACACCACACAAATAACTTTTTTTAAATTTCAGCATTGAAAAACTGCATTTGTGTATTTTGGGCAAAAAAACCTGCATTGTTGGATCACAGAGCAGTTTTGTATACACCACACAAATACCAATTTTAAATTTCAGCAGTGAAATACTGCATTAGTGTATTTTGGGGAAAGAAACCCGTATTGTTGGTCAACAGAGCAGTTTTGCATACACCGCAAAAATACCTATTTTAAATTTCAGCAGTGAAATACTGCATTAGTGTATTTTGGGGAAAGAAACCTGAATAGTTGGTCTACAGAGCACATGTGCATACACCGCACAAATGCCAACGTTGAAATTTCAGCAGTGAAATAATGCATTAGTGTATTTTGGGGAAAGAAACACGTATTGTTGGTCCACAGAGCAGTTTTGCATACAACGCACAAATACTTCTTTTTAAGTTTCAGCAGTGAAATACTGCATTTGTGTATTTTTGGCAATTAAACCTGTATTGTTTGTTCACAGAGCAGTTTTGCATACACCGCAAAAATACCTATTTTAAATTTCAGCAGTGAAATACTGCATTTGTGTATTTTGGGCAAAAAACCTGTATTGTTGGTCAACAGAGCAGTTTTGCATACATCGCACAAATACCTTTTTTAAGTTTCAGCAGTGAAATCCTGCATTAGTGTATTTTGGGGAAAGAAACCCGTATTTTTGTTTCACAGATCACGTATCCATACACCGCCCAAATACCTAAGTTTAAATTTCAGCAGTGAAATACTGCATTCGTTAATTTTGGGGAAAGGAACCCGTGTTGTTGGTTCACAGAGCAATTGTGCATACACTGCACAAATACCTACGTTTAAATTTCAGCAGGGATATAATGCATTAGTGCATTTTGGGGAAAGAAACCCGTATTGTTGGCCAACAGAGCAGTTTTGCATACACCGCACAAATACCTATTTTAAATTTCAGCAGTGAAATACTGCATTTGTGTATTTTGGGGAAAGAAACACGTTTTGTTGGTTAACAGATCACTTGTCCATGAACAGCACAAATACGTATTTTAGATTTACAGTAAGTAGTGAAATACTGCATTAGTGAATTTTTGGGAAGAAACGCGTATTGTTGGTTCACAGAATACTTGTGCATACACCACTCAAATACCTATGTTTAAATTTCAGCAGTAAAATACCGCATTTGTGTATTTTGCGGAAAGAAAACAGTATTGTTGGTCAACAGAGCAGTTTTGCATACATCGCACAAATACCTATTTTAAATTTCAGCAGTGAAATCCTGCATTAGTGTATTTTGGGGAAAGAAACCCGTATTTTTGTTTCACAGAGCAATTGTGCATACACTGCACAAATACCTACGTTTAAATTTTTAGCAGGGGTATAAGGCATTAGTGTATTTTAGCGAAAGAAACCGATATTGTTGGTCCACAGCGCAGTTTTGCATATACCGCACTAATACCTATTTAAAGTTTCAGCAGTGAAATTTTGCATTTGTGTATTTTGGGCAAAGAAACCATTGTTGGTCCACAGAGAAGTTTTGCATACACCGCACAAATACCTATTTTAAATTTCAGCAGTGAAATAATGCATTAGTGTATTTTGGGGAAAGAAACCCATATTGTTGGTCAACAGAGCAGTTTTGCATACACCGCAAAAATACCTATTTTAAATTTCAGCTGTGAAATACTGCATTAGTGTATTTTGGGGAAAGAAACCTGAATAGTTGGTCTACAGAGCACGTGTGCATACACCGCACAAATGCCAACGTTGAAATTTCAGCAGTGGAATAATGCATTAGTGTATTTTGGGGAAAGAAACACGTATTGTTAGTCCACAGAGCAGTTTTGCATACAACGCACAAATACTTCTTTTTAAGTTTCAGCAGTGAAATACTGCATTTGTGTATTTTTGGCAAATAAACCTGTATTGTTTGTTCACAGAGCAGTTTTGCATACACCGCAAAAATACCTATTTTAAATTTCAGCAGTGAGATACTGCATTTGTGTATTTTGGGCAAAGAAACCTGTATTGTTGGTTCACAGAGCAGTTTTGCATTCACCGCACAAATACCTTTTTTAAGTTTCAGCAGTGAAATACTGCATTTGTGTATTTTGGGCAAAGAAGCCCATATTGTTGGTCCACAGAGCAGTTTTGCATTTACCGCACAAATACCTTTTTTAAGTTTCAGCAGTGAAATACTGCATTTGTGTATTTTGGGCAAAGAAGCCCATATTGTTGGTCCACAGAGCAGTTTTGCATACACCGCACAAATATCTTTTTTAAGTTTCAGCAGTGAAATACTTCATTTGTGTATTTTGGGCAAAGAAACCTGTATTGTTGGATCACAGAGCAGTTTTGCATACACCACACAAATACCTATTTTAAATTTCAGCAGAGAAATACTGCATTAGTGTATTTTGGGGAAAAAAACCTGAATAGTTGGTCTACAGAGCACGTGTGCATACACCGCACAAATGCCAACGTTTAAATTTCAGCAGTGAAATAATGCATTAGTGTATTTTGGGGAAAGAAACACGTATTGTTGGTCCACAAAGCAGTTTTGCATACAACGCGCAAATAACTTTTTTTAAGTTTCAGCAGTGAAATACTGCATTTGTGTATTTTTGGCAAATAAACCTGTATTGTTTGTTCACAGAGCAGTTTTGCATACACTGCAAAAATGCCTATTTTAAATTTCAGCAGTGAAATACTGCATTTGTGTATTTTGCGCAGAGAAAACTGTATTGTTGGTTCACAGAGCAGTTTTGCATTTACCACACAAATACCTATTTTAAGTTTCAGCAGAGAAATAATGCTTTAGTGCATTTTGTGGAAAAGAAACCCGTATTGTTGGTCCACAGAGCAGTTTTGCATACACCGCACAAATATCTTTTTTAAGTTTCAGCAGTGAAATACTTCAATTGTGTATTTTGGGCAAAGAAACCTGTATTGTTGGATCACAGAGCAGTTTTGCATACACCACACAAATCCTATTTTATTAATTTTAGCATTGAAATACTGCATTAGTGTATTTTGGGTAAAAGAAACCCGTATTGTTGGTCCACAGAGCAGTTTTGCATACACCGCACAAATACCTATTTTAAATTTCAGCAGTGAAATACTGCATTTGTGTATTTTGGGGAAAGAAACACGTTTTGTTGGTTAACAGATCACTTGTCCATGAACAGCACAAATACGTATTTTAGATTTACAGTAAGTAGTGAAATACTGCATTAGTGTATTTTGGGGACAGAAACTCGTATTGTTGGTTCACAGCATACTTGTGCATACACCGCTCAAATACCCATGTTTAAATTTCAGCAGTAAAATACTGCATTTGTGTATTTTGCGGAAAGAAAACAGTATTGTTGGTTAACAGAGCACTTTTGCATAGATCGCACAAATACCTATTTTAAATTTCAGCAGTGAAATACTGCATTAGTGTATTTTGGTGAAAAAAACTGTATTGTTTTTCCACAGATCACTTGTCCATACAAGGCACAAATGCCTACGTTTAAATTTCAGCAGTGAAATACTGCATTCGTTAATTTTGGGGAAAGGAACCCGTGTTGTTGGTTCACAGAGCAATTGTGCATATACTGCACAAATACCTACGTTTAAATTTCAGCACTGAAATAATACATTAGTGTACTTTGGCAAAAGAAACCCATATTGTTGGTCCACAGAGCAGTTTTGCATATACTGCACTAATACCTATTTAAAGTTTCAGCAGTGAAATTTTGCATTTGTGTATTTTGGGCAAAGAAACCATTGTTGGTCCACAGAGCAGTTTTGCATACACCGCACAAATACCTATTTTAAATTTCAGCAGTGAAATACTGCATTAGTGTATTTTGGGGAAAGATACCCGTATTGTTGGTCAACAGAGCAGATTTGCATACACCGCACAAATACCCTATCAGCTATAAAACTAAACTACACTATTCCCTAATCACTACCTGAAACTAACTAACTAGAATATTATAAATTAAATCGATATGATATAAAACGCACAGCAGACAAAATCGCTGCTGGGTAATGTTGTCACTTATATAGTGAAGGAGTAGTCTAGTTTCCTATTGGTTGCTAGGGATGTTGCTAAGTTGTGACAAAGCCTTCTCATTGGCTATTCAAGCTAGGAGAAGGGAGGGAAAATGATAATGATGAGTCACCTCATACATTGTAGAGAAAAAAAATATATGGAGAATATATCACTATATTCTACATATTCGAAAATTCAAACAAACAAAACCTATACGAAAATAGCTTGATGCCCCTAAGCAGTTACAAAAATGCAAATATTGCATTCTAAATGACTCTAATTACTGAATACTGATGTATAATTTTCCTCTTTACTGTATTTTATGTCATGCGAAAATTCGGCAATTACATATGCGCGTGAATCGGATCGCATAAGGGCAGTATACAATTAGGTTGGCTTGCTGAGTCGAATATAGAGAAGATAGCGAATATACTGCTATATTCGCAATATTCGTCTATTCGAGTAGACCAAGATGAAGCCTGTAATTGCAGATTTTTCGCATGACACAAACTATCTTACATACAGAGGACAATTATAAATCAGTAATGAAAATTGCTACTGTGATGTATAATTTGCCTCTTTATGTAGGAAACTGTATCTTACGTCATGCGAAAAATCGGCAATTGCATATGCGCGTGTATCGGATCGCACAATGCCAGTATACTATTAGGTTAGCTTGCTGGGTCGAATAGACGAAGATAAAGAAAATAGCGACTGTAGTGCTATATTCGCAATATTCGTCTATTCGAGTAGACCAACCAAGACAACCCGTTGAATGAACCCAATATAATACTGCCCTTATGCGGTGCGATTCACGCGCATAGGTGATTGCCGATTTTTCGCATGATGTAAAATACAGTTTACTACAAGAAGAGGCAGATTATACATCACAGTAACAATTCTCATTACTGATTTATAATTCTCTGTATGTAAGATAGTTTATGTCATGCGAAAAATTGGCAATTACATATGCGCGTAAATCGCACCGCATAAGGGAAGTATACTATTAGGTTCATTTAATGGGTTGTCTTGGTCGTCTAGGTCATAAGATCTAAGTTGAATTCGCATTGCGATTAATGTAACCTGTAATACTCGCATAGCGAATTCAACTTAGAGCTGGGTTCCTAAAGGTTGGCAATGGCTTGCTAGAATATTACGATTATAACAAATTCACGAATATAGCACTATATTCACAATCTTCGTTATATTCCAGCAAGTAGCAAGTTCAACCAACCATTAGGAGCTCAGCTCAAAGTTTAATTCGCGATGCGAGTATATGTTCGCATCGCGAATTAAACTTTGAGCTGAGCTCTTAATGGTTGCATTGCTATAATTGACGAAGATTGGGGATATAGCACTATATTCTCAATCATCTTCTAGCAACAACCATGAGGAACCCAGATCTAAGTTTAATTCGCGATGCGAACATATACTCGCATTGAGAATTAACGTCAGAGTTGGGTTGATGGATTCCCATTTACAATGAAAACATGATTCCTTCCTGCTCACTCATTGGCCCACAAGAAGGAAGCAGGGACAAGTCATGTTTTCGCTTTTCAGATATTGGAAAATGGTGAATATTCGAATTAGCGAATAGCTTCGCCTGCATCCCCTGTTGCTACACTCCTGGGCAAACCCATCAGTCAGTACATGTACTGTTCCACCATGTTGCTGAACTGCTGCCTCCTGCTAAGACGTTCCAGATCTGCTGATGGTGCTGGTTGTTGTGGCATGATGACAAAGCTTTTCCACATTTTGCCCATGCTAACCCTGCCTTCTGAGGTGCTGGTGGTGACCCAGCTGCGTTGGCGACTTCTTCCTCCTCCTCCTCCTCTGTCTTCACCTTGTGCTTCCACTGAGTCCCCGGTGTCAGGTGTGAATGCCATCAGTAGCATGTCTACTATGGGGCACATCTTTCCATCACGCTCCAGTGAGGGAATTAAGGATGGCATGTTGTCCTTGTAACAGAGATCTAGCAGGGTGGCCACCCAGTAATCAGCGCAAGTTAGAATGTGGCTGTAATTCGGCAGTCATTGTGCAGGCATTGCACCATGTAGTCGCTCATGTGTGCCAGGCTGCCCAGAAGCAAGGACAAGCTGTCCTCTTTGAGGGAGATATATATCGTCTGTGTCCTCTGTATCACCCAGCCACACTCCAGTGATGCCCGTGAGCTGGCTTAGGTGCCACCCTGCTGAGAACACAGTTCCTCCTACTCCTCCTCCTCATCCTCCAGAACTGTGCCCTGGCTGAACAATTGTGTTGTGTGTGTAGGGTGTGAGGCTGTTCAGGTTAATTTTCTCTTGTTGAAATGTTCCTTGTATAGTTTTTGTTCCAATATATAATAAAAAGTCCTGATAGACGTGGAAATGTTAACCAACAATCAAACCAACAGAAAGAAGATGTGGTGGTGTTGCTGCCACATCCTCTGTTTGCTGGGTGGCAGGTGCCACTGTCACTCACTTGGGCTCAGGTTTAGAATGTTTATTTATTATTTTTCTGTATTTTCTGTTATTTTAAGTAATTTCCCTATCCACATTTATTTGCAGAGCAGTCACCATGCTCTTAAGCACATTTTGCTGCCTTTTCCAGCCCTCTAGCCCTTTCCAGGGCTATTTTATAGCCATTTTAGTGCCCAAAAGTTTGGGTCCCCATTGACTTCAATGGGGTTCGGGTTTTTTCTGAAGTTCGGCCGAACCCGTCGAACCCGAACTTCCAGCTGTTCGCTCAACTCTAGTTATGACAGAGTAATCTATGTTGTACACATACTCTTCCTAGGTGAAGCAACAGGAATCACACATGGCAAAAAACTGAAAATATAGTTATAATTTAATTTAGTGCAAATCAGAAGATGGTTCAGATAATTCAGGGTCAGCAACATCAACAAGAAGAATGCAAGTAAAATTATAAGGCATGACTAGGTTACTAGAAGTGGAGTATGAATGACAAAATTGACAACATTTTAGTATGAAAATTTAGATGGGATGAAAGCAACTGGTCAAATCAGACATAATGCTTCATAACTTATATAGAAATTCATACTACATCATAATTCAGTAGTTGTGTACTTAAGTGGTTATCCCATGAAAAATATTACTCTGCAACAAATAGAAAATGTGTACTACATATGCAAAAAAATCTAATTCTGGTTGACCTTAATTCAGTGGTGGACTAAAATACTCACTACCTGGTCTTTTCCTTCTGTCAGTGCCAAGAAGCCTTTCATTTATTCCACCCTACTTCTAAATTCATAGAAATATATTGGTATATCTCTTTCTAGACAATGTAGAAAGAAATTGGTGTAGGCACCACTGCTGTCTCTGATTTTCCAAGGCCATGTAACAACACTTTCATGTATCACATGGCCTAGGAGCAACTTAGCTCCATTCAAGTGAATAGAGCTGAGCGTGATACCAAGCACAACCAATGTATGGCGATGTGCTTGGTAAACTGTGAGAAGGCAGCAGCACCCACAGAAGTGACGATGCTTTCTCAAATGAGCTAATGGAAGGGGGTCCCAGGTGTCGGACCACCAACAATTAGATACTAATGACTAGTGTTGAGCAAATCGAAGTGTCCGAAGAGGACTTCTATCCGAATAACCCTTTTAATGTATAGTGTACATATAGACAGATTAAAGGGGTTGTCTGGGTTCAGAGCTGCCCAGGCAGCCCCTCAGAGATGAGCATCGGAGCATTTCATGCTCTGATGCTCTCCCTTGCCCTGCACCTTACCCTTTTTTACAGAATAAGGCTACTTTGACACTAGCGTTTCTATTTTCCGATATTGAGATACGTCATAGGATCTCAATACTGGAGAAAAATGCTTCCATTTTGTCCCCATTTATTGTCAATCGGGACAAAACGTAACTGAACCGAACGGAATGCTCCAAAAAGCATTCCTTTCCATTTGGTTGCATTCCCATACAGGAGAGCAAACCGCAGAAAGCTCTGTTTTTTTTTTCCATCATGGGATGTGGAACAAAACGCATCCAGCATGACCAACAATGCAAGTTAATGGGGACGGATCCGTTTTCTCTGACACAATAGAAAAGTCAATGGGGGACGGATCCATCCTTTCTATGTTAAAGATAATACAACCGGATCCATTCATAATGGATGCTGATGGTTTTATTATCTGTAATGGAAGCATTTTTGCTGATCCCTGCCAGATCCAACAAAAACGCTAGTGTGCAAGTAGCCCTACACTGCTGTCACTGTTCCCGGTGACATCGCTGGCACTAATGGACAGGCTTTAGCGCTGCCCTAGTCTGTAAAAATGTAGCCTATAAGTGACGGTGACGTCACCGGGTTCAATGCTAGGCTGAAGCCTCCGCCTAGCAGTGTAAGTCGATAAACAAAAAAGCCCTTGCCCTGAATTATACAGCGCAGGGCAAGGGAGAGCATCACTCATCTCACAGGGGCCTCCTGGTGCTGAAGAGGATGTGTCCAGGTTCAGCTCTGAAACTTGACAACCCCTTTAAGTTTTAACATTTATATTTGAGTGTATCTAGCACTACAAAAATGCAGTGGTTTCACTACTAACCCTGAGCTACACAGTTTACAAAATGATATGTTCTTACTTATTAATCAGTTTTTTCAACTTGTAGTTTTTAGTAGTATATATAAAAATTATATTAATTAAACAGATAACCATCATGCAGCAACCTGCTGGTAACATACAAACGTCTCACCTGGCAATTAAATTTTGAAAGCCTGCACTTCATTACTTGCTACTAAATTAATGGCTGATATTAAAACCAAATGTACTAAAGTAAAAGAGCATTAAATAAATAATAGACCTTTTCCATGCCTTCACCTAGCTTGTCATTTTACACAGTTCTCGATAATTGTCTGAAACATCAGTCTAACAAAACATCAGTGGAGATGAGGGCTGCATTTACATGCATCAATCACCTCTGCTGTATGAAGACAAAGCAATCACTACAGTGATCCCTTGTCACTGTAGAAAATAATTGTCCCTGGGCACTGGCAGCATATCATTGTTTATACTGCACAATCTGATGCAATTATTTTAGGTGCTGTATGAAAGACATACTAACCGAATGAACATTTGCTTGTTCATTAGGTTATTGCGGGAACCTTTGACACAGGCCACTTATTAGGAGCAAGAATTTCTACAAATACTTATCTCCGTTAATTGATCTATTGGTCCTTGCAAAATTACCTTTAGTTTATTTCTACTATATTGAGATCTTCCCTGCATTAACAAGAAAGTAAGAGTCCCTCAGTAAAATACTATTTTTTTGTGTTCTTAATGCTTTGACTATTGTGAGGGTGTTAAGGCAGTTACATGTGAATTTTACGCAATATTTAAGAGTTGTTCAGGCACTGGCTTCATTTTTTTTTTCTTAAAAAAAAAAACTGTTAGATTTGATGTCAACAGTATCAAGCTGTAAAAGTTGACCTTAATATTTAACTCATGAAACTTTTGAAGCATATTACATTTCTATTATTCCATTATTTTAAGACACTTTTTGACTTGGAAAATGTTGTATGCTTTTGTTTTATCCATTGGCAAATAGTATATGCCAAATTATATGCAAAGATTGTGGGGTACATTGTATAGATCATGTGGATAGATTTTATAAGGTGAGTAGGATTGCTAAATAATGTGCTTATCACCCTTACAATCATAAAATTTACTCTGTGGGATTCTGAATGCAATTTTAGTGGGTTTCTTTTTCCGTTCAAGAGACCCATACTTGTCCAGTAATTGCTATTAAGTGTCTACATCCTGTTATTTGAAAGTGCATTTGTACTTGCTTTTCCTTTCCTGCAACTGAGATCTATGTGTGGGAGTGATAGCCTAGTGTTTTGCTGAAGCTTTGAAGGTAGTACAAAAGAGAAATAAATGCCAATACAAAAGGATTTTCTGTATTCTAGCATGCTTTGCTGCCCCTTAGTTATAATTTCTTAAAAAAAGCTTCAACATTTGTATGGAAAAGAAAATATAGATATAAGATACAATAAATTAATCTATGGATAAAAAGCTTTTTGAAAAAGGTAGGCAGACATACAGTTGCTACACAGGAGACACATCACAGTCCTAATATTTGTAAAAAAATAAACCTGTACCTTGCAACTGATTTTATGATACTGCTCAAAGTGTGATATTGTGCTCATAGTTGTGCATATCACTTGTTAGAAAAAATAAAGATTCCAATATTGTAATATGCGTATCTATAATGTTTCATATTACTTTAGGTCTTCTGTTTTTATATTGGATATTTAGAGATATAGGTACTGTAGCAAACTGGGAAAGAGAATGTTGCTAAGGCAACCTTGCGACTCTTGAAGATTCCCCTGCTTGTGTCCTATTAATTAGAATAGGTTCTGTACATGAGACTCCTCTACATTGATGGGTGTTTCCACAACTGTGTCAGCCAATTTGACTCTGCACCTCAAGAGAGCATACATAACATTAGATAAAAGTCATATAAATCAAGAATATATTGTAACAATTTTAGGGGTAATTAGCTAATTGGATTGCTATCCCCTCAGTCTTTATAGCACCAAGAAGTTAATTCCAATACAAATGGTTCTTGATCAGCCAACTCTTCCTTTGCGTTCATGCAGAGCTATTACCATCAACTAAGAAATTCTAGCCATCTCGCTATGAAAATTAGAGATGAGTAAATAGAAGTTAAAGTAGAATTTTATCCGAATTTAATGAAAAATTTGATTCGCACTGAAGCCAAATTTCCTCGTGCTTTGTGGTAACAATTCACATTTTTTTCTAAAATGGCTACTGCACGTGCTAGAACATGGAGCAAAGAACTCTGGGAACAAGGAATCACCCACAATGCCATTCATGCAGCCAATCAGCAGCCAGCCAGCCCCTGTGATATTACATCCCTATAAATAGCCTTAGCCATCTTGGATTCAGCCATTTTCCAGTGTACTTAGTGCAGGTAGAGACGTCAGCAGGCGCCAAGGACAGTGCTAGGAAAGACTTTATTGTGCTGAAAAAAATATTTTGAAGTTCAGGGAAAGATTATTCAAGGTGTAGGGAAAGAATAGGGAGGTATCATCCACACTATTAAAGGAGAACAGGGTGCAGTAGGAGAGTGTACAGCCTGGGTAATAGGAGCGATTCTATTACACCTTTCTGCACTAATTGGGCATCAAAATTGCAGTTATGCTGTTGCTTTTAGGTTGCTTGCACTATATAATACATCAGTAATTCCAGCAAACCTTGGTTGTTATTGGGGTGCAAATTCTGTGTGATGCAGCCATTTATGGGATATATTAATAGGAAATATATGTATGTCCTATTAGCCGTTCTATGTTGATTTTGCATTGTTTTACTTTTTGGGGGGTGTCTTAATAGGAAAAAAAAGAAAAAAATAATTCTGTAATAACTGCTGTTCAGCAATGAAGTTACATTGTACTACAACCATTTACAGGGTGTATTAATAGGAAAGATTTGTAAGTCCTATTAGCTGTTCTGCGGTGAATTGTGATTGTTATATTTCTTTTTTTGGGGCGTATTAATAGGAAAAAGAATACATCTTAATTGCTGTTCTGCAGTGAAGTTACATTGCACTACAGCCTTTTTTTGGTGTATTATTTTAATTTAATTTTTTTATTATACAGTATGTCAGATGGAGAGGTGACAGGCCCTTCAAAGGGAAATGGGCAGTGACCAAAAATTTTCTGTCGCAGGCAGAAGCAGCAGTAGAAGAAAGGGGGATGGCAGCAGGAGTCGCAGCAGGAGGCCTGAGCTCCCAGTGTAATCTAGCGGTCGTGTCTTGACCAGCAACCCAGTGGTGCTTGAATGGTTGACTCGGTCTTCGCCTTCGTGGCTAGTGACATCAGACACCCCCAGCCAAGAGTCGGTTCCTCTGACACAACGCTTAGCTGGCATGGCCCGGGAACAGGCCCTGTGCCCCCAACTGTCCTCAACCTGCCTCTGTTATTTTCTGTTTCCTCAGCACCGTGGGCTCGGCTCCACTTTTCAGCAAGGACAAGCTACTCGAGGACAGTCAGCAGCTACTGCCCAGCCAACATCTGGAGGAGACATCCTCCGCTTCCTCCGGTAGGTGGCAAGTAGTGATTATGAAAGTCGCGTGGGAGCAGGTGTTGCCAGCAGTCAGGATCCTGGCCCTGAGACCGTTGAGGGGGACATCAGTGATGTGCAGACAGTAGTAGCGGATGATGATGAAGTAGCCGATCGCACTTGGGAGCCAAGTAAAGAAGGGGCTTCATAATCTCTCATCAGGAGAAGAGGGCAGCAGCTTGCTCTTGAGGCAGCGACTGAGACAGCAGGGTGGTAGCCTGGCTGTGAGTCAGCAGAGTGGCAGCAGTGGGAGGTCAGGAGCCAACTGTTCCTGGGTTAGACTACCCGATCCGCAGGAGCCTACCTGCATGGAAAGTGGTGGTGCCGAGGTTCACGGAGGCAGTTGTAGCAGGCAGTTAGCGAGGAGTGTTGGGGGAAAAATGCCATAATTTTTTGCTAGGCTGCTGGAGGAGGTGAACATGACAATTTGACAAATTTGTAGGCAGAAGGTGAAGAGTGGCCAGGGTGCCAATGTTGCTGTCTGTCCTTTCCATCATCTGCTGGTCTTGATGCTCCTGCTCCTCATACTCCTACTCCTCATCATTCATTCCATCAGCAATCAATTATCGAAGCGATTGCCAATAGACAACAGTATGCTTGCACTCATCCAACGGCTCAGAAGCTGAACGTGCTCTTGGCCAAGTTGCTGGTGCTGCAGTCCCTCCCTTTCCAAGTGGTGGACTTTGCACCTTTCAGAGAACTGATGGCTTGTGCCAAGCCGAGGTGGAGAGTCCCAAGCCATCATTTCTTTGCCAAAAAGGCAGTACCTGCTTTGCACACATATATAGAACAGAAGGTGGGACAGTCAGTGTCTGCCAAAGTGCATGGCAGTGCTGACATGTGGAGCTTTAACTACGGTCAAGGACAATATGAGGGATGAGAAAATTGACTTTAAATGAAACATCATAAGTCAATTCACATAAAACCTCGTTCTAATTCTGTACAGAGCAGGAGCTTAGTACAGTATTAGAATTAGAGATGAGCGAACACCTGGATGTTCGGGTTCGAGAGGTTCGGCCGAACTTCTGGAAAATGTCCGGGTTCGTGATCCGAACTCAACCCGAACTTCATCCCGAACCCCATAGAAGTCAATGGGGACCCAAACTTTTGGGCACTAAAAAGGCTGTAAAAGACACCCAGAGGGATAATATACCGCAATAAACGCATTGTGATTACAACTTTGAGCTAACGATCACCATGGGAACGCCTCCTCCAGTAGAATGTACTGTCGGATCTGAGAATTAAGTTGAAATCGCAATGCGATTCTTATATATTTGCTTAATCGCATTGCGATTTCAACTTAGCATTGCTAAATAATTCCATCCATATCGTTAACTTACTGAGTCAGTAAGTTAACGAATATGGATGGAATTATTTAGCAATGCTAAGTTGAAACGGCAATGCGATTAAGCAGATATATAATAATCACATTGCGATTTCAACTTAATTCTCACATCCGACAGTACATTCTACTGGAGGAGGCGTTCCCATGGTGATCGGTAGCTTAAAGTTGTAATCGCAATGCGATTAAGCAAATACATAAGAATCGCATTGCGATTCCAACTTTTTAGTACTCAACTTTTAAAATCGTACACCACTTTAAGTTCCAAAGTTGCAATCGCGTTCGAATAGAACTTAAAGCTGTCTCTTAGTCAGTTTTAGTATTGGTGTGCTGTAATAGAAGTTACATTCGTACGCGAATAGAACTTAGAGCAATACAGTCAACTTTACACTGTTAGTTTTATTATCGCGATAATACAACTATTCAAGAATCGTGTACGTGCGTCTGTACGTGTGTGCGTTACCTACTATTCTATTTTGCCAGCCACAGCTGAAACCACTGATTTATGGTATTGCTATTTTGGCAATTGAATTTAACCCCAGAAAATAATCTATCCTTTGCCAGACAGCAGACAGTATTATACTTGTCTAGCCAAAGCTGGAACACCAGATTTAGGGGATTGGTATTTGGGCAATTGTATTTAACCCCTTAATAAAATATAGAAATTTCTTTCCTGAGTTTCTAGGGGTGACAATCAGCACAGCCAAGCCCCTGATGTAGGATATAGCAAAATAAAAAAACTAGTATTGATGGATTGATGGACTTGGTGGCAGCTTCTTCTGGCGCACCACAAGTCACAAAATGGCCGCCGATCAACCCAGAAAATAAGTGACAGAAAAACGCTCTGTGCAGCCTAAAAACCAGCGAGCAAGTAACTAGCAGAAGTTCAATGATTCTCAGCTGTAAATTGATCCGTTCATTAGGTGCTGTTGCTGACTTTAACCTGCCTAATCTCGCCCTGATAGAAGCTGCGTCCTCTCCCTACACTAATCAGAGCAGTGTGACGTGCGGCGCTACGTGACTCCAGCTTAAATAGAGGCTGGGTCACATGCTGCACTTGGCCAATCACAGCCATGCCATTAGTAGGCATGGCTGTGATGGGCTCTTAGGGCAAGAAGTAAAATGCTAACTGATTGGCTGCTGTGCAGCCCTTCAGAAAGCGGGAAGAAATCGACGAACACCGGACCCGAACCCGAACTTTTTTGAAAATGTCCGGGTTCGGGTCCGTGTCACGGACACCCCAAAATTCGGTACGAACCCGAACTATTCTCGAACTGTTCGCTCAACACTAGTGGTACAGTGTCAAATGCTTTGGAGAAGTCCAGATATGCGACATCCATTGATTCACAGCGTTCAAGTCTAGAACTTACCTCCTTATAGAAACTGATTAAATTAGTTTGGCATGACCTATCCCTCATGAAGCCATGCTGATATGGCGTTATTTGCTTATTTTCATTGAGCTACTCCAAGATAGCATCTCTTAGAAAACGTTCAGTTTACCCACAACAAATGTTAAACTTACCGGCATATAATTTCCAGGCTCTGTTTTTGAACCCTTTTTGAATATTGGCACCACATTTACTATGCGTCAATCCTGTGGAACATTCTCTGTCAGTAGAGTTGAGTGAACACCTGGATGTTCAGGTTCGAGACCTTTTATTTTATTTTAAGTAATTTCCCTATCCACATATGTTTGCAGGGCATTTACCTACATTTTGCTGCCTTCTGCAGCCCTCTAGCCCTTTCCAGGGCTATTTTACAGCCATTTAAGTGCCCAAAAGTTCGGGTCCCCATTGACTTCAATGGGGTTTGGGTTCAGGATCTGAAACTCGACCCAAACTTGAACCCAAACCCTATTGAAGTAAATGGTGACCCGAAACTTTTGGGCACTTAAAAGGCTGTAAAATAGCCCTGGAAAGGGCTAGAGGGCTGCAAAAGGCAGCAAAATGTAGGTAAATGCCCTGTAAACATATGTGGATAGGGAAATGACTTAAAATAAAACAAAATACAGAAAAATAATAAATAAACATTCTAAACTTGAGCCCAAGTGAGTGACAGTGACACCTGTCACCCAGCAAACAGAGTATATGGCAGCAACGCCACCACATCTGTCATTGTCACCAAGCATCTCTACCAAATCCCATGGAAGTGTTCAGCTATCAGCTGTCCATCTCCCAAACACTGCAGAGAAAAAGAAATAGAAAGAGGAAGTACCCCCCTACCCATGGCTCTGGTTGCCTTATTTAAAACTTCCTGGTCCTTTGAAGTGCTGTCATTCTGTCTGGTGGACAGCTTTAAAAACCTTATGGCGGTGGCTGTCCCACAGTACGTGTATCCCAGCCGCCGCTACTTTTGCAGGCGAGCCATCCCTTCCCTGCACAACGGAGTGGCGGACAAAATCAAGTGTGCACTGCACAACGCTATCTGTGGCAAACTCCACATAACCAACAACACAGTGGGTAAATGTAGCGGCTGGCCCAGAGGCAGATAACATTTTTGTGAATGTCCTTCTGCCCCCGAGGGCTTTTCTCTTTGAATCCTGTTACCTCCTCCTCCTCTACCACCTCCTCATCTGCTCCGTGTAACACCTTCACCACCCACAGTAACACAACCAGGGGGAAACAACAGCAGTTTGTTTTAAAACTTGTGCGTTTGTGGGACAAAACCCGCACCGCGCAGGGGCTGTGGACAGGCATGGAACAACAGACCTACAGCCCAGCCTGGTGTTGTGTGCTAATGGGCGAAATATACTAGCAGGTCTGGGCCTAGCCGGTTTGACGCACATCCCCTGACTGCCACATGTGCTGAATTTGGGGTGCAGAAATTCCTAAACACCAGACAGTGAAAATCAATTCAGTTAATCGAACACACACAACACCCCCCCCCCTTTCACCAAAACCATTAACAAACTATTTACAAATTTTCTTAAAAACATATTAAAATAACTATAATGCAGCTAAACATACTATATAAACAAACAAAACTATATACACGCCTTATCCTTAACTTAAGCTCGAAGGGTGGGTTCCTGCACCAACATAGACCCTGGCCTGGAACACAATTGTCCAGCCAGGGCACAGTTCTGGAGGAAGAGGAGGATAAGTAGGATGAGGAGGAGTAGGAGGAACCGTGTTCTCAGCAGGGTGGCACCCAAGCCAGCTCACGGGCAGCTGGGTCACCATCAGCACCTCAGAAGGCTGGGTTAGCATTGGCGAAATGTGGTAAAGCTTTGTCATCACGCCACAACAACCTGCACCACCAGCAGATCTGGAACGTCTTAGCAGGAGGCAGCATTTCAGCAACATGGTGGAAGAGTACACGCACTGACTGATGGGTTTGCCCAGGGGCGTAGCTACAGGGAAGTATGGAAATCTACTGTTTTGGGTACCTGACCTAGAAGGGGCCCATCCAGGAGGAGGAGGAGGACTAAAAGTCTTTGTCATGGCCCCCCTCAAAAGTATTATACAATGAAATTATATACAGTGGCAGTATAGACAGTGTAGAAAGCGGATGGAAAATAAACTTAAACAGCCTCACACCCTACACACTCAACACCCCCACCCCCCCTTTCACTCAAACTATTAACAAACTATTTACAAATTTACTTTAAAAAACATATTAAAATAACTATAAGGCAGCTAAACTAACCATATAAAGAAACAAAACTATATACACGCCTTATCTTTAACTTAAGGCCAACCAAATACAAGTGGTTTGGAGGGTGGGTATCTGCACCAACATAGGCCCTGGCCTGGAACACAATTGTCCAGCCTGGGCACAGTTCTGGAGGATGAGGAAGAGGAGTAGGAGGAATGCTGTTGGATACAGAGGACACAGACGATATACCTCCGTCAAAGAGGATAGCTTGTCCTTGCCTCTGTGCAGCCTGGCAGACATAAGGGACTACATGCTGCAGTGCCTGCGCAACCACCCTGCTGCATCCCCATTACAAGGACAACGTGAAGTCCTTAATTCCCTCACTGGAGTGTAATAGGAAGATGAGCCCGCTAGTAGACACGCTGTTAATGGCATTCACACCTGACACCGGGGACTCAGTGGAAGCACAAGGTGAAGGCAGAGGAGGAGGAAGAATTTGCCAATGCAGCTGGGTCACCACCAACACCTCAGAAGGCAGGGTTATCATGGGCAAAATGTGGAAAAGCTTTGTCATCACGCCACAACAACCTGCACCACCAGCAGATCTGGAACATCTTAGCAGGAGGCAGCATTTCAGCAACATGGTGGAACAGTACACGTACTGACTGATGGGTCTGCTTAAGGGAATAGCTACAGGGGAAGCAGAGGAAGCAACTGCCCTAGAAAGAGCCCATCCAGGAGGAGGACTAAAGGACTTTGTCCGGGCCCCCTCAACAGTATTATACAATGGAATTATATACAGTGGCAGTATAGACAGTGTTGAAAGTGAATGGAACAGCTGCTGGGCCTGGTCTAAGAGAGTGATCTTTAGTAGCCACAAGCATGGCGGCATGCGCAAAAGTTACTGGGGGAGGGGGGACCCATTCAAAAATTTGCTATGGTGCCCAATCATTTCAAGCTACGCCACTGGGTCTGCCCCATTCAAATTCTAGGTCATCAAATTAGGCACATGTCCTGAGGTTGCCCTTTACACCTTGGAGGTGCTGGCCTAACCTGCAGCCACTGTATTGTCTGAACGCGTGTTTAGCACGGCAGGGGGTGTTATCACACACAAGCGCAGCCGCCTGTCCGCAGACAATGTGGGCAAGCTTTTGTTTATTAAAAAAAACAGGCATGGATCTTACAGGACTTGTTTGTATCTTATGCAGAATAGACATGTATACTGGCCTCACCCAACCATTGTTATACTACCGTGCACTTACAATTTGTTTTATTTTTTATATTTTCCCAATGTTTTGGGGTCTACACTAATTTATTTAAAAAAAAATAAAAATAAAAAAAACTGTTATTGGCTTCACAGCCCAAGAACGCTTTATTTCATGCAAGAATGTAACCGCCAATTGTAAGTTCCCTGTCAGTTATGCAGTGCAGGGGTTTGTACCTGGCGAAAATGGTAATATTTCACCAAACAATTTAAAATCTATCCTTTGCCGGACAGTATTAAACTTGGCCAGCCACAGCTGAAACCACTGATTTACGGTATTGCTATTTTGGCAATTGAATTTCACATAAGAACAAGATCTATCCTTTGCCGAACACTAATAACTTGGCCAGCCACAGCTAGAACACCAGATTTACAGTATTGCTATTTTGGCAATTGAATTTCACACCAGAAAAAAATATATCCTTTGCCGGACACTATTAAACTTGGCCATGCACAGCTGAAACCACGGATTTACGTTATTGCTATTTTGGCAATTGAATTTCACCCCAGAACAAAATCTATCCTTTGCCTGACACTATTAAACTTGGCCAGCCACAGCTGGAACCACTGATTTACGGTATTGCTATTTTGGCAATTGAATTTCACCCCCAAAAAATATATATCCTTTGCAGGACACTATTAAGCTTGTACAGCAACAGCTGGAACACCAGATTTAGGGGATTGCTATTTTGGCAATTGAATTTCACCCCAAAACAAAATCTATCCTTTGCCGGACACTATTAAACTTGGCCAGTCACAGCTAAAACCATCGATTTACAGTATTGCTATTTTGGCAATTGAATTTCACCCCAGAAAAAAATATATCCTTTGCCAGACACTATTAAACTTGGCCAGCTACAGCTCAAACCACCGATTTACGGCATTGCTATTTTTGCAATTGAATTTCACCCCAGAAAAAAATATATCCTTTGCCAAACACTATTAAACTTGGCCAGCCACAGCTGAAACCACCGATTTACGGTATTGCTATTTTGGCAATTGAATTTCACCCCAGAAAAAAATCTATCCTTTGACGGACACTATTAAACTTCGCCAGTCACAACTGGAACACCAGATTTAGGGGATTGCTATTTTGGCAATTGAATTTCACCCCAGAACAAAATCTATCCTTTGCCGGACACTATTAAACTTGGCCAGGCATAGCTGAAAAAAACTATTTATGTTATTGATATTTTGGCAATTGAATTTCACCCCAGAACAAAATCTATCCTTTGCCTGACACTATTAAACTTGGCCAGCCATAGCTAGGACCCCCGATTTACGGTATTGCTATTTTGGCAATTGAATTTCACCCCCCAAAAAATATATATCCTTTGCCGTACAATATTAAAATTGTCCAACCACAGCTGGAACACCAGATTTAGGGGATTGCTATTTTGGCAATTGAATTTGGCCCAAGAAAAAAATCTATCCTTTGCCGGACACTATTAAACTTGGCCAGGCACAGCTGAAACCACCGATTTACGTTATTGCTATTTTGGCAATTGAATTTCACTCCAGAACAAAATCCATCCTTTGCCTGACACTATTAAACTAGGTCAGCCACAGCTGGAACCACCGATTTACGGTATTGCTATTTTGGCAATTGAATTTCACCCCAGAAAAAAATATATCCTTTGCCGGACACTATTTAACTTGGCCAGCTACAGCTCAAACCACCGATTTATGGCATTGCTATTTTTGCAATTGTATTTCACCCCAGAAAAAAATATATCCTTTGCCAGACAGTATTAAACTTGGCCAACCACAGCTGAAACCACCGATTTACGGTATTGCTATTTTGGCAATTGAATTTCACCCCAGAAAAAAATCTATCCTTTGCCTGACACTATTAAACTAGGTCAGCCACAGCTTGAACCACCGATTTACGGTATTGTTATTTTGGAAATTGAATTTCACCTCAGAACAAAATCTATCCTTTGCCAGACACTATTAAACTTGGCCAGCCACAGCTGAAACCATCGAGTTACGGTATTGCTATTTTGGCAATTGAATTTCACCCCCCCAAAAATATATCCTTTGCCGGACTCTATGAAACTTGTCCAGCCACAGCTGGAACACCAGATTTAGGGGATTGCTATATTGGCAATTGAATTTCACCCCAGAACAAAATCTATCCTTTGCCGGACACTATTAAACTTGGCCAGTCACAGCTGAAACCATCAATTTACGGTATTGCTATTTTGGCAATTGAATTTCACCCCAGAAAAAAATATATCCTTTGCCGGACACTATTTAACTTGGCCAACTACAGATCAAACCACCGATTTACGGTAGAGATGAGCGAACACCTGGATGTTCAGGTTCGAGAAGTTCGGCCGAACTTCCCGAAAATGTCCGGGTTTGGGATTCGAACTCGAGCCGAACTTTGTCCCGAATCCGAACGCCATTGAATTCAATGGGGACCCGAACTTTTAGGCACTAAAAAGGCTGTAAAATAGTCCAGGAAAGGGCTAGAGGGCTGCCAAAGGCAGCAAAATGTAGGTAAATCCCCTGCAAACAAATGTAAGTAGGAAAATGAATTAAAATAAAATAAAATAAATAAAAATTAACCAATATCAATTGGAGAGTGGTCCCACAGCAAGGAATCATGCGTCATATCACCCACCACTGGAGAAGGCCACTCTCATTTAGTTCGGACCAGCACCCAGACAGAGGAGAGAGGTCCCACATCAAGGAATCATGCGTCATATCAACCACCACCGGAGAAGGCCACTCTCATTTTTTTTGGACCAGCACCCAGACAGAGGAGAGAGGTCCCACATCAAGGAATCATGTGTCATATCAACCACCACCGGAGAAGGCCACTCTCATTTATTTCGGACCAGCACCCAGACAGAGGAGAGAGGTCCCACAGCAAGGAATTATGTGTCATATCAACCACCACTGGAGAAGGCCACTTTCAGTTATTTAGGCCCCAGCACCCATACAGAGGAGAGAGGTCCCACAGTAAGGAATAAGGCGTCATATCACCCACCACCGGAGAAGGCCACTCTCATTTATTTTGGACCAGCACCCAGACAGAGGAGAGAGGTCCCACAGCAAGGAATCATGCGTCATATCAACCACCACTGGAGAAGGCCGCTTTCAGTTATTTAGGCCTAGCACCCAGACCGAGGATACAGGTTCCACAGCAAGGAATCATGCGTCATATCACCCACCACTGGAGAAGGCCACTCTCATTTATTTCGGACCAGCACCCAGACAGAGGAGAGAGGTCCCACAGCAAGGAATCATGCGTCATATCAACCACCACCGGAGAAGGCCACTCTCATTTATTTTGGACCAGCACCCAGACAGAGGAGAGAGGTCCCACAGTAAGGAATCGTGCGTCATATCAACCACCACTGGAGAAGGCCACTCTCATTTATTTTGGACCAGCACCCAGACAGAGGAGAGAGGTCCCACATCAAGGAATCATGCGTCATATCAACCACCACCGGAGAAGGCCACTCTCATTTATTTTGGACCAGCACCCAGACAGAGGAGAGAGGTCCCACAGCAAGGAATCATGCGTCATATCAACCACCACCGGAGAAGGCCACTCTCATTTATTTTGGACCAGCACCCAGACAGAGGAGAGAGGTCCCACAGCAAGGAATCGTGCGTCATATCAACCACCACTGGAGAAGGCCACTCTCATTTATTTTGGACCAGCACCCAGACAAAGGAGAGAGGTCCCACAGCAAGCAATCATGCGTCATATCAACCACCACTTGAGAAGGCCACTTTCAGTTATTTCGGCCCAGCACCCAGACAAAGGAGAGAGGTCCCACAGCAAGGAATCATGCGTCATATCACCCACCACCGGAGAAGGCCACTCTCAGTTATTTCGGCCCAGCACCCAGACAGAGGAGAGAGGTTCCACAGCAAGGAATCATGCGTCATATCAACCACCAACGAAGAAGGCAACTCTCAGTTATTTCGGACCAGCACCCAGACAGAGGAGAGGATCATTCAACTTTGGGTTGCTCCGCAAGATCATGGTAAAGTTAAAAAAATGAAGATTCAATAAAGAAGTGTCCCGGAGTACAAGAATACATGGTTGATGGGGAAGCAGTTATAAATGTTTATTCTGCACAAGGGAGGCACAGGTCCTGTGGGATCCATGCCTGGTTCATTTTTATGAACGTCAGCTTGTCCACGTTGGCTGTGGACAGGCGGCTGCGTTTGTCAGTAATGACGCCCCCCGCCGTGCTGAATACACGTTCAGACAAAACGCTGGCCGCCGGGCAGGCCAGCACCTCCAAGGCATAAAATACTAACTCTGGCCATGTGGACAATTTGGAGACCCAGAAGTTGAATGGGGCCGACGTGTGCAGACGTACTGTTCAACCATGTTAGTGAAATGCTGCCTCCTGCTAACACGTTCCGTATCAGGTGATTGTGCAGTTAGCTGTGGCGTGGAGACAAAACTTTTCCACATTTCTGCCCTGCTAACCCTGCCCTCAGAAGAGCTTGCCGTGACACTGCTGCGTTGGTGACCACTTGCTACTCCTCTGCCTTCGCCTTAGGCTTCCACCTGTTCCCCTGTGACATTTGGGAATGCTCTCAGGAGCGCCTCTACCAGCGTGCGCTTGAACTCGCGCATCTTCCTATCACGCTCCAGTGCAGGAAGTAAGGTGGGCACATTGTCTTTGTACCGGGGATCCAGCAGGGTGGCAACCCAGTAGTCCGCACACGTTAAAATGTGCACAACTCTGCTGTCGTTGCGCAGGCACTACAGCATGTAGTCGCTCGTGTGCCAGGCTCCCCAGAGGTAAGGACAAGCTGTCCTCTGTGGGAGGCGTATTGTCATCGTCCTCCGTATCCCCCCAGCCACGCACCAGTGATGGGCCTGAGCTGTGTCGGGTGCCACCCCGCTGTGAACCTGCTTCATCCTCATCCTCCTCCACCTCATCCTCCTCGTCCTCCAGTAGTGGGCCCTGGCTGGCCACATTTGAACCTGGCCTCTGCTGTTGCAAAAAACCTCCCTCTGAGCCACTTCTAACAGACTGGCCTGAAAGTGCTAAAAATGACCCCTCATCCTCCTCCTCCTCCTCCTGGGCCACCTCCTCTTCCATCATCGCCCTAAGCGTTTTCTCAAGGAGACATAGAAGTGGTATTGTAACGCTGATAACGGTGTCATCGCCACTGGCCATGTTGGTGGAGTACTCGAAACAGCGCAACAGGGCACACAGGTCTCGCATGGAGGCCCAATCATTGAGTGGTGAAGTGGTGCTGTTCTGCTAGTGCGACTGACACGTGCGTGCTGCAGCTGAAACTCCACTATGGCCTGCTGCTGCTCGCACAGTCTCTCCAGCATGTGCAAGGTGGAGTTCCACCTGGTGGGCACGTCGCATATGAGGCGGTGAGCGGGAAGGCCGAGATGCACGCTGTAGCGCAGACAGGCGAGCAGCGGCAGGATGTGAACGCCGGAGCGCGCACAGATGGCCCTCACTTTATGCAGCAGCTCTGACATGTTGGGGTAGTTGTGAATGAACTTCTGCACCACCAAATTCAGCACATGCGCCAGGCAAGGGATGTGCGTCAAACCGGCTAGTCCCAGAGCTGCGACGAGATTTCGCCCATTATCGCACACCACCAGGCCGGGCTTGAGGCCCACCGGCAGCAACCACTGGTCGGTCTGTTGTTCAATACCCCGCCACAACTCCTGCGCGGTGTGGGGCCTGTCCCCCAAACATATGAGTTTCAGAATGGCCTGCTGACGTTTACCCGGGCTGTGCTGAAGTTGGTGGTGAAGGTGTGTGGCTGACTGGATGAGCTGGTGGAAGCAGAGGAGGAGGAAGCCGAGTAGGAGGAGGAGGCTACAGGAGGCAAAGAATGATGCCCTGTGATCCTTGGCGGCGGAAGGACGTGCGCCAAGGAACTCTCCGCCTGGGGCCCAGCCGCCACTACATTTACCCAGTGTGCAGTTAGGGAGATATAGCGTCCCTGGCCGTGCTTACTGGTCCACGTATCTGTGGTTAGGTGGACCTTGCCACAGATGGCGTTGCGCAGTGCACACTTGATTTTATCGGATACTTGGTTGTGCAGGAAGGCACGGCTGTCTTGGAGAAGTAGTGGCGGCTGGGGACAACATACTGTGGGACAGCCATGGACATCAGCTGTTTGAAGCTGTCTGTGTCCACCAGCCTGAATGACAGCATTTCAAAGGCCAGTAGTTTAGAAATGCTGGCATTCAGGCCCAGAGGCTCGAGGGTGGCTAGGTGGGAATTTCGCTTTCTCTCCAAGGTTTGTGAGATGGAGAGCTGAGCGCTGCCGTGTGACATGGTGGAGATGCTTGGTGGCGCAGGTGGTGGTGTCGGTGGCACATCCTCTGTTTGGTGGGCGGCAGGTGCCAACATTCCTCCCGAGGCGGAGGAAGAGGCCGAGGCAGCAGCAGAAGAGGGAGCAGGGGAGCCTGAGTGAGTTCCTTGCTTTTAAGGTGTTTACTCCACTGCAGTTCATGCTTTGCATGTAGATGCCTGGTCATGCAGGTTGTGCTAAGGTTCAGAACGTTAATGCCTCGCTTCAGGATCTGATGGCACAGCGTGCAAACCACTCGGGTCTTGTCGTCAGCACATTGTTTAAGAAGTGCCATGCCAGGGAACTCCTTGAAGCTGCCTTTAGGGTGCTCGGTCCCTGGTGGCGGTGGCCAGTATCAGGCGAACTCTCTTGGCGGCGGCTGTTCTGCTTTGCCCCCTGCTCCCTCTTTTGCTACGCTGTTGGCTCGGTCTCACCACTGCCTCTTCCTCTGAACTATGAAAGTCAGTGGCACGACCTTCATTCCATGTGGGGTCTAGGACCTCATCGTCCCCCTGCATCGTCTTCCACACAGTCTTCCTCCCTGACCTCCTGTTCGGTCTGCACACTGCAGAAAGACGCAGCAGTTGGCACCTGTGTTTCGTCATCATCAGAGACGTGCGGACTCCGATGAGGTGGTATTCCCATGTCCTCATCATCAGGAAACATCAGTGGTTGTGCATCAGTGCATTCTATGTCTTCCACCACTGGGGAAGGGCTAGGTGGATTTCCTTGGGAAACCATGCCAGCAGAGTCTTCAAACAGCATAAGAGACTGCTGCATAACTTGAGGCTCTGACAGTTTCCCTGATATGCATGGGGGTGATGTGACAGACTGATGGGCTTGGTTTCAGGTGCCACCTGTGCGCTTTCTGCAGAAGACTGGGTGGGAGATAATGTTGTGAACATGCTGGATCCACTGTCGGCCACCCAATTGACTAGCGCCTGTACCTGCTCAGGCCTTACCATCCTTAGAACGGCATTGGGCCCCACCAAATATCGCTGTAAATTCTGGCGGGTACTGGAACCTGAGGTAGTTGGTTCACTAGGACGTGTGGCTGTGGCAGAATGGCCACGTCCTCTCCCAGCACCAGAGGGTACACTAACACCACCACGACCGCGTCCGCGTCCTTACTAGATGTTTTCCTCATTGTTACCGTTCACCAAGCACCACAATAAGGAATAAAATATTTGGCCCAATGTATTGATTTCAAATTTAGGCCTTTTTTACAGGCACCTAACACTATCTGCCTATTTGTTTATGTAGCGTATTACACTAATCCAGGCACAGCAGTAACCACTGATTTAGGGAATATCTCTTTTAGGGCTAGTATTTAGGCCCTGGATGAAAGGTATCCTTTTATGGACAGATTTACACTTGGCCTGCAACAGCTGGGACACCAGATTCAGGGTATTGCTATATTGGCAGGTTAATTTCACCCCAGAACAAAATATATGTGTAGCGGACACTATGAAATCGGTCCTGCAACTGTTTGGACACCAGATCCAGGGTATTGCTATATTGGCAGGTTAATTTAACCCCAGAACAAAATATATGTGTAGCGGACACTATGAAATCTGGTCCTGCAACTGCTGGGACACCAGATCCAGGGTATTGCTATATTGGCAGGTTAATTTCACCCCAGAAAAAATATATGTGTAAGCGGACACTATGAAATCTGGCCTGCAACTGTTTGGACACCAGATCCAGGGTATTGCTATATTGGCAGGTTAATTTCACCCCAGAAAAAATATATGTGTAGCGGACACTATGAAATCTGGCCTGAAACTGTTTGGACACCAGATCCAGGGTATTGCTATATTGGCAGGTTAATTTAACCCCAGAACAAAATATATGTGTAGCGGACACTATGAAATCTGGTCCTGCAACTGCTAGGACACCAGATCCAGGGTATTGCTATATTGGCAGGTTAATTTCACCCCAGAAAAAATATATGTGTAAGCGGACACTATGAAATCTGGCCTGCAAACTGTTTGGACACCAGATCCAGGGTATTGCTATATTGGCAGGTTAATTTCACCCCAGAAAAAATATATGTGTAAGCGGACACTATGAAATCTGGCCTGAAACTGTTTGGACACCAGATCCAGGGTATTGCTATATTGGCAGGTTAATTTCACCCCAGAAAAAATATATGTGTAAGCGGACACTATGAAATCTGGCCTGAAACTGTTTGGACACCAGATCCAGGGTATTGCTATATTGGCAGGTTAATTTCACCCCAGAAAAAATATATGTGTAAGCGGACACTATGAAATCTGGCCTGAAACTGTTTGGACACCAGATCCAGGGTATTGCTATATTGGCAGGTTAATTTCACCCCAGAAAAAATATATGTGTAGCGGACACTATGAAATCTGGCCTGAAACTGTTTGGACACCAGATCCAGGGTATTGCTATATTGGCAGGTTAATTTCACCCCAGAACAAAATATATGTGTAGCGGACACTATGAAATCTGGCCTGAAACTGTTTGGACACCAGATCCAGGGTATTGCTATATTGGCAGGTTAATTTCACCCCAGAAAAAATATATGTGTAAGCGGACACTATGAAATCTGGCCTGAAACTGTTTGGACACCAGATCCAGGGTATTGCTATATTGGCAGGTTAATTTCACCCCAGAACAAAATATATGTGTAGCGGACACTATGAAATCTGGTCCTGAAACTGTTTGGACACCAGATCCAGGGTATTGCTATATTGGCAGGTTAATTTCACCCCAGAAAAAATATATGTGTAAGCGGACACTATGAAATCTGGCCTGAAACTGTTTGGACACCAGATCCAGGGTATTGCTATATTGGCAGGTTAATTTCACCCCAGAACAAAATATATGTGTAGCGGACACTATGAAATCTGGCCTGAAACTGTTTGGACACCAGATCCAGGGTATTGCTATATTGGCAGGTTAATTTCACCCCAGAAAAAATATATGTGTAAGCGGACACTATGAAATCTGGCCTGAAACTGTTTGGACACCAGATCCAGGGTATTGCTATATTGGCAGGTTAATTTCACCCCAGAAAAAATATATGTGTAAGCGGACACTATGAAATCTGGCCTGAAACTGTTTGGACACCAGATCCAGGGTATTGCTATATTGGCAGGTTAATTTCACCCCAGAAAAAAATATATGTGTAAGCGGACACTATGAAATCTGGCCTGAAACTGTTTGGACACCAGATCCAGGGTATTGCTATATTGGCAGGTTAATTTCACCCCAGAAAAAATATATGTGTAAGCGGACACTATGAAATCTGGCCTGAAACTGTTTGGACACCAGATCCAGGGTATTGCTATATTGGCAGGTTAATTTCACCCCAGAACAAAATATATGTGTAAGCGGACACTATGAAATCTGGCCTGAAACTGTTTGGACACCAGATCCAGGGTATTGCTATATTGGCAGGTTAATTTCACCCCAGAAAAAATATATGTGTAAGCGGACACTATGAAATCTGGCCTGAAACTGTTTGGACACCAGATCCAGGGTATTGCTATATTGGCAGGTTAATTTCACCCCAGAAAAAATATATGTGTAAGCGGACACTATGAAATCTGGCCTGAAACTGTTTGGACACCAGATCCAGGGTATTGCTATATTGGCAGGTTAATTTCACCCCAGAAAAAATATATGTGTAAGCGGACACTATGAAATCTGGCCTGAAACTGTTTGGACACCAGATCCAGGGTATTGCTATATTGGCAGGTTAATTTCACCCCAGAAAAAATATATGTGTAAGCGGACACTATGAAATCTGGCCTGAAACTGTTTGGACACCAGATCCAGGGTATTGCTATATTGGCAGGTTAATTTCACCCCAGAACAAAATATATGTGTAAGCGGACACTATGAAATCTGGCCTGAAACTGTTTGGACACCAGATCCAGGGTATTGCTATATTGGCAGGTTAATTTCACCCCAGAACAAAATATATGTGTAAGCGGACACTATGAAATCTGGCCTGAAACTGTTTGGACACCAGATCCAGGGTATTGCTATATTGGCAGGTTAATTTCACCCCAGAACAAAATATATGTGTAAGCGGACACTATGAAATCTGGCCTGCAACTGTTTGGACACCAGATCCAGGGTATTGCTATATTGGCAGGTTAATTTAACCCCAGAACAAAATATATGTGTAAGCGGACACTATGAAATCTGGCCTGAAACTGTTTGGACACCAGATCCAGGGTATTGCTATATTGGCAGGTTAATTTCACCCCAGAACAAAATATATGTGTAAGCGGACACTATGAAATCTGGCCTGAAACTGTTTGGACACCAGATCCAGGGTATTGCTATATTGGCAGGTTAATTTAACCCCAGAACAAAAAATATGTGTAAGCGGACACTATGAAATCTGGCCTGAAACTGTTTGGACACCAGATCCAGGGTATTGCTATATTGGCAGGTTAATTTCACCCCAGAAAAAAATATATGTGTAAGCGGACACTATGAAATCTGGCCTGCAACTGTTTGGACACCAGATCCAGGGTATTGCTATATTGGCAGGTTAATTTCACCCCAGAAAAAACATATATGTGTAAGCGGACACTATGAAATCTGGCCTGAAACTGTTTGGGCACCAGATCCAGGGTATAGCTATATTGGCAGGTTAATTTAACCCCAGAACAAAATATATGTGTAAGCGGACACTATGAAATCTGGCCTGAAACTGTTTGGACACCAGATACAGGGTATTGCTATATTGGCAGGTTAATTTAACCCCAGAACAAAATATATGTGTAAGCGGACACTATGAAATCGGTCCTGCAACTGTTTGGACACCAGATCCAGGGTATTGCTATATTGGCAGGTTAATTTAACCCCAGAAAAAAATATATGTGTAAGCGGACACTATGAAATCTGGCCTGAATCTGTTTGGACACCAGATCCAGGGTATTGCTGTATTGGCAGGTTAATTTCACTCCAGAAAAAAATATATATGTAAGCGGACACTATGAAATCTGGCCTGAAACTGTTTGGACACCAGATCCAGGGTATTGCTATATTGGCAGGTTAATTTCACCCCAGAAAAAAATATATGTGTAAGCGGACACTATGAAATCTGGCCTGAAACTGTTTGGACACCAGATCCAGGGTATTGCTATATTGGCAGGTTAATTTAACCCCAGAAAAAAATATATGTGTAAGCGGACACTATGACATCTGGCCTGCAACTGTTTGGACACCAGATCCAGGGTATTGCTATATTGGCAGGTTAATTTAACCCCAGAACAAAATATATGTGTAAGCGGACACTATGAAATCGGTCCTGCAACTGCTGGGACACCAGATCCAGGGTATTGCTATATTGGCAGGTTAATTTCACCCTAGAAAATAATCTATCCTTTGCCAGACAGCAGACAGTATTATACTTGTCTAGCCAAAGCTGGAACACCAGATTTAGGGGATTGGTATTTGGGCAATTGTATTTAACCCCTTAATAAAATATAGAAATTGTTGTCCTGAGTTTCTAGGCCTGACAATTAGCACAGCCAAGCCCCTGATGTAGGATATAGCAAAAAAAAACTAGTATTGATGGATTGATGGACTTTGTGGCAGCTTCTTCTGGTGCACCACAAGTCACAAAATGGCTGCCGATCAACCCAGAAAATAAGTGACAGAAAAACGCTCTGTGCAGCCTAAAAACCAGTGAGCAAGTAACTAGCAGAAGTTCAATGATTCTCAGCTGTAGATCGATCCGTTCATTAGGTGCTGTTGCTGACTTTATCCTGCCTAATCTCGCCCTGACAGAAGCTGCATCCTCTCCCTACACTAGTAAGAGCAGTGTGACGTGCGGCGCTACGTGACTCCAGCTTAAATAGAGGCTGGGTCACATGCTGCACTTGGCCAATCACAGCCATGCCATTATTAGGCATGGCTGTGATGGGCTCTTAGGGCAAGAAGTAAAACGCTAGCTGATTGGCTGCTGTGCAGCCCTTCAGAAAGCGGGAAGTAATCGACGAACACCGAACCCGTATCCGAACTTTTTTGAAAATGTCTGGGTTCAGGTCCGGGTCCCGGACACCCCAAAATTCGGTACGAACCCGAATGATGCTCGAACTGTTCGCTCAACACTAATTTACGGCATTGCTATTTTTGCAATTGTATTTCACCCCAGAAAAAAATATATCCTTTGCCAGACAGTATTAAACTTGGCCAGCCACAGCTGAAACCACCGATTTACGGTATTGCTATTTTGGCAATTGAATTTAACCCCAGAAAAAAATCTATCCTTTGACGGACACTATTAAACTTCACCAGTCACAACTGGAACACCAGATTTAGGGGATTGCTATTTTGGCAATTGAATTTCACCCCAGAACAAAATCTATCCTTTACCGGACACTGTGAAACTTGGCTAGGCACAGCTGAAAAAACCGATTTACGTTATTGCTATTTTGGCAATTGAATTTCACCCCAGAACAAAATCTACCCTTTGCCTGACACTATTAAACTTGGCAAGCCACAGCTAGAACCACCGATTTACGGTATTGCTATTTTGGCAATTGAATTTCACTCCCAAAAAATATATATATCCTTTGCCGTACACTATTAAAATTGTCCAGCCACAGCTGGAACACCAGATTTAGGGGATTGCTATTTTGGCAATTGAATTTCACCCCAAAAAAATATATATCCTTTGCCGGACACTATTAAAATTGTCCAGCCACAGCTGGAACACCAGATTTAGGGGATTGCTATTTTGGAAATTGAATTTAACCTCATAAAAAATCTATCCTTTGCCGGACACTATTAAACTTGGCCAGGCACAGCTTAAACCACCGATTTACGTTATTGCTATTTTGGCAATTGGATTTCACCCCAGAACAAAATCTATCCTTTGCCTGACACTATTAAACTAGGTCAGCCACAGCTGGAACCACCGATTTACTGTATTGCTATTTTGGCAATTGAATTTCACCCCAGAACAAAATCTATCCTTTGCCAGACATTATTAAACTTGGCCATCCACAGCTGGAACACCAGATTTAGGGGATTGCTATTTTGGCAATTGAATTTCACCCCAGAAAAAAATCTATCCTTTGCCGGACACTATTAAACTTGGCTAGCCCCTGCTGAAACCATCGATTTACGGTATTGCTATTTTGGCAATTGAATTTCACCCCCCAAAAAAATATATCCTTTGCTGGACACTATTAAACTTGTCCAGCCACAGCTGGAACACCAGATTTAGGGGATTGCTATTTTGGCAATTAGATTTCACCCCAGAACAAAATCTATCCTTTGCAGGACACTATGAAACTTGGCCAGTCACAGCTGAAACCATCGATTTACGGTATTGCTATTTTGGCAATTGAATTTCACCCCAGAACAAAATCTATCCTTTGCAGGACACTATGAAACTTGGCCAGTCACAGCTGAAACCATCGATTTACGGTATTGCTATTTTGGCAATTAAATTTCACCCCAGAACAAAATCTATCCTTTGCCGGACACTATTAAACTTGGCCAGCCACAGCTGAAACCACCGATTTACGGTATTGCTATTTTGGCAATTGAATTTCACCCCAGAACAAAATCTATCCTTTGCCGGACACTATTAAACTTGGCCAGCCACAGCTGAAACCATCGATTTACGGTATTGCTATTTTGGCAATTGAATTTCACCCCAGAAAAAAATATATTCTTTGCCGGACACTATTAAACTTGGCCAGCCACAGCTGAAACCACCGATTTACGGTATTGCTATTTTGGCAATTGAATTTCACCCCAGAACACAATCTATCCTTTGACTGATAGTATTAAACTTAGCCAGCCACAGCTGGAACACCGGATTTATGGGATTGCTATTTTAGCAATTAAATTTCACTCCAGAACAAAATCTATCCTGCCATACAGCAGACAGTATTACACTTGGCTAGCCACAGCTGGAACACCAGATTTAGGGCATTGCTATTTTGGCAAGTGAATTTCACCCCTCAATAAAATATTGAAATTTCTATCCTCAGTTTCTAGGGGTGACAATAAGCACAGCCAAGCCCCTGATGTAGGATATAGCAAAAAAAAAAAAACACATAGTATTGATGGATTGATGGACTTAGTGGCAGCTTTTGCTGGTGCTCCACAAGACACAAAATGGCCGCCGATCACACCAGAAAAAAAGTGACAGAAAAACGCTCTAGGTAGCCTAAAAACCAGTGAGCAATTAACTACCAGAAGTTGTATGATTCACAGCTGTAGATCGATCACTTCATTAAGTGTTTTTGCTGAGTTTTCTCTGCCTAATCTCACAGCAGCTGCATCCTATCCCTACACTAATCAGAGCACAGTGACGTGCGGTGATACGTGACTCCAGCTTAAATAGAGTCTGGGTCACATGCTGCACTTGACCAATCACGTCAATAGTATGCATGGCTGTGATGGCCTCTTGGGGAAATTAGTATGATGCTTGTTGATTGGCTGCTTTGCAGGCTTTCAAAATGCGCCATAGAAATCTCCGAACACCGAACTCAAACTTTTACGTAAATGTTCGGGTTCAGATCCGTGTCACGAACACCCCAAAATTTGGTACGAACCCTACCTGTCAATATAGAGTCTATAATTATCAGAAATAAAGGTCTGGCTATGACATCACTTAATTCCCTTAGGATACGGGGGTGTATGCCATCTGGTCCTGGCGATTTGTCTTTTTTTTTTTTTTTTTTTAGTTTTTATTATCTCAAAAAGTACAGATTTATAAAAAGAACAAAATTACACAATCATCCCCAACCCAACCCACAACCCCCCCCCCTCCCACCTTGCAGGGAAAAAAAAAAAAACACTACTTAACCATCCCATTCCTTCCAGGTACTATCCCACTTTGCATAGGACCCTCTTTGGCTGTACAAGATCTTCTCATAGCTTTTCACCTTCCTGACCAAACTTAACCAGTTCTTGCAATCTGGGGCAGAAGAAGAGCACCAATTTCTGGATACAAGAAGCCTAGCTAAGAACATCACTTTGGTCAAAAACCGGCGCTTTATGAGTTGACAATTAACCTCCGATAAATCCCCCAAGACCCAAACTTTGGGAGAATGAGGAATATCAATTTTAAGTCTCTGGGTCAAGGTTGTTTGAACCATTCTCCAATAATTGCGCACCGTCGGGCAATCCCAGAACAGATGTAAGTGATCTGCCCTGGGGTCACCACAACGGGGGCAATCGGAGGAAACTCTAAATCCTCTGGTATGGAGCCATAAGGGTGTCACATATATTTTATGTATAATATTAAACTGTACAACAGTATGATTAAAATTGTGTGAAACTTGACTTAAATTATCCGTTACGTTCTCCCAATCCAGGGAGCCCACCTCTGACAGTGAAACAGACCAGGATCGCTGTCCTGGAGAAAGGCATTCAAAAAAAATGTTTTCATCAAGTGTCTATAACAATGTTATAGTTTAGCTTTCATACCACCTTTCTTAGAAATCAAATCGTGTAAAAATTCAGGAGTGTCTACGTTAAGTGTGTGAATACTAAAAAGTGCCGACCTCAACTGAAAATACGCATACCAAGCCACCTCACCTACATTTTCCTTTTGCTTTAGCTCCATAAGAGACAGGATTTGTCCACCCTTAACCACTTGGTTCAAATATTGAATATTTCTCATCCTCCAATATTGCCGACAATTCAGATCATCCAAATTCAGAAGCTTTAAATTATGCCATAGTGGAGTGCAGACAAGTGTGCCTCAACTTTAAACCAGCTCCTTATAACCAGCCAGGCTTTAGTAGCCATTCTGCAGAAAATATATAGCCAGTCTGTGTATTCAGTAAATAAACAGACTCTAGTACTGTGAATAGATCCGAAAAACCTGAATCTTTCACCAATTTTCTGCAGAGATGGCTATTTTCCCAGTCGTTAAAAAAGCAAAGTTGAGAGGCCATAAAATAACCCCTAAAATAGGGGAGATTAAGACCTCCCCTATTATCGGGCATTGAAAAATAAAGCGCCTTTAATCTCACACGTTTCCTCCCCCATAGCAAATCATTAATCATCCGCTCTATCAATTTAAAGTACTTATCTTCAATCCATACAGGCGAGTTACGAAAAACATAGAGAACCTGGGGCAGCACCACCATTTTTATTAAAGAAATTCTGTCTGCTCTTGCAGGCAGAATTTTTTGCCATATCTAAATTTTCGATCTCAATTTTGTCAGTAAAGGAATCAAGTTTAATTGTAAATAATCTTGAATTTTGGCGGAAACTATTATCCCCAGGTACTTTATTGAATTGGAGATCAATAACCGATTAGACAAGTTTTCCATAGATTCTCGCAGTTCATCTATAGGGAGGAGGGCAGTTTTCTCCCAGTTAACCTCCAAGCCTGAAGAGTCAGAAAATAGGTTAACTAGCTCCATTATTCGAGGAAGAGTTTTTCCTGTTTGATGTATAAAAAACAAAATATCATCTGCATAGAGGGATATACGATCCTGCTCCCCCAATACACCAAAACCAGCCACTCTCGAATCCTGCCTTATACAAGCTGCCAGCGGTCCAATATAAATATTAAATAAAAGAGCGGAAAGGGGACAACCTTGACGGGTGCCTCTTCGCAATACAAAGCTCTTTGTCAGCATATCATTGATCTTAATCCTGGCAACGGGAGACTTGTATAACAGCTGAACCATCGCCATAAATTTAGGGCCAAAACCCATTTTTTTCATAACCTCCCAGAGAAATGTCCACTCGACCCTGTCAAACGCCTTAGTGGCATCCAATGACAGGATGGAGCGGGCGCCACTCCCAGGAGACTGAATGTTAGAAAAAAACCTATGTAAGTTGTAATGGGTGCCCTTTTTTGGCATAAAGCCATTTTGATCTGGGTGGACGACAGATGATATAACCCGAGAGAGCCTATTAGCCAGGACTTTTGATAATAACTTAACGTCCGTGTTTAATAGGGAAATTGTTCTGTAAGAGCTCAAATCCATTAAATCTTTATCTTTTTTGGGAACCAGAACTATCAAAGCTTCCATCATAGACTATGGTAGAGCCCCTCCCTGTAGTGTTTGAGAAAATACCTCTAATAAATGAGGAAGGATGGCATCACCATACTTACGATAAAATTCGTATGGCAGGCCATCTGACACTGGCGATGAGTTCCCAGAGATAGACCTCAAGGCCTCCTGGATCTGCAAAAGAGACAAATTTTTTTGGTCCTCCGTTAACATCGGGAGAGAAATTCAATCCAGGAACTGCCTTGCCAGGTCAGGTGGCAAACCGGGTGAAGCTGTATATATCTGGGAAAAATATTGAAGAAAGGTATCTCTAATTCCCTCTGACTCTAATTGAATCACACCATTTAAATTACGAATCGAGGTGATAGCTTTCCTTTTCTTATCCTGTTGTGAGATTATTCTAGCTAAAAGCTTACCAGGACTTCCGGACTCTGAAAAGTACTTTTGTCCCTTAAAGAATAATCTATGATTTGCTTTCTCAATTACATAATCCTTCAGAGAACAGCTAGCCCTGTGCATCTCTTCCTTATTATATTCGGTAGGTTGATTCATAAATTGCTCCGTTGTGGATGCCACGGTCTTAACTAATTCCTCCTCTTTTTTCCTAAGTGTTCTCCTCACAGCGGTAATATTGCTTATAAGAACCCCCCCTCAAATATGCTTTCAGAGCGTCCCAGACAACATTGATATTAGCAGAGGGGAGGTTCACCTCCCAAAAAGAGGATATGAGTAGTTTAGTGGACTGGTAATTATCCATAATGGTAAGCCAGTATGGATTAAGCTTAAAACCAAGCCCTCCGTTATCTTTATTCTCCCCAATGCAAACCTCAATAGATACAGGGGAATGGTCCGAAACTGTTCTTACTCCATATCGTATCCTTCTGATGTTGTTCAAATTGCTCTCATTAGTAAACGCTAGGTCAATCCTAGACATAGCTCTTCCACCCCTACTAACACAAGAGTATACTCTCTTTCCTCCACCAAAATGGTCCCATATATCTACCAGTCCAACTTCCGAACAGAACTGAGGCAGTGGAGAGTTGCAAATATTCCTTCCCTGATCTGCATCTAGAGTCAGCCTATCCTTTTTGGGGTCCATAACAGCGTTGAAATCTCCCATCAAGACAAGCCGACTCTCTGGTCTCTTTTCTAAAAAAAGCAATAGTTGATTAAGTGAGTACATCGAAAAAGGCGGAGGTATAAAAAAAAAGGCAAAAATGTAACTACAGCCATAGAGCCTACCAAGCAAAAAAATTAATCTGCCCTGATCGTCTATATAGGAATCTGTTAAAATAAAATCTACAGAATTATGGATCAAAACCGAAACCCCCCTAGAGGCACTGCTAAAAGTAGAATGGTAAGATTGAGAGTGCCATCCCATCATCAAGCGGGACACAGTCCCTTTGGTAAGATGGGTTTCCACTATACAAATAATTGCCGGAAGCTGTCTCTTTATTGCATCCATAATTGCTTGTCTCTTAGTCCTTTCTCCGAGACCTCTAACATTCCAAGAGACAATCCTAATGGACATCATTTAAAGCGAAACAAAAGAACAGAAGAAAAGAGAAAAAAAAAAAAAAAAAAACACCCCCTTCCTGCAGGGTGGGTTCCTATCCCCCACTCCCCCCATTCCCCCCCTCCGCTGGTCCGCACGATCTAGTCAGCAAACCTCTACCCTCCGGACATTCTCCCCCCCATTAATCCCCTCCTCCCTCCATCCCCTCCATCACTTCATTGCAAAATATTTCATATGCCATGAAATATTCATATGTTGTTACATCCAGTCCAGCACATCTTGCAGTTTTTCAAAGAATTGGGTAATTCCATTATAGATCGCTCTTAGTTTCGCTGGGTACTATAACGAATATTTAATGTCCTTAGACACCTAAACATTTCTTTAACTCAATAAATTTTTTTTCCTTTTTCTTGCGTTCCATTTCAGTTCATTTCATTTCAAGAAAATATTTCATATGCCCAGTTGTTCCATCCAGTCCAGCACTTGTTGCGGTTTTTCGAAAAATTGGGAAGTCCTGTTGTAAATCACTCTCAATTTCGCTGGATACTGTAGAGAATATTTAATATCCTTGGACGCCAAGCGTTTCTTTATCTCAGTGAAACTCCTTCTTTTTTCTTGGAAAGGATAGCAATTTTGTACCCTGGTAGTCAATAGGTGAACATTCTTTTCCTCTTCTCAGTATCATGTCTCTGTCCATCGACAATAACAACTTTATTAAGATTACCCGCGGCGGCCTCCCTGGGATGGGTTTCCCCCCTGGGATCCGATGGGCTTTTTCTATTTGAAACATAGACGAAAAGTGTTCACTGCCGAGGTTTTCCACAATCAGATCTTTAAGTTGCTCCACTAGCTGCCGACCTTCAACTCCTTCTGGAAATCCAACTATACGGATGTTGTAACGCCTTGATCTGTTTTCCAAATCCTCCAGCTTGTTTTGTAGAAGGAGATTTTCTGAAGTCAAGGACGCCATCTTAGATTTTATCATAACAGTATCTGTTTGCAGAGAGTCGACCATTTTTTCCGCGTTAAGATACCGTTGTTTTTAACCGCACACAGGATTTTTTCCAGAGCTGAGGGGTCATGTTCAATTTCTGTTGGCGTTAACAAGCTTTCCTCCCCTCCTTCCTGGCCCACCTCTGAAGACCCGTCCTCAGAGAGTTCTTCAGCTTGGGGAATTTTGACAACTTTCTTGGGGTTAACATGCAATTTCCCTTTAAGTAAATCTTTTTCATTTAGAGAGGGAGATTTCAAATACTTATCAATTTTACTCTCTAATGTCTTGGACCCCAGCTTTGTTCCAGAAGAGTCAATTGAGCGCCGCTTTGGAGCCATTTTTTGTTTAAGGCCTCTTTTTTTATATTGATATATTTTGTTTTTTATCTCCGTTTTTTTTTTTTCCCCTTATTTTCCCTTCCTCTTCTCTCTCTCCTTTTCCTCTGTTTTTCCTTAAAGCCCCTCCTTTTACTTCCCAGTTTTTTTTTTTTTAAGTTCCTTTGGGCTTACTCCTTTTTTTAAAGGTTATTTTTTTCCCCCTTTTCCTTCTCACCTTTGCTTTGCTTGTTAAGCTTGTTAAGCTTTTTATTTTGCCCCTCTTTTTTTTTTTTTTTCCTTAAATATTTTTTTTTTTATTTTCCCTTTTTTTCCCTTTTTTTCTTCTTTTTCCTCCCCTCTTTCTTTCCTTCCTTCTTTACTTTTTTTTTTTTTGTTTTTGTGTCCTTTATACTTCAAGTGTCCAGGTGAATAAATCCTATAGCGCAACACACAGGGCACAGGACGGTAAAATACGTGCAACAAAGGCAAATACAGCGCACACAACCCTTCCCTTATATTTCTCACGTGTCAGATGCCAAATCCAAAACGTCCTCACCCGACGTACTCAGTCACAGGCAGGAGAGAGCAAGAGCAGATGGCACAGCTCAGCAGCAACGGCTCGGCAGCAGCAGGAGAAAGGAGAGAGGGGAGAACCGACACAGCACAGCTCCAGCGAAGGGGAGCGGCACGTCCAGCAGGGGAGCGCAGAGAGGCAGAGAAGGCGAGGGGAGGACCAGGGGACAGCCACGGCAGGAGGAGAGAGGCGCCGGATCACACCAGGGGAGAGGGGGAGGAGCGGAGCAAACGGCAGCAGACAGGAGGTAGGAGACCATCCAAGGACGCCGTCACCCCCAGGGAGATTTTCCCCGAAAGGTCGGCATGCTTCGGCTGTTCCAGCTCAAACTTTGCGCTGCATAGGAGATGTGGAGGGAGGGAGGGAGAGCAAGGGAGGAGAGCGCAACGTGTTCACATCACGTCATCACGCCATTCCACCTGAAAATGGATTTGTCTATTTTAATCTTTTAAAGTCGCTGTTGTACTTCCTCCTGGGTCAGACAGGGCAATTTTAATGGGGAATTTACTTTTACATTCTGCATTCTGACAGTTTATAGTGGAGAAAAAAATATTTAATAGCTTTGCTTTATCCTCGTCGCTCTCTGCAACACCCCCCTCATTGCTGTGTAGAGGGCCGACTCCTTCAGATTTATATTTTTTACCATTTATATAATTGAAGAATATTTTAGGGTTAGTTTTACTGTCTTTAGCAATTAATCTCTCGGTCTCTAGTTTGGCAGTTTTTATTAGTTTTTTACATATTCTATTTTTTTCCTTATAGTTTATCATTGCTTCCTGGCTCCCCTCCTGTTTTGGTGATTTATATGCTTTCTTTTTGTCATTTATTGCTTTTTTACGGTTCTATTTATCCACATTGTTTCTTAGCCTTTTATTCCTATAAGGTATGTACCTCTCACAATTAGATGTTACAATGCTTTTTTTGCCTCCATGTATTTCTACAAACAGTGACTCAACATGTTCATGTCCCTCACAGATGTCTTCTCAAACTGTGGGCTTTCGACAGGACTTCACATAAAGGCACACCCCTCTCCATCTCCGTTTTTTTGATGATCCTTTCTAAACAGATTGTAACCTTTTATTTTAGGATACTTTCACACTTGCGCTGGTGCGGTTCCGTCTGTTTATTTGCACAGACGGATCCGCACCTATAATGCAAACGTTTGTATCCATTCAGAACGAATCCGTTTGCATTAGTCAAAAGAAAAATGACAAAGTCCAAAACGGATCCGTTTTGAATTACATTGAAAGTCAATGGGGAACGGATCCATTTTCAAATGCATCATATTGTGTCATTGAAAACGGATCCGTCCCCATTGACTTACAATGTAATTAAAAACGGATCCGTTAGGCTCCGCCTCTTTAGAAGGACACCAAAATGCTGCATGCTGCGTTTTGGTGTCCGCCTCCAAAAAAGAATAGAAGCGGAACGTAGCCTAACTGATGCATTCTGAACAGATCCTTATCCATTCAGAATGCAGTACCAGCTTGATCAGCAGCAACTTGCTGTCTAGAGTGGCTGTTGAGCAGTTTTTGTCACCTGCCTAGTGAAAAAACTACTCACCAGCAGTAGCAGCTAAACATAGAGCAGATCCTGAACCAGCAGGTTGTGGCATACTTGAAGAGAAACCTGCCACCCCACATCGAAAATCCCCTGGACTAATGAGCTGCCAAGCTCGATTTGTGGCCGCAACTTATCAAGTTTGCCCTGGGCAAGCTTTCCTGCCCTGCCAGCACTGTGGCATCAGAGCGGGTGTTTAGTTCGTCGGGGGCCATAGTTATTCCCAGGAGAACTCGCTTGTCACCCAAAATGTGGAGAAACTGACTTTCGTGAAGATGAATCAGGCGTGGATCAGCCAAGATTTTCAAACACCAGTGCCTGATGCATCAGATAAGATCATCCATGGTGCCACATTTTTAAGTGGTGCAACACCTAAAAAGAGACCTGTTTCTTCTGGCTACCTGCCTCAGCTACTATTCTTATGCTGCCACCAGCCTGATGCCACACCTGCTGCCAGGTACTCCTACTGCCACACACCATCTTTAGCTGGTACTGGTATTCCCCCCCCCACCACCCCACTCTGTCACTGGGCCACTCTGTGTTCTCCTCATGCTGCTGCCACCTGACCACTATGTCACTGGGCCACTCTGTGGTCATGTCATGCTGCTGCCACCTCACCATTATGTCACTGGGCCACCCTGTGGTCTCCTCATGCTGCTGCTACCTCACCACTATGTCACTAGGCCACTCTGTGGTCTCCTCATGCTGCTGCCACCTCACTACTATGTCACTGGGCTAGTTTGTGGTCTACTCATGCTGCGGTCATGTCACCACTATGTCACTGGGCCACTCTGTGGTCTCCTTATGCTGCTGCCACCTTACCACTCAGTGGTCCCCTGATGGCGCTGCCACCTTACCACTATGTCACTATGCCACTCTGTGGTCTCCTCATGCTCATGCCACCTCACCACTATGTCACTGTGCCACTCTGTGGTCTCCTTATGCTGCTGTCACCTTACCACTCTGTGGCCTCCTCATGGTGCTGCCACCTCACCACTATGTCACTGGGCCACTATGTGGTCTCCTCATGCTGCTGCCACTTCACCACTCTTTGGTCAGGATGCTGCCACATCACCACTATGTGGTCTCCTCATGCTGCTGCCACATTACCAATATGTCACTGTCCCACTCTGTGGTTTCCTCATGCTGATGCCACCTCACCACTATGTCACTGTGCCACTATGTGGCCTCCTCATGATGCTGCCACATCACCGCTATGTCACTGGACCACTTTGTGGTCTCCTTATGTTGCTGCCACCTCACCACGATGTCACTGTGCCACTCTGTGGTCTCCTCATGCTGCTGCCAGCTCACCACTATGTCATTGGGCCACTCTGTTGTCTCCTCATGCTGCTTCAACCTCACCACTCTGCCATTTGGCCACTCTGTGGACTTCTCATGCTGTTCCTACCCTCCCAACTCCATGACTGGGCAATTATTTTGCCTTTATGTCCTGGTTGACACCATCATTTATTTGACCTTTCTTCTGATCTGTCACAAGGAAGGAAAAATGAGACGCACAACGGATCCTGTCTATGTAGAAGCTGTGAGGCCTGTATGACATGGTCCCTATTTTGCATCAGAATTGGCTTATGATTTGGTAGCTAAAAGCAGGAGTGGGTACAAAACACAGAAGACATGCAAGTATTACATTTACGTGTCATCTCTGTTTTTGATCCACTCCTGTTTTTTTTTTCTTTAGCAATACTGATGGATTACTGAGCAAATGCTGACTGAGTGAAAGTGGATGGTCAACAGACCGGATCCATTTTTTTGGAAGTTATTGTTCTGACAGATGAGAAGAAGGGAAAAATAATAAGTGACGTCAACACAAACATACTGCTTACACCCTCTCTACTCTATCAGGGGGGCTCTACTTTTATAAGCATTTAATAGAACATGTTCGGTAGAAATCTATATGGAATCAGCTGAAGATGGTGAAAAGGAGTGCGCTCTTTCACGATGTAGTAGGATCTTGGGCCTCTGCACGGTTCTTTATACCTGGCGCTAACATTGACCTGTAAGGCTGAGTTCATACTTGAGTTATTTGGTCAGTTTTGGCCCCATAACTACCCAAATAAGTGAAGTGTGTAGTGATTCTAAGAGATATGTCTGTCATCTGCATTTCATACTGACTCACAGTATTGTTTCACTACCACAGCAGACTCCCTATGTGTGTTTCTGCAAGGCAGTGGAATCTTGATGCAGTCAGCCATGCCAAAATGTTGCTGAAAGCCCACCTGTAGTCATGTTTTTAATGCCCCTATTCATTTCAATAAGAGAAAGCATTGAAAATTGCAGAGCAGCAGCTTAAAGGTGTGGCCATGCAAGGCCACGACTATAAGATGCCTCTCCACGATCGTCAGCACTGCCTCCCATTGAGATATATGGGAGACAAAAAGGATGAGGCTGCTGGTGTGCAGCTGTCTGCGCGAAAATTCCTCTGTAAAATCTGTCATGTGAACATCAACTTACTGTCACAGACAGTAGATATGGCTGGTAGCAGTTGAAGGATAAAACTGAGCATGTGCAATCACCTGAGAAGTGATTACTATAAGTAGTGTTGAGCGAATTGAAATAACCCAAGTGGACTTCAATCCAAATTTCAGGGAAAGTTAGATTAGCTGTGAAACCATATTTCCTTGTGCTTTGTGGTAACGAATCAATTTTCCCTGAAATGGCAAAAAAATAATGAAAATCATACTCATCTCATCAATTTGAGTGGGAAGACGCCGCCATGACCATCTTGCTTGAAGTTGCTGCACAAAATCTTGTGTGCGGCGATATAACACGTCACCAAACTGGCCAGTGTGATGACGCCTTCATGCGCCTCACAAGATTTCTCACTGGATCTACAAGCAAGATGGTTGCGGCAGCCTCTTAGCAGTCATATGGATAAGTTAAGTATAATTTTTTTTTTTTTTACTGTTTAACCGCTCAAGTACCTTAATATTCATCTAGGATGCCACTATCAGTGGTAAACACGGAATCTGAGGGCTTCAATTATGGAGGCAACAAAATTCCCCATCATTACACTTGCTATTTATAAAGAAATCAGCTTTGTGACAAAGTATGGCAATTTGCACAAAGCAAATTTTTGGGTAAAATTTGATGAAGCAGCAAAATTGAATTTTTAAGAACTCATCCCTAACTACACGCACCAGTCGGTGTCATTATAATCAATTAACATCTTTTCATAGCAGCCCAGCCTAAGGGCTGCTCTGGTCTCCCGTGATGCAGAGAGCAGCGGCTTGACTCTCACATTACAGCTGTGCTCCTGGTCTAATATCCAGAACCCTCAGGAGCGCCGTTCTGGGCTGTTTAAACCCTTGCATGTCATGAATTATTGGCGCCCGCTGTATAGAAGCGGTTACGGAGGGAGTGGACTCCATCTGTATTCCATCGGCACCTTGAAAATGAAATTGCTGGGTGCCAATGACGGTGAACACAGTCGGGGAGCTAGTGTAGGCCTCAGGCCTCCTTCAAGGGTAGTGCAATGTATTTTAGAAGCGAAAAAAGATTGCCTATTATAGTCCCCTTGTGGGACTATAAAACAGTTTAAAAAAGAAAAGAAAAAAGAAAAAAAAATATTAAAATGAGTTCCAATAAAAAAAAAAAAAAAATGTTTTTTTCCTCCACATGTTTGGTATCTGTAACCACTGTGCAAATATGTACAGGTAAATTATCCTGTATTATAGCGCCATAAAAATAGAAAAAAGCAACAAAAAATAACAGGATTGCTGCTTTTTGTTTAGTCATCACAAAAAAAAAATGGAATTAAAAGTTTTATGTAGCCCAAAATTATACCAATGAAAACTATATAAACACGTGAGAGAGTGAATCTGGGTCGCACAACCTCAAACACTATGCTTTTGATATAACAATAGAGTTGAGCGAACACCTGGAAGTTCGGGTTCGGCGAGTTCGGCCGAACTTCCGGGAAAAGTTCGGGTTCGGGATCCGAACTCGACCCGAACTTCATCCCGAACCCGAACCCCATAGAAGTCAATGGGGACCCGAACTTTTGGGCACTAAAAAGGCTGTAAAAGACACCCAGAGGGATAATATACCGCAATAAACGCATTGCGATTACAACTTTGAGCTAACGATCACCATGGGAACGCCTCCTCCAGTAGAATGTACTGTCAGATCTGAGAATTAAGTTGAAATCGCAATGCGATTCTTATATATTTGCTTAATCGCATTGCGATTTCAACTTAGCATTGCTAAATAATTCCATCCATATCGTTAACTTACTGAGTCAGTAAGTTAGCGAATATGGATGGAATTATTTAGCAATGCTAAGTTGAAACAGCAATGCGATTAAGCAGATATATAAGAATCGCATTGCGATTTCAACTTAATTCTCACATCCGACAGTATATTCTACTGGAGGAGGCGTTCCCATGGTGATCGGTAGCTCAAAGTTGTAATCGCAATGCGATTAAGCAAATACATAAGAATCGCATTGCGATTTCAACTTTTTAGTACTCAACTTTTAAAATCGTACACCACTTTAAGTTCCAAAGTTGCAATCGCGTTCGAATAGAACTTAAAGCTGTCTCTTAGTCAGTTTTAGTATTGGTGTGCTGTAATAGAAGTTACATTTGTACGCGAATATAACTTAGAGCAATACAGTCAACTTTACACTGTTAGTTTTATTATCGCGATAATACAACTATTCAAGAATCGTGTACGTGCGTCTGTACGTGTGTGCGTTACCTCGGATCGGATCGAGAGAGACGAGAGTGGAGATTGGTGACTGTCCCAGCGATTATGGCGAAAAGTAATTTCTCTAAAGAAGAGCTGGATTTCTTAATAACTGTAAGTAATTGAACTTAGTTAGTGTGTAATGCAGTAATGTGATTTAAACTTATTAATGATTTTTATTAGCCAAGAAGCCTGCAGGCCTTCACTGATCTCATAACTGCCTTACACTGTCACATGTCCTACTGCTTGGTGACATAAACTCATCACAGGCTTTAGCAGACTGCACAACTACATGAGTGATTAGTGAAAGACACTGTTAAAGGGGTGGCAATGTTCAAGTCACTTTTAAAGGGATGACGATGTTCAAGTCACTTTTAAAGGGATGGCGATGTTCAAGTCACTTTTAAAGGGGCGGCAATATTCAAGTCACTTTTAAAGGGATCGCAATGTTCAAGTCACTTTTAAACGGATGGCGATGTTCAAGTCACTTTTAAAGGGGCGGCAATGTTCAAGTCACTTTTAAAGGGATGGCGATGTTCAAGTCACTTTTAAAGGGGTTGCAGTGTTCAAGTCACTTTTAAAGGGGCGGCAATGTTCAAGTCACTTTTAAAGGGATGGCGATGTTCTACTCTTTGACTGTTTTGATATTAAATGTTATTTTTGATGGTTCTTATGACTATGATAACTAATAATTGTATTTTAGAACTGTGGGATTACATGATTTAATTGTTATCTTGCAGGAAATGTTGGAGAAGGGGTACGACCGCAGAAGGTCAAGGGGCGAAAAGCAGGCCATAGTGCGGAGAATTGCTTTCCAGCTGTGGCAGAAGCATGGGTGCACTCATCGGAAGGATGCGATTCTAAAAAAGTGGTCAGATCTGAAGCGCCACAGGATGGATCTGATCACTAAGATCAGAGATAAATCTTTTCCAGGTGCAATACTTATTTGCATAACTGAGCATATAGATAACAATATGTTGGTGAGAGAAATAAGTATTTTATCCCTTTACAATAAATCACTTAGTACAGTGGTGTTGAACTGATGGGAAAGGGTGCTAAAGGTGGCAATATGAGACCTCTTTCTGGGCCACATATGTTTTTTGACTTTACACAGTTGACTTTGGCCCCTGAAGCTTGTCCAAACTCCTCACACGTCTGGACGAGTGTAGACAACAAGCATCGATCAGGACAATTAGGCCACATGCCCAAATGAAGTCATAGACTCAAATCACTCTTGTTCCCTGGGGAGTGGCCCAACACCCAATAGCAGCAGTGAGTTGAAGCTGAACTTAATCAACGATGCTCAAAGGCAGAGTGCAGGGGGTACCCACAGGGTCCTGGGCCGGCAGGTCAAGGCAGACACTGATGATACTACACTTGATCTAAGCCAAAAGGAGAAGAAAGATAGGTGTAGTTAATTATTATGCCATCCAGACACTACCATAGATTAATTTGTGTACCTTTAACTGTAATTTGGCGTTACTTGTTTATCTTGGCATTTTTAAAAATTTGGTCATCATCATTACAGATGCTCCGCTTCCCAAAGTGAGAGCCAAGCTCTCTAAAAAGAAGAAGGCGGTGGAGGTGGAGGAGGAGACAGACCACTCGGACGAGGAGGAGCAGGAAGAGGCAGGGCCATCAGGCTATCGGGCCCATAGCCCACCTGCTGCAGTGGAGGAGGGTGATGACTCTGAGGAGGCAGAAGAGGAGATGGTCACCCCGACAAGAAGGTAAATGGATGATGTGGATATTTTTATTTATTCAGTGTCCCAGAAAGCTAATGTTACGGGTGGGAGTACTGATTTCCATAACGTATCTAACTGACACATACATTTTTGGAAGTACGATATAACAAGCATGCAATATATAAATTTTTGTAAGAATATATTTTAACAAACTATATTATTTTTAAATGAAGAAAATATAATAAAACAGGCAACAAATAAAGTACAACACATAACAGTTATATAAAAAATAAACACTAAAAAGTAATTGATCAACATCAAAACCATTAACGTAACTACTAAGTCAATAACCCAAAACTAAAAGGAACTATTATTAATCCTACCTAAACCAATATATAACAGATTTCAAGAAAAAAATATTATCTGCTTTATATGACAATTAATGATTGTATTTTAATGTACATTTCCAAATTTTATTTCATTTATTTTACAGCTGACAACATCATGTTAAAAAACAAATAAAAACAATGGGAAGGAAGCACCAGCTGCGAATGCAGCAGTTCAGGGAGCAGCAAACCAGGAAGATGAGGCAGCTCAAGATGCAGTTCTCCCACCAAATGCGAGCCATGGAGGAGGCTCATCTTAAGGACATCGATGATCTGCTGGAGGAGCAGAGAAAAATTAAAAAATGACCTTAATTTTTTTGGTTATTTATATATTTATGTTAAAAAATAATTCTATTTTGTTCAAGATTATTTTATAAAACTATAATGTTAAATCAAATTTATTGCGTTTTGTTTGATTGGAAACAAAAAGTACAGATAGTGTTGCCCATATTAATAATTATTTTTCATTACTGTAATCTTTCAAGGGTTTCAAGTTCAACTGGTTTATGTGCTAGATCTGGTAAGGTTTCTGGTAAGGCTGTAAAACACACCCGGAAAGGGCTAGAGGGCTGCAAAAGGCAGCAAAATGTAGGTAAATCCCCTGCAAACAAATGTAGATAGGGAAATGATGAGTTAACATAAAATAAATAAAAATTAAACAATATTAATTGGAGTGAGGTCCCATAGCACAGAATCAGGCTTCAAGTCACCCACCAATGGAGAAGGTCACTTACTATTATTTCGACCCCAGCACCCAGACAAAGGAGAGAGGTCCCACAGCAGAGAATCTGGCATCATATCAACCACCACAGGAGTAGGCCACCATTTAGTTACTTTGACCCCTTCACCCAGACAGAGGAGAGAGGCCACACAGCACATATTCAGGCATCATATCAATAACCACATGACTAGGCCACCACTTAGTTACTTTGACCCCTGCACCCAGGAAGAGGAGAGAGGTTCCACAGCAGAGAATCAGGCATAATATCAACCACCACAGGAGAAGCCACCATAAAGTTACTTTGACCCCTTCACCCAAACAGAGGAGAGAGGCCCCACAGCACATATTCAGGCATCATATCAACCACCGCAAGAGAAGGACACTTTTAGATACTTTGACCCCTGCACCCAGGAAGAGGAGAGAGGTCCCACAGCAGAGAATCAGGCATAATATCAACCACCACAGGAGAAGCCACCATAAAGTTACTTTGACCCCTTCACCCAGACAGAGGAGAGAGGCCCCACAGCACATATTCAGGCATCATATCAACCACCGCAAGAGAAGGACACTTTTAGATACTTTGACCCCTGCACCCAGGAAGAGGAGAGAGGTCCCACAGCACAAATTCAGGCATCATATCACACACCACAGGAGAAGGCCTCTTTCAGTGACTTAGGCCTTTGGACCCAGACAGAGGAGAGAGGTCAGAGATTAGCTTCATATCCCCCAGCACAGCAGAAGACCGCTTTATTTGACTTAGGCCTCAGCACCCAGACAGAGGAGAGTTTCATTCAACTGTGGGTTACATAAAATTTGTATTAAATAAAGAAGTGGCCCGTAGTACAACAAGACATGTTTTAGGCAGTTATTAAGGACTACTCTGCACAAGGGAGGGACAGGTCCTGTGGGATCCATGCCTGGTTCATCTTTATGAACGTCAGCTTGTCCACATTGGCTGTGGACAGGCGGCTGCGCTTGTCAGTAATGACGCCCCCCGCCGTGCTAAATACGCGTTCTGATAAAACGCTGGCCGCCGGGCAGGAAAGCACCTCCAAGGCATAACATGCTAACTCTGGCCACGTGGACAATTTTGAAACCCAGAAGTTGAATGGGGCCGAACCGTCCATCAGTACGTGGAGGGGTGCGCAGACATACTGTTCAACCATGTTAGTGAAATGCTGCCTCCTGCTAACACGTTCCGTATCAGGTGGTGGGGCAGTTAGCTGTGGCGTGGAGACAAAGCTTTTCCACATTTCTGCCATGCTAACCCTGCCCTCAGAGGAGCTGGCCGTGACACTGCTGCGTGGGCGACCTCTAGCTCCTCCACTGCCTTGGCCTTCCACCTGTTCCCCTGTGACAGTTGGGAATGCTCTCAGGAGCGCGTCTACCAGCGTGCGCTTGTACTCGCGCATCTTCCTATCACGCTCCAGTGCAGGAAGTAAAGTGGGCACATTGTCTTTGTACCGGGGATCCAGCAGGGTGGCCACCCAGTAGTCAGCACACGTTAAAATGTGGGCAACTCTGCTGTCGTTGCGCAGGCACTGCAGCATGTAATCGCTCATGTGTGCCAGGCTCCCCAGAGGTAAGGACAAGCTGTCCTCTGTGGGAGGCGTATCGTCATCGTCCACCGTATCCCCCCAGCCACGCACTAGTGATGGGCCTGAGCTGTGTGGGCTGCCACCCTGCTGTGAACCTGCTTCATCCTCGTCCTCCTCCACCTCCTCCTCATCCTCCTCGTCCTCCATTAGAGTGCCTTGGCTGGCGACTTGTGAACCTGCCCTCTGATGCTTCAAAAAACCTCCCTCTGAGCTATTTCTAACAGACTGGCCTGAAAGTCTTAGAAACGAGCCCTCCTTCTCCTCCTCCTCCTCCTCCTGGGCCACCTCCTCTTCCATCATTGCCCTAAGCGTTTTCTCTAGGAGACATAGAATTGGTATTGTAACGCTGATAACAGTGTCATCGCCACTGGCCATGTTGGTGGAGTACTCAAAGCAGTGCAGCAGGGAACACAGGTCTCGCATGGAGGCCCAATCATTGGTGGTGAAGTGGTGCCGTTCCGCAGTACGACTGACGCGAGCGTGCTGCAGCTGAAACTCCACTATGGCCTGCTGCTGCTCGCACAGTCTCTCCAGCATGTGCAAGGTGGAGTTCCACCGAGTGGGCACGTCGCATATGAGGCGGTGAGCGGGAAGGCCGAAGTTCCGCTGTAGCGCAGACAGGCGAGCAGCGGCAGGATGTGAACGCCGGAAGCGCGCACAGACGGCCCGCACTTTATGCAGCAGCTCTGACATGTTGGGGTAGTGGTGAATGAACCTCTGCACCACCAAATTCAGCACATGCGCCAGGCAAGGGATGTGCGTCAAACCGGCTAGTCCCAGAGCTGCCACGAGATTTCGCCCATTATCGCATACCACCAGGCCTGGCTTGAGGCCCACCGGCAGAAACCACTCGTCGGTCTGTTGTTCAATACCCCGCCACAACTCCTGCGTGGTGTGGGGCCTGTCCCCCAAACATATGAGTTTCAGAATGGCCTGCTGACGTTTACCCGGGCTGTGCTGAAGTTGGTGGTGAAGGTGTGTGGCTGACAGGAGGAGCTGGTGGAAGCAGTGGAGGAGGAAGCCGAGTAGGAGGAGGAGGCTACAGGAGGCAGAGAATGATGCCCTGCGATCCTAGGTGGCGGAAGGACGTGCGCCAAGGAACTCTCCGCCTGGGGCCCAGCCGCCACTACATTCACCCAGTGTGCAGTTAGTGAGATATAGCGTCCTTGGCCGTGCTTACTGGTCCACGTATCTGTGGTTAGGTGGACCTTGGCACAAATGGCGTGGCGCAGTGCACACTTGATTTTATCAGACACTTGCATGTGCAGGGAAGGCACGGCTGTCTTGGAGAAGTAGTGGCGGCTGGGAACCACATACTGGGGGACAGCCATGGCCATCAGCTGTTTGAAGCTGTCTGTGTCCACCAGCCGGAATGACAGCATTTCAAAGGCCAGTAGTTTAGAAATGCTGGCATTCAGGCCAAGGGCTCGAGGGTGACTAGGTGGGAATTTGCGCTTCCTCTCAAAGGTTTGAGAGATGGAGAGCTGAACGCTGCTGTGTGAAATAGTGGAGACGCAAGGTGACGGTGGCGGTGGTGGTGGTGGTGTCGGTGGCACATCCTCTGTTTGCTGCTCGGCAGGTGGCAACATTCCTCTCGAGGCGGAAGCCGAGGCAGCAGCGGTAGAGGGAGCAGGGGGAGCCTGAGCGGGTTCCTTGTTTTTAAGGTGTGTACTCCACTGCAGTTCATGCTTTGCATGTAGATGCCTGATCATGCAGGTGGTGCTCAGGTTAAGAACGTTAATGCCTCGCCTTTGGCACAGCGTGCAAATCACTCTGGTCTTGTCGTCAGCACATTGTTTGAAGAAGTGCCATGCCAGGGAACTCCTTGAAGATGCCTTTGGGGTGCTGGGTCCCTGTTGGCGCTGGCCAATAGCAGGCGAACTCTCTGGACGGCGGCTGTTCTGCTTTTGCCCCCTGCTCCCTCTTTGGCTTCGCTGTTGTCTCGGTCTCACCACTGCCTCTTCCTCTGAACTATTTAAGTCAGCAGCACGACCTTCAGTCCATGTGGGGTCTAAGACCTCATCGTCCTCTGCATCGTCTTCCACCCAGTTTTCCTCCCTGACCTCCTCCTGTTCAGTCTGCACACTGCAATAAGATGCGGCAGTGGGCACCAGTGTTTCGTCATCAACAGAGACTCGGTCACTCTGCTGTGGTGGTATTCCCATGTCCTCATCATCTGGATACATAAGTGGTTGTGCGTCAGTGCATGGAATGTCTTCCACCGCTGGGGAAGGGCTAGGTGGACGCCCCTGGGAAACCATGCGAGCAGAGTCTTCCAACAGAATAAGAGACTGCTGCATAACTTGAGGCTCAGACAGTTTCTCTGATATGCATGGGGGCGATGTGACAGACTGATGGGCTTGGTTTTCAGGTGCCACCTGTGCGCTTTCCGCAGAAGACTGGGTGGAAGACAATGTGGTGAACGTGCTGGAAGCACTGTCGGCCACCCAATCGACTAATGCCTGTACCTGCTCAGGCCTTACCATCCTCATAACGGCATTGGGCCCCACCAAATATCGCTGTAAATTCTGCCGGCTACTTGAGGGAGTTGGTTCACTACTTTGTGCGCCTGAGCCCGAACGGCCACATCCTCTGCCAGCAACAGAGGCTCCACGGACACCACCACGACCGCGTCCTCGTCCCTTAATAGAATGTTTCCTCATTGTTGCGATTCAACTCGCACCACAATAATATATATTATTTTTTAGTCCCAAAATTCCCACACTGGAAGATATACCGTAATTCCTTTTTCCGGTATTAATTACAAGAAAACTGCTGCAAATTGGACACCAGAATTTTTTAAATGCTACTTATGTTAAATGAATTCCCACAGTGGGAGAACTATTTCCTTTTTAAAGGAGTAACAACGTGCGGCCTACTATTTCGGGTGTCACCAACACCAGATTGATTAAATTGGCCTTTTTGGAACCAAAATGACAACACTGGACACTATAATGCCTTTTTCTGGTATTAATTACAAGAGGACTGCTGCAAATTGGACACCAGAATTTTTTAAATGCTACTTATGTTAAATGAATTCCCACAGTGGGAGAACTATTTCCTTTTCAAAGGAGTAACAACGTGCGGCCTACTATTTCGGGTATCACCAACACCAGATTGATTAAATTTGCCTTATTGGAACCAAAATGACAACACTGGACACTATAATGCCTTTTTCTGGTATTAATTACAAGAAGACTGCTGCAAATTGGACACCAGAATTTTTTAAATGCTACTTATGTTAAATGAATTCCCACAGTGGGAGAACTATTTCCTTTTCAAACGAGTAACAACGTGCGGCCTACTATTTCGGGTGTCACCAACACCAGATTGATTAAATTGCCCTTTTTTGAACCAAAATGACAACACTGGACACTATAATGTCTTTTTCTATTAATTACAAGAGGACTGTTGGTATTTCAGAACACCGGAATTTTTAAAATGCTCGTTTTGGTACATAAATTGCCCACACTGGGAGAATTATTGCCTAAACCTTTTTACAGTATTATTTACTGAAGGAGTGCTTCTTCTGGTCTAACACCAGAATTATGTTTGTTACAGGGAAAGATTTTTTTAATTTATATTTCTGGCAAAAAAAAAAAAAAAAATTCTGGCTGACAGTATTGGACCTGGCTGTAGTGACACTGGCTAGCCTAGCTGGAACAGCACATTCATGGGATTTGCTATCCAAGTGGGTTACTTTCAGTTTCACCACTGATATATTAAATATATTGGCAGTTAGTAGGGGTGACACAAGCACAGCCAAACCCCTGATGTAGTATATCTATGAAAAAATTGACTATAACATGAGATTAATGGACACTGTGGCAGCTTTTGCTGGCGCACCACAAGTCCCAAAATGGCCGCCGCCTATCAGCCCAGTAACATGTGCCAGAAAATGGTCTGCCCAGCCTTAAAAAAAATTGACTTTGACTGAGCAGCTGAATCGCTGTTGTTCTGTGTCACAGGAGTAGATTTTTCAATTCTTTGGAGCTTTTCTTTGGACTCTGTGGCAGCTTGAGCTGGCGCACCACAGGTCCCAAAAAGGCCGCCGCCGATCAGCCCAGTTACATGTGCCGGTAAAAATCGATCTGGCCATTGTAAAAAAAAATAAACTTTCAGTGAACAGCTCAGCGGAGTTGTTTTGATTCACTGGTGTAGATCTTTCACTTCTTCTCAGGTTTTTTTCCTCGATTATTCCCTGCCTATCTCGCCCTCACAGCAGCTGCATCTATCCCTGTTCTATTCACATCGGGAGTGAGCACGTCCCGACGTGCGCACAAGCTTATAAAGAGGCTGAGTCACATGCTGCACTTGGCCAATCACAGCCTTGCCAATAGTAGGCATGGCTGCGATGGCATCTTAGGGCAAGTAGTATGATGCATGTTGATTGGCTGCTTTGTAGCCTTTCAAAATGCGCCACAAAAAATGACGAACTACAAAACCGAACCCGAATTTTTATGAAAATGTTCGGGTTTGGGTCGTGTCACGAACACCCCAAAATTCTGTACGGACCGGAACTATTCTCGAAATGTGCGCTCAACAACACTAGTGCTATTCGTATCCCACTCTTAAGTTCTAATCGCATTCGATTTTAACTTATGCTTTTTTTTTGCCAGGCATCGCATTCTATTTTAACTTACTGCTGATGCCTGGCAAAAAAATAAAATAATGCATAAGTTAACATCGAATGCGATTAGAACTTAAGAGTGGGATACGAATAGCACTGCGTGCTAGAACAGCACGCACACGATTATTCAAATTTTGTATTATCGCGATACAAAACCAAACAGTAAAGTTAAAATCGAATGCAATTAGAACGTGTAGTGTGATGCGATTTATTTGAGTTCTAAGAATCGCATTGCGATTTCTGCTTCAGCCGGATTCCGTGCTAATGGAGCGTCTACATCACCATGCGAACAATGCTAGAATGTACTGTCGGATTTGAGAAGTTGAAATCGCAATGCGATTAAGCAAATATATAAGAATCGCATTGCGATTTCAACGTAATTCAAACATCCGACAGTACATTCTACTGGAGGAGGCGTTCCCATGGTGATCGGTAGCTCAAAGTTGTAATCGCAATGCGATTTCAGCTTTAAGCCTGTACTATTCTGCTATATAGTACTTTCAAAATGCGCCGAGAGAACACGCCGAACTCCGAACCCGAACCCGAACTTTTACGAAAATGTTCGGGTTCGGGTCCGTGTCACGAAAACCCCAAAGTTCGGTACGAACCCGAACTATTCTCGAACTGTTCGCTCAACACTATATAACAACTGTTTCTCACCATATTTAAACGGGCTTCTCAGCACAATTCATAATTCATGTCAAAATATGCTATGCATAAACATGAGGCATTGGTATACAGTTTGATCAAAGCTCATAGGCCCGCTTACCACGACAAGGTTGCCTCTATCAAGTGGGAAACTACTCTAACTATGGCGCAGCACTGCACCAGCGGAGGGCGGGACCCAGACACCACACAGTACCCCCACTGTGCGGCGAGACCACCATGGCCCTGGGCCCCACCACCCCACCGGCGCAGCACACAGGCACCAATGGCGGCCACGCAGTACTGCACCATGTGAATAGGTGCAAATAGCACACCCATTCATGCCTCCTAGGAAATCCAAATGAGAGGTAGTAGAAATTTATAAACCACTGACTGACTAAGGCTAATTAAAAACACCTGGTCCGAATGGGGAGGAGTGCTTTCACCAGAATGGGGAAAAATAAATATTAGTTAGCTAATATTAATTTTATTAGCCTTAGTCAGTCAGTGTTCTACTACCTCTCATTTGGATTTCCTGGGATGCATGAATGGGTTAGCTCTTTGCACCTGTTCACATGGTGCATTACTGCATGGTGGCCATTGGTGCCTCTGTGCTGTGCTGGTAGGGTGGTGGGGCCCAGGGCCAGGGTGGTCTCGCCGCACAGTGGGGGTACTGTGTGGTGTCTGGTGCAGTGCTGTGGTTTCCGTAGTTGTGGCACAGTGCTGGGCCATAGCTAAAGTAGTTTCCCATTTGATAGAGGCAACCTTGTCGTTATAAGTGGGCCTATGCGCTTTGATCAAACTGTATACCAATGCCTCATGTTTATGCATAGCATATTTTGACATGAATTATGAATTGTGCTGAGAAGCCCGTTTAAATATGGTGAGACACAGTTGTTATATCAAAAGCATAGTGTTTGAGGATGTGCAACCCAGAATCACTCTCTCACATGTTTATATACCAATGAAAACTACAAGTCCTCCTGCAAAAATCAAGCCCGTACACAGCTCCGGAGAAAGAAACATTTAAAAGTTATGGGTCTTGGGATGCGGTGTTGCAAAAACATTTTCTAATAATTATTGCGCAAAAGTATTAAAAAATAAAACAGGATATATATTTGGTATCACAATAATTGCACTCACCCAGAGAATAAAGTGCTGAAAAACAAACAGTGTCAGTATTGCTGTTTTTTTCCTATTCCCCTCCCAGAAAGAGTTAATAAACATTAATTATTAGTTATGTGTACCCCAAAATGTCACCATTAAAAGCTACAACTTGTCCTATAAAAAAAAAAAAGCCCTTGGTCATTAAGACCGAAAAAATGCTTGTCACAGAGGGGTTAAAACTGGAGCATTTTTTTAAACAAAATGTAAATTATAAAACAAATTTGTTTTCTTGATGAATTTAATTAAAATAACATAACATAACATAAAATAACATCTTAAAGGGGGCACAACCTCTTTAAAAGAAATAGCTACTGCTTTTCAACTTCTCAAATGCATGTCCAGGTTGTTGCTCCAGTACACAAAATGATCTCATTCCCTTGTGCTCTCAGTTTGTTTTGCCAATTTCTGGTAGCAAGGGGCAATCCAACTTAAAAAAAAGCTTGTTCCACCTAGAATCTTTTAGCCTCTCCTTGGGAAGTACTGTCTAATAATTAGTGTTCACACACATATTTATTGCGCTTGCATAGGAAAAAGACAGAACATCATATCATATTAAAATATCTTAAAAGTCCCATAGTTTGGTCTGCCCAACTCGAGTCTCACTCTTGCTTTGTCATAAGAGTAGTGCAAGTGCAATATTTGTACTGTTGCATAGTCTAATTATGAATAGGGATTACTGGAATGCCTCTTTAACCGCTTAAGGACCCATGACGTACATCTACGTCATCTCTTAAGGACCAGAGAAGTACATGTATGTCATGGTGATCAGAGACTAAAATATGCCCCAAAGGTTAAATTTTAACCCCCCCCCCCTGCACCCCGCCATATTAGTGTCCCCCCGGGCGGTGCAGGGGGGGGGGATTGCGGGCTGTGCTGCGGGTGGGCGGCGCGGGAGGCGGGCGGTGCGGCAGGCGGGATCGCAATTGCGATCTCCCGCCCGCCTCCTTTCAATCGATTTCCCTGGTGCCTAGTGGGTATAGCAGGGGCTCAGCACATTGCTGACCCCCTGCTATAAACTGCTGACATCTGTGCTGCAGATGTCAGCAGTTTGACCCCTTCTATACCGTGGTCCGTACGGACCGCGGTATAGAAGGTGTTAACATGGAGGGAGCTCCTCCCTCTCCTTCGGGGGCTGCCGCACTTTGCAGCCCCCGACGGGATAGGATAGTAGAGGGAGGGAGCTCACCTCTCTTTCCATCACCCGCTGCTCTGTAATGGCAGCGGGTGATGGTCACCATGGCAGCAGGACGCTTTCAGAAACGTCCTGCTTGCCATGGTAGTAGATCTCTGGTCAGACTTCTGCTAAAGGCAGAAGTCTGACCAGACTGTGAAAAGTAAAAATACAGTGCAGTACACTATATAGTGTACTGTTCTGTATTATATAGACACCAGATCCACTGGATCTACAAGAACCAAGTGGGTCTGGGTCAAAAATGTCAAAAAGAGAAAAAAAGTAAAAATAAGAAAAATACATATCACTGAATAAAAATAAAAATAAAACAAATAAACTACACATATTAGGTATCGCCGCGTCCGTAAAAATCTCCTCTATAAAAATATCACGTGACCTAACCCCTCACGCAAATACCGTAAAAAACACAAAAAATTGTGTAAAAGCCATTTTTGTCACCTTGCATCACAAAAAGTGTAATACCAAGTGATCAAAAAGGCGTATGCCTCCCAAAATAGTACCAATAAAACCGATATCTCATCCCGCAAAAAATGAGTCCTTATATAGGACAATCGCCCAAAAAATAAAAAATATGGCTCTCAGACTATGGAGACACTAAAACATAATTTTTTTTCTAAAATGCTATTATTGTGTTAAAGTAAAATAAATAAATAAAAAGTATACATATTATGTATCGCCGCGTCCGTAAAAACTGCTCTATAAAAATATCACATTATCTAACCCCTCAGGTAAATACTGTTAAAAAAATTAAATAAAAACAATGTAAAAAAAAAACATTTTTGTCACCTCACATCTCAAAAACTGTAATAGCAAGCGATCAAAAAGTTATATGCACCCAAAAATAGTGCCAATCAAACCGTCATCTCATCCCGCAAAAAATGATACCCCACATAGGACAATCACCCCCCCAAAAAAAAAAAAAAATAGGGCTCTCAGACTATGGAGACACTAAAACATGGTTTGTTTTGTTTTAAAAAATGATAATATTGTGTAAAACTTAAATAAATAAATAAAAAGTATACATATTTGGTATCGGCACGTCCGTCGCAACCTTCTCTATAAAAATAACACATCACCGAACCCTTCAGGTGAACACAAAAAAAAACAAAAAAAAAATATGGTGTTAAGAGCCATTTTTGTCACCTTACATCACAAAAAGTGTAAAAGCAGGCGACCAAAATGTCATATGCACCCCAAGAAAGTTCCAATCAAACCGCCATCTCATCCCGCAAAAAATGAGTCCCTACATAAGACAGTCGCCCAAAAAATAAAAAAAATATAAGGCTTTCAGAATGTGAAGACACTAAAAAATCATTTTTTTCAAAAATGCTGTATTATGCAAAACTGAAACAAAACCCCCCAAAAAGTAGCCATATTTTGTATTGCCGCGTCCGTAGCAACCTGCTCTATAGAAATAGCACACAATCTAACCTGTCAGTTCAACTATGTAAATAACAAAAAATAAAAACGGTCCGAAAATAGCAATTTTTTTGCAAATTTTCCATTTTAATCATTTTTTCCAGTAACAAAGCAAGGGTTAACAGCCAAACAAAACTCAATATATATTGCCCCGATTCTCTAGTTTGCAGAAACACCCCATATGTGGTCGTAAACTGCTGTATGGCCAAACGGCAGGGCGTAGAAGGAAGGGAACGCCATATGGTTTTTGGAAGGCAGATTTTGCTGCACTGGTTATTTGACACCATGTCCCATTTGAAGCCCCCCTCATGCACCCCTACAGTGGAAACTCCAAAAAAGTGACCCCATTTTGGAAAGTACGGGATAAGGTGGCAGTTTTGTTTGTATTATTTTAGGGTAAATATGATTTTTGGTTGCTCTATATTACACTTTTTTTGAGGCAAGGCAACAAAAAATAGAAATTCTGAAATTTCATCTCCATTTGCCAATAACTCTTGTGGAACACCTAAAGGGTTAACAAAGTTTGTAAAATCAGTTTTGAAAACCTTGAGGGGTGTAGTTTTTTAGATGGAGTCACTTTTATGGAGTTTCTACTCTAGGGGAACATCAGGGGGGCTTCAAATGGGACATGGTGTCAAAAATCCAGTCCAGCAAAATCCGCCTTCCAAAAACCATATGGCGTTCCCTTACTTCTGTGCCCTGCCGTTTGGCCATACAGCAGTTTACGCCCACATATAGGGTGTTTCTGAAAACTACAGAATCGGGGCAATAAAAATTGAGTTTTGTTTGGCTGTTAACCCTTGCTTTGTTACTGGAAAAAATGGATTCAAACGGAAAATTTTCCAAAAAAATCGAAATTCTGAAATTTTATCTCCATTTGCCATTAACTCTGGTGGAAAACCTAAAGGATTAATGACGTTTGTAAAATCAGATTTGAATACCTTGAGGGGTGTAGTTTCTAGAATGTGGTCATTTTTGGATGGTTTCTATTATGTAAGCCTCACAAAGTGACTTCAGACCTGAACTGGTCCCTAAAAAGTGGGTTTTTGAAAATTTCTGAAAAATTTCAAGATTTGCTTCTAAACTTCTAAGCCTTGTAACGTCCCCAAAAAATAAAATGGCATTCCCAAAATGATCATTACATGAAGTAGACATATGGGGAATGTAAATCAATAACTTTTTTGGTCGGTATTACTATGTATTATAGAAGTAGAGAAATTGAAACTTGGAAAATTGCTAATTTTTCCAAATTTTTGGTAAATTTGATATTTTTTTATAAATAAAAATGAAATTTTTCGACTTAACTTTACCAGTGTCATGAAGTACAATATGTGACGAAAAAACAATCTCAGAATGGCCTGGATAAGAAAAAGCGTTTTAAAGTTATCACCACATAAAGTGACATTGGTCAGATTTGCAAAAAATGGCCTGGTCCTAAGGTGAAAATGAGCCCGGTCCTTAAGGGGTTAAGAAAAGCTTAGAAACTTAAATTGTATTAATGTAATGTAATTTACAGCAGAAAAGGTGAGTATGTTAAGGTTTTCCATTTGTTGCACTGTTGCAGAAAGTTTGTAAAGATACTGACAGGCCATATTGTACTTTGTGAGAGAGACACCTTTCATCCAAAGAAGCTGCTTGATAGCTTGATGTTCTCACGCTAGCTGGATATCATAAGAATGTGTGACAGCCTAGATGATGACACAAATCATTTTCAGTGACAAGCAATCTCTTTCAAAGAGGGCATGTACAGCACACATTATAGGAGAAAATAAAAAGTTAGTGTTGCTGTCAAAAGCCGAACAGATCTTTTATCTAAAACTACCATACCGTGTGTGGCATACTGCATGCCATTGCATTTATGGTGTGTTTTAAATAATGTTTTGTATTATGCTTACATAGCAAATAAAAAAATATGCTTGTATTTTATTATTTATTATTTTATTTAGAGATGAGCGAATCTCATATTTTGAAATTCGTTCACGCTTCGTTTACTTGTAAAAGGTGAATTGCGTTTTGGATTCCGTTACCACGAACCATAACACAATTCTATGACGGAGTGCATTATTCATTATGGCATAATAGAAGTCTATGGGTTGCAAAACGCAACGGGTTTAGGCTACATGCACACGACCGTTGCCTGCCTCCGCGTACGCTCCTCCTTGAAATTTTGCGTCCGTCAAAAAAAACGGATGACGGACCCTTTTTTTTGACGGATCCGATTTTTATGGCAGATCCATTGTAAAAATGCCTATCCTTGTCCCCAAACGTGAAAAAAATAGGACATGCACTATTTTTTTGACGGAATGAAAACACGGATCACGGATGCGGAACAAAAACGGTTGACCATCCGCATTTTTTGACGGACCCATTGAAATGAATGGGTTGTCCGGGACCCGGACCCAAACCCGGACATTTTCAAAAAAGTTTGGGTTCGGTGTTCGTCGATTACTTCCCGCTTTCTGAAGGGCTGCACAGCAGCCAATCAGCTAGCGTTTTACTTCTTGCCCTAAGAGCCCATCACAGCCATGCCAACTAATGGCATGGCTGTGATTGGCCAAGTGCAGCATGTGAGCCAGCCTCTATTTAAGCTGGAGTCACGTAGCGCCGCACGTCACACTGCTCTGACTAGTGTAGGGAGAGGATGCAGCTGCTGTGTTAGGGCGAGATTAGGAAGGGATTAACTTAGCCAAAACACTTAATGAAGTGATCGATCAACAGCTGAGAATCATTGAACTTCTGCTAGTTACTTGCTCACTGGTTTTTAGGCTGCACAGAGCGTTTTTCTGTCACTTATTTTCTGGGTTGATCGGCGGCCATTTTGTGACTTGTGGTGCACCAGAAGAAGCTGCCACCAAGTCCATCAATCCATCAATACTAGTTTTTTTTTTGCTATATCCTACATCAGGGGCTTGGCTGTGCTAATTGTCACCCCTAGAAACTCAGGACAGCAATTTCTATATTTTATTAAGGGGTTAAATACAATTGCCCAAATACCAATCCCCTAAATCTGTTGTTCCAGCTTTAGTAGACAAGTATAATACTGTCTGCTGTCTGGCAAAGGATAGATTATTTTCTGAGGTGAAATTAACCTGCCAATATAGCAATACCCTGGATCTGGTGTCCCAGCAGTTGCAGGACAGATTTCATAGTATCCGCTTACACATATATTTTGTTCTGGGGTTAAATTAACCTGCCAATATAGCAATACCCTGGATCTGGTGTCCAAACAGTTGCAGGCCAGATTTCATAGTGTCCAGTTACACATATATTTTTTTCTGGGGTGAAATTAACCTGCCAATATAGCAATACCCTGGATCTGGTGTCCAAACAGTTGCAGGCCAGATTTCATAGTGTCCGCTTACACATATATTTTTTTCTGAGGTGAAATTAACCTGCCAATATAGCAATACCCTGGATCTGGTGTCCAAACAGTTGCAGGACCGATTTCATGGTGTCAGCTTACACATATATTTTGTTCTGGGGTTAAATTAACCTGCCAATATAGCAATACCCTGGATCTGGTGTCCCAGCAGTTGCAGGACAGATTTCATAGTATCCGCTTACACATATATTTTGTTCTGGGGTTAAATTAACCTGCCAATATAGCAATACCCTGGATCTGGTGTCCCAGCAGTTGCAGGACCGATTTCATAGTGTCCGCTTACACATATATTTTGTTCTGGGGTTAAATTAACCTGGCAATATAGCAATACCCTGGATCTGGTGTCCAAACAGTTGCAGGCCAGATTTCATAGTGTCCACTTACACATATATTTTTTTCTGAGGTGAAATTTACCTGCCAATATAGCAATACCCTGGATCTGGTGTCCAAACAGTTGCAGGCCAGATTTCATAGTGTCCGCTTACACATATATTTTTTTCTGGGGTGAAATTAACCTGCCAATATAGCAATACCCTGAATTTGGTGTCCCAGTTGTTGCAGGCCAAGTGTAAATCTGTCCATAAAAGGATACCTTTCATCCAGGGCCTAAATACTAGCCCTAAAAGAGATATTCCCCTAAATCAGTGGTTACTGCTGTGCCTGGATTAGTGTAATACGCTACATAAACAAATAGGCAGATAGTGTTTGGTGCCTGTAAAAAAAGGCCTAAATTTGAAATCAATACATTGGGCCAAATATTTCATTCCTTATTGTGGTGCTTGGTGAACGGTAACAATGAGGAAAACCTCTAGTAAGGGACGCGGACGCGGTCGTGGTGGTGTTAGTGTACCCTCTGGTGCTGGGAGAGGACGTGGCCATTCTGCCACAGCCACACGTCCTAGTGAACCAACTTCCTCAGGTTTCAGTACCCGCCAGAATTTACAGCGATATTTGGTGGGGCCCAATGCCGTTCTAAGGATGGTAAGGCTTGAGCAGGTACAGGCGCTAGTCAATTGGGTGGCCGACAGTGGATCCAGCATGTTCACAACATTATCTCCCACCCAGTCTTCTGCAGAAAGCGCACAGGTGGCACCTGAAAACCAAGCCCATCAGTCTGTCACATCACCCCCATGCATATCAGGGAAACTGTCAGAGCCTCAAGTTATGCAGCAATCTCTTATGCTGTTTGAAGACTCTGCTGGCATGGTTTCCCAAGGAAATCCACCTAGCCCTTCCCCAGTGGTGGAAGACATAGAATGCACTGATGCACAACCACTGATGTTTCCTGATGATGAGGACATGGGAATACGACCTCATCGGAGTCCGCACGTCTCTGATGATGACGAAACACAGGTGCCAACTGCTGCGTCTTTCTGCAGTGTGCAGACCGAACAGGAGGTCAGGGAGGAAGACTGTGTGGAAGACGATGCAGGGGACGATGAGGTCCTAGACCCCACATGGAATGAAGGTCGTGCCACTGACTTTCATAGTTCAGAGGAAGAGGCAGTGGTGAGACCGAGCCAACAGCGTAGCAAAAGAGGGAGCAGGGGGCAAAAGCACAACAGCCGCCGCCAAGAGAGTTCGCCTGATACTGGCCACCGCCACCAGGGACCGAGCACCCCAAAGGCAGCTTCAAGGAGTTCCCTGGCATGGCACTTCTTTAAACAATGTGCTGACGACAAGACCCGAGTGGTTTGCACGCTGTGCCATCAGATCCTGAAGCAAGGCATTAACGTTCAGAACCTTAGCACAACCTGCATGACCAGGAATCTACATACAAAGCATGAACTGCAGTGGAGTAAACACCTTAAAAGCAAGGAACTCACTCTGGCTCCCCCTGCTCCCTCTTCTGCTGCTGCCTCGGCCTCTTCCTCCGCCTCGGGAGGAACGTTGGCACCTGCCGCCCACCAAACAGAGGATGTGCCACCGACACCACCACCTGCGTCACCAAGCATCTCCACCATGTCACACGGAGCGTTCAGCTCTCCATCTCACAAACCTTGGAGAGAAAGCGTAAATTCCCACCTAGCCACCCTCGAGCCCTGGGCCTGAATGCCAGCATTTCTAAACTACTGGCCTTTGAAATGCTGTCATTCAGGCTGGTGGACACAGACAGCTTCAAACAGCTGATGTCCATGGCTGTCCCACAGTATGTTGTCCCCAGCCGCCACTACTTCTCCAAGACAGCCGTGCCTTCCCTTCACAACCAAGTATCCGATAAAATCAAGTGTGCACTGCACAACGCCATCTGTGGCAAGGTCCACCTAACCACAGATACGTGGACCAGTAAGCACGGCCAGGGACGCTATATCTCCCTAACTGCACACTGGGCAAATGTAGTGGCGGCTGGGCCCCAGGCGGAGAGTTCCTTGGCCCACGTCCTTCCGCCGCCAAGGATCACAGGGCATCATTCTTTGCCTCCTGTAGCCTCCTCCTCCTACTCGGCTTCCTCCTCCTCTGCTTCCACCAGCTCATCCAGTCAGCCACACACCTTCACCACCAACTTCAGCACAGCCCGGGGTAAACGTCAGCAGGCCTTTCTGAAACTCATATGTTTGGGGGACAGGCCCCACACCGCGCAGGAGTTGTGGCGGGGTATTGAACAACAAACCAACCAGTGGTTGCTGCCGGTGGGCCTCAAGCCTGGCCTGGTGGTGTGCGATAATGGGCGAAATCTCGTCGCAGCTCTGGGACTAGCCGGTTTGACGCACATCCCTTGCCTGGCGCATGTGCTGAATTTGGTGGTGCAGAAGTTCATTGACAACTACCCCAACATGTCAGAGCTGCTGCATAAAGTGAGGGCCGTCTGTGTGCGCTTCCGGTGTTCACATCCTGCCGCTGCTCGCCTGTCAGCGCTACAGCGTAACTTCGGCCTTCCCGCTCACCGCCTCATATGCGACGTGCCCACCAGGTGGAACTCCACCTTGCACATGCTGGAGAGACTGTGTGAGCAGCAGCAGGCCATAGTGGAGTTTCAGCTGCAGCACGCACGTGTCAGTCGCACTGCGGAACAGCACCACTTTACCACCAATGATTGGGCCTCCATGCGAGACCTGTGTGCCCTGTTGCGCTGTTTCGAGTACTCCACCAACATGGCCAGTGGCGATGACACCGTTATCAGCGTTACAATACCACTTCTATGTCTCCTTGATAAAACGCTTAGGGCGATGATGGAAGAGGAGGTGGCCCAGGAGGAGGAGGAGGAGGAGGAGGATGAGGGGTCATTTTTAGCACTTTCAGGCCAGTCTGTTAGAAGTGGCTCAGAGGGAGGTTTTTTGCAACAGCAGAGGCCAGGTACAAATGTGGCCAGCCAGGGCCCACTACTGGAGGACGAGGAGGATGAGGAGGAGGTGGAGGAGGATGAGGATGAAGCAGGTTCACAGCGGGGTGGCACCCGACACAGCTCAGGCCCATCACTGGTGCGTGGCTGGGGGGATACGGAGGACGATGACGATACGCCTTCCACAGAGGACAGCTTGTCCTTACCTCTGGGGAGCCTGGCACACGTGAGCGACTACATGCTGCAGTGCCTGCGCAATGACAGCAGAGTTGCGCACATTTTAACGTGTGCGGACTACTGGGTTGCCACCCTGCTGGATCCCCGGTACAAAGACAATGTGCCCACCTTACTTCCTGCACTGGAGCGTGATAGGAAGATGCGCGAGTTCAAGCGAACGCTGGTAGAGGCGCTCCTGAGAGCATTCCCAAATGTCACAGGGGAACAGGTGGAAGCCCAAGGCGAAGGCAGAGGAGGAGCAAGAGGTCGCCAACGCAGCAGTGTCACGGCCAGCTCTTCTGAGGGCAGGGTTAGCATGGCAGAAATGTGGAAAAGTTTTGTCTCCACTTCACAGCTAACTGCACCACCACCTGATACGGAACGTGTTAGCAGGAGGCAGCATTTCACTAACATGGTTGAACAGTACGTCTGCACACCCCTCCACGTACTGACTGATGGTTCGGCCCCATTCAACTTCTGGGTCTCCAAATTGTCCACGTGGCCAGAGATAGCATTTTATGCCTTGGAGGTGCTGGCCTGCCCGGCGGCCAGCGTTTTGTCTGAACGTGTATTCAGCACGGCAGGGGGCGTCATTACTGACAAACGCAGCCGCCTGTCCACAGCCAACGTGGACAAGCTGACCTTCATAAAAATGAACCAGGCATGGATCCCACGGGACCTGTGCCTCCCTTGTGCAGAATAAACATTTATAACTGCCTCCCCATCAACCATGTATTCTTGTACTCCGGGGCACTTCTTTACTGAATCCTCATTTTTTTAACTTTACCATGATCTTGCGGTGCAACCCAAAGTTGAATGAACCTCTCCTCTGTCTGGGTGCTGGTCCAAAATAACTGAGAGTGGCCTTCTCCGTTGGTGGTTGATATGACGCATGATTCCTTGCTGTGGGACCTCTCTCCTCTGTCTGGGTGCTGGGCCGAAATAACTCAGAGTGGCCTTCTCCGTTGGTGGTTGATATGACGCATGATTCCTTGCTTTGGAACCTGTATCCTTGGTCTGGGTACTGGGCCGAAATAACTGAAAGTGGCCTTCTCCAGTGGTGGGTGATATGACGCATGATTCCTTGCTGTGGAACCTGTATCCTCGGTCTGGGTACTGGGCCGAAATAACTGAAAGTGGCCTTCTCCAGTGGTGGGTGATATGACGCATAATTCCTTGTTGTGGAACCTGTATCCTCGGTCTGGGTGCTGGGCCGAAATAACTGAAAGTGGCCTTCTCCAGTGGTGGGTGATATGACGCATGATTCCTTGCTGTGGGACCTGTATCCTCTGTCTGGGTGCTGGTCCAAAATAAATGAGAGTGGCCTTCTCCGTTGGTGGTTGATATGACGCATGATTCCTTGCTGTGGGACCTGTATCCTCTGTCTGGGTGCTGGTCCGAAATAAATGATAGTGGCCTTCTCCGTTGGTGGTTGATATGACGCCTGATTCCTTGCTGTGGGACCTCTCTCCTCTGTCTGGGTGCTGGTCCAAAATAAATGAGAGTGGCCTTCTCCGTTGGTTTGTTGATATGACGCATGATTCCTTGATGTGGGACCTCTCTCCTCTGTCTGGGTGCTGGTCCGAACTAAATGAGAGTGGCCTTCTCCAGTGGTGGGTGATATGACGCATGATTCCTTGCTGTGTGACCTCTCTCCAATTGATATTGGTTAATTTTTATTTATTTTATTTTATTTTAATTCATTTCCCTATCCACATTTGTTTGCAGGGGATTTACCTACATTTTGCTGCCTTTGTCAGCCCTCTAGCACTTTCCTGGACTATTTTACAGCCTTTTTAGTGCCTAAAAGTTCGGGTCCCCATTGATTTCAATGGGGTTCAGGTTCGGGATAAAGTTCGGCTCGAGTTCGAATCCCGAACCCGAACATTTTCGAGAAGTTCGGCCGAACTTCTCGAACCCTAACATCCAGGTGTTCGCTCATCTCTAATGGGGAAGCATCCTATCCGTGAAAAAAAACGGAACGGACGCGGAAACAAACAATGGTCGTGTGCATGGGGCCTTAGGCATAGAAAATGGTATCTTCATAACTTCGGCGGATCCACCACCATAGTTAGGGGTTATTAAGACCAGCATCTAAAATGCTATTCTTAATAATAAATCACTCTCTTTGTTTTTACTGATTTTCTGATGCTGAATATGTCTATTCAACTCAACAGCGTATGTAGTCTACCCTTAGTTTTTTTCTCCTTTTGTAAGGAAAGCTAATCTGCAGATATATAAAAAAATAAAAAAATAGCATTGCTTGGCCTATAAGACCATTAAGTTCTCAGGTGCTCTGAATAAGTAGAAATAGTAGCCTCTGGATCCTGACCAATGCCTCTCACCTAACTAAGCCACTTCTCTCTGCATTGTGCTGATCTCACGGACGATCCCATGACAGGTGCCAGGAGATCAGAGACACGTGGGTTTATCTGACTGGTTCTTTGTGGATCATTTGGTAATGACCACTCCCCTTGCAGGTGTTGTTGGTATGGTCATTTAACCTCACCTATTTATTACTACTTACCCCTTCTGGGGGTGTGGTTTATAGCTTCAGTTTCTAGACCCTGGGCTAGCTGGTTGTTGGATCTCGGTTAAGCTCCTGGCGCTGCCTTTGCTCCACATGAAGTTGTGTCGTCTTCCCTATTTGTATTTTGTTTGTTCTATTTCCCTGTCTTTTGTATCTAGGCCTGAGGGAGACTCCTGTTCATTCTTCTGGTGCAGGAATAGGTTGTCTTAAGTCCTGTCACTATACAAGGGGCCTTCCAAGGTGTGTTAGGACTCTAGGATCCAGTGTATGAACTTTCCTACCATCGAGGTCAGTTCATACTCATAGTTCGTCAGGAATTGGATTAGCGTTGTTCTAGAAAGTGACCTTGTCCTTTACCCTAGTTTCCAGGCCTAGTTTCTGTCCCCTTTCCTGCTGTGCTTGGTGGGGAGTTTCTCACCCACACCGCATCCGTGACAGCTGATGAGGGGTGATCATCCTAAACAGTTGTCAGCAGATGAGATTCTGGCTTAGCTATAACAAAAATTATGTTTTAAAGCTTGTTTAAAAAATTGAGCATTGTAATGTGGTTACTTTCCTCTTGATCAGGTTACTCACTTCACATAATACAGTAGGATAACTATGTGAGACTAGCACCTGCAGGAGCATCTCCAGAGCTCTAACATCCTATACATAGTGTAGAATATGGTCTCTCTTCACTCCTGCTAATTGTAAACAGCTATTTCTGAAAAAATAATGGTCATTTATTTCATCATAACCTATAACACACATGAAGGGAATACTGAACTGTATTTATCTGTCAGCATTTGTACTTTGTATATGTCAATTTAGGCCACTTTCACATTTGTGCTTTCCCTTTGTGCTATTGAGATCCGTCATAGGATCTCAGTAGCGGGGGAAAATGCTTCAGTTTTGTCCCCATTCATTTGAAATGTGGACAAAACTGAACAGAACGAAACAGAATGCACCAGAATGCACTTTGTTCCGTTTGGTTCCTTCCCAATTGAGGACAGGATAACGTTGCAAGCAGCATTTTTTTGTCCACGATGTGGTGCGAAGCAAGACGGATCGATCATGATTCATGAGTACGGATCCGTTTTCTCGGACACAATAGAAAACGGATCTGTCCCCTTTGACTTTCAATGGTGTTCATGATGGATCCGTCATGGCGATTTGAAAGATAATACAACCAGATCCAACAGATGTAGACGGTTGTATTATCGTGACGTAAGCATTTTTGCAGATCCATGACGTATCCAGTAAAAATGCTGGTGTGAAAGTAGCCTTTTATGTGTTATACTTTTATTCTGTAAGTTTAGAACAGTTTATTATTATATATTAGCAGTGGCCAAGGAGTTATGTGTCAGTCGCAAAACTCCAAAGTGACTTCTTTCTTTCAAATATTTGTTTATTAAGACAGTAACATTTTTAATTACAAATAAACAGAAGGAAAGAAGAATTGGCAATATCATTCCTTACATTGATAGCTAAGCGGTGATAATATAGTAATATGTGTAAGATTTTATGGAGTACACAGTTCTACTATAATTCGCGATTTCCGCTAGCAAAAGTATTTAACATATAAGTAAACGTGTAGTTGTAATACTTATGTAAAATAAGAGAAATGAGTACTTATAGTTATTCTCAGTTCGCCAATTATAGTCATAAAGCAAAACTTAGAGAACATTATTGTAAAGAAGAAAATCAAAATATAAAATCAAACAGTGCAGAAGCTCCTGATGTGTCATAGTTCATAGTGAACTATATTTGCTGTGTATCCAATGATCCCACCTGTGGCGAAATTTACTTGTATTAAATTGTACATTCGCTATGGCCTGTTCGAAAACACAAGTTTTGTTGACAGACTGCCATATTTCTGCTATATGTGGGGTATCAACAGATTTCCAATGTCTCGTGATTATCAGTTTAGGGGCCATTAATATATGTGCAATAATCGATTGTGCATCCTCTGGGTATTCCTCTAGTCCAACCAGCAAAAGAGCAAGTTGGGGCGTGAGCAATACATTATATCCAAGGACCCCTTTCAGGAGTACAGAGACAGCTGACCATAAGGGCCGTATTATGGGGCACTCCCATAGTATATGAATAAGAGATCCCCTACTATCGCAGTTTCTCCAACATTTGTCTGAATGTGTTGGGTACATTAGATGTAATCTATTGGGAGTATAGTACCATCTGAAGCATGTTTTGAGCAAGGCTTCTCTGTGACCAGTATTATGGAAGAATTTGTATATCCTCAGAAAAACATTATTCCATTCATTATGGTCCAGAGTTATATTCAGGTCTGACCTCCATTTAAGCATATATGAGTTGTTCTTCTGGCGCTGGGTATCAATCAATATGTCATAAAACACTCTTATTCCTTTCTTTCGTTTAAAAATTTCGTAACTGAGGCCCCATGTGGAGATGGATAAGTATTAGATACATTGTAGGCATTAACGAAATGTTTTATATTCAAGTATCTGTAGAAGTCATCGTTATGCAAATTAAATTTACGTTTAAGCTCCACAAAGGGCATCAGCACACCATCCTGATAAAGGTCATGTAAGGAATTAATACCCAACGCGTTCCATCTTTCTACTGGGACCATGGCAGTAAGATCATTCATTACCTTCAGATCAATATTCTCAAGAGGACATCCAACTCCATTCTTCATATATCCTAGAAATATTTTCCAAATATTATCCGAAACTGCAATGGATTCGATTGGAGGCTTAGGTAGAGGGAACCCCAAAGTGAAGACAGCAATCTGGTTTTGAGCGTGGAGATACCACATAGGTCTTTTTCAATTCTAACCCATATTTTTCTGGGTTGTCTACCCACCAGTGAGACAGTTGGTCTAATAAGGCTGAGTAATAGTAAAATTGGAGATGGGGAACACCCAAACCACCTTTGGTACGATGTTGGATTACAGTTTTATATGTCACTCTGGGTTTCCTCTCGCTCCATACAAAAGATCTGAGTTTAGAGTTGACACTGGTGAAGTAAGACACAGGTACATCAATTGGGAGTGACCTGAAGAGATACAACAATCTAGGAAGCATCATCATTTTATATGTCGCAATCCTGCCTAACCATGAGATCATTGTTTTGGAGTATTTATTTAGATCCTTTTCTATGGATATAGCTAAGTTTGGGTAGTTGGCTTGAAAGAGTCTTGAAGTAGGGAAAGTCATTTGAATCCCTAGGTAGGAAATTTCCGAGGTCTGCCAATCAAGTGCATGGTCAGTTTGTAGTTTGTGAAGAAGGGGTGTTGTAATATGAATAGGCAGTGCCTGTGATTTGTCCTGATTAATTTTGTAGTACGAAATTTGGCTGAAAATTTTGGTCGATTCAAAAAGGATAATAGTGAGGTTTGGGGATTTGTTAAAGTTAAAATAATATCATCTGCATATAGTGCTAATTTATATTCCTGATGTCCTATGCAAATACCTTTTATGTCCGGATTTTGTCTAATGGAAATGGCTAAGGGTTCCATTGCCAATATAAATAACAGAGGCGAGAAGGGACAACCCTGCCGGGTACCGTTGGTAATATTAAAATCCTCTGAGAGAACACTATTGGTATATACATGAGCCGAAGGATTGCTATACAGAGCTCCAATACCAGAGAGAACATCACCTTCAATACCAAATTCCGTGAGAACTGCAAAAGCATAATCCCAATTAATACGATCAAATGCTTTTTCAGCATCGATCGTAAGGAATACAGACGGGATTTTCCGACTCTCACAGCATTGGAGCAATGCCACAACCCTCCTGGTGTTATCCGGGCCCTGTCTGCCCCTCATGAATCCCACTTGATCTTAATGTATTATATCAGGTAAGACATTTTGAAATCTGGAGGCCAATATTGATGCATAAAGTTTAACATCTACATTTAATAATGAGATGGGTCTGAAATTTGTGACAAATGAGTGGTCCTTTCCCGGTTTGGGTATTGTAACAATTGTCGCTCTCAGCATGTCTTTGGGGAAGGATCCAGTAGTGAAGGCTAAATTAAAAATTTTGTGAAGATATGGAAGTAAAATGTTCTTGTATCTTTTATAATATTCAGCAGTGTATCCGTCTGGGCCCGGGGATTTCAGGGTGGGGGATGAATCTATGGCAGTTGAGATTTCTGTCAACTGAATAGGTTGGTTGAGGGATTTCCGATGGTGGTCTCTAATTTTAGGTAAATTAAGTTTTTGCAGGAAAGTGAGGATGGAATTTTTGTGAGGAGGGGATGAGGTATCTGTCACTAGATTGTATAATGATTTGTAATAATCCTTAAATGAGTTTGCAATGTCTCTGGGAGCAAGTTTAAGTTGTTTGGTTATAGGGTGGATTATCTGTTTAATTTTAGATTTGTGTATCTGTGCCCTTAGCTTTTTGGCCAGTAGTGCGCCAGGTTTGTTGTCTTGGGAGTAGAAATTTGTTTTGGCTTGTCGAATTGTCTTCTCATATTTATATAGTAATAGATTGTATAGTTTAAATCTCGCTTTTGTAAGTCGATGGTCGTGTGATGGTTTGGGGAGGCCTTATTCTTTGTTTCTAGGAGTTTAATGTTGTTTAGTATTTCGTTTATCTCTCTATCTCTTTGCTTTTTAAGATACGAGCCTAGGGCTATAAATGAACCTCTGATTTTAACCTTGTGGGCGCACCAGACTGAGAAAGGGGTAACATCATGCGTGTCATTAATATTAAAGTATTCTCTCAGGTCTTTTTCAATCGTGTTGGACCATTTATCATTTGCCATAATGTGAGCATTAACTCTCCAGATGTAGTCATTAGTACCTTTGTTTGTCAACTTAAGCGACATGTTAATTGGTGCATGGTCTGTCCATGTGATTTGGCCAATAGTCGTGTTCGATACATAATCGATCATCTGTCTTTCAATAAGAAAATAATCAATTCGGGAATAGGATTGGTTCCTAATCGAATGATGGGTGTAATCCCTTTCCATAGCGTGCCGAAGTCTCCATATGTCATAGAGGTCTGAATATTCTACCAGTTTTTGAAAAGATTTGTCCCTAAACCTGTCTTTGTGAGTAGTGTCAAGAGTAGAGTTCATTACGGCGTTAAAGTCTCCACCAATAAGTAGATTACCTTTTCTAATTTTGTTAAGTTTCTGGAGAATTTTCCTAAAGAATTTAGTTTGTTTGTTATTTGGAGCGTACACGTTTACTAACGTAAAGTGGGTGTTATCTATTTCTACCACTAAGATAATGTATCTACTCTGGGGGTCTATCCATTGGTATTCGATGTTTACTGTTAGGGTGTTTTTAAATGCTATTAACACGCCTCTTTTTTTTTGCGGGAAGTATGAGTTAATTATAGTTGGGAATAATTTGTGTTGTAGCGTGGGGGGTTTGGTTTGTGAAATGTGGGTTTCTTGAGCAAATAAAATGTCGCAGTTAAGTTTAACTGCCTCTTTCCACATTTGGTGTCGCTTAAATGGGGAGTTTAAACCTCTAACATTGATAGATGTCAGTTTGAAAGCCATCGTGTCGTGAGAATATGATGCTTAATAGGTCTCCTCAGGTCACTCACCACCGAGTCTCCACCAGTATCGCCATCCGGATCCGTTTTGTTAAGAGGTAGTACAGTATTCGCCACAGGTAGGTGCATCAGGAGTTCTGCAGAAAAAACATTTAGTAACATAAATAAAATGTAGGTATTAATATCAACAAATGTTGAGAAGAAAATAGAAATAAGCTCCGTTCTGGTAGGAGCAACATAAGGAAGATGATATAATGCCATCTTTTAGGTATGGGGTGCGTTCTCCTGGCAAGTGCGAGGCGGCTCCAACCGACAGGCCCGCTCCTTGTTGCTCATCATGTGTCTTCTCATGGGTCAGGAATGTACTCACGATGTCCTACTGTATTCTTGTCATGTTGGTGATTATCTGGTTGAAGATTTCCTTTGTTGTTTCTAGGATCAGCAGGTAGAGGTTGAATGTTTAAGTCCCAATCTTTGAGGGTTTCGAGCGCTGTTTGTGGTGATTTAAGCACATGCATAGTTCCATCTTTGAATACTAGTAGTTTGACTGGGAACCCCCATCGGTAATTCAGGTTGTTTGCCATCAAAGTTTTTGTAACTAGTGCAAACTCTCTTCTCGCTTTTATGGTTGCTGCTGACAAATCAGTGAACAGTTTCACATTCGCGTATTTTTCTGGCATGAATGGATCCTTCCTTATCTCCTTTAAAATTCGATCTTTCACATGGAAGAAAGTGAACCTGGCTAAAACGTCTCTAGGGACATCTTTATGTAGGAACGCTGGTTTGACTATTCTATGAGCCCTATCAATGCTCAGTTCAAAGTCCTTTACATTAGGGATCAAGATTTTGACCAGGTCTGTTATATAGGGGATCAATGCATTATTGCTGATAGCCTCAGGAATCCCCCTAAATTTGATATTGTTCCTTCTACTTCTGTCCTCCAGGTCTATTACCTTGGCCTGGAGGGTCTCTAGATGATCCTCCATGTCGTTATGTTTGTCAATTACTTCATTTTGAGAGGACGCAAATTCCCCCATCTTATTTTCAATATGTGACACCCTGTCACCTAGCTCCTCCAATGCCGTTTGGAATGGGGTAATGACTTTTTTAAAGTCGGCGTTGATGGAACTTCTTAATGTCAGTAACATGTCCCTGATCAAGTCTGGGGACAGTTCTTTGTCTCTAGTCTGAAAGTCAGCAAAGTCGTCAACTATGCAAGAGTTTGCACTTACTGCGTCGGCGTTTTCTTCTTCGGTGGTCCTCTCGCGTCTAGATCGTTGTTTTAGGGGGCTTGCGGTAGGAGATTTTTCCTCCCCTGAGCTGGGTTGTAGCAAGATGTGATCCGACGCAACCGGGCTGCAGTCCGAGGCTTCTCCGGGTATTCTGGTCTGTTTCTGCTGTGTAGGAGCTGTTCCCGCGGCGCTGCGGTCTCGCGCCTCGTTGTAGATGGGCTGCTGGTCCTTTTGATTAGGTGTCGGATCCCTCGATTGGTGAGGATATACTCTCATGTGGTCGAGTCCTTTAATCGGGGTCTCAGGAGGTAGCTGGGGCAGTTTTTTACCAGTGCCCATGGGTGTCTCTTCCCGGTCAGGTGAGTCTAGTTTCTGTGAGCGGGAGTCTGTGGATTCATCAGAGAGCGCTCAGGCGCCATCTTGTTTCTGTCGCCTATGTTCAGAAAGGGATCGGAATCGTAGGTTTAACCTCTCTGAATCCTTAGATTTTTTGTTGGAGGCATTCCTGGACCTCTTCTGAGTGAATAGGGAGTCCATTTCAATGTGTGGTCGCATTTTAGTTGCTTATAAGAGCGGTTCTGCTGAGGAGCTCACAGCTCACACGGCCATCTTCCTCTGCAGCCAAGCCACGCCCCCTCCAAAGTGACTTCTAATATATCTTAATAATTTATAATAGGTGTGCAATATTACTTCCAGTACACACCCCAGCTGCTACAGAGCCTTTTTTTTAAAAAATATCCAAGGAAGCTTCCTATCCACCATTTACTAATTCCTTTAGAGAACATCATTCACCCTTCTCTTGTCCTTTTCATAAAGTCTACAACAGCTATATTTTAGTATTAGCAGTTAGCAAGAACCTCTTTAAGGGAAACATGCAAATTCACTTTTCTTCAAAAGGAAAAGTAAGCTTATGCTTTGGCAGTTATCCAGAAAGTCAATGCTTCGCCTTTTAAACATGCCTTAAGGCATGACTTTGATAGTGGCTAAATCAGCATTTGTTCTTCAGACAGCTGTTTTAGGGTGATTGACCCTATTTAGCACAGAGCAGAGAAGTGGCCAAGGTAGGTGTGAGGCCTTGGCCAAGATCCAAGGGGTTCTATTTATCCTTAGGGAGAATACCTAGTCAGAGGCGGCTCTTCCATTAGGCCACTTAGGCTGCCACCTAAGGCCTTACGCTGGTGGGGGCCTCGCTCTGGCTCCGGGAAGGGGGCCCGTGGCTGCAGGTCACAGGGAGATAAACACTTCCATTGTGGAAGCAATCATCTCTATAGTCAACTGTATCACCGTCCTCAGGACAGCGATACAGATGGCTGTGCTGTGGGGCAGGGAGAGGCGTCTCCCTTCCCTGTTCCTCTGATAGGCTGCCGGCACAAGGCCCACAGCTTATCAGAGGCCAGTGTGGGTGGCGCGATGAAGTCATTGCGCCGCCTGAGCTGTACAGCACGGGACACAGGCCATAAGAGGCCTGCCTCGCATCGCTGTGTGATGGAGGTAAGTATAAGTGTTTTTTTTATGCCAGACTATCTGTTACTGCCACATGGGGGGAGTGGGAGGCACTTGATACTGGCACATCGGGGTGGGGGGATTTGGCACTTGATACTGGCACATGCGGGGTTGGCACTTGATACTGGCACATAGGGGTGTTTGCACTTGATACTGGCAAATTGGGGGGGGGGTTGGCACTTGATACTGGCACATGGGGGGTTTGACACTTGATACTGGCACATGGGGTGGTTTGGCACTTGATGCTGGCACATGGGGGGTTGGCACTTGATACTGGCACATGGGGGGGTTTGACACTTGATACTGGCACATGGGGGGTTGGCACTTGATACCGGCATATGGAGGGGTTGGCACTTGATACTGGCACATGGGGGGTTTGGCACTTGATACTGGCACATGGGGGGAGGCACTGGATAATGACACATGGGGGGAGGCACTTGATACTGGCACATGGGGGACATGGAGAGGCACTTGTTACTGGCACATGGGGAGGCATGGAGAGGCACTTGTTACTGGCACATGGGGGGCATGGGGAGGCACTTGTTACTGGCACATGGGGGGCATAGAGAGCCACTTGTTACTGGCACATGGGGAGGCACTTGTTACTGTCACATGGGGGGGCATGTAGAGGCACTTGTTACTGGCACATGGGTGGGGGAAGAGAGGCACTTGTTACTGGCACATTGGGGGGTTTGGCACTAGATACTGGCACATGGGGGGGTTTGTGTGCTGTCCGCATATTTTCCAGCCCCATTGAAAATGAATGGATCTGCACCCGTTTCGCATAATTGCGGAACGGATCTAGACCCATTCTACGGACATGTGAATGAACCCCAAGGGCTCATGCACACAGCCGTTGGTGGTCCGTTCTGATCATTGGGGCCGCAATTTGCGGTCCCCAATGCACAGGCAACCTCCGTATGGCCACCCGGATGAATCCAGACCCATTCAACTTGAATGGGTCTGCATTCGTCTGTTCCACAAAAAGATAGGACATGTTCTATCTTTTTGAGGTACGGAAGTACAGAACAGAACCCCAAAGAAGGACTCCGTAGTGCTTCGTATTGTTCCCTTTCCGTGATTTCGTTCCGCACCATTCCGCATCTCAGAATTTGCGGACCCATTGAAGTGAGTGCAAATGTTGTCCACAATACGACAACGGGCAGCACATGTTCGTGTGCATGAGCCCTAACTGTAAGACACAAAAGTTTTCGGATGTCTCTAGACCATGCATATTACTCTATAACTAGTAATAGGAGCTTTTGGGGTCATTAATCAAACTGGTGTAAAGTAGAACTGGCTTAGTTGCCCATAACAACTATTCAGAATCCACCTTTCATTTTTGAAAGCTGCTTTGGAAAATGAAAGGTAGAATCTGATTGTTTGACATGGGCAACTAAGCCAGTTCTACTTTACAACAATTTTGGGGCTTGTTTTTTAAAATATAAGTTGCATTTTCTACTGGCACCATTTTATATTGCACACAATATTGTGGGAAGCTGTAAAAAATCCCAGATCAGGTGGAATTACAAAAAAATGCAGCTGCGCCATAGCTCCATGGCTTTTGATTTTATGGTGTTCCCTAGTGTTTTAATACAGAGAAAAAATTAAAACTTTGGTAAAACGTTTATTCTGACCCGCATCTATTGAGCTGTGTGAGTGCTCATTTTTTTTAAGGCAAACTGTAGTTGTTACTTATACCATCTTGTGTGTATGACTTCTGTTAATCACTTTTATTCATTTTTGGGGAAGTGGAAGTAATGAGAAAACTGCAAATCACCAATTTATTTTATTTTTTTCTGTTACAGCATTCACCATATTTGATAAGTACATTTATATTTTAATAGTTCTGGAATTTAGGATGTGGCATATGGTTTATTTTACTTTTTTATCTGTTTGTTTATTTGTATTATGGGGAAATTGAGGTGACTTGAAATTTAAATTTTTTTAAAATATATTAAAAACGTTTTTTTCCCTTTTGTTTTCAGCTCCCCTTTGGAGTCCTGGGTGTGCAATCGTTAGATTGCTTTTCCCACACACTGTGATTTAATACATCTGCATTTTGACATTGGAATACATTTGACATAGACACGGTAGCCTTGTACAGCCTGCGGCCTATCACCAGCAATGAACAGTTTCCCCAATCTCTGCACAGGGAAGCCAGTCAGGTCCAGAAGGCTGCCTCAGATGCTATGGTCACAATTGAGAATAGGAAGAAATAATTGTGGAACTTTCATCAGGGAAAGCAGTTTCACTGAGTGAGGGACTAAGGGAATGGATCGTCGTGCTTAATAATACAACTGCTGTAGAACCTCATTCTTGCTGTTCTGCACTGCAAAACTAGCCACCTACAGGAAAAATATATTCTTTTTTCCTCATTTGAACATAGTGGCTGCTGTCTCTTTTTCCTAAAATCTTATATTTGCCAGCACACCACCCCAGTATCATTTTGCTGGTGAGCAATTGCACATTTAGGGACAGTAGTAGCAACAGTGACACTCTGAGAAAATACATAGCAGGAAGGGGGCCAAGGAGCCCACCATGATACATCACACTCTGATAAAAGTGTTGTGAAGGATGAGCAATAAAGAGCAGAGGAGTTGTACAGCCAGAACTTAACAAAACGTGCCAGGGCTAAGCCAAACTAAGTTGTCACTAGCTCTTCAAAAATATATAGCAAAGACTGACTGGCACTCACTTTCTTGACTATATGAAGACTCGTTTATTCAAGGCATAATAGCATCATACTGATGATGCTATTATGCCTTGAATAAACGTCTCTTCCAATCGTCAAGAAAGTGAGTGCCAGTCTCTTCCAATCGTCAAGAAAGTGAGTGCCAGTCTTTCTTCGCTATATACTAGTGGGACGCCTTCCCTGGATGCGTGCACCACGTGCAAACTGCAGTGCTGACCCATCTTCTTCAATAGCTCTGCAAAAATATCTCCCATCTGGCAGTTTTTCCACCATGCTGCTAGAAGATAACAGCATTCCCTTGTGCAAGATCTGCAAGAGTATACTGTGGGCAGTCAAACACAAACATAGGCACAATAGCGCTATTGAACCAAAAGGAAGCGGAATCATCCAATTCAGTGGGAAAAGACATGTGTCCGCCAGCTAGTGCAACAGGAGTTTCCTCCTTCTTCTAGTCTCTTTTATGGCCGCTAGACTGCATCTATGGGGAGTCTTTCTCATCATCTTCTCTAGCTCAGACCCTTAGCTCCAATAGGTCATCAGTAGAGATGAGCGAATCAAAGCTGACAAAGTGGAATTCGATCCAAATTTCAGGAAAAAATTGATTTGTACCTTATTTGCCCTTGTGCGGTGCAGTTATATGTTTTAAAGCCCTTTTGCTGTGTATTAGTGGCAAAAGAAAAATATATTTGCCCTTGTGCGGTGCAGTGATATTTTCTTAAGCCCAGTTTGCCGTGTATTCGTGGCAAAATAAAAATATGTTTGTCATTCAGCGTTGCACTTATCTGTTGAAAACCCTTTTGTGTTGTGTAAAAGTTGAAAAAAATGAGGGCCTAATTGCTGTTCAGCAGTGCAGTGATATATTCTAAAGCCCAGTTTGCCGTGTATTAGTGGCAAAATAAAAATATATTTGCCGTTCAGTGGTGCACTTACCATATATTTCGCCTCATAAGACATACTTTTTCCCCCCCCCAAAGTGGGTTGAAAATGCCCCTGCGTCTTATGGGGCGAATACTAATGAAGCGCTTCCGTTTTGGAAGCGCTTCATTAGTACCGGAGGACCAGGAAGCGGTGACGGATCTGTATTTACTGCTCCCTGGTCCTCGGCTCGGCTGTCTGCTGTGCAGAGCTGCGCACCAGGTGACCTCACGCTATGAGCAGCCTTCACAGCTGACAGCCGAGGACCAAGAAGAAGAGAGAGAGCTGGTGGTGAGAAGCGGCGGCATCCAGGAGCAGGAGAGGTAAGTACGTTTTTTTATTTAATTTGCGCTGATGGCTGACATGGGGGGCTTATGGCTGACATGGGGGCTGATGGCTGACATGGGGGGCTGATAGATGGCTGAAGGTTGTGTGGTTGATCTGAGGCATTGGGTGTCTGATCTGAGGTTTGATTAGCATTGGGGGTCTGATTGGGGCTGTGAGCTGAGCTCTGATTAACATTGGGGATCTGATTGCTGGTCTGATCTGAGGTGTAATGGAAAATATTTTTTTCTTATTATTCTCCTCTACAACCTAAGTGCGTCTTATGGGCCGTTGCATCTTATAGGACGAAAAATGAGGTATATCTTGAAAAGCCTTGTGAAGTGTAAAGGTGGAAAAAAGTAGGGCCTATTTGCCATTCAGCGGGGAAGTTATATGTGGTAAAGCCCTTTTTGCGGTATGGACCAAATTTTTTGGGGGAAATTGATGAGTGTTTGTACACTTAATTCTGTATGAACTAAATTTCATTATCCTTAGCATTGGTGAAATTATTTATTTCAAACATGTTATTTTCAGGAAAATTGATGGGTGGCTGCAGATCTCCTTTTGCTGTATGTGCCGAATTATGTAGTGGTGAAATTTTTTATGTAAAACAGGCTTTTTTTTGGAAAATTGATGGGTTATTGTACACTTTCTTCTGTATGAACTGAATTCTATTATCTTTTGCATTGGTGAATTTTTTATTTCAAACATGTTTCTTTTGGGAAAATTGATGGGTGTCTGTAGACCTCCTTTTGCTTTATGGACCAAATTACATCATTGTGGGACCTGCAGTAAGCATAATGAAGATGCTGATGACAGCACACCAGCAGACTTTGCCTTTACAATCTACTCACAATTAAGGCCTCTTTCACACGGGCGTCATGTTTGACGCCCGGATAAGAGGCGGGTGCGTTGCGGGAATATGCACGATTTTCCCGCGCAGGTGCTAACGTTTGTAATGCGTTTTGCACACGCGTGAGAAAAATCACCATGTTTGGTACCCAGACCCGAAGGTCTTCTGGAGAATTTATTATTTTCCCTTATAACATGGTTATAAGGGGAAATAATAGAATTCTTAATAAAGAATGCATAGTAAAATGAAGTGGAAGGGGTTAAAAATAATAAAAGTTAACTTACCTTAGCCACTTGATCAGGTAGTTGCGATCTGTCCTCTCTTTCCCAGCATCAGCTAAGAACTAAAGGACCTGTGATGACGCCACATCACATGGTCCAATCACATGGTCCATCACCATGGTAAGATGGACCATGTGATTGGACCATGTGATGTGACATCATGTGCACAGCCCCATAGAAATGAATGGGTCCGGATTCAGTGCGGGTGCAATGCGTCCTCCTCACGCATTGCACCCGCACGGAAAACTCGCCCGTGTGAAAGGGGCCTAAATCAAGCAGCTTCAGTAAGTTAAACATTTACATATGGTTTTATCTGCTCCGTCTGCATTCAATTTCCACAGCACACAAGACATGACTGGAGAGCCTCTGCTTTGGAGTCCAAGTCCGTTTTTTTAAGATCAGGAGTACAATCACAATTGAGCATAAAATTCTTGCTCCCTCTGCAAAACCATAACAAATGGACTTCGTAGGCATACACATCAGAGGAAGCTGAAGCTGGTTGACCCAATTTTAATTAAAAGGGGTTGTCCGGGTTCAGAGATGAACCCGGACATACCCATAATTTCACCCAGGCACCACCCCTGATGTTAACATTGGAGTATCTCATGCTCCGATGTGCCCCCTTGCCCTGTGCTAGATCGCGCCGGGCAAGTGCTCTTTTGTTTACATTAAGACACTGCCGGGCGGAAGCTTCAGGCCCGGTAGTGTATTCGGTGATGTCATTGGCTCTGAAGGGCGGGCTTTAGTGTTTCCCTAGACGTTTTACAGGCTAGGGCAGCGCTAAAGACTGCCCATCAGTGCGCTAAAGCCCATCCATCACCGGAACTCCAGAAAATGCCTTTGCCCTGCGCGATTTAGCGAAGGGCAAAGGCGAGCATCGGAGCATGAGCTGCTCCAATGCTCAGGTCAGGGGAGCTGCCTGGGTGAAAATAGAGGTATGTCCGGGTTCAGCTCTGAACCCAGACAACCCCTTTAAGGAGCAGTAAACAGCAGAAAGCAAATAAAGGTGGCTGAACTCCGCAGCTCTGCATCTCTTGTGTAGTCAATGTCTTCAACTACGCCCCTCTCGTGATTTACAGCAAATAAATAATTTTCTTGTAATCCAAGAATTATGTTGGAGGCATATAGTGTATGCAAGCCATGTGCGACCCCTCTCATCACCCTCACTCTGTTCTGCACCTCGTTTGCTTGGGGGAACAAAGTCACACAGAGTAGGGACTGCTCCATGTCCTTTATCAAAAAATCGAATCCTGGCTTTCTCCGCAACAACTCAAAATCGGAACCATGGTGACCGACAACGGGAAGAACATGGTGTCAGCGCTGCGTCAAGGATGGCTGAGCCATGTGCCCTGCAAGGCACACTTGTTCAATCTGGTTGTCAAGCGGTTCCACCCACCTGCCAGGAAACTTTTCATGCAACTCAGCCACTCGTAAACCGCAAAGCACACCCTCCTTGAGCTGCAGCAGCAGAACGGCATCCCCCAACATAGGCTGATATGCAACGTTTCCACCTGTTGGAATTTCACCCTCCAAATGTTGGACCGACTCTATGAACCGAGAAAGGCCATATACGACTTCTTGATGATCCAAGCGGACAGGAATACTTCCCTGTGTAACTTCGATGTCAGTCAGTGGCAGCTCATGCGTGACACCCGCCGTTTGCTCAGGCCCTTTGAGGAGGCCACGTTATTTGTCAGTCGCCAGGACTACGGGCTGAACAACTGCTTCATGTCCTGGAACAGATACTGGTAAATCTGGCTGGTCAGGGGACTGGAAACGTGGCACCTAAATCTCATGGCCACATGAGCTCTGTGGGGGCTGAACTGAAAGAGGAGAAGGACATTGAAGCAAAAGCAATGTGTAGCGAAATGGGTGGTTTTTCTACACAGGTAACAGGAGAGAAGGAGTCAGAGCAGCAGGAGGAGCTACAGATTGATGAGGAAGATGAGGCAGAGGAACCAGACACACCGTGGCAGTATGCAGTGTAGATGGAGGCAAGGAGTCCCTCCGATCAATTGCACAAATGGCCAGATGCATGCTTACTTGTTTGCGTAGTGACAGCTGAATTGTAACTATTCGGCAGAGGGATGACTTCTGGCTCTCCATCTTCTTGGACTCTTGCTACCGGTCCAAAATGGGGGCCTTTTTTACACCCACTGAGAGGGAGAGCAAACTGAACTACTATAGAGACATCCTATGTAGTCAGTTGGCCGCTGCCTATCTGTGCCATCGCCCATATTCTCTCAGGTCTGACCAGGGGGGACCCTCTGGGCTCACGTTCCACTGCCATGGCTGCTGGGGAAGGGTGGGGTGGCAGAAGCAGTACCAGCTCTATCAGCAGAAGTCTGAGTCTAGAGTAGCTGATAAGCAGCTTTCTTCACCCGCATAGTGAAGAAACTACTCACCAGCAGCTAGACATAGAGCAGAACCTGAACCAGCAGGTGGTGGCATACTTGGAGTGCACCCTGCCAGCTGTCATTGAAGATCCATTGGACTACTGGGCAGCCAAACTGGATTTGTGGCCACAACTGGCCAAGTTAGCCCTGGAAAAGCAGTCCTGCCCGACCAGTAGTGTGGCATCAAAGCGGGTGTTTAGTGCGGTAGGGGCCATAGTTACCCCAAAGAGAACTCGCCTGTCCACCCTAAATGTGGAGAGACTGACCTTTGTCAAGATGAATCAGGCGTGGATCAGCCAGGATTTCCACCCACCAATGCCTGATGCATCAGATTAGATCATCCATGCTACATCACTCAAAACTTGACAAAATAGACCTGTTTCTTCTGGCTACCAGCCTTAGCTACTATTCTGATGCTGCCACCCGCCTGTTGCTGCATATTTTATGGCAAGTGCCTCTTCTTACACCCACCATTGTCAGCGGGTACTGTTATTGCCACCCACCTCCACACTCTTTCACTGGGTCACTATGTGGTCTCCTGATGCTGCTGCTACCTGCACAATATGTCACCTTGCCACTCTGTGGTGTCCTGATGCTGCTGCTATCTCCACACTATGTCACCTTGCAACTCTGTGGTCTCCTCATGCTGCTGCCACCTCCACACTATGTCACCTTGCCACTCTGTGGCCTCCTGATGCTGATGCAACCTCTACATTCTGTCATTGTGCCACTCTGTGGCTTTCTGATGCTGCCACCACCTCTACACTCTGTCATTGTGCCACTCTGTGGCCTCCTGATGCTACCGCCACCTCCACATTCTGTTATTGTGCCACTCTGTGGCCTCCTGATGATGCCGCCACCTCAACAGTCTGTCATTGTGCCACTCTGTGGCCTCATCATGCTGCAACCACCTCCACACTCTGTTATTGGGCCACTATGTGGTCTCCTTGCACTGCTTCCACCTCACCGGATCAGAGGAAGGGCAAAATAATCAGTGACGTCAACACAAACTTACTGCAGACACCCTCTCCACTCTGTTGGGGGGCTCTACTTGTATAAGCGCTTAATAGAACAGGTTCTGTACACATCTATATGAAATCAGCTGACAACGGTGTAACAGGAGTGTGATTCTTCTTGGCACTAACATCAACCTGATAATGAGATATACACTGCACTATCAGAGAAATTATTTGTTCTGGGGAAATTAATTTAACTTGTGCCACATGTGTGTGTGCGTTAAATAGGCAACCACTATATTAATTACTCTAGCAGAGAGAGATTTACATTTTGGCCATAACTAGTTAACTAGTTTTGGGCACATCTGTATGTACGTTTAGGCTGCAACCGTATATATAGTATTCCCAAAGAGAATACATTTTATTTGGGACAAATTTGCATCCAATATAGAACTACATCTGAATACAGTGTGTATTGTCAAAATTACATTATCTCTGGGCTAGTGTAGTGCAAAAAATCAGTATTTTTCTGTTTCCAGTACCTTACTGGAAGCCAATACAGTGTGAATTGTAAAAATTTCATTATCTGTGGCCTACTGTATTGCCTAAAATTTGTATTTCTTTGTCTCTAGTACATTAAAGCAAGCCATTACAGTGTGTATTGTAAAAATAACATTATCTCTGGGCTAGTTTAGTGCCGAAAATCTGTATTTTTCAGTATCCAGTACTGTCCTGCATCATCAAACTGTGTCTTTAGCGGACAGTAAAACAATCTGCGCACATCTACAGACAAAACCATTAATATGAAAAAGGCGAGCACAAAGGGAGAGGGAAGTGGGCGTGATGCTAATGGTGCAAGCAGAGGCCGTGGCCCTGGACGTGATGCTGATGGTGCAAGCAGAGGCCGTGGCCCTGGGCGTATGCTGATGGAGCAAGCAGAGGCCATGGCCCTGGGTGCAATTAAACTGTGCCTGCTGCCTGTGCACCAGAAAAAAACAAAAAAATCCACTTTACACAGCTTCATGTCCAAATTAGCTGGGCGGCGCAGGACAACACTGTCCGAGGTAGTTGGTTAGATTTCAGAAGATAATGCTTCCAGTTGGTTAAGCAACAGCCTCTCTTCCACGAAGCCAAGTCTCTGTAGCCAAGAGTCTGGTCAACCAAATCCTCACTCGGATCCTCCTTCCTCCCATCATATCGTGTCTGGCCAAACAAGTAATCCCACACTTGGAAATTCACATGACCTCTTTTAATCGCCAGTACTTGGTTTGGCTCTCTCACCAAGCATGCTTGAAGAGGTAAATGAGATATTGTGCCCTGATTCCCGACCTGTTGAGCCTTCACAGTCTCAAGAATATGACGGTGGTGAATGGCAATCATTCGATCACGAGGTGGATGATGATGAGACACAGTTGCCAATCACTGAGGTGGTGGTTAGTTCAAGTCAGGAGGATGAGCAGAGTGAGGAAGTGGAAGAGGAGGTGGTGGACGATGAGGTCACTGACCCAACATAGGAAGGTGAAAAGCCGAACGAGGACAGCAGTACAGAGGGGGAGGTATCCGTAGCACCACAACAGTCTGGAAGAGGCAGTGGGGTTGCAAAAGGGAGATGTCGGCCCAAACCAAACAAGCCCGCAACTGTTGTACAGAGCACCCCCATGCATAAATCTACCTTGCCAAGCGGTAGGTGTTCCGCAGTATGGTGCTTTTTTGAGGAAAGTGCAGACGACAAAAGAGTAGTAGTCTGCAAACTGTGCCGTACCAAAATGAGCCGGAGTGTAAACACTAGCAACCTCAACATCACCAGCATAATCCACCACATGGCATCTAAGCACCCTAATAAGTGGGCCGAACGCCTGGGTCCACACTCTGCGTCTGCCGGTCCCACCACTGCCTCCACTTCCCCTGTGTTGCGCACTGCTGGCCAATCCCCTGCCGAAGGCACGTGCCCGGATGCCCCTGGCCCTGTTCTTGGACCTTTGCATTAACCGTCACCAACAACATCCACTTCCTTGTCACAAGCAGCGTCCAAATGTTGATACCACAGGCATTAGAACGCAAGCGCAAATAACCAACCAACCCAACCAGAGGCCATAGCACTAAATGCGCAACTTTCAAAATTACTGCCACTATTTTTCGCAGTGTGCCGTGCCTGCCTTACACCAGCATGTGTACCACAACATCACCCGTGACCTGACCAATGCACTTACTGGGAAGGTCCACCTCACCACGGACACATGGACTGGTGGCCAGGGACACTACATTTCCCTGACCGCACACTAGGTAAATGATGTGGAGGCCGGGAGTAAGTCGGACCTTGAGATGGCACAGGTGCTATCCACACCCAGTATTGTGGGCCCTATGTCCATCAGGGCTCCGCCAGCAGCTATGTTACTGGCTCCATGCCCCACTTCTCCACCTCCGCCACCTCCTCCTCCACTTCCACCTCCAACAGCAGTCAGCCATCAGTCTCCACCGTGAAGCAGTGTAGCACTGCTGTGGGTAAGCGTCAACAGGCCGTGCTGAAGCTGATCTGTGTAGGAGACAAACAGCACACCACCGCAGAGCTGTGGCAAGGTATAAGGGACCAGACCAAGCTGTGGCTGTCGCCACTCAACCTACAAACAGGCATGGTTGTGTCTGACAATGGCTGTAACTTGGTGGTGGCTTTGGAGCAACCTGACACACATTCCATGCCTAGCCCACGTCTTAAACTTAGTGGTTCAGCAGTTTATCAAAACTTACTCCAATTTGCAGGAGCTACTATTGAAGACGTACCGCTTGTGTGCCAATTTCCGAATGTCGCCCACATCTTCAGTCGGTCTATCAATGCTGCAGCAGCGCTTGTGGCTTTCAGCTCACCGACTGTTGTGTGACGTGAGCACATGGTAGAACTCTACTTTCTACATGTTGGCCAGGCTTTGTGTGCAGCAGAGGGCAGTTGTGGAATACCAGCTGCAGCATGGTTGTCGCCTTTCCAGTCAACTGCCACTATTCACAAGGGAGGAGTAAGCACTGAGTCAGACCTACGTGAGGTTTTAACAAACTTTGATGAATCCACACAAATGGTTTGTGGCAATAAGGCTTTAATCAGTGTAACCATCCCTCTACTGTGTCTACTCAAACGATCACTTCTCACAATTAAGAAGGATGCTTTGAATGTTGCAGATGAGGTCATGGGGAGGCGATGACACATGGTGATAGCCAGACCTCCCCCAGTTTATTTTCTCAGCGTGAATTGGGCCATGAAGAGGAGGAGGAGCTGAAGACACTTGCCTCTGCTACAGAGGCTAGTACCCATGGAACTTTAATTCCATCTGTTCAGCGTGGATGGGCAGAAAAGGAGGAGGAAGAGGGTATGGAGAGTCATCCTTAAGTTGACATCGACGTCTTGCCCATTGGTACTCTGACACACATGGCTGACTTCATGTTAGGCTGCCTTTCCCAAGACCCTCGCTGTCACAACTGTGACTGATCCAGACAGGTCTGGGAGGAGAAGGTCGCAGCGACTTGCTACTCGCGATAGCTTGTGAGTTTGCTCCGTGGTTCAGGGTATGTCATCCGGGTTTTGCCTTGTGAATCTTTTTGTCCTGACTGGGAGTCTGTAGGCATTCTTCTCAGGTGAGTGCTGTCTGCCACTCCCAGCTACTATATTAGTTTCAGTTTCACTTGCAGTCATTGCCAGATATAGTCCTTACTTCCAGTGCTATTCTGACCTTTGAAGGAGATCGTTTGACGGTATTGCTGTGGAGCTCTTGGCTGGCGTGGACTGTCGTTATTGGGATCATCTTCTCTGCTCGTGACTGGATAAGTCTATCTCTGCTGGAGATTGTTTGTTTGTTGCTGTCTTCCCCTGTTGTTCTCCTAGACATGAGTGATGGTGACTAGTGCTCCCATCTGCCTTTCCCAGTCTAGTCTTCTGAGGGTGACTCAGGGTTTAGGCATCCTGCTCGCCGCACGGGTTTACACCCCGTCTAGGGTATCAGGGCAGACAGGTGCCAGCTTAGGGTTTGTCAGGGGTGGCCGTTCTATTTCCCATCCATAGATAAGGGTCCTCCTTCCCCTCCGTCTGGTGCGACACGACTGCTGCTGGGATAGCGGTCGTGACACTCGCGTTATAGGCATTTTAGATAACACAGTATACTGGGTGTTCACCTTTCTTGACAACCGCTACAAAGAGAACTTCTCATCTCTCATTCCTGTGGTGGAGAGGACTAGTACAACCGTGCAATACCAGAAGGTACTTGTTGACAGATTGCTTCAAAACTTTTCATCTGACAATGCGGCCGCCAGAGTCCGTCCTTCCTTAGGCAACTGAGGAAGAGAGAAAAGGGGAACACACAGTAGTTCCAACAGAGGCAGGGCAACACTTTCCAAGGCAAGGGACAGTTTCATGACACCCTGCCAGCAACCTCACCCTGAATCGTGGACTAGTGCTACAAGGAGGGAAAAGTTTTGGAAGATGGTGAAGGAATACATTGCAGTATATGTATTTGGTATCACTGTAGCCGTACTGAACCAGAGATTAAAGATATTATGTTATTTATACCAAAAAATGAACGCCGTAAAATTTATAACGGAAAAATGCAGTGGCAGTATTGCAGTTTTTCACATCTCCCTCATAGAAAGAGTTAATAAAAGTTAATCAGAAAGTTATGTGTACCCCAAAATGGCGCCAGTTGAGCCTTCACAGTCTCAAGAATATGACGGTGGTGAATGGCAATCATTCGATCACGAGGTGGATGATGATGAGACACAGTTGCCAATCACTGAGGTGGTAGTTAGTTCAAGTCAGGAGGATGAGCAGAGTGAGGAAGTGGAAGAGGGTGTTTACTAATAGTACATTGGTGTCACTAGTGGAGTACCTCAAGGGTCAGTACTGGGCCCTATCCTCTTCAATATTTTTATTAAATATCTTGTAGAAGGCTTGCACAGTAAAATATAAATTTTTGCAGATGACACTAAACTGTGTAAAGTAATTGACACGGAAGAGGTCAGTATACTGCTACAGATGGATCTGGATAGATTGGAGGCTTGGGCAGAGAAGTGGCATATGAGGTTTAACACTAACAAATGTAAGGTTATTCACATGGGAAGGAATAAGGAAAGTCACCCGTACATACTACAGGTAAATGGTCAAACACTGGGTAACACTGACATGGAAAAGGACCTAGGAATTTTAGTGAACAGCAAACTAAGCTGTAAAAACAGTGTCAGGCAGCTGCCGCTGAGGCCAATAAGATAATGGGTTGCATCAAAAGGGGCATAGATGCCCGTGATGAGAACATAGTCCTACCACTTTACAAATCACTGGTCAGACCACACATGGAGTACTGTGTACAGTTCTGGTCTTCTGTGAACAAGGCAGACATAGCAGAGGTGGACAGGAGGACAACTAAAGTAATAACTAGAATGAGGGATCTTCAATACCCTGAAAGATTATCAAAATTTGGGTTATTTACTTTAGATCAAAGATGACGAGATAAGGGGAAATCTAATAACTATGTATAAATATATCAGGGGTCAGTACAGGGATCTTTCCAATCATCCAATCAATCCCCAGGACTGTGACTGTGGGGACATCCTCTGCGTCTGGAGGAAAGAAGGTTTGTACACAAACATAGAAGAGGATTCTTCATGGAAAGAGCAGTGAGACTATGGAACTCTCTGCCTGAGGAGGTGGTGATGGCCAGTTCACTAAAAGAGTTCAAGAGGTGCCTGGATGTATTTCTGGAGTGTAATAATATTAAAAGATATAGCCACTAGAGATGGGTCGTTGATCCAGGGAGTTATTCTAATTGCCTGAATGGAGTCAGGAAGGATCCCCCCCCCCTTAAGTGGGGAAAATTGGCTTCTACCTCACAGGTTTTTTTTTTTTTTTTTTTTTGCCTTCCTCTGGATCAACTTGCAGGATAATAGGCTGAACTGGATGGACAAATGTATTTTTTTGGCCTTATATACTATGCTACTAGTAAATCTGCCCCTTTCTGTCTAACCCCTTAGTGACCAGCCTGTTTTGGGCCTTACTGACCAAGCGTTTTTCCTCCTTTTTTATTGTTGCGTTCCAAGAGCTGTAACATTTTTATTTTTTGGGGCGCCTTTTTGGGGTACACATAACTTTCAAATTAACTTTTATTAACTCTTTCTATGAGGGAGATGTGAAAAACTGCAATACTGCCACTGCATTTTTCCGTTATAAATTTTATGGCGTTCATTTTTTGGTATAAATAACATAATATCTTTAATCTCTGGTTCAGTACGGCTACAGTGATACCAAATACATATACTTTTTTTATGTTTTACTACCTTTTTCAATAAAACCTTTTAAAAAAAAATAATAATAATTTGCATTGCCGCTTCCCAAGACGGATAACTTTTTAATTTTAATTTCTATGGAGTTGTGTGAGGGCTTGATTTTTGAAGGACAACTTGTATTTTTTTCATTGGTATCATTTTGGAGTAAATGACACTTTTTGATCTCTTGTTATTACGTTTTTTCGGTGGCAAGTAAGAATAAATTAGTAATTATTTTTTTTTACGGAGTTCACCGTAGGGGATAATTTACATGATATTTATGAAGTCCAGGTCGTTATGGATGCTGTGATACAAATCATATGGGGGATTTTTTTTTCAATTTTTTATCATTGAAAAGCGTATTTTCAATGGAAAAAAAGCCTTATTTTTTATGGTTTTTTTTATTAAATAATTGTTTTTTTTTTAATTTTTTTTACCACTTAATAGTTCCACAAGTGACTATTACTACTACTATAAGGGACAACTTTTTGACTGATTTTAAAATGTAATGCACTATCCCTATGTCAGTGCTATTCTGACATTGACCAGCAGGCTGTACTAGAGAGGTGCAACCTGCTTGAAATTACTCAAGGCTGGTCTGGGGCCTACATCAGCCCCCTCCCAGCCTACTCACACGTCGGAACACCACAATCACATTTGCGGGGTGCCGATAGAAGACAGAGGGAGTCCGCTCCCTCTGTCAGTACTTTACATGCGGCGGGCACCAGGCCCCAGGAGTGAGAACCCACCAATTTGATATTGATGACTTATTCTGGGGATAGGTTATCAAAATTATGAAACCAGAATACCCTTTTATTGAACTGTGCCTACAGCTGTTGCAAACCAGATGTAAGGTAATACAAAACCAGCATACAGAATTATTCTTTTAAGTATACTGCTTTGAAAACCATATGCATAAAGTACTTTAAGTAGTTTAATTATTATTTTCTGCTCTAAACACGTTCCCTATGATTTATATCAGTTATAGATAAGTATATAAGCAAAGCATTGTGGTTGACAGCTTGTGCTAACGATTTTTTCAGGTTGCTAAGGAAACTACCATCTGATCCTACATAAACAAAAAAAAAAAACTGAGAGTATGCAAGGACAGTCTAAAACTGAGGATAATCTGTTTGCCACAAAAATAGGCTTAAACTTGATCTGTACATGCCATTTATTCTGGAATCCAATAAAACATAGGAGCACAGTGACCTGTTAGCAGTGTGATAGCAGAAATTAAAATCACACTTACACTGGTGGTTAAATTAGTTTAATGCTGGAAAATGCTTTATCCAGTTCTTTTTTTACTTCATCATTTTTACAGATAATAACATCTTCTGTGTAAAAAAAAATTAAGTAAAAATAAGTGTTAATTCTTTTAGGAACAAGTTTACAAATATAAGAAATCCCAGGATGACTGTCCTTTTTTTGTACAGAAATATAGATGCATACTGTACCTGGCCAGTACTAGTGTTGAGCGCGAATATTCGAAAAGCGAATTTTTTTAGCGAATATCGGCACTTCGCTAATTCGCGAATATTTCGAATATAGCGCTATAAATTCGCTATTTCGAATATTCGTTTTTTTTTTTTTTTTTTTAGTTATATTTTTTTCTTTCCCACTTCCCAAAAGTAGTTCTTACCTGTCATGAGGATTCCTGGCTTCCTGGCTGCTCCAGTCAGTGCCCGTTGCCGCTTCTGCCGACTTCCGTGCTCATGGAGCGTCCCCTTCCATGGGAAAATCTCTATATACTAAAATGTACTGTCGGATTTGAGGAATTACGTTGAAATCGCAATGCGATTAATTCAAGTTATATTAATCGCATTGCGATTACAACTTAGCACTGCTATCTTACATAGGCTAGAATTAACGAATATGGAATATATAGCTATGCACTAGCAGTGCTAAGTTGAAATCGCAATGCGAATACTTTAAGTTAAATTAATCGCATTGCGATTTCAACTTAGCACTGCTGCTATATTCCATATTCGTTAACTTCGTTAATTCTAGCAAGCTGACCCATTATAAACCCAGCTCTAAGTTGAAATCGCAATGCGATTAATATAACTTGAATTAATCGCATTGCGATTTCAACGTAATTCCTCAAATCCGACAGTACATTTTAGTATATGGAGACGTTCCCATGGTGATGGGGACGCTCCATGAGCACAGAAGTTATGGTTGGCTTGGTAGAATTAGCGAATAGCGAATATGACGAATGTATTCGTCATATTCCTCAAAACGAAGATAACGAAGTATTCTACATCTTCGTTTTAGCTACCTATTCAGTCTCGTCATCGTCAACTTCGCTATTCGCTAATTCTAGCAATCAAATAGGAAGGTTGACTTACCAGACAGCTGTGTTAAATTCGCTATGCGATTTTTTTTTTTTTTAATAAATAGAATACTTATAATAATATTATCATATCAAGTAATATAATTATTGTATTAAAAAAAATCGCATAGCGAATTTAACACAGCTGTCTCTATAGTCAACCTTCCTATTTGATTGCTAGAATTAGCGAGGTTGACGAATAGGTTGCTAAAACGAAGATGTAGAATACTTCGTTATCTTCGTTTTGAGGAATATGACGAATACATTCGTCATATTCGTCATCCTCGCTAATTCTAGATATGAAACCAATAGGAAAGTAGCCTTAAGTACAAATCGCAATATGCGATTATTTAAATCGCATTTTAATCGCGATAACTAGAAAAAATGACGAATATTCGATTTCGACGAATACGAAACGAATATTCATTCGAATATTCGCGAATTTCGTCGAAATCGAATATGGCACCTGCCGCTCATCACTAGCCAGTACATAGTATCCCTTGCTGCTTGTTATTTTCAAGTGCATCTGTCAGCAGATCTGTACCCATGAAACTGGCTGACCTGTTACAAGTGTGCTGGGCAGCTGAAGGCATCTGTGTTGGCTCAATGTTTATGTTGTCCCCATTAATCAAAGTGGAGTGGACATGGTAGATGCAGAGTAAGTAGAGCCTTTAGGTGTAACGGCAACGTCATGTTGCTCCTAGAGGCTCATTTGCATATTTTAAAACTTTATTTTTCTCAGCAATGGCACATATGAAAACAGGACCAACACAGATGCCTTCAGCTACCAAGCGCCATGCAACAGGACAGCCAGTTTCATAGGTACAAATCTGCTGACAGATGCACTGCATCATAATCCTGTCTTTCTCCTAACAGTCAATAAACTTCTTTATGTCTTAGCTACATCATGAGCCAAAATTTGCTATGAGTGACCAAAGACAGCACAGAGCTGCTTCCACCAAGCTCTGCAAGAGGAGTTTTTATAATATTATTATTATATTATTTCCTCATGAATGTAAAAACCCTGAATGAATTATTTTATTCATTTATATAGTGCTTGCATATTCCATAGCAGTGTACAAAGATTGTCACCACTCAGTTCCAGTCCCATTGGGGCTTACAATTTAAATTCCAAATTTACCTAACAGTATAGCCTCTTGCACACGGCCGTGTGCTAGTCGGGGCTGTGCTGCGGACCGCAAATTGTGGCCCGCAATGCACGCACACTGACCGTGAGGCAGCCACATGCGGATTGCAGACTCATTCACTTGAATGGGGTCCGTGATCCGTCTGTTCCTCAAAAAGATAGAAATAGTTGGTAGTGCTTCCCTTCCGCACTACATCTCAAGTGAATGGGTCCAAAATACGGCCACTGTGGGGCTGTGTGCAAGAGGTCTATCTTGGATAACATACAAACTCCCTGCAGATTATGACCTTGGTTCAATTTGAACTATGCTAAAAGATGGTAACAGTGTCACTTTAATTTAAATACCCCCTGCTTGTCTACTGTAGCCCATCAGCAGGTTATGCTTTTTTTTTCATTCTATAGCAAGGATAGCCAAAAGTTACTAAAGAGCGACAGGTGACCTGTGGGCCCCTTTAACCACCTAACTGTTTTGCCAGAGTCCAGCTCCGGCTGTGGGAAAAGTAGCTAACTGTTCTGCCTGAGCAGCTTTAGATGCTGCTATCTCCTGAATAGTAGCAGCTAGAAACATGCAACTGGTCTTGTTTGAAAGCTGACAATTCAGGCTAAATGACATCTCAAGTGCAAGTAACAGAGGAGAAATCACTGTTAGAAATTAAGTCGGGAAAAATTGAGGGTAAAACCTGCCTTTGCTTTCACTTTCAGCTGCTTTCATAGCATCCCAATTTCTATCAGTGATATCTTCCTCTGTACTTAACATATTGTTGTCATTCTGTATATGAAATGTCAGCTTTCAAACAATACAAAGCCAATATCTCTAGCCGGTACCAGATACATGAGCAGTTAAAGCAGTCCCCCCCCCCTCCCTCCGTGAACGCCATAAACAACTACCACAAAATAATATAAAAATTGCTGTTTTTTATCTTTTTCCCTAAAAATAAAATAATAAACGTTATTTAATACACAATATATACCCCAAAATGCTTCCTAAAAGACCTATAACCAATCCCGCAAAATCATTAAAGTTATGACTGCCAACAAGTACCCAATATTCAGTGAGATCGTCCTGCTCTCCTAAGGGCTCATGCTTATCGCTCATATGGCCTTGCTGTGGTGGAACCCAATTCAAATGAATGGAAATGAGCTGAAATATCACACAGAGCACTTACACAATATAGGATGCTGTGCTTGTCAATAAAGAGAACACAGCACTTGCCAGATCGCCATACCCCCTCAAACAATTTATTGTTAGGAGTGCCAGGATTCAATTCCCTACTGATATATCGTGAGTATAGGTCATCGGTATTTAAGTCCTGGGCAAGCCTTTTAAGTAAATATCTTTACTTCAGCTATTATACATAAAGGCAGACACTTTTATATGTTCAGGTACTTGCTGTTTGATTCTTTAGCCTATTGTATAATAGACAATAACTATACAATTTTTTTTCTCTTTCTATTATGTTAGTTATTGCATTTGATGAACACAATATTTTATTATGCATTTCTATGATAACAAATATTTGAACAAGATGCTGCTGATCAAAGTCAGGCACTTTGAAAGTGAGCCAATCTTTGGAATTTTGTGTGGTTTTATTAAATGTCTACAGGAGCTATTCATTACATTCTAGTACTGCCAAATGGGTAATGTCACATAGAGCCTCCAATTTACTACACTGTATAAATCTAATAAATGTCCCCATATGTCTCATATAGAGCACACACTACTACAATAACTGATTTAGAGTCTCTCCTGTCTATACCAGGCGAGAGCATGTGGCATCAAGGCTTGTTGTAAAATTATATTTACAGCAACATTACCAGAAATAAGACATTGCTAATTTTTTCAAGTAAATTTCTGTTTCTCTTTCCAGCAGCTGCTATGACATTGAGCATAAGTGCATTACAAAGAGTACAAAAACAGCTGTTTTAGCTAAAAAGGGTGCTTCCTAGAAAATCAACTTTTAATTACCTATATTTATTGAAATTGTTAAAAAATGAAAAACAAAACGTACAAGTGGCTAGTTTGCAACCATAGCTGATTAATGCATTTCAGCATAATCATTTATACAATATGGTTGATACAGTATAAACAAAAAATAAAGTCCTCATATAGTTGCATTATTGGAAAATAAAGTTATTGATCTTAACTGCAGGTGACATCTACTATATTCCTTTTACTTAGAGTCTCTGAGTTAAGATAACATACTAGATGTCACCTGCAGTCCTATGTGACACCCCACATAACACAGTGATAACTCTCTGGGCACAGTTAACATGAGTCAAATGGTACCTGCTTATCTGCACTGCTTATATTGTAGCTGGTGTTCCCTCCTCCTTCTTGCCACGCAAGAGGGAGGAGATAGGGACTACAGAGGACAATGGGCCTGCAGGGCAGCCCTGAGCTAGTTATAGAATAGCTGGGAAGCTGTGTGAAACTTAGAGGGACACTGCAGTGCTTAATGCTGCTGAATGTATTCTTCAATATGGGCATTTGGGGTAGTGTTGGGCCCCACAGAGATGTCGGGCTGCCTACCCAAACATCCATATTATAGTCCGCCATTGCATGCTGCATGTGGACACGTCTCTGCTGAGGCCATTAACTGGTTGAAGTGACACAAGTGACCCCATCTGTCTTGAACTCTTTTAAGGAGCTAAGGGTACTTTCACACTAGCGTCAAAGTTTTCCGTTTTATCCTAATGCACTCTGAATGGAAAGCAATCCTTTCAGTTTGCATCAATTTGTCTTCAGTTCAGTCCTTTCACGTTTTTTTGACGCAGATAAAAACGCAGCATGTTGTATTTTTTCCAAAAATGAGGAAACGCTTGACGGAATGACTGATCCGCCATTAGTTTCCATTGAAATGTATTAAGGGAGGATCCGACATTGAAAATTGACGCATTAACGGATCCGTTCTTCCACTCTGTGCATGCGCAGACCTTTAAAGATGGTAAAATAATAAATAACGGATCCATTATTACGGATGACAACGGAAAGACAGATCCGTTATTTCAATACAATTGTCAAACGGATCTGCAAATGCATCCGTTTGCAAATTAAATCCGTTTTCAAAAGTTTTAACGGATCCATCGGGCAGTTCCGTTGACGGAACTGCCTGACGGAATCCTTCAACGCAAGTGTTAAAATAGCTCTGTGGGCTGGGTTTCCACATTTTGACTTTCTGATGCAGTTTTTGAAGCCATAACCATATGTGGATCATAAAGGGAGACTTCATTTATAGGACATATACTTAGTCACCTATGTTTTAATCTACTCCTGGTTTTCACAAAAAAAAAAAAAAAAAACTGCTTCAGGTAACCTGAACATGTAAACTCAGCTGTAAGCAGTAGGAATAATGGACCTAATTTCTAGTGAAATAAGATTAAGTACTTAAAATATTTTCCAGGTACACCAAGTGTCGTTCAGTACTCATGAAATGAAACCTACATGGATTTCTTATTCACACTGTTCATTTAATATGCTAGAACAGAGCTTAATAAATGACAAGCAATCTTAGATCTGTACTTTTACACGTTTTGTGCAATAATGGAATAACTACTCTATGATCTTCATGTCATGTTTCAGTACTAACAAGATAACATCTCTACATTTACAATCCAGAAATGCATTTTCAGCTCTCTACGAGTGTAAGAGAATATATTATTTACATTTAAAGACCAACTGGATGTTAGATATTTACTGTATTTCTAGTAAGTTGCCACCTTAAGGGACATCTGAATAGCACAGTTCTCTTTCTTTCCATATGCACATAAAGATCAGTGCAGAATAATTTGCTTGTATGCATATTCAGTTTCAGTCCACATGATCAGGCCCTATTATTTTGGTAGCATTTAGAATGAAGTACCTCTAATCTTGTTCTATTTTAATCTCTCTGCTTTAAAACCTTTTGTATAAAAATGTTATATGGGTGGGGTTCACACAGTTTTTTTAACCAGTTAATTTTTGCCACACACATATTTTGCTTCAAATTTATGGTAGGTTCACATCACCATTTCATTTCCATTCTTCTGATAAGAACAACAGAAAACAAAAAATTGGATCCTTTATTTTGAGCATCCATTCTGCTAGCTATTTCCGTCTGATATCTGTGATTTTAGATGGAAGAAGATTTCCTCCATGAAGGAGCAGAAAAACTGGATCAGAAAAACACTACTAAAAACTTAAGTTTATAAGCATCTATAACGTAATTACGAACTTCCCCAAATTTTGTGTGCCAGTTAAACCCAAAGGTTTTCAGGTTCACTTCATATTACTCCAGTACAGTGGCACGCAGCACCATTTTAATGCACATCTCTGTGGGAAAATGCACAAGAGAGGAAGAAGAGGGATGCTCACATGACCCTAAGAGGAAGTCATAGGGAGAGGGCTCACAGGTTGACAGAGGAATAATTGTGTAGAATAGGGAAAGGCAGGGAAAGCTTTCAGTCAGGGAGTGAGAAGTGAGGAACTGAGGCTGGGTGTGTGCCTCCTTGCACAGCTGCAGAATTTCAAAATCAGCTACATGCAAAAAAATAAAAAATGTCTATCTGGACAGAAATACTGATTTTTTTTTTTTTTTTTTTGTGTGTGGGGAAAATAGACTCAAAGCCACTGTACAATATGTGTTTTACCATCCAGAAGATAGATAGCACTTGAAATCTCAGTGAAAAAAACTAAAATACTAGACCAAAATCTGTGTTAGGTCATCTCCAGACAGTTGATTTTTCTTTTGTGAAATATAGCAATACCAGTATGCGACATGTGTTTTACAATACAGAGAGAAGCGCTTTAAATCTCAGAGTAAAAACACGTTAAATACTAGTCCAAAATCTATGTCAGAGCATGTCCAGACAGTTCAAGTTATTTTCTTTGTCTTGCAAAATATAGCAACACAAATGTGCTAAGTGTGTCCTACAATACAGAGAAAAGCATTTGAAATCTCTGAGTTAAAACATGAAATACTAGTCTGAAACTTGTGTTAGGGCATTTTGAGACAGTTCCAGTTTTTTTTTTTTGCTTTGTGAAATATAACAATACAACAGTACAATGTGTCTTAAAATATAGACAATAGCATTTGAAATCCCTGAGTGAAAACATTAAATGCTAGTCTGAAATCTTTGTAAGGGCATTTCCAGTGCAAGGTTATTTTTGTTTTGTGAAATATAGCAATACAAGTGTGTGACGAATGTCGCACAATACAGAAAGTAGCTTTTTAAATTACTTAAAACAAGTGAAATACTTCACCGAAATCTGTGTCAGGGCATCTTCAAACAGTTCAATATTATTTTTTTTATGTAGCAATACTAGCATGCGACGTGTGCCTTACAATACAGTGGATAGCATTTGAATTCTCTGAGTGAAAACAAGTGAAATACTAGTCTGAAATCCCTGCCAGGGCATATCCAGACAGTTCAAGTAATTAATGTTTTCTGCAAAATGTTACAATCCAGAAGGTTGCATTTTAAATCTCTGAGTGAAACCATTTGGCGTACTAGTCTGGAATATTTGTCAGGGCATCTTGTCGTTTGTGTGCTTGTGGAAAGATAAAAACATTTTATTGCATCTTTCTGTTCCAGAAAACAGCAAACCATTCCATAAACTGTGTGACTGTGTATATTAGGCCAAAAAATGTCAGGAATACGGAAGGGATCCAAATGAAAGAGAGCCAGACCTTGTCCTCCCAGAGCCAGTATGTGGCTAGTAGCAGCTATGCGGCCAGAAGAAGTAGCAGCTGCAGTAATAGTAATAGTTCTCCCTGGCTTTGCTACTGCACAGCATTATTATTTTGGAGAATGAGGATGAGATTGTAGATTGAATGGCTCACTCCTTTCACTCACAGCAGAATGAAATTGAAGTGACTTCTGACTCTGACACCATTCCTTGGAGCCAGGGGTCACAGCATTCTTTATGCTCCTCCTGCAGCTTTAGAGAAGGCTTTAAGTGGCGTCCTCTCAGTTTTCATGGCCCCTTTCTAGTGGAATGCCTTCTTTTTTCCTTAGTAGTGACAACAAAACTCCTCCATGACATATGGCTGACAGTGAAAAGAGTCTTCCTGTTGACCACTTGTGTGAGAGCAGTCAGCATTTGTACTGCCTTGAGGAGGATGTTGAGAAGGATGCTGGGGACCCCATGCATAGCTGTGTTGGTGGTAGTAATAGTGGGATCTGCAGCCATGGCAATGGTTTTGGGGGCATCGATAGTGACTGTTAGGGCAAAGCCGGGGACCCCTCCATGATAATGTCAGACTGGCTCCCACACCAAGCCCTTTTCTGCCTCCTCCATCTCCTCCTCCATGGACACGCACCTGTGCCCAACAGCAGCAGAGCACAGCGTTACTCCCCCTCCTTTCTGTCACATGTATCAAGTCATGCGTTGCCACGCTGTGTTGATCAACCAAGGTGAGAGTAGCCACACAGGTGAGAAGTTGCTAAAGTGCACCAAGCAGCAAACATCCTACTGGCTGTCACCCTACTAATTCCAACTGGGCAAGGTGGTCAGTGACAATGGCCACAACATCATGGCTGCCCTTAACCTGGGGGAAATAGTACATACTCCTTACATCAATAATGTAGTCATGCAACTCTTTTTTTAAAGTACACTGGCTTGCACAAGGTGCTGGCAGTGTCTAGGAGACTGTCCAGACATTTCAACCATTCCTATGTGACAAGAAAGACTCTCCTGGACTTGCATTGACAGAATGGTCTACCGTAACACTGCTTTATCCGCAGTGCTCCAACTCGCTGGAATTCAACATTGCACATGCTAGAGAAGATGATGATTAGAGATGAGTGAATCGAAGCTGACGAAGTGGAATTCGATCAGAATTTCATGAAAAATTCGATTTGCAACAAATGTGAATTTCTTCGCGATTCGTGGTAATGAATCGCATTTTTTCCCAAAATGGCGCCACACATGAGGCCTGAGGACATGGAGCAAAGAACTCTGGGAAGGTGGGATCACCCAGATTGACATTCATGCATACAGACAATCAGCAGTCAGCCAGCCCTGTGATGTCACAGCCCTATAAGTACTGTGGCCATCTTAGAATCAGACATTTTCCAGCGTTCTGAGTGCAAGGACAGACGTGAGAAGGCGCTAGCGACAGCAATTGGAAAAACCTCATTCTGAAAAAAAATTTGAAAAACTATTTATAAGTGCAGGGAAGTGTAGGGAGGAATCATTTCACAGCATCTTAGTGCAGGGAGAGACGTTAGAAGGCACTAGGGACAGTGCTAGAAAAGAGATTTACAAGTGCAGGGAAAGATAATTTGGGGATCCAAATAGCCATTATACAGCTCTGTCATTCCAGCAATTTGTTCTTGGGGTGCAAGTGCTATGTTGAAAAGCCTTGCGGTGCTCGGCACTCGGGGGGTTCGGCCAAACACCCCATGTGCTCGAGCCCGATGCTCGAGTCTCCTCTCCTACTAGATATTTCAGGTAGTCAACTGTCCGTCCAAGCAGCAAAGCATGAGGTGAAATGCATTCTTTGTATCTGAATAACATTCTGAAGAAAAGGTACATCCCAGCCTTTTTACATAATATCTATTTTATGGACCATGCTGGTATTACCTGGCTATCTCCTGTATATAATTATATATTTATGGCTGGTATAAGTTAGACATCTTCTTGTATAGGGATATGGACCATGCTGGTATAACCTGGGCATCTCCTGTATATGATTATATATTTACAGCTAGTATAAGTTAGACACCTTCTTGTATATAGTGATATGGACCATTGAGTAGATTTTGAGTTGGGTGATAAAGTGTGGCTGTCCACCAAGAATTTGTCTTTGAAGGTAGCCTCAAATAAGTTTGCACCACGGTTTATTGGGCCATATGAGAACCCGAATTGTAAAGTAAAAGTTCGGGTTTGAGTTTGGTGTTCGGGCATTTAACAAAGCTTGTTAAAAGGCTGCAACGCAGCCAATCAAAAAGTGTTTAAAGGGAACCTGTCACCGGGATTTTTTGTACAGAGCTGAGGACATGGGTTGCTAGATGGCCTCTAGCACATCCACAATATCCAGTCCCCATAGCTCTCAGTGCTTTTATTGTGTAAAAAGAACAATTTGATACATATGCAAATGAACCTGAGATGAGTCCTGTCCCTGGACTCATCTCAGGGACAGGACTCATCTCAGGTTCATTTGCATATGTATCAAATCGTTTTTTTTACACAAATTCCGGAGGGTCCAGAGATTGGGAAACAATGGATTCCTTAATAGCCTCCTTAATCCACTGACTGATGGAAGGTTTGGATGCCTTACAGCCTTTAAACTTACCGGCAACATGATTAGCAGATTCTCATCTTTCCTGAACTCCTTTGATCTATCCACATAGATCCGGAGACATCTCGAGACGTCCAGAGGATGTCTAGCAGGTTCCTCCGAGGAGGTGGTAGATGTCGACTGAACCGGAAGGAACATCACCTGGTTGATGTTCTGGAAGGAAGGAACTTTAGGACTAAAATACGGGATGAATCTAAGAAGGACCCTGTCATGTAAGAAGATGGTAAAGGGCTCATGCTGAGAGAGCTTGAAGCTCAGACACCCTCTTGGCCAAAGTCACTGCAAGGAGAAACACAAACTTCCAAGTGACGAACTTGATGTCCACCTCCTCTCACGGTTCCAAGGGGGGAGATGCTAACCCCCTGAGAACTACTGATAAATATCCTTGAGAAATGGGTCTCAGTACTGTAGGCTTTAATCTTTCAGCCTGTTAAGGCAAGCTGAGATGGCTGAAACTTGAACCTTCAGATTAGAAGTGGCAAGGCCTCTATCAAGGCCATCTTGCAGGAACTGAAGGATAGCGGAGAGGGGCGGATCTGCAGATGCCACCTCCGTTGAGGTACACCAGGATGAGAATATCCTCATAATACGAGAGTAGGCTCTCTTGGTAGAGTCCGTTCTAGAATGAGATAGCGTTCTCAGGACCAACTCTGAAAGCTCTTCTATTCTGGGAAGGGACTGATCAACCTCCAGGCTGTCAGGTTGAATCTGTGCAGATCTGAGCAGAGGTGAGTGTCCCACGACACCAGGGTCTGCTGTGGGGGGAGCCTCTAATATTGTCCTCGACTCAACTGAGTGAGCTAGGTAAACCAGGATCTCTTCGGCCAAAACAGTATGATGGCTATCACTGAGGCCTGATCCTGACGGATTTTCATCAATACCCTCGGAATCGTGGAAAACGGAGGGAAGATGTAAGCCAGCCTGAACCTCCAGGTTATTGACAGAGCGTCTATCACCAGGGGGTTGATCTCCCTGTAAAGGTAGCAAAACCTCTCCACCTTGGCATTGAACCTTGTTGCCATGAGATCCACCTCTAGCATACCCCACTTGAGGACTATCTGCTTAAATATCTCCGGATGTAAAGACCACTCCACCGACGGAAGACAGAGGCTTAGCCAATCCACTGTCATATTGAGGGAGCCTTGAATGTGGATAGTAGATAGGTGGGAAAGAAGCAATGAAAGAAGCAACTCCTGAGGAGACCAGGTGCTGTGAACTGGAGTGTCATCTAGGTGAGCGCCCCAGCCTACTTGGGATGCATCTGTAGTCAATAAGACCAAGGTTGGCTGGGTCATAGACTTCCCATCTAAAAGATGACACCACCATCTGGGGAAATACCGAGTTTGCCAAGACAGGGAGCACAGGAAGTTTATTGCCATTCCATTTGGAGAGGACCTACGACTGTAGAGGGCAAACGAGCTTTAGAGACCAAGGGACTGCTTCCGCAGACGTTGACATGAGCCCCAACATCTTCATGAGAGTCTGGATTGGGACTCGCCGGGGAACGGAAAGGAAATTTGCCGTGTTGTGAATCCGGGATCTTCTTTCTGGAGTCAACTGGAGCGACATCCTAGCGGTCGATTATGAAGCCTAGATATCTTACTGAAGTTGACGGGCTCACGTTCGACTTCTGCCAGCTGATGATCCAACCTAGGTGGAACAGAAAGGAGATTGTTACCTGAAGAAGTTGGGTTAGGACCGCTAGAGCAGAGGCTTTCAAAAGCCAGTCGTCCAGATAAGGAATGATGGTCAGTCCTTGAAGCCTCAAAGCCGCCATCACAGAAACCATCACCTTGGTAAAAGTGTGAGGGGAAGAAGAAATGCCAAAGGGAAGGGCAACAAACTGAAGATGCCTAACAACACCGGACACTTGGACGGCGATCCTGAGATACTTCCTGGAAACAGGATGGATCGGGATGTACAGATATGCATCCTTGAAGTCCAGGGTTGCCATCACGTCTCCAGGATTGAGAATGTGAACTACTGACCTGATGGTTTCCATACGAAACTTCACCTTCCTTATAAACCGATTGAAACACCTCAGATCGATTATCATCCAGAGGTCTCCTGAAGCTTTGGGAACCAGAAAAAATGTAGGTCCAGAGCCCCCTTGCAAATGTAGTCCTGAATGTAGGCCTCCAGGATCGCCTGCCTGCAGCTTATAGAAGGTTGGTCTTGACAAACCTGTCTGGAGGAGTAGAGGTGAGGTTGATTAAATAACCCTCGGAAATGATGTTCAGGACGCAGGGATCCGATATCTCTCGGATCCGCTCTTCTCAGAAGTGGGAGAGACTACCCCCGACAGGTAAATGAAGCATAGGAATGGGGAAGCTTACTGGCAGGACGGCAGGAGTAACGGGACTTATCCAAGAGCCTAGAAAAGGCCCGTAGTCAGGAGGTGGATTTTCCATCTTTGGCTCCTCCACGAGAACGCCTCGAACCCCTTCGCTGCGCTCTCCAGTCACTTCGAGACTTTGCTTGCTGGCCAGACCTACCACTGAGGTCTTTTCTGCCCTGCCCTCGAAAGGACTGCTGGGGAAGGCTCTTCACCTTCTTGTCTGAAAGGCCCTCCATGATCTTATCCAAATTTGAGGAATTGTCAGCGACCCAAGGCTTAAGCCAAAAAGGCCTACAGGCCGCCGACCCCAGGGACATGGATTTGGCCACTAGCTTCAAACTGGAGCTGTGCGGTATCGCACAAGAAGTCCCTAGCCAGTTTAATGGTCTTGAAGGCAGCCAGTATGTCGTCCTGGGAAACCCTCTGGTCCACGTCAACTTGAATTTGATTCAGGCGAGACCGGAGGAACGTAGAGACCTCAGAAGCCGCTATGGCTGTGGAAGCGGAAGCTGCAGCTGCCGTATAACCCCGTCTTAGTGTGCACTCTGCTCTCCTGTCAAGGGGGTCCTGCAGGCTAGACCCTTCGTCTGCAGGAACCAGAGTGCGCTTGGACAACTTGACAATAGCCATGTTCACCTTGGGAATGGATCCCCATGGATCCACCAAGGGTTTAGCTGTGGGTTGACTCCCTCCTTTTAAGGAGATACTTAATTTTTAAATTAAGTTATTAGTCTTGGGCTCATTAAACATTCCGCCAGTCCTACCAGTCCCCGGGGGGTTAACCCCATCTGTGCTGCTGGTAGGACGTAAGAGAACACGGCTTTTTTCAATAAAACCCCAAAATGCAGTTTTTAACTGCTGTACATTAAACGTAGATATTTATACTATGTATGGACACCAGATTTGGGGACCCAGAACACGGATTTGGTCAGCAAAATTTACAAATACAGTATTAAGCTGCTATAATTTGTAAATAATTATTTAAACAATGGATGCACAACTGTTTTTTCAGCCTAAAACACAGCTTTTTTCAGTAAAACCCCAAAATGCAGTTTTACACTGCTGCAAATTAAATGTAGGCATTTATACCGTGCATGTACAGCTGCTTTGTGAAGCAGGATTTTTTTCACACACTTACACACACTTGTACACTTATGCTGCATTTCATAGTAGCAATGTAAAATAGGTGGTTGTAATGGGTATTTCAGACTGTTTGGTGGACCTTGAATAACGTTTTTTTTCTATAAAACACAAGGAAGCACTATTTCCCTGCAAAAATATAAAATATGTTGTTGGACGGTGTATGTAGAACTGTTTTGTGGACAAGGAATATGGTTTTTCCCCCAAAATTACACGGATTTTCTATTTCACAGCAGAAATGTCAAATATATATTTTTGCAGTGTAAAATAGGCTCAGTGGATAAGGATGACCACTTTTTTTTAACTAAAATACACTGATGCACTATTTGATAACTGAAATTGAATATACGACTAGAGAAATGGACTATGTCACCCCTTTAACATACAAAAAGCAATATAGGGGACTTGAGCAGCCAGAAAAAAAAGTTTTTTTCCTTCACTGAGCTACAAAATAGGATTAGGCTGATGTCCCTGGCTGGCTGGCACATATGCAGTACACTGCAGTCGCTAAAATGGCCACCGAGCACCACCTCAGTAACAGATGGATTACAAAAAAATATTTTCCTTGCAGTGGCTGGGTACAGAAATGTTGGATTGCTGAAGCTCCCTCCCTCTCTATTTGCTGTATCTTGAGGATTAAATAAGCACAGTTTCTTCTGATTTCTGCCCTTTTCTGTCCCTGATCGCAGCACCAGCATTCTCTCCATAAGCTCAAATCAACAGAGTGACGTTCAGCAGTACGTGACTCCAGCTTATAAAGAGGCTGGGACACATACTGCACTCAGCCAATCACAGCCATGCCATTAGTAGGTATGGCTGTGATGGCTTCTTAGGGCAAGAAGTAAAACGCTTGCTGATTGGCTGCTGTGCAGCCCTTCAGAAAGCGGGAAGAAATCGCCGAACAACGGACCCCAACCCGAACTTTTTTGAAAATGTTCGGGTTCGGGTCTGTGTCCCGAACACCCCAAAATTCAGTACGAACCCAAACTATACAGTTCGGGTTCGCTTAACTCTATTCACCACCAATAAGTGGGCCTCTATGCGAGACCTGTGTGTCATATTGCGCTGTTTCGAGTAGTCCATCAACATGGCCAGTGCTGATAACGCCATCCTCAGCGTTACTATCCCACTTCTATGCCTCCTTGAAATATGGCTTCGGATGATGATGGAAGAGGATGTGGCATAGGAGGAAGAGGAGGAGGAAGAGAGATAATTTCCACGGTTATCAGGCCAGTCATTCACAAGTGGCTTGGAGGGTGGGTTCCTGCACCAACATAGGCCAGGTACACAATTATCCAGCCAGGGCACAGTTCTGGAGGATGATGAGGAGGAACCGTGTTTAGAGCAGCGTGACACCCAAAGCAGCTCATGGGCATAACTGGAGCGTGGCTGGGGGGATACAGAGGCCACAGATGATATACCTCCCACCGAGGACAGCTTGTCATTGCCTGTGGGCAGCCTGGCACATGAGCGACTACATGCTGCAGTGCCTGAGCAACGACTGCTGAGTTGCTCACATTCTAACCAGCGATGATTACTGGGTGGCCACCCTACTGGATACCCGTTACAAGGACAAAGTGCCATACTTAATTCCATCACTGGTGAGTGATCGGAAGATGTGCGACTACAAACACACACTGGTAGACGCGCTGCTAATGGCATTCCACCATTGAGAGTGGGGGCTCAGTGGAAGCACAAGGCAAAGGCAGAGGAGGTAGAAGAAGTCGCCAACGCAGCTTGGGCACCGCCAGCACCTCCGAAGGCAGGGTTAGCATGGCCAAAATGTGGAAAAGCTTTGTCAGCATGCCACAACAACCAGCACCATCAGCTGATATGATATGGAACGTCTTAACAGGAGGCAGCATTTCAGCAACATGGTGGAACAGTATGTGTGCACACACCTACACGTACTGACTTATGAGTCTGCCCCATTCACTTATGGGTCTCCAAATTTTTATGTATTTTATGTTATTTTAAGTCATTTCCGATCCACATTTGTTTGCAGGGCAATTGTCCAGCTCTTTTCCCATTTTGCTTCCTTTTGCAGCCCTCTAGCCCTCTCCATTACTTTTTTAGAGCCATTTTAGTGCCCCAAAGTTCGAGTCCCCATTGACTTCAATAGGGTTCCAGGTCAAGTTTGGGTCATGTTCTGGTCCCGAACTCAAACATTGCAATGAAGTTCGGCCGAACCCGGAGAACCTGAACTTCTAGGTGTCCGCTCAACTCTACTCACAATTAGAGTTGGGGATGTTTTTGAAAACTTTTTATTTTGTGGCTGAATTTTTATTTTTGCGGACTTTGTCCAAGTTAGTTAGGCCAATTGACTATCTTAGTTTGCAAAATTTTTCCTTTTTGTAGTTTGTTTTTTTGTGCCTCCCTGAAGAAGCACTCTTTTGAATGACAGAAGGTTATTATTTTATGGTAACTATATCCTAGGTGTCTCCCAAACTGCACGTATGTTGTTCTGTTAGGTCTATTGATTAGTACCAAGTCCAGTATGGCTATTAGTAATGAGCAAGCACCAAAGTATTCGGGTGTTCGGCCTGAACATATTGCTATATTTGTGTGCTAGGCCGAGCACCTGAGTATAATGGAAGTCAATAGGAGACAACCAGTCACCCCCTGCTCTGAAGAGGGGATGGTGCCTATTCCATTGGAAAAGGTAAGAAAGTGACAGAAACACCACTGAAATGGATCGGGAACAGCATGGGTACGATGTCTGGATGCATCTTGGACTCCCAGGTCGCTGCTGGGAACCATGTTGTCCGAGTTGTACACCATTTTTACAGACTGACAAAAATACGCACAAAACCCCCCCAAGAAAACTCAATTTCACAGGACAAATTGTTAGAAAACATTCTTTCCTGTATATTCAATTGTATAAAAAGTGCAAGTGCTGTCATAAATTGCAAGCAAAAGGCACTCCAAAACAGCCTGCATATCACATAAAGAAGGGTCTCGTTCACATTGTGGTACAATTGTTCAGGTAGTGGGACTCCTACACTCATAAAGCCTATGCACTAAGTGAAAGGGCAGCCAAAAATTACAAAGAACCGGCACTCCAATACACCCTTTATTACACATAAAGGAGGGCATCATACACACCCTTGAAAAATTATGATTGGACCCTCAAAAACATTTGGAGCAAGGGCCTACTGGTGACCCTCTAAAACATTAGTGGTGAGGGCCTGCTGCTGAGCTGACCCTCTAAAACATTAAGGGCGAGTGCCTGCAGGTAAGCTGACACTCTAAAGCATTATATGTGACCGCCTGTTGGTGAGCTGATGCTCTAAAACATTACATGCTAGTGCCTTCAAGTGAGCTGACGCTCTAAAACATTATATGCGAGTACATGCTGTTCAGCTTATGCTCTAAAACATTATATGCGAGTGCCTGCAGGTGAAGTGAAGCTCTAAAACATTATATGTGAGTGCCTGCTGTTCAGCTGAGGCTCTAAAACATTATATGTGAGTAGATGATGTTCAAATGATGCTTTAAATCATTATATGCGGGTGCATTGCTGTTCAGCTGATGCTCTAAAACATTATATGTGAGTGCATACTATTCACCTGCCCCTAATAAAAAAATTTGCGTTGAAGGCCTGCAGTTGAGCTGACCCTATAAAAAAAATTAGAGTGGAGGGAATATATACAATCTGGATGAGGAGGAGGAGGAGAAAACAAGATTCAACCATATACTATTTTTTTGTGGTGGAAAAGGTGCATGGGAATACACTAGAGTAGATTGAGTGAATTATAAATGATAGATTGAAATCTACAGTTTTTAGTTTCCCAGTCTATATATGGGTAGTTTAATTCCCTATAATAACGACCTCATGGTTTGCAGCCTCATCTATCTCATGTAGTAGTAGATTTTCTGTGGACTCTGGTATATTATGTGGCTTATAATAAACTCCTATCAACATGATAAGCATTAGGGCCAGTATAAGTATGAGGGTCAGTATTAGAGCTAGAGGTCAGTATTGGGGAAAGGTTCAGTATTACGGTTTATGGGTCAATATTAGGGTTAGATGTCATTATTCTGGTCAGTGTTAGGTGCCAGTATTAGCGAATAATATTAGGGTTAGGGGCCAGTAATAGGGTTAGTATTTGGCTCAGGGGCCAGTATTAGGGTTAGGGCATATGGAGAGAATAGGGAAGGACACTCTCTAGTCACCTGTCCAAGCGTGGTCCCACGATGCAGTGATGCATATCCGGCCTCTTCTGGCAGGTCTGCTCCTGTGTAACGTCATAGGCCCCGTGATGATTTTTAAGAACTTTTTTTTGGTATTTTTCTGTTCTTCTGACGGATCAGAAGAACAGAAAAATAAATGGTGATGTCAACACAGCCAAACATGGATGCTAGTGTCCCCGGAACAGATTGGTGGGGGTGGCAACAGTATGAAGAGTCACAGTGGTGGCCCTGGAACAGAGTGGTGAGGGTGTCAACAGCATGAAGAGTCACAATAGTAGCCACGGAACAGAGTGGCAGATCACAGTAGGAGCAGATTGCAGTAGTGAAGACGGCATGTAGCATCACGCAGGTGGCAGCATCAGTACAGTGGCAGCAGCAAGTGGCTAGAAGTAACAGGCCAGTTGTCACAATGTTCCAGTGTGGCAGCATGCTGCAGTCAGATCATTACTGCCAAAATGATCTAGTCGAGTGATAGCTAACCTCTGGCACTCCAGCTGTGGGGAAACTACAACTTCCAGCATACTCTATTCATTTATATGGAGTTCTGAGAACAGTTAAGCAAGTATGCATAGTGGGAGTTGTAGTTTTACCACTGCTGTTGTGCCAGAGGTTAGCCATCACATATCTAGTCTGTTGCACCAGACAAGGGGTCTGGAAATCCTTGTTGATCGAGGCCTGGTTTGTCTTTACAATGGTTTGTCTCTCAACTAGTGATGAGCGATCACCAAAGCGTTCAGGTGTTTGCGTACTCGGTCCGAACACATAGTGATATTCATGCACTCGGCCGAGCACCCGAGTATAATGGAAGTCAATGGGAGACAACCAGGTACCCCCTGCTCGGATGAGGGGAGGGTGCCTGGTCCATTGGAAAAGGTCAGAAAGTGACAGAAACACCACTGTAATGGATCGGGGAAAGCATGGGACCATGTCTGGGTGCATCTTGGACTACAAAGTCACTGCTGGGAACCATATTGTCCCAGTTGTCCGACACTTATACATAGCGACAAAATCACGCCCAAAATCCCTCCCCCTAAAAAAAAAAACATTTTAAGAGGTAACATAGTTAGGAAACATTCTTTCCTGTATACTCAATTGTATATACAGTGCAAATGCTGCCAAAAATTACAAGGAAGAAGCACTCCGATAAAGCCTGTATATCACATAAAGGAGGGTCTCATTTACATGGTGCTACAATTGTTCATGTACACTGCTACACTCATAAAGCCTATGCAGTAAGTGAAAGGGCTGCCAAAAATTACAAGGAATCGACACTCCAATACATCCTTTATTACACACAAAGGAGGGCATCATACACACCCTTGATAAATTATGATTGATGGCCTGCTGGTGACCTTCAAAAACATTTGGAGCAAAGGCCTGCTGGTTACCCTCTAAAACATTATAGTTGAGGGCCTGAAGATGAGCAGACCCAATAAAAAAGTTGTAGCGAGGGTTTGAAAGTGAGCGAACCCCATAAAACATTGCAGTTATGGCCTACAGGTGAGCAGACCATATAAAGCATTGGAGGTGAAGGACTGAAGGTTAGCGAACCCCATAAAACATTGCAGTGATGACTTACAGGTGAGCAGACCTTATGGCCTCTTTCACACGGGCGTCATGTTTGACGCCCGGATAAGAGGCGGGTGCGTTGCGGGAATCGCCGCGATTTTTCCGCGCGTTTGCTAACGTTTGTAGTGCGTTTAGCACGCGCATGAAAAAATCCGCATGCTTGGTACCCAGACCCGAAGTCAGACTTCATCACTGAAGTCTGGTTTCGGGATGAGTATTCTGTATGTGTAATTATTTTCCTTTATAACATAGTTATAAGGGAAAATAATCGCATTCTAATTACAGAATGCAATGTTCCCCTGGGCTTTAGAGGGTAAAAATAATAAAGAGTTAACTTACCTTCTCCCATTGTACGCGCAGAGCCCCAGAACGTCTTCTTTCTTGATGGTTTGGATGCTTGAGGACCTGTGGTGACGTCACAGGGTCACATGGTCCAATCATAGAAGCATTTGAGTGGACCATGTGACCCATGTGATCCTGTGACATCACGGCAGGTCCTTCATCCAACAGATGTTGGATGAAGGACCTGCCGTGATGTCACAGGATCACATGGGTCACATGGTCCACTCAAATGCTTCTATGATTGGACCATGTGACCCTGTAGGTCACTCCAGGTCCTCAAGCATCCAAACCATCAGAAAGAAGACGTTCTGAGGCTCTTGCATAATGGAGAAGGTAAGTTAAATCTTTATTATTTTTAACCCTCTAAAGCCCGGGGAACATTGCATTCTGTAATTAGAATGCAATTATTTTCCCTTATAACTATGTTATAAAGGAAAATAATAACGATCGGGTCCCCATCCCGATCGTATCCTAGCAACCATGCGGGAAAATCGCAACGCATCCGCACATGATTGCGGATGCTTGCGATTTGCCCGCATCCCCATTCACTTCTATGGGGCCTGCGTTGCGTGAAAATCGGAGAATATAGAACATGCTGCGATTTTCACGCAACGCAAAAGTGATGCGTGAAAATCACCGCTCACGTGCACAGCACCATAGAAGTGAATGGGTCAGGATTCAGTGCGGGTGCAATGCGTCCTCCTCACGCATTGCACCCGCGCGGAAAACTCGCCCGTGTGAAAGGGGCCTATAAAGCATTGGAGGATGAGAAGCAACCCCACGCATAAATGTTCTCAGGATGCTTTACTGTTGGCATGACAAAGGACTGATGGTAGCGCTCACCTTTTCTTCCCTGGAAAAGCCTTTTGCCAGATGCCCCAAACAATCGGAAAGAGGCTTCATCGGAGAATATGACTTTGCCCCAGTCCTCAGGAGTCCATTCACTATACTTTCTGCAGAAGATCAATCTGTCCCTAATGTTTTTTTTGGAGAGAAGTGGCTTCTTTGCTGCCCCTCTTGACACCAGGCCATCTTCCAAAAGTCTTCGCCTCACTGTGCTTGCAGATGCGCTCACACCTGCCTGCTGCCATTTCTGAGCAAGCTCTGCACAGGTGGCAGTCCGATCCCGCAGCTGAATCATCTTTAGGAGACGATCTGGGCGCTTGCTGGACTTTATTGTACGCCCTGAAGCCTTCTTAACAAGAACTGAACTTCTTTCCTTAAAGTTCTTGATGATCCTATAAATTGTTGATTAAGGTGCAATCTTAGTAGCCACAATATCCTTGCCTGTGAAGCCATTTTTATGCACGCAATGATGGCTGCACGCGTTTCTTTGCAGGTCACCAGGGTTAACAATGGAAGAATAATGATTTTAATCATCACCCTCCTTTTAACATGTCAAGTCTGCCATTTTAACCCAATCAGCCTGACATAATGATCTCCAGCCTTGTGCTTGTCAACATTCTCACCTGAGTTAACAAGACGATTACTGAAATGATCTCAGCAGGTCCTTTAATGACAGCAATGAAATGCAGTGGAAAGTTTTTTTGGCATTAAGTTAATTTTCATGGCAGAGAAGGACTATGCAATTCATCTGATCACTCTTCATAACATTCTGTAGTATATGCATATTGTTATTATAAAAACTTAAGCATCAACTTATCCAATTTCCAATATTTATGTAATTCTCAAAACTATTGGCCACGATTGTACAGGACAGGTTACGCGTGTCTCCACTGATACACCAGCTCTGACCCCTTTGCGAACTAACGCGGAGACGCGTTTGCATGTGCGCCAGAGGGGAAGACCGCATGTGTTTCGGGAAAAGCTGGGTCGGGCTAGTGGCACTATGTCTTGGCTGAGATTGTCTCCGGTGCCTATTCTGGTGTTCATGTCGACGCGCTCGTATCCTCCCGTAGAGTCTGTTGTGCGTCCGTGTGTATGTTCGAAAGCGGGTTCGCAAGGGGATATGCGGTCGCGCATACGTGCTTCTTATGCACTTCCTTGAACAGCAAAGGGAATAGCACCTGGCGGCAAGTGTAAAGTAGATTAGGGGACCAGCATTGATCTAATTGACTAATGACTGACCAAGCCTTGTACACAGGTGTAGGTGCCTACACCTGTGTACAAGGCTTGGTCAGTCATTAGTGAATTAGATCAATGCTGGTCCCCTATTCTACTTTGCACTTGCCGCCAGGTGCTATTCCCTTTGTGATCATGACCTATGGGTAGTGGACACTTGGCGCTCTGGGATTTGTTAGCAGGCACATAAAAGGTGGCCTCCCAGGTCGGTCAGTGTCAACTGTTATTCTTCCTATCCAGGTGCAGGTCAGTACTGCTTATTCTGAGAGAAGATTGCTTGGACTCCGTCCGCTCCAGTGGGACCCAGGACCCGGGATTTTCCGTGAAGCATCCCTTCACCTGGCAACCAGCTCAGTGACTAATGCAAGGTTTGGGACTTCTCCTGGCTTTCCCACAATTTTGTGTATCTGTTATTTTGCTCCAGCAAGTTACATGGACTTTTGGTTCGTTTTTGTGAATAAACACCTTTGATTTGAACTTCACTGGTCTGTTTGTTGGTGCCTTGCATTACAGGTGTACTGTTTGTCCCCTAAACAGATTAGCTTCAGCCACAGCAGTGCTACACTGCTTCCAGCTAGCGACTGATGGCTGACTGATGTTGGAGGTGGAAGTGGAGGAGGAGGAGGCGGAGGAGGAGAAGTGGGGGTTGGAGCCAGTAACATAGCTGCTGGCGGAGACACTGATGGATGTAAGGCCCTCAATCCTGGGCGTGGGTAGCACATGTGCCATCCTAGGGTCTGCCTCACTCTTGGCCTCCACAGTATTCACCCAGTGTGTGGTCAGGGAAATGTAGCGTCCCTGGCCACCAGCACTTGCCCATGTGTCTGTGGTGAGGTGGACCTTCCCAGTAAGAGTGTTGGCCACTGGTCAGGGCACGGGTAATGTTCTGGGACACATGCTGGTGTAAACACAGAAATGCAACAGCACTCTGCAACCAGCACTCTGCCCTGCCTCTATGCTAGAAGTTAACAGAGGCCTCAGTGTACATTTTAATCAAAAAGTAATAAGCTGTCATGGCCTATAACAGGTAGGATTTAGCTTTAGGACCACTCATAGAGGCGGCCTTGGCACGGCGAGTGGCTTATTACCTTTTGATCAAAATGTACACTGAAGCCTCTATTAACTTCTAGCATAGAGGCAGGGCAGAGTGCTGGTTGCAGAGTGCTGTTGCATTTCTGTGTTTGTATGTATATTTTGCCATGGCTACGTGCACCTGCATACAGAGACGTGCTGACTGACCCCCCTTTTTTTCTGTGCAACATGCTGGTGTAAGGCGGACATGGCACACCGTGAAAAATAGTGGCGGCTGGGTACTGCGTACCGAGGGACGGCCGCCGGCATCAGGCTGCGGAAGGCCTCAGTGTCGACAAGACTAAATGGCAACATTTCAAGGGCCAGTAATTTTGAAAGTTGTGCATTTAGTGCTATGGCCTGTGGGTGAGTGGGTATTTACGCTTGTGTTCAAATGCCAGTATTATCAACATTTGGACGCTGCACTGGGACAGGAAAGTGGATGTTGTTGCTGACGGTTCATGCGAAGGTCCAGGTGCATGGCAAGGGGCATCCTGGCCTGCGCCTTCGACAGGGGATTGTCCAGCAGTGCGTAACACAGGGGAAGTGGAGGCAGTGGTGGGACCCACAGACGCAGAGTGTGGACCCAGGCGTTCGGCCCACTTATTAGGGTGCTTGGATGCCATGTGGCGGATCATGCCGGTGGTGGTGAGGTTGCTAGTGTTCACGCCCTGGCTCATTTTGGTACTCTTTTTTCATCTGCGCTTTCCTCAAAAAAGCGCCATACCGAGGAACACATACCTCTTGGCAAGGTAAATTGTCGCATGGGGGTGCTCGGTGTAACGGTTGCCGGCCTGTTTAGTGTGGGCTGACGTCTCTCTTTTGCGACCCTACTGCCTATTTCATACTGTTGCGGTGCTACGGATCCCTCCCGATCTGTACTGCTGTCCTCGCTCGGCTTTTCACCTGACCATATTGGGTCAGTGACCTCATCATCCACCACCTCCTCTTCCACTTCCTCACTCTGCTCATCCTCCTGACTTGACCTAGCCACCACCTCAGTGATTGGCAACTGTGTCTCATCATCATCCACCTCGTGAACGAATGATTGCCGTTCACCACCGTCATCTTCTTGAGACTGTGAAGGCTCAAGAGGTTGGAAATCAGGGCAAAGTATTTCAGGTAACTCTTCAAGCGTGCTTGGCGAGAGAGCCAAACCAAGTACTGGTGAAGAAAAGAGGTCATGTGAATATCCGAGTGTTGGTTCACTTGTTTGGCCAGACGAGACATAGTGGGAGGAAGGAGGATTAGAGTGAGTTTTCGGTTGACCAGACTCTTGGCTACAGAGACTGGACTTTGTGGAAGAGAGGGTGGTGCTTAACCGACTGGAAGCATTATCTTCTGCAATCCAACCGACCACCTGTTCTCACTGGTCTGATTTGGACAGTGTTGTCCTGCGCCGCCCAGCTAACTTTGACATGAAGCTGGGTAAGGTGGATTTTTTTAGTTTTTTTCTGGTGCACTGGCAGCAGACATAGTTTCATTACACCCAGGGCCACGGCCTCTGCTTGCACCATGAGCATCACGCCCACTTCCCCCTTTCTTTGTGCTTGCCTTCACAGTATTCTGATGCAGGACAGTACTGGATACAAAAAAAATACAGATTTTAGGCACTACACTAGCCCAGAGATAATGTAATTTTGACAGTACACACTGTATTGGCTTGCTATAATGTACTGGAGACAAAGAAATACAAATTTTCGGCACTACATTAGGCCACAGATAATAACATTTTTATAATACAAATAGTATTGGCTTCCAGTAAGGTACTGGATACAGAAAAGTACAGATTTTTGACACTACACTAGCCCAGAGACAATGTAATTTTTACAATACACACTGTATTGGTTTCCAGTAAGATACTGGATACAGAAAAATACAGATTTTCGGCACTACACTAGCCCAGAGATAATTTAATTTTGACAATACACACTGTATTCGGATGTAGTTCTATATTGGATACAAATTTGGCCCAAATAAAATGTATTCTCTTTGGGAATACTGTATATACGGTTGCGGCCTAAACGCACACACAGATGTGCCCAATATTAGTTAACTATGGCCAAAATATAAATCACTCTCTGCTGGAGTAATAACGGTTGTGTTTTGAACACACACACACACATGTGGCACAAGTTATGTTAAAGGGATGCTGTAGGAAGATTTTACCACTATAACCTGAACATATGTTCATGTCCAGCCTAATAAGTAGAATCCTAAGATGGCCTTATTATACCTTACTGTGGCTCTATTTGCACAAAAATCTGCTTTTTATAACATGTCAATCAGTTACTTAAGGTGCCCAATGGGAGGTCCTTTAATACACCCGCACCCCTCGCCGTCCGGTGCCCAGTGCCACCTTCCCTGTCTTCAGCGCCACCTTCCACAGCTCAGCGCCATCTCCGCAATCCTCCCCGTCCCTCTGCCAGATCCTGCGCCTGCAGGGCATATCCGGGTTGAGCAAAGTGCGCATCATGCCGGCGCATGCGCACTTCGCTCAACGAAGCCGTTGCCAACAGATCCCGTGCCTGTGCACTAGGCTCAGCCTGCTGTGCCCGTGCAAACTCCTGGCAACGGCTTCGTTGAGCGAAGTGCGCATGCGCCGGCATGATGCGCACTTCACACAACCCGGATATGCCCTGCAGGCGCGGGATCTGGCAGAGGGACAGGGAGGATTGCGGAGGCATGCACACCTACCTTCAATTCATTTCTATTGGTCTGCCGAAAATAGCCGAGCGCTGGCTCAGCTATTTCCGCTTGCCCGATATTGTGATTGTTCACCTCCTTTTGCGGTATGGGCCAAATTAAGTAGTGGTAAAATTTGTAATATGAAACAGTTTTTTTTTCCGGAAAATTCATTGTTAACTGTACACCTTTTGCAGTATGGTCTGAATTACGCAGTGGTGAAATTTGTTATATGAAACAAGCTTTTTTTCGTCAAATTCATGGGTGACTGTACACCTCCTTTCGCTGTATGGACCGAATTACATAGTGGTGGAATTTGTTATATGAAACTGGCTCTTTTTTTGTCAAATGTATGGGTGAATGGACACCTCACTTTGTGGTATGGACCAAATTACTTAGTGGTGATATTCATCATGTGAACCTAGCTTTTTTTTTTGGAAAATGTATGGGTGATTGTACAACTCCATTTGCGGTATGGGCCGAATTACATAGTAGTGAAATTTGTTATATAAAGCTGGCTTTTTTTCTGTCAAATTTATGGGTGATTGTACACCTCCGTTTTCGGTATGGGCCGAATTACATAGTGGTGAAATTTATTATATGAAACAGGCTTTTTTTCATTAAATTTAAGGATGATTGTACACCTCCTTTTGCGTTATGGACCAAATTACCGAGTGGTGAAATTCTTTATGTGACACAGAGTTGATGAACTTCGCAACACCTGTTGTGCTGCCTCCATATGCTCCAGGACCAGCGGTAACACCCTCTCCATGCGGTCCTGCATCTCGGTAACATATTCAATTACGCTTTTGTGCGGGACGGGCTGTTGTTCCCACGCTTCCTTAGCGATGTCCAACAGGCCCCGTGGGTGTCTGCCATAAAGCAGTTCGAAGGGTGAGAACCCAGTAGAGGCCTGGGGCACTTCTCACACTGCAAACATGAGATAGGGCAGAAGCAGATCCCAGTCCTTCCCATCTCTAGACACCACCCTTTTTAACATATTTTTTAAAGTTTGGTTAAATCTTTCAACAAGGCCGTCCGTTTGCGGATGGTAAACGGACGTCCGTAATTGCTTTATATGCAACAGTTTACACAATTCCCTCATAATCTTAGACATAAAAGGGGTCCCTTGGTCCGTCAGAACCTCCTTAGGTAGGCCCACCCGGGTAAACATCTCCATTAACTCCTTTGCAATGAGCCTAGCCGATGTGTGTCGAAGAGGCACCGCCTCTGGATATCGAGTAGCATAGTCCAGAATCACCAGGATATGTTGGTGACCCCTAGCAGACTTCGGTACGGGTCCGACCAGATCCATGGCAATACGCTCTGTGGGGAGTCGCTCAGGTAGATAGCGGTGCGGGTGCAGTACAGAGGCAAAAGGGAGTCCAGAAAGTGCAGAAAACAGTGTTTTATTCACACTTGCACAAAACAAACAGTGAACAGTCTCTTGGTGTTAATTCACACACAGCAGAAAAACGTGATGCAAAACCAAACAGTCCAATGCAGGTTACAATCACCTGGGAGGTTTTAGGTGCAGGTTCGCACCTGGCTGTCAGCCCAGCCGCAGGACAAACCACCTCAGACTTTCAAGCCGTCTGCACTCCTCCCTGCTGGGGCTCTTGCTTCCAGCCCAGAGAACTCCACATAGCACAGAATGGATCAGAATTCCCAAGCGCCAGTGATTCCACAGCCTAACAGCAGCTCCAGGACAATCACCCTCAGCTGCTGAGGAGGCTGCCTTTTAAAGTCCCGGATAAACCCGGCCTGGACCGTGGGGAGTAGGCACCCACCCAACTCTTTGCCTACTCCCAGTAAGAGCCGGCCCGGATTGGCTTTGCAGCCAAACTAAATAGCAAGGTGTCAAGCAGCACTAGCTGCTGCTGACACACCAAAAATCCGGCTCTTACCTCACCGAGGCCAGGAACCTCGGTGACACGTACCTCCGTCGACCACAGTACCTTGCACCTTACCACATACCCCCCTTTGTTCAACCCTGAGGGGTGAACACATGTGAGGCAGTGGACGCGGGACAGGGCATCTGCGTTACCCTGCAAGCGGCCTGCCCTGTGTTCCACGGAGAACTTGAAGTTCTGCAGGGATAGGAACCACCTGGTGACCCGAGCATTCCTCTCCTTGGCCTGGCTCATCCACTTGAGAGGGAATGGTCGGTCACCAGACGGAACCTCCTCCTAACAGGTAGTAGCGGAGAGATTCGAGTGCCCACTTGATAGCCAGGCACTCCCTCTCCACTATGCTATACCTGGTCTCGGCGGGACTGAGCTTACGGCTCAGGAAGACAACGGGATGTTCTTCCCGTTGACCTCCTGAGACAGTACAGCACCGAGGCCTACCTCTGAGGCATCCGTCTGTACTATGAATTCCCTGTTGAAGTCGGGTGTCACCAAAACCGGGGACCCACACAGGGCCGACTTCAATGCAGAGAAAGCCTCTTCTGCCTTCTCACTCCAGTGAACCTTTCCGGACTTTCGTCCCTTCAACAGGTCTGTCAATGGTGCTGCTATCGTGGCAAAGTGGGGCACAAACCTCATGTAGTACCCTACAATCCCCAGGAACGATTTTACCTGCCTGGTAGTGACCGGTCGGGGCCAGTTACGTATGGCTTCTACTTTAGTTACCTGCGGCTTGATGACTCCCGCCCAATAACATATCCCAGGTATTTGGTCTCTTCCAACCCAATCGCACACTTCTTTGGATTGGCGGTCAGTCCAGCTTTCCTCAGGGCATCCACTACCGCCTGCACTTTGGGCAAATGGCTTTCCCAGTCGGTGCTGTGGATGATTACATCATCTAAGTAGGCCGAAGCGTACCGGCGATGAGGTCGCAGTACAATATCCATTAACCTTTGGAAGGTGGCGGGGCGCCATGCAGGCCAAAGGGTAACACCTTGTAATGATACAGGCCCTGCGGAGTAACAAAAGCGGTTTTTCCTTGGCCGCCTCCGTTAAGGGTACCTGCCAGTATCCTTTAGTGAGGTCTAGCACAGAAAAATAACGGGCTTGCCCTAAATTCTCAACAAGCTCGTCTACCCGGGGCATGGGATACGCATCGAACTTGGACACTTCATTTAATTTGCGAAAATCGTTGCAGAACCGCAGCGTCCCATCCGGCTTGGGTATTAGAACTATGGGACTGGCCCACTCACTTTTCGACTCCTCAATGACATCAAGCTTCAACATTAACTGCACTTCCTCCGCGATGGCCCGTCGCCGAGCCTCGGGTACCGGTAGGGTTTTAACCGGATCTTGGCCTGAGGCTCAGTGGCGATGTCATGTTGGATGAGAGGCGTGCGGCCAGGGAGGTCGAGAACACATCCGTGTTCCGACTGACGAACTCCTGACATCCTGAACTTGTTTGGAAGACAGGCTGTCTGCGATTTTTACCGTGGTTACCGCTCGCAGGCCTCGAACTGTGGGGCTGGACCCTTGTCACCTAGAAGCCCTGGCCGGGGCTGTTGTCGTCGGCCGTGTCCCTGTCTTTCCACGGCTTCAGTAAATTCACGTGGTACACCTGCTCCGGCTTGCGCCGCCCGGCTGGTGTACTTTGTAATTTACTTCCCTACCTTCTCAATAACCTCATAGGGGCCCTGCCACCTGGCTAGGAACTTGCTGTCAAGGGTGGGCACCAGAACCAAAACCCGATCTCCCGGGTTGAAGCTCCGTACCCGAGCCTGACGATTGTACACCCTACTCTGGGCTTGTTGCGCTGCCTCCATATGCTCCCGGACCAGCGGCAACACCCTTTCCATCCGTTCCTGCATCTGGGTGACATACTCAATGACACTTTTGTGGGGGACAGGCTGTTGTTCCCACGCTTCCTTGGCGATATCCAACAGGCCCCGAGGGTGTCTGCCATAAAGCAGTTCGAAGGGCGAGAACCCAGTAGAGGCCTGGGGCACCTCTCGCACTGCGAACATGAGATAGGGCAGAAGCAGATCCCAGTCCTTCCCATCTCTAGACACCACCCTTTTTAACATGTTTTTAAAGTTTGATTAAACCTCTCGACAAGACCGTCTGTTTGTGGATGGTAAACGGACGTCCGTAACTGCTTTATACGCAACAATTTACACAGTTCCCTCATAACTTTGGACATAAAGGGGTCCCTTGGTCTGTCAGAACCTCTTTTGGCAGGCCCACACGGGAAAACATTTCCATCAACTCTTTGGCAATGAGCTTAGCTGAGGTATGTCGCAGAGGCACCGCCTCCGGATATCGAGTGGCATAGTCGAGAACTACCAGAATGTGTTGGTGGCCCCTGGCAGAACTTTGGTACAGGCCCAATTAGATCCATAGCGATTCGCTCAAGCGGGACCTCAATAATTGGAAGAGGTACCAGAGGACTACGGAAATGTGGCTGGGGGCTATTTATCTGACAGGTGGGACAGGACTTACAATACTCCTCTACTTCCTTAAACAAACCGGGCCAATAAAATCGCTGTAGTACGCGGTCCTGCGTTTTCTGCCACCCCATGTGTCCCCCAAGAACATGTTGGTGGGCAAGCTCCATAACAAGCTTGCGGTATGCGGTGGGCACCACCAACTGTTCAACTGGCTCACCTCGGATTTGGTTCACCCGATACAACATATCCTGAAGAACAATAAATCGCGGAAACATTAATTCAGCCCCAGGTTTCTGGGGTTTACCATCAATCATTACAACACTTTCCCAGGCCCTGGTTAGGGTTTGGTCCCGGTGTTGTGCGGTCCCAAAATTTTCCCGGAGACATTGAGGTCTGCCAACTCAGGTCCCGGTGGCAAGTCCTCCGTGTCTCCCACCATTACACTCAGTGGGGTTGTCTCCCCCTCTACCGCTGGAGCAGTGGTCACCCCTACCGCTGGCCCTTCAGACTCGGGCTCCCAGGGTTCTGGCCTTCCCGTGGTATCAGGCCACTCTACTAGGGTTACCCCTGTCTCGGGTCCCTCAGATACCTTTATTGCCGGCCACAGCGCCGGAAAACCTGGGAAGTCCCTCCCAAGTATCAGTTCGTGTGGGAGTTTAGTAGCGACAGCCACCTCGTGGGTCCACTTACCAGCCGCTGTGGACAAAGTCACTAGTGCAGTGGGGTAGTCTTTTAGGTCTCCGTGGATGCACAGGACCCCGATTTTACGGCCGGTATACTCCACAGGCCGTACCAGGGCAGCCCTTACCAGGGAGACTAGACTCCCGGAGTCCAGCAGGGCCACCGCCAGAGAATCTCCCACCTCTACCTGACACAGGTGGTTATTGTCCTGCCCCTCACGGGTGCCAGTTGCACACAGCTTCCGTGCATACAGGGAGTGGCGATAGCCATAGTTCACATCCATCGGCTCATCCCGATGCGGACAGTCGGCCCTGATGTGGCCTGGCTCCTGACACCTCCAGCATACCACGGGAGGCGGATCCGCAGAGGGTACATTCCGTGCAGGCCTCTCTGTCGCGGACGTCGGAACTGGGGCGGAGGCCTCCGGGGTTTGACTGACCCCTTCCCAGCAAGACTCCCCTGCAGGTTTCTGGTGGCCTCGTAACGCTCCACCAGATCAACCATTTCAAGTGCATTAGTGGGGGATACCTGACCGATCCAGTGCTGAAGGGGGTAAGGTAGGGCCCTCCAGAACATGTCGGCCAGCAAACGGTCCAATATAGCCGTCGGACTTAGAACCTCAGGCTGCAGCCACTTTTGCAACCTGTGCAACAACTCATAGTACTGCGGCCTGGCGGGTTCAGCCGTTTTAAAGTCCCACTGGTGGACCCGCTGAGCCCGGACCAACACATTTACCCCCAGTCTGGCCAGGATCTCCCCCTTCACCGTGGGATAATCAGCAGCCTGGTCATCTGCTAAGTCAAAAAATACTTGCTGGGGTCCAGACGCCAGGAACGGAGCGACGACCTCCGCCCACTGTTCTCGGGGTAATTTGTCCCTCACGGCGACCTTCTCAAACACCGCCAGATACGTCTCCACGTCGTCCGAGGGGGTCATCTTTGGGATCGCCGCACGGACCGCTTTCCGGGCATCATGGTCGTGGTGGGACACTCCTGCAGCTTGTAACGCCATCACGTGCTGTAGCAGTAGCTGGTTGGTCTCCCGCTGCTGCACATTAGCCTCTATGAGAGCTTTCACAGCCGCCTCCATTTTGTCAGGGAACACAGGCTGCAACTTTGCCGGCCGAATATAGGACATCCAGTCGTGCCCAGCAAAAACAAACTTCGGCGTTCACGCCAGCCTCACTGCGCATGCCCGCATCCGACACCAAATGTGGGGAGTCGCTCAGGTAGATAGCGGTGCGGGTGCAGTACAGAGGCAAAAGGGAGTCCAGAAAGTGCAGAAAACAGTGTTTTATTCACACTTGCACAAAACAAACAGTGAACAGTCTCTTGGTGTTAATTCACACACAGCAGAAAAACGTGATGCAAAACCAAACAGTCCAATGCAGGTTACAATCACCTGGGAGGTTTTAGGTGCAGGTTCGCACCTGGCTGTCAGCCCAGCCGCAGGACAAACCACCTCAGACTTTCAAGCCGTCTGCACTCCTCCCTGCTGGGGCTCTTGCTTCCAGCCCAGAGAACTCCACATAGCACAGAATGGATCAGAATTCCCAAACGCCAATGATTCCACAGCCTAACAGCAGCTCCAGGACAATCACCCTCAGCTGCTGAGGATGCTGCCTTTTTAAAGTCCCGGATAAACCCGGCCTGGACCGTGGGGAGTAGGCACCCACCCAACTCTTTGCCTACTCCCAGTAAGAGCCGGCCCGGATTGGCTTTGCAGCCAAACTAAATAGCAAGGTGTCAAGCAGCACTAGCTGCTGCTGACACACCAAAAATCCGGCTCTTACCTCACCGAGGCCAGGAACCTCGGTGACACGTACCTCCCGTCGACCACAGTACCTTGCACCTTACCACAGCTCAAATGGGACCTCAATTATTGGGAGAGGGACCAGGGGACTTCTGTAATGCGGCTGGGGGCTATTTACCTGACAGGTCGGACAGGACTTACAGAACTCCTCTACTTCCTTAAACAAACCGGGCCAGTAAAATCGCTGTAGTACGCGGTCCTGCGTTTTCTGCCACCCCATGTGTCCCCCAAGAACATGTTGGTGGGCAAGCTCCATAACAAGCTTGCGATATGCGGTGGGCACCACCAACTGTTCAACTGGCTCACCTCGGATTTGGTTCACCCGATACAACATATCCTGAAGAACAATAAATCGTGGAAACATTAATTCAGCCCCATTAATTCTGGGGTTTACCATCAATCATTACGACACTTTCCCAGGCCCTGGTTAGGGTTTGGTCCCGGTGTTGTGCGGTCCCAAAATTTTCCCCGGAGACATTGAGGTCTGCCAACTCAGGTCCCGGTGGCAAGTCCTCCGTATCTCCCACCATTACACTCAGTGGGGTTGTCTCCCCCTCTACCGCTGTAGCAGTGGTCACCCCTACCGCTGGCCCTTCAGATTCAGGCTCCCAGGGTTCTGGCCTTCCAGTGGTATCAGGCCACTCTACTAGGGTTACCCCTGTCTCGGGTCCATCAGACACTTTTATAGCCGGCCACAGCGCCGGGAAACCTGGGAAGTCCCTCCCAAGTATCAGTTCATGTGGGAGTTTGGTAGCGACAGCCACCTCGTGGGTCCACTTACCAGCCGCTGTGGACAAAGTCACTAGTGCAGTGGGGTAGTCCTTTAAGTCTCCGTGGATGCATAGGACCCCTATTTTACGGCCGGTATACTCCGCAGGCCGTACTAGGGCAGCTCTTACCAGGGAGACTAGACTCCCAGAGTCCAGCAGGGCCACCGCCAGAGAATCTCCCACCTCTACCTGATACAGGTGGTTATTATCCTGCACCTCACGGGTGCCAGTTGCGCACAGCTTCCGTGCATACAGGGAGTGGCGATACCCGTAGTTCACATCCATCGGCTCACCCTGCTGCGGACAGTCGGCCCTGATGTGGCCTGGCTCCTGACACCTCCAGCATACCACGGGAGGTGGATCCGCAGGGGGTACATTCCGTGCAGGTCTCTCTGTCACCGGTCGTCGGAACTGGGGTGGAGGCCTCCGGGGTTTGACTGGCCCCTTCCCAGCAAGACTCCCCTGCAGGTTTCTGGTGGCCTCGTAACGCTCCACCAGGTCGACCATCTCCAGGGCACTTACCGGAGATGCCTGGCCGACCCAGTGCTGGAGGGGATAAGGCAGGGCCCTCCAAAAGATGTCCGCCAACAGTCGATCCAGCATGGCAGTGGGACTTAGTAGATCGGGCTGCAGCCACTTTTGCAGCCTGTGCAGCAGATCGTAGTACTGCGGCCTAGCGGGTTCAGTCGTTTTAAAGTCCCACTGGTGGACTCTTTGAGCGCGGACCAGCACGTTCACCCCCAGTCTGGCCAGGATCTCTCCTTTCACGGTGTCATAATCGGCCGCTTGGTCGTCCGCCAAGTCGAAAAACACGTGCTGGGGTCCGGAAGCCAGGAACGGAGCGACCACCTCAGCCCACTGGTCACGGGGCAGCTTCTCCCTCACGGCCACTTTTTCGAAGACTGCCAGGTAGGTCTCAGCGTCATCCTCGGGGGTCATCTTTGGAATCGCTGCACGGACCGCTTTCCGGGCATCATGGGCACGGTGAGAGGCTCCAGTCGCTTGCAAAGCGATTACATGTTGCAACAGCAGCTGGTTTGTCTCCTGCTGCTGCTTGTTGGCCTCCCGCTGCTGTAAATTGGCCTCCACGAGAGCCTTTACAACTGCCTCCATCTTGTCAGGGTTCACGTGTTGAAACTTTGCCGGCTTGACATATGACATTCACTTAGGCAAAAACGAAACTTCAGTGTTTACGCCAGCCTCACTGCGCATGCCCGCATCCGACACCAAATGTGGGGAGTCACTCTGGTAGATAGCGGTGCGGGTGCAGTACAGAGGCAAAACAGGGAGTCCAGAAAGTGCAATAAACAGTGTTTTATTCACATTTGCACAAAATAAACGGTAAACAGTCTCTTGGTGTTAATTCACACTCTTGATAAAGCAAAACAACAGTCCTTGGTGCAGGTTTACACAGTAAACAAAAACAAAAGTACTTCAGGTGTTACACTCACACACTGCAGGTCAGGAGCGATCACCTGTGCTCCTGAAAGCTGGGTCACAGCCAAATGTCCCCGGCAGGCCTCTGTGCACGCCGTACGCCTGCTAGCAGCTTCCAGACTCAGGCTCAGCTACAAACTCCACTTGATGGAGGAATTTCCCCCAGCTGACAGTGCTGGCTGGGCTTTTAAACTCAGTCAAAAACCAGACCTGGATCGCGGGAAGCAACTACCCACCCTACACTTTAGTTGCTTCCAGTAAGAGCCAGCCCAGATTGGCTTTACAGCCATACTTGCTAAACAAGCTGTGTCCAGCAGCACTAGCTGCTGCTGACCTAAAAGAACAGGCTCTTACCTCACCGAGGCCAGTAAACTCGGTGACACGTACCTTCCATCAATGACGGATCCCTGTGCCCTCTCACATGGGCTACAAGCAATCTTCAAGCTTTGTCTTCTCATTGTCTGTAGCTACTTGAGGCCTGTTCATGCCAGGCAGGTTCCCCCAGAAGTATTGGCTGGAGGAGCAGCCGATACCACACTTGCATCAATCTTGACAGGATTCGTCTCCAGGTGGAGAGAAATCGTTTTTTGGAATGCTTTCTCCATCTCAACCATGTCGTCGAATAAACAGAAGACTGGCCAATTATCTCCTGTCATAGGCAACACTTTATTGATTAATCATGGAAATTAAAAAAAGCTGTTGCGGACTAACCCCATAAAGGTATTGCTGGTGCGGGCTAACCACAGAAGTCCTTACAAGGACTGCCACCAATTATCAGATCAAATTGTCCCCATTCTTCAATCTGTTTTATGGTTATATTCTGTATGTCGCCCACATATACAATGTTTCCGGGATGGCGTACCTGTCCTATTGTGATGGCGTCCTTACACACCTCTGATTCCATATATTTTTTTAACGTTGAATCTAAGCTTTTTCCATGATGACTGGGAACTCGTGATGTTTTCCCTGACGAAGAGACCAGGGGCTGGACAGGTTCCCCAAGAAGTATCTGGCTGGATGAGCAGCCGATACCGCACTTGCATCAATCTTGACAGGATTCGTCTCCAGTTGGAGAGAAATTGTTTTTTGGAATGCTTTCTCCATCTCAACAACGTTGTTGTGGACGATTCTCTCCTGTCTTAGGCAACACATAATTTTTATAAAATTACATTTATTAAATATTTAATATTAAAATGAACCAAAACTTGATTAAAATTATTAGAAGGTAAACTTAAATTTGTCAATATATTATTCCAATCTTCAAGGGAAATTCCCAAACAATCAATTTGCCAAGCCATTTGTGCCAGAGAGAGTGTATTATTAAATCGTGTTTTAAGCAAAACTTTATAAAGTTGAGAAATTTTAACCTTCTGTTCTGTCCCATATTCCCTATATATATATTCCGCTCTGTGGCCTCCTCCTACTGCTGCCACCTCTGCAATCACTTTTTGTCGTGCCACTCTGTGGCATACTGATGCTGCAGCCACCTCCACACTATGTCACCTTGCCACTCTGTGGCCTCCTGATGATGCTGTGGCCACCTCCACACTCTGCCATTGTGCCACTCTGTGGCCTCCTCATGCTGCTGCCACCTCCACACTCTGTCATTTTGCCACTCTGTGGCCTCCTCATGCTGCCGCCACCTCATCACTATGTCATAGGGCCACTCTGTGGACTTCTCATGCTGTCCCCACCCTCCCCACTTCATGACAGGGCCACTATTTAGCCTTTTTGGTTGGCTAGCATAATCATTTATTTGACCCTTCTTCTGATCTGTCAGAAGGAAGGAAAAATTAGATGCACAATGGATCCTCTCTGTGTAGCGGCTGTAAGGCCTGTATAGGCCTGTATAGTCCCATCAGAATTGGCTTGTGATTTGGTAGCCAAAAGCACGAGTAGGTACAAAACACAGAAGACATGCAAATATTCGGTTGACGTGTCATCTCTGTTTTGGACCCACTCCTGTTTTTTTTTTGGGCATTAGCAATAATGATGGATTACTGATGGATTACTGACCAAATGCTGACTGAGTGAAGGCAAATGCTCAACAGACAGGATCCGTTTTTTATTGTTCTGACGGATCAGAGGAAAGGCAAAATAATCAGTGACGTCAACACAAACTTACTGCTGACACTCTCTCCACTCTGTCATGGGGGTGCTACTTTTATTTAATAGAACAGGTTCCGTTTACATCTATGTGGAATCAGCTGAAGACAGTGTAAAAGGAGTGAGCTTCTTCTTGACACTAACATTGACCTGTAAGGCTGAGTTCATATTTGAGTTATTTGGTCAGTTTTGGCCCCGTGACTGCCCAAATAAGTGAAGTGCGCAGTTATTCTAAGAGCGATGCATGTCATCTGCATGTCATACGGACCCACAATATTATTTCATTACCAAAGCAGACTCCCTATGCATGTTACTGCAAAGCACAGTGTTCTACACCACTATAAAGGCTCTCAGCAGACAGGAAATAGCTGTTTTTTTTTTACGTAATTCGCCACAAATATATTTGAATCGAACCATATCTTTCCCGAAAATTTGGCAAACCTGCGAATCAAATTTTTCAAAAATGTGCTCATCTCTAGTCTGGAACTGTTCCATATTGCTCTCTCTCTCTATACTGTCTTGTCCGGCCTTCTCAGAAAGGGTTTTCAGCATGGCAGGTAGCATGATCACACCCAAACGGACAAAGCTATCATCCACCAGTGTACAAAATATCACACACCTACTGCTGAGTCCAATGAATAGATTTGACATTGCTGACAGTGCCCCAGCATGCCTCTGCCACTGTCTGCCTGCCAATCATCATGTTCCATACCATATGGCTGCTGATGCTTCCACCACCGCAAATTAGCACTGTCTGCAGCTGCCAGCCAGGGAAGGGATAATGCGGATGATTATTATGACAATATGACAGAAACTGACATCATCATTATTATCTTTAAAATGAATTGTATTGCCAGCAGTAGTGTTGAGCGAACAGTTCGAGCACCGTTCGGGTTCGTACCGAATTTTGGGGTGTCCGGGACACGGACCCGAACCGGACATTTTCAAAAAAGTTCGGGTTCGGGTCCGTTGTTCGGCAATTTCTTTATGTTTTCTGAAGGGCTGCACAGCAGCCAATCAGCTAGCGTTTTACTTCTTGCCCTAAGAGCCCATCACAGCCATGCCTACTAATGGCATGGGTGTGATTGGCCAAGTGCAGCATGTGACCCAGCCATTTAAGCTGGAGTCACGTAGCGCCGCACGTCACACTGCTCTGATTAGTGTAGGGAGAGGACGCAGCTTCTGTGAGGGCGAGATTAGGCAGGGAAAAGTCAGCAACAGCACCTAATGAACGGATCGATCTACAGCTGTGAATGATTGAACTTCTGCTAGTTACTTGCTCACTGGTTTTTAGGCTGCACAGAGCGTTTTTCTGTCACTTATTTTCTGGGTTGATCGGCGGCCATTTTGTGACTTGTGGTGCACCAGAAGAAGCTGCCACCAAGTCCATCAAGCCATCAATACTAGTTTTTTTTTTTTTGCTATATCCTACATCAGGGGCTTGGCTGTGCTAATTGTCACCCCTAGAAACTCAGGACAGCAATTTCTATATTTTATTAAGGGGTTAAATACAATTGCCCAAATACCAATCCCCTAAATCTGGTGTTCCAGCTTTGGCTAGACAAGTATAATACTGTCTGCTGTCTGGCAAAGGATAGATTATTTTCTGTGGTGAAATTCAATTGCCAAAATAGCAATACCATAAATCAGTGGTTTCAGCTGTGGCTGGCAAAATAGAATAGTGTCCGCCAAAACATATATTTTGTTCTGGGGTGAAATTAATCTGGAAAAATAGCAATACCCTGAATCTGGTGTCCCAGCGATTGCAGGCCAGATTTCATAGTGTCTGCCAAAACTTATATTTTGTTCTGGGGTGAAATTAATCTGTAAAAATAGCAATACCATGAATCTGGTGTCCCAGCTGATGAGGCCAGATTTCATAGTGTCTGCCAAAACATATATTTTGTTCTGGGGTGAAATTAATCTGCCAAAATAGCAATACCCTGAATCTGGTGTCCCAGCTGTTGCAGGCCAGGATTCATAGTGTCCGCAAAAACATATATTTTGTTCTGGGGTGACATTCAATTGCGAAAATAGCAATAACTGAATCTGGTGTCCCAGCTGTTGCAGGCCACGTTTCATAGTGTCCGTCAAAACATATATTTTGTTCTGGGGTGACATTCAATTGCCAAAATAGCAATACCCTGAATCTGGTGTCCCAGCTGTTGCAGGCCAGATTTCATAGTGTCTTGCAAAACATATATTTTGTTCTGGGGTGACATTCAATTGCCAAAATAGCAATACCATAAATCTGTGGTTTCAGCTGTGGCTGGCAAAATAGAATAGTGTCCGCCAAAACATATATTTTGTTCTGGGGTGAAATTCAATTGCCAAAATAGCAATACCATAAATCAGTGGTTTCAACTGTGGCTGGCAAAATAGAATAGTGTCCGCCAAAACATATATTTTGTTCTGGGGTGAAATTAATCTGCCAAAATAGCAATACCCTGAATCTGGTGTCCCAGCTGTTGCAGGCCAGATTTCATAGTGTTTGCAAAAAAAATATATTTTGTTCTGGGGTGAAATTAATCTGCCAAAATAGCAATACCCTGAATCTGGTGTCCCAGCTGTTGCAGGCCAGGATTCATAGTGTCCGCAAAAACATATATTTTGTTCTGGGGTGACATTCAATTGCGAAAATACAATACACTAAATCTGGTGTCCCAGCTGTTGCAGGCCACGTTTCATAGTGTCCGTCAAAACATATATTTTGTTCTGGGGTGACATTCAATTGCCAAAATAGCAATACCCTGAATCTGGTGTCCCAGCTGTTGCAGGCCAGATTTCATAGTGTCTTGCAAAACATATATTTTGTTCTGGGGTGACATTCAATTGCCAAAATAGCAATACCCTGAATCTGGTGTCCCAGCTGTTGCAGGCCAGGATTCATAGTGTCTTGCAAAACATATATTTTGTTCTGGGGTGACATTCAATTGCCAAAATAGCAATACCCTGAATCTGGTGTCGCAGCTGTTGCAGGCCAGGATTCACAGTGTCCGCAAAAACATATATTTTTTTCTGGCCTGGGGTGAAATTCAATTGCCAAAATAGCAATACCATAAATCAGTGGTTTCAGCTGTGGCTGGCAAAATATAATAGTGTCCGCCAAAACATATATTTTGTTCTGGGGTGACATTCAATTGCCAAAATAGCAATACCCTGAATCTGGTGTCCCAGCTGTTGCAGGCCAGGATTCATAGTGTCCGTCAAAACATATATTTTGTTCTGGGGTGACATTCAATTGCCAAAATAGCAATACCCTGAATCTGGTGTCCCAGCTGTTGCAGGCCAAGTTTCATAGTGTCCGCAAAAACATATATTTTGTTCTCGGGTGAAATTCAATTGCCAAAATAGCAATACCCTGAATCTGGTGTCCCAGCTGTTGCAGGCCAGGATTCATAGTGTCCGCAAAAACATATATTTTGTTCTGGCCTGGGGTGAAATTCAATTGCCAAAATAGTAATACCATAAATCAGTGGTTTCAGCTGTGGCTGGCAAAATATAATAGTGTCCGCCAAAACATATATTTTGTTCTGGGGTGACATTCAATTGCCAAAATAGCAATACCCTGAATTTGTTGTCCCAGCTGTTGCAGGCCAAGTGTAAATCTGTCCATAAAAGGATACCTTTCATCCAGGGCCTAAATACTAGCCCTAAAAGAGATATTCCCCTAAATCAGTGGTTACTGCTGTGCCTGGATTAGTGTAATACGCTACATAAACAAATAGGCAGATAGTGTTAGGTGCCTGTAAAAAAAGGCCTAAATTTGAAATCAATACATTGGGCCAAATATTTTTTTCCATATTGGGGTGCTTGGTGAATGGTAACAATGAGGAAAACATCTAGTAAGGGACGCAGACGCGGTCGTGGTGGTGTTAGTGTACCCTCTGGTGCTGGGAGAGAACGTGGCCATTCTGCCACAGCCACACGTCCTAGTGAACCAACTACCTCAGGTTCCAGTACCCACCAGAATTTACAGCGATATTTGGTGGGGCCCAATGCCGTTCTAAGGAAGGTAAGGCCTGAGCAGGAACAGGCGCTAGTCAATTGGGTGGCCGACAGTGGATCCAGCATGTTCACAACATTATCTCCCACCCAGTCTTCTGCAGAAAGCACACAGGTGGCACCTTAAAACCAAGCCCATCAGTCTGTCACATCACCCCCATGCATATCAGGGAAACTGTCAGAGCCTCAAGTTATTCAGTAGTCTCTTATGCTGTTTGAAGACTCTGCTGGCAGGGTTTCCCAAGGAAATCTACCTATCCCTTCCCCAGTGGTGGAAGACATAGAATGCACTGATGCACAACCACTGATGTTTCCTGATGATGAGGACATGGGAATACTACCTCATCGGAGTCCGCGCGTCTCTGATGATGACGAAACACAGGTGCCAACTGCTGCGTCTTTCTGCAGTGTGCAGACCGAACAGGAGGTCAGGGAGGAAAACTGTATGGAAGACGATGCAGGGGACGATGAGGTCCTAGACCCCACATGGAATGAAGGTCGTGCCACTGACTTTCATAGTTAAGAGGAAGAGGCAGTGGTGAGACCGAGCCAACAGCGTAGCAAAAGAGGGAGCAGGGGGCAAAAGCAGACCAGCCACCGCCAAGAGAGTTTGCCTGCTACTGGCCTCCGCCACCAGGGACCGAGCACCCCAAAGCCACCTTCAAGGAGTTACCTGGCATGGCACTTCTTTAAACAATGTGCTGACGACAAGACCCGAGTGGTTTGCACGCTGTGCCATCAAATCCTGAAGCGAGGCATTAACGTTCTGAACCTTAGCACAACCTGCATGACCAGGCATCTACATGCAAAGCATGAACTGCAGTGGAGTAAACACCTTAAAAGCAAGGAACTCACTCTGGCTCCCCCTGCTCCCTCTTCTGCTGCTGCCTCGGCCTCTTCCTCCACCTCGGGAGGAATGTTGGCACCTGCCGCCCACCAAACAGAGGATGTGCCACCGACAACACCACCTGCGTCACCAAGCATCTCCACCATGTCACACGGCAGCATTCAGCTCTCCATCTCACAAACCTTGGAGAGAAAGCGTAAATTCCCACCTAGCCACCCTCGAGCCCTGGGCCTGAATGCCAGCATTTCTAAACTTATGGCCTTTGAAATGCTGTCATTCAGGCTGGTGGACACAGACAGCTTCAAACAGCTGATGTCCATGGCTGCCCCACAGTATGTTGTTCCCAGCCGCCACTACTTCTCCAAGACAGCCGTGCCTTCCCTGCACAACCAAGTATTCCATAAAATCAAGTGTGCACTGCGCAAAGCCATCTGATGCAAGGTCCACCTAACCACAGATTCGTAGACCAGTAAGCACGGCCAGGGACGCTATATCTCCCTAACTGCACACTGGGTAAATGTAGTGGCGGCTGGGCCGCAGGCGGAGAGTTCCTTGGCGCACGTCCTTCCGCCGCCAAGGATCGCAGGGCATCATTCTTTGCCTCCTGTAGCCTCCTCCTCCTACTCGGCTTCCTCCTCCTTTGCTTCCACCAGCTCATCCAGTCAGCCACACACCTTCACCACCAACTTCAGCACAGCCCGTGGTTAAATGTTAGCAGGCCATTCTGAAACTCATATGTTTGGGGGACAGGCCCCACACCGCGCAGGAGTTGTGGCGGGGTATTGAACAACAGACCGACGAGTGGTCTCTGCCGGTGGGCCTCAAGCCGGCCTGGTGGTGTGCGATAATGGGCGAAATCTCGTCGCAGCTCTGGGACTAGCCGGTTTGACGCACATCCCTTGCCTGGCGCAAGTGCTGAATTTGGTGGTGCAGAAGTTCATTCACAACTACCCCGACATGTCAGAGCTGCAGCATAAAGTGAGGGCCGACTGTGCGCACTTCCAGCGTTCACATCCTGCCGCTGCTCGCCTGTCTGCGCTACAGCGGAACTTCGGCCTTCCCGCTCACCGACTCATATGCGACGTGCCCACCAGGTTGAACTCCACCTTGCACATGCTGGAGAGACTGTGCGAGCAGCAGCAGGCCATAGTGGAGTTTCAGCTGCAGCACGCACGCGTCAGTCGCTCTGCGGAACAGCGCCACTTCACCACCAATGATTGGGCCTCCATGCGAGACCTGTGTGCCCTGTTGCGCTGTTTCGAGTACTCCACCAACACGGCCAGTGGCGATGACACCGTTATCAGCGTTACAATACCACTTCTATGTCTCCTTGAGAAAACGCTAAGGGCGATGATGGAAGAGGAGGTGGCCCAGGAGGAGGAGGAGGAGGATGAGGGGTCATTTTTAGTACGTTCAGGCTAGTCTGTTAGAAGTGGCTCAGAGGGAGGTTTTTTGCAACAGCAGAGGCCAGGTACAAATGTGGCCAGCCAGGGCCCACTACTGGAGGACGAGGAGGATGAGCAGAAGGTGGAGGAGGATGAGGATGAAGCAGGTTCACAGCGGGGTGGCACCCGACACAGCTCAGGCCCATCACTGGTGCGTGGCTGGGGGGATACGGAGGACGATGACGATACGCCTCCCACAGAGGACAGCTTGTCCTTACCTCTGGGGAGCCTGGCACACATGAGCGACTACATGCTGCAGTGCCCGCACAACGACAGCAGAGTTGCCCACATTTTATCGTGTGCGGACTACTGGGTTGCCACCCTGCTGGATCCCCGGTACAAAGACAATGTGCCCACCTTACTTCCTGCACTGGAGCGTGATAGGAAGATGCTCGAGTACAAGCGCACACTGGTAGAGGCGCTCCTGAGAGCATTCCCAACTGTCACAGGGGAACAGGTGGAAGCCCAAGGCGAAGGCAAAGGAGGAGCAAGAGGTCGCCAATGCAGCTGTGTCACGGCCAGCTCCTCTGAGGGCAGGGTTAGCATGGCAGAAATGTGGAAAAGTTTTGTCTCCACTCCACAGCTAACTGCCCCACCACCTGATACGGAACGTGTTAGCAGGAGGCAGCATTTCACTAACATGGTTGAACAGTACGTCTGCACACCCCTCCACGTACTGGCTGATGGTTCGGCCCCATTCAACTTCGTGGTCTCCAAATTGTCCACGTGGCCAGATTTAGCATTTTATGCCTTGGAGGTGCTGGCCTGCCCGGCGGCCAGCGTTTTGTCTGAACGTGTATTCAGCACGGCAGGGGGCGTCATTACTGACAAACGCAGCCGCCTGTCCACAGCCAACGTGGACAAGCTGACCTTCATAAAAATGAACCAGCCATGGATCCCACAGGACCTGTCCCTCCCTTGTGCAGAATAGACATTTATAACTGCCTCCCCCTCAACCATGTATTCTTGTACTCCGGGGCACTTCTTTATTGAATCCTCATTTTTTTAACTTTACCATGATCTTGCGGTGCAACCCAAAGTTGAATGAACCTCTCCTCTGTCTGGGTGGTGGGGCCGAAATAACTGAGAGTGGCCTTCTCAGGTGGTGGTTGATATGACGCATGATTCCTTGCTGTGGGACCTCTCTCCTCTGTCTGGGTGCTGGGCCGAAATAACTGAGAGTGGCCTTCTCCAGTGGTGGTTGATATGACGCATGATTCCTTGCTGTGGGACCTCTCTCCTCTGTCTGGGTGCTGGGCTGAAATAACTGAGAGTGGCCTTCTCCGGTGGTGGTTGATATGACACATGATTCCTTGCTGTGGGACCTCTCTCCTCTGTCTGGGTGCTGGGCTGAAATAACAGAGAGTGGCCTTCTCCGGTGGTGGTTGATATGACGCATGATTCCTTGCTGTGGGACCTCTCTCCTCTGACTGGGTGCTGGGGCCTAAATAACTGAAAATGGCCTTCTCCGGTGGTGGGTGATATGACGCATGACTCCTTGCTGTGTGACCTCTCTCCTCTGTCTGGGTGCTGGGGCCGAAATAACTGAAAGTGGCCTTCTCCAGTGTTGAGTGATATGACGCATGATTCCTTGCAGTGGGACCTGTCTCCAATTGATATTGGTTAAATTTTATTTATTTTATTTTATTTTAATTCATTTCCCTATCCACATTTGTTTGCGGGGGATTTACATACATTTTGCTGCCTTTGGCAGCCCTCTAGCCCGTTCCTGGACTACTTTACAGCCTTTTTAGTGCCTAAAAGTTCGGGTCCCCATTGATTTCAATGGGGTTCGGGTTCGGGATAAAGTTCGGGTTGAGTTCGGGTCCCGAACCCGAACATTTTCGGGATGTTCGGCCGAACTTCTCGAACTCGAACATCCAGGTGTTCGCTCATCTCTAGCCAGCAGTGCATCATAGCAGCTCTTCAGCCTGAATGCTCTGTGTGCCGATGCCTATCTTATCATTATATAGGGATGCGATCCTCAGCCAGGGGAGGAGGTGGAGCAAAAGGGCAGTCAGGACCTGAGTGCTTAGAGAAATAGGAGAGCAGGTGGCCGACTGTGGTACCAGCCTGGATAGCAGCCCTCACAGAAAAGATTGACAACTGAAACATGCATTACTAGAAACACAGCAGTGACAAAATGTTTGTATAGTCCCTAAAGTCAGAGTATCCAACACAGCACTCCAGTATCTCTTAAACATTTTTTTAGTACTAGAATCCCTGACATATGTCAAACTAGTCAGGAAAACCAATACTGTGGGTTGTGGATTCAAGTAGCAGTGTAGGCTCATTACTCAATGGAATAATGCTAGTACAGTCGTATTAAGCCCCCTTCATCACCTTTAGAACATTTGCTCTTCTATATGTTATTTTAGATCAAAATGATGTTATAAAGCACATGACCAGCGTATTGTTGATTCGTTATACCATTCATTCCCCCATAGCCCGTCCCCCATCCCCCACCTTTAAAGAAGAACACGACAACCTGGGTGGATTTTAATTGGCCACAGCAGCCATTTATTATTTAACATAAATAATAAATAACCTTGTACCCCAGACCTTCCCACCTGAAGGCCTGCCCCTTTGAAAATACTGGGAGGGTCCTTGGAGCCAACTGGCGGGTAACTGCCCCGCCCCCATCAAAATTACCTCTAGCCGTTAAAACGCCAGCTCAGAGGCAAAACCAGTAACCATTGGCAACAACTAGGGCAGGTATCCGCCACCGACCACACTCTAAACCAATCCCTGGGGAGTCCAGAGCCTCCTTTGGCTCCCTCCCCACCACGCCAGAGCCACCATAACCCCTAACTCCAAGGACCCCTCACCGCCCGACATGGCCGCCATGACAAAAAACCTCCCCAGCCTGGCCAAACCAAAATTCCACCCGCCTCCAGAACCGCTCCTCCCCTCAGCCACACGCAGCCTCCCGGGTAGGTGGGTGGTTGGGTGGTGGCTGCTGTGCTCTTCTACTTGCTGGCCCCTTTTCCCGCTTTCCTCCATCTTTTAAACCCCTGGCCCCTCCTCTAATGCCGCCCATCCTACCTGTATATTAACCCCTTCCCCACTGCCTTCCTCACTATCCCTACTCCCTCCAAACTTGGTTATGCCGGGCCTTCCCCCAGGCTTTTCAAGCCCCGTGTCCGGTCGCACTAGACAGAGATGCAATATTCAGTGAAAATACAGAATTAGAGATTATTTTCCATTCTTTGTGCCAAGATCCAATCCTGTTTGGGTAAAAAAAAAAGACATTAAAGGGGTTCTGCAGTTTATTTAACCACATCAGCCCCCCTAGCTTAAACACCCTTAACCCCTTAAGGACACGGCCCTATTTCACCTTAAGGACCAGGCCATTTTTTCAAAATCTGACCAGTGTCACTTTATGTGGTGATAACTTTAAAACACTTTTTCTTATCCAGGCCATTCTGAGACTGTTTTTTCATCACATATTGTACTTCATGACAGTGGTAAAATGAAGTCGAAAAATTTCATTTTTATTTATAAAAAAAATACCAAATTTACCAAAATTTTGAAAAATTTGCAATTTTCCAAGTTTCAATTACTCTACTTCTATAATACATAGTAATACTGCCAAAAAAAGTTATTGATTTACATTCCCCATATGTCTACTTCATGTATCATCATTTTGGGAATGCCATTTTATTTTTGGGGGACGTTACAAGGCTTAGAAGTTTAGAAGCAAATCTTGAAATTTTTCAGAAATTTTCAAAAACCCACTTTTTAGGGACCAGTTCAGGTCTGAAGTCACTTTGTGAGGCTTACATAATAAAACCACCCAAAAATGACCCCATTCTAGAAACTACACCCCTCAAGGTATTCAAAACTGATTTTACAAACGTCATTAACCCTTTAGGTTTTCCACAAGAGTTAATGGCAAATGGAGATAAAATTTCAGAATTTCGATTTTTTGTAAAATTTTCCATTTTAATCCATTTTTTCCAGTAACAAAGCAAGGGTTAATAGCCAAACAAAACTTAATATTTATTCCCCCGATTCTGCAGTTTGCACGAACACCCTATATGTGGTTGTAAGCTCATTTTTTGCGGGATGAGATGGCGGTTCGAATGGTACTATCTTGGGGTGCATATGACTTTTTGATCGCTTACTATTACACTTTTTGTGATGTAAGGTGACAAAAAAAATGGCTTGTTTGACAACGTTTTTATTTTTTATGTTTACGGCGTTCATCTGAGGGGTTAGGTCATGTTATATTTTTATAGAGCAGGTCCTTACGGACGCGGCAATACATAATATGTATACTTTTTTTTACTTATTTTGGTTTTACACAATAATATCCTTTTTGAATGAAAAAAAAACATGCTTTAGTATCTCCATTGTCTGAGAGCCATATATTTTTCAGTTTTTAGGCAATTGTCTCAGGTTGGGTATCATTTTTGCGGGATTAGGTGACGGTTAGATTGGCACTATTTGGGGGGTTATATGACTTTTTGGTCGCTTGCTATTACACTTTTTGTGATGTAAGGTGGCAAAAAAATGGCTTTTTGACAAAGTTTTTATTATTTTTTTTTTACAGTGTTTACTTGAGGGGTTAGGTCATGTGATATTTTTTATAGAGCAGATTCTTACGGACGTGGAGATACCCAATATGTCTACTTTTTAATTTTTTTTTTTACATTTAACACTAAAAAGCATTTTTGAAACAAAAAAAATCATGTTTTAGTCTGAGAGGCATAGTTTTTTTTATTTTTTGGCCAATTGTTTTAGGTAGGGGCTCGTTTTTTGTGGGATGAGATGGCGGTTTGATTGGTACTATTTTGGGAGGCAAACAACTTTTTGATCGCTTTGTATTACACTTTTAGTGATGTAAGGTGCCAAAAAATGGCTTATTTACAACATTTTTTTTTTTTTTATGGCATTCACCTGAGGAGTTCAGTCATGTGATATTTTTATAGAGCAGGTTTTTACGGACGCGGCAATACCTAATATGTGTAGTGTTTTTTATTTTTTTAATTTTTATTCAGTGATATGTGTTTTTTTCATTTTTACTTTTTTTTCACTTTTTACATTTTTTTTTTGACCCAGACCCACTTGGTTCTGAAAGATCCAGTGGATCTGGTGTCTGTATAATACAGTACAGTATACTATATAGTGCACTGTACTGTATTTTGTACTTTAGAAAGTCTGAATAGACCTTTAGCAGGTCTATTCAGACTTTCAGCACCATGGAGAGCAGGGCGCTTCTGAAGCGTCCTGTCTCCCATGGCAACCATCACCCGCTGCCATAACTGAGCAGGGGGTGATGGAGAGGAGTGGAGCTCCCTCCCTCTGTGATCCCATACTGTTGGGGGCTGCAAGGCACAGCAGCCCCCGATGGGAGAAGGAGGGAGCTCCCTCCTGTTAACCCTTCCATACCGCGGTCCGTACGGACCGCGGTACAGAAAGGGTTAAGCGGCTGGCATCTGATCAAGCACAGATGCCAGCCGTTTCTATCAGAGTGTCAGCAATGTGCTGACACTCTGATAGACCCACTAGACACCAGGAAACATTATCAGAGGAGGCGGGCGGGGATCGCAATCGCGATCCCGCCCGCGCACCGCCCGCCTCCCGCACCGCCTCCGCTGCCCGCAACCACCCCCTGCACCCCGCAGCCACAATATGATTGGGGGCTGCAGGGGGTTAAAATAAACAGTTTGGGGGCATTAACTCTCTGATCCCGCGGTCATAGACCGCGGGATCAGAGATCACATAAGCGCTGCAAACCGCAGGTCTGAATTGACCTGCGGTTTGCAGCGATCGCTCATATGGGGGGGTCACAGGACCCCCTTGGGCATTGTAGCAAGGTACCTGCTGAATGATTTCAGCAGGTACCTTGTTCCGATCACTGCCAGCTGAGCAGCAGTGATCGGAACAACTCATGACGTACCGGTACGTCATGTGTCCTTAAGGACTCGGGAAACATGCCGTACCGGTACGTCATGTGTCCTAAAGGGGTTAATGACCAGGCCACTTTTTACAATTCTGCACTACACTACTCTTACCGTTTATTACTCCGTCATACAACTTACCACCCAAATGAATTTTACCTCCTTTTCTTCTCACTAATAGAGCTTTCATTTGGTGGTATTTCATTGCTGCTGACATTTTTACTTTTTTTGCTATTAATCAAAAATGACCGAAATTTTTGCAAAAAAAGTTACAGTTTTCACTTTCTGTTGTAAAAATTGTTTTAAAAAAACTAAATTTCTATATAAATTTTTCTCTAAATTTATTGTTCTACATGTCTTTGATAGAAAAAATTCCAATAAGTGTATATTTATTGGTTTGGGTAAAATATATAGTACAAAGGAATAAAATGGGGATTGCAGTCAGCACAACCCAATACGCAGGTGCACGTTGCTATGGTGAAATACACATTCAAACGTAAAAACAAAGGTGCAATGGCACACTGCAGCTAGAGCTCCGTCCTGCCACTATGCTGGATGTTAGATGAGGCATTAGTTTATATTTTGGCCAAATTATGTAAGCCACCCACCACTTCACGGTTGCCTCTATGAGTGGTCCCTAACATTAATTCTTACCTTTTATGGGCCATATCAGCCACATAAAATCCAGGGAGTGCAGGTGCAGCATGCATGCCAGATACACTCTGCTTGTAACCCCGTCTGGTGCCATACAGCGTTCATCAGATCAAGGGATGCAAATACCAACATGCATGCTGAGCCCACTAGTACTTCTCCTGGAACCAAATGGCTTCTGGTAAGTTCTATAAAGCAGACTCAGTTTTATACTGACTTTAAAACCAGCCTACAGGGCGGATTCACTAGTCAGGTGTGCATGACTGCATGGAGGTCACCAAGCCTCCCATATATGCTACAAAGGAATAAAATGGGGATTGCAGTCAGCACAACCCAATACGCAGGTGCACGTTGCTATGGTGAAATACACATACAAACGTAAAAACAAAGGTGCAATGGCACACTGCAGCTAGAGCTCCATCCTGCCACTATGCTGGATGTTAGATGAGGCATTAGTTTATATTTTGGCCAAATTATGGAAGCCACCCACCACTTCACGGTTGCCTCTATGAGTGGTCCCTAACATGAATTCTTACCTTTTATGGGCCATATCAGCCACACAAAATCCAGGGAGTGCAGGTGCAGCATGCATGCCAGATACACTCTGCTTGTAACCCCGTCTGCTGCCATACAGCGTTCATCAGATCAAGGGATGCAAATACCAACATGCAGGACATAGGGGCTCCGCCCAAACATCCATACCCACTTCAGCTCCTATGTCCTGGCAAACGTGATTCGTCCATTCACATCAATCAATCTTTTCCAGATTTTTGATACAAAGTGTTTGCCAAAACATATGAACTCCAAAACCTCTCCTCAGCTCATATGCCTGGGCAAACGTACCTGTACTGCGGAGAAGAAATCTCGTCCTGCAGCGCCGCATACACTGACTTCATGTGTCTTCTGACAGCAGCGCAATGCTTCTCTCAGAATGCACATCAGTGCTGCAGCGTTTTCGTCGGTTGGTCCAGCTGGAAAATAAAGGGTGGTTAGTAAAAAAAAAAAGAAGAAAAAACAAGCAGCAGGCTCATAAATTTGAATGTTACAAACTTTATAAACCTGAACATCATAAAACTTTTAAAACCTTAACTAACTCAAGATTTCTTTTTCTTGCTACCTGTTAATTTTTTCTTTTTTTTTTCTTTTCACTCTTTATTTTCCTTGCAGAAACCCCTCCTCTCCCATGGGACAATGTGTAAAGTGTAAATCGCACAGAGATGGTGCGAAGTACATTATGCACTTTATCCCAAGTGAAAGGAGATGTTTCTACCATTTCACATAGCTGCAGTAGCACACTAGCACCCTTGTGTGTTAGGGTCTCTCAAAACCTAGTATCCTGAGAGACCCTAGATCCTGAGTGTAAAAACTACCTGTGTCCTGCAATTCCTACGTCCCTAAGTGTACCTGAGTGTGGCACTTCCGGAAACACTCCCCTAGGCATAGGGCAGGGTGGTCAGGGCAGTCGGGACAGAAATAGCGGGTGTCATGCCTTATTCCACTCCTGCTACAGACACAACATCTTTTTCGGGGTGGCGGTTGGTTTGAGGTACCAGCAAGGACACTGGGGAAATGTCGCTCGTGTAGACGGCTCACTACACTGGTGGTTGGGGCCACAGAACCTCCTGGATACAGGAGGTTCTCGATGATCTCTTCCTGAAATTTGAGGAAGGATCCTGTTCTCCCAGCCTTACTGTAGAGAACAAAATTATTATATAGCCAATTGAATTACATATACAAACACCTTCTTATACCAGCGTCTGGTCCTGCGTGAAAGCAAATATGGGGCCAACATCTGGTCATTGAAGTCCACCCCTCCCATGAGCAAATTATAGTCGTGGACCGAGAGGGGCTTTTCAATGACACTGGTTGCCCGTTCAATTTGTATTGTCGTGTCTGCGTGAATGGAGGAGAGCATGTAAACGTCACGCTTGTCTCTACATTTCACCGCGAGCAGTTCTTCGTTACACAAGGCAGCCTTCTCCCCCCTTGCAAGATGGGTGGTAACGAGCCGTTGCGGGAAGCCCCGGCGACTAGGTCGCGCGGTGCCAGAGCAGCCAATCTGTTCTAGGAACAAATGCCTGAAGAGGGGCACACTTGTGTAGAAATTGTCCACATAAAGATGGTACCCCTTGCCGAATAAGGGTGACACCAAGTCCCAGACTGTCTTCCCACTGCTCCCCAGGTTTGAGGCCAAGGCGCCCGGTAAAATGTATCAGGGACTCGTCTACGCAGATGTTTTGTGCAGGGGTATACAAATCTGTAAATTTTTGGTTGAAGTGGTCTATGAGGGGCAGAATTTTGTGGAGCCGGTCAAAAGCTGGGTGGCCTCTGGGACGAGAGGTGGTGTTGTCACTAAAGTGCAGGAAACGCAGGATGGTCTCAAATCGTGTCCTGGACATGGCAGCAGAGAACATGAACCAATATGACCGCAATTCATGCTTTTTTGCTAGGCCCATGTTGAGGAGAAGGCCCAGAAAAGTTTTAAATTCGGAAACTTGGACTGGCTTCCACCGGAAAGACTGGGCATAAGAGCTTCCCGGGTTGGCGTTTATAAATTGAGTGGCATACCGATTTGTTTCTGCCACGACTAGGTCAAAGAGCTCCGCAGTGAAGAACAGCTCAAAAAACCTCAGTGCCGATCCGATCTGAGCTGTCTCCACCCGAACTCCTGACTGGGCAGTGAAAGGGGAAACTAATGGTGCGGCTGAAGTTGGGGGCTGCCAATCAGGGTTTGCCAGCACCTCAGGGATTCTAGGGGCTCTACAGGCCTGTCTGTGCGGTGGCTGCGACGGGGGAACTATTGCACGTGCCACCGTACCAGCTTCAACTGCCCTTCTGGTGCTCGCCACTTCACCATGTTCCACGGCAGTGCTGGTACTAGGTCCAGGAAGGGCTGCGCTGCTGGTGTATGCCTCACCACGTAATCCGACAGCGCCAGCCCCACTCTGCTGCCCTTGAAGCGGATCCTGCGCAACCTGTGGTCTAGCGACACGGGGCCGGGTACGCCTGGTGGTATCAGGGACCTCAACCTCCTCGTCCGAACTTTGGGTCAGACTGCCACTGCTCTCTACAGGTTCATATTCTGACCCGCTAGATTCGTCAGATGAGGGTTCCCATTCCTTATCCGACTGGGTCAGAATCCTGTAGGCCTCTTCAGAGGAATACCCTTTATTTGACATTTGGACTAAATTTAGGGGGTATTCCTTGAGACTACCCAAGAAAAAGAGCAAGCCTGTCTTACAAATGGGAGATTTTTTTTATTGCCGCAGTGCTTGTGAAGTGATTGTGCAGTGATAAAAAAAAAATAAAAATTTGTCACTGCGGCGGGGCGGGCGTGGGTGAACGCACGTGTTGGCGACCGATCAGGCCTGATCTGGCAAACACTGCGTTTTTGGTGGGGGGCGAACTAAGCTGACACTAATACTATTATAGATCTGACTGTGATCAGTTCTGATCACTTACAGATACTATAAAAGTACAAATGCTGATTAGCGCTACGCTAATCAGCAAATCGGTGACTGCGGTGTGGTGGGCTGGGCGCTAACGGAAGCTAACTACCTACCAAAGGGGCCTAAACTAACCTAAACCTAGCAGTCAATACTAGTGAAAAAAAAAAGTGACAGTTTACACTGATCACTTTTTTCCCTTTCACTAGTGATTGACAGGTGATTAAAAGGGGTGATCAAGGGGTTAATTGGGGTGATGGGGGGTGATCTGGGGCTAAATATGTAGTGCTTGGTGTACTTACAGTCACATGTGCTCTCTGCAGGGTCAAACCGACGAAAAGGACCCAGCACAGAGCACAGAAGCCATTTAACACATTATATTTATAAATATAATGTTTTAGATGGCTTGTGATTTTTTTTTTTTTAAAAACTCATTAGCCTGCCAGCGCTGATCATTGGCTGGCAGGCTGATGACCAACTCTTTCTGAAACTTTTTACCGCCGCGCAAGCGTATTGAGCAAGATGACTCGCCGATGCGTCGACCCAGAGAAAGAGGACCGAACGCATCCGTGCATTATGCGGTCCTGAGGAGGTTAAACTGATGATCTATCCTCTGGATAGATCATCAGCATCTGATCAGTGGGGGTCCGACACCCAGGACCCCTGCCAATCAGCTGTTTGAGAAGGCAGCCGCGCTGGCAGTAGCGCCTCGGCCTTCTCGCTGTTTACTGCAGGAGCAGTGACATCACGACTAGTATCACTGGCCTTGGAGGGATTAAGCTCTGTCCACTTGAATGAAGCTTAGCCCCGCCCAGGCAAATGATATTAGTCGCAACGTCACTGCACCTGCGGTAAACAGCGAGAAGGCCTAGGCGCTACTGCAAGCGCGGCTGCCTTCTCAAACAGCTGATCGGCGGGAGTCTCGGGTGTCGGACCCCCGCCGATCAGATCCTGATTATCTATCCAGAGGATAGATCATCAGTTTAAATAAACTGCAGAACCCCTTTAAGGAGTTGACCTCTTAATGAGGTTGTCTCACTTCACTAAATGACATTTATAATGTACTAGCAGGCTTTGCACAGGTCTAATTCATCTATTTAATTTAATGTTTGTTTGTGTCGTTAAAAGAGAGGCAGTATCCCCTATAACAGTGACATCTACAGTACCCCGCCCCCTTAACAGTGACCTCCACATCCCCCACCCCTTAACACTGACCCCCTACAATGCCCGCCTCCTTAAAATGGGACCTGCACAGCAGCCCACCCCCTTAACTTTGACATTCATAGCAGCCTGCCCCTTAACACTGACCATAAGTTACAGTCCCCTTAACTGTGACGTCCACCATTCCAGGTCCCCTTAACAGAGACCTCCACAGCGACTCCCCTTTTAACAGTGACTGCCACAGTACCCCGCTCCCTTAACAGTGACCTCACAGTACCCCGCTTCCCCTTTAATAGTGGTCTTCACAGTCACCTCCTCCCTTAACAGTGACCTCCACAGTGCCTGCCCTTTTAACAGTGACCTCCACTGCGGCCTGAGCCCTTAACATTAATATCCACAGCTCCCTTCCCTTTAGCAGTGACCTCCACAGCGGCCGACCTTTTATTAGTGACCTCCACAGTACCCCGTCTCTTTAACAGTGATTTCCACAATAACCCGCCCCTTGACAGTGACCTCCACAGCAGCTGCCCCTTTAATAGTGACCTCCACAGTCCCCCTCCCCCTTAACAGTAACCTCCACAGCACTTACCCCTTTACAAAGTGACCTCCACAGCGGCCGGCCCTTTATTTGTGACCTCCACAGTACCCCGTCTCGTTAACAGTGATTTCCACAATAACCCACCCCCTTAACAGTGACCTCTACAGAGCTCCTTTCCCTTAAAATGTCACCTCCACAACACCCCGCCCCTTTACAGTGACTTCTACAGCACCCTGCCCCTTAACACTGACCATCCCTTAACTGTGACCTCCACCGTTCCCTGCCCCTTTAACAGAGACCTCCACAGGTTCCTGCGCATTTAACAGTGACGTCCACAGCATCCCGCCCCTTTAACAGTGACCTGCACAGTGGCCGCCCCTTTATTAGTGACCTCCACAGTACCCCATCTCCTTAACAGGGATTTCCACAACACCCTGCCCCCTTAACAGTGGCCTCTACAGAAATCTGCCCCTTAACATTGACCACCATAGCGGATCATCCCCTTAACTGTGACCTCTACAGCAGCCTGCCCCCTTAATTGTGACCTCCACAGCACTCTGCTCCCTTAACAGTGTCATCCACTGCACCGTGCCCCTTTAAAGCTGAGCTATAGCAGTGAAGAAAAATGGCTGGGTTGTTATAGAAATCTGGTGTAAAACTGGGTGTATGTGGAGACTAAGGGTCATGTGACTGTGTGTATGGCAGTTGGGATATGAGGAGAAAGACCTGCAGGCTTCTATTGGCTAATGCAGTGATGCCCAACCTACGGCCCGTGTGCCAAATCCGGCCCGTGAAGCTGTGTCATACTCCCCGTGCGACTCCCTGGAAAAAGTCTAAGGCGTACCAATACGCCTTAGGGTACTTTGACACTTGCGGCATGGCTATCCAGCAGGCTGTACCCGTGTGCTGCCGCTCCGTCCTTATTGACTATAATGGGGGTGGGGGGCGGAGCTATGGCGCAGCACAGCAGTGATCGCCGGATTAAAATTTTGGACATGCAGTACTTTTAGTCTGTGGATATCTGTCCGTGCACTGCTGTGCTGCGCCATAGCTCCACCATCCGCCCCCATTATGATCAATGGGGATGGAGCGGCAGCACGGCAGCACACAGTTACTTGCAGCATGGCAGATCTGGCGGGCCGTTCACACCCGCCGTAACAGCCTGCCGTATAGCCATGCCGCAAGTGTCAAAGTACCCTTAGACTTTTCCCCCACATTCATCAGAGCAGTGTAAGAGGGTGCAAGGTGTTGTTTTTGATAGCAGGTACGTGTCACCGAGGTTGCTGGCCTCGGTGAGGTAAGAGCCGGGGTTTTTGGTCTGCAGCAGCTAGTGCTGCTCTGTTAAATAGCATGGCTGCAAAGCCGATCCGGGCCGGCTCTTACTGGGAGCAGCTAAAGAGTAGGGTGGGTGGCTGCTCCCCACGGTCCAGTCCATGTGTTGGGGCTGGGTATAAAACGCAGCCAGCAGCTGTGTCTGGGTGTGTGATTATCCTGGAGCCTGCAAACAGGGCTGAGGAATTCTCTGTCCTGGAGGAAAGAGCTCAGCAAGGTGGTGTTGCCCTGCGACCTGAAGGTGGAATCGCCTGCGGCTGAGCCGACTGCTAGGTGTGAACCCGCACCTAAACCACCCAAGGTGACTGGACCGTGTGTTGGCCTGTTTTTGGTTTTTCCACATGATTTCTGTTGTGTATGAACTGTCACCAAGAGACTGTTTTCATTTCTGGTGTGCAAGTGTGAATAAAACACTGTTTGATGCACAATCTGGACTCCTTGTTTTGCCTCTAAACTGCACCCGCACCGCTGTCTACCAGAGCGACTCCCACATTTGGTGGAGGATGCGGGCATGCGCAGTGAGGCTGGCGTGAACGCCGAACTTTGTTTTTGCTGGGCAAAAGTGAATGTCCTATATTAAGCCGGCAAAGTTGCAGCCTGTGATCCCCGACAAAATGGAGGCGGCTGTGAAAGCCCTCATAGAGGCTAACGTGCAGCAGCGGGAGACCAACCAGCTACTGCTACAGCACGTGATGGCGTTGCAAGCGGCAGGAGCGTCCCACCGCGTCCACGATGCCCGGAAAGCTGTCCGTACTGCGATCCCTAAGATGACCCCTCGGATGATGTTGAGACCTATCTGGCGGTGTTCGAGAAGGTGGCCGTGAGGGAGAAATTACCCCGAGAACAGTGGGCAGAGGTCATCGCTCCGTTCCTGGCGTCTGGACCCCAGCAAGTATTTTTGACCTCCCAGGTGACCAAGCAGCTGACTACCCGACTGTGAAAGGTGAGATCCTGGCAAGACTGGGGGTGAATGTTTTGGTCCGGGCCCAGCGGGTGCATCAGTGGGAGTTTAACCCGGCTGAACCCGCCCGGCCACAATACTATGACTTGCTACAACGGTTGCAAAAATGGCTGCAGCCAGACATACTGACTCCCACTGCTATGCTCGACCGTCTGTTAGCCGATGTCTTCTGGAGGGCTTTGCCTTACCCTCTCCAGCACTGGATCGGCCAGGTATCGCCCACCAATGCCCTGGAGATGGTCGACCTGGTGGAGCGGTACGAGGCCACCAGAAACCTGCAGGGAGTCTTGCTGGGAAGGGGTCAGTTAAACCCCGGAGGCCTCTGCCCCAGTTCCAACGTCCGCGACAGAGCGGCCTGCACGGAATATACCCCTGCGAGCCCGCCTCCCGTGGTATGCTGGAGGTGTCAGGAGCCAGGCCACATCAGGGCCGACTGTCCGCATCGGGATGAGCTGATGGAGGTGAACTACGGGGTCGCCACTCCTTGTATGCACGGAAGCTGTGCGCAACTGGCACCCGTGAGGTGCAAGACCATAACCACCTGTGTCAGGTAGAGGTGGGAGATTCGCTGGCGGTGGCTCTGCTGGACTCCGGGAGTTTAGTCTCCCTGGTAAGGGCTGCCCTTGTACGGCCTGCGGAGTATACTGGCCGTAAAGTCGGGGTCCTGTGCATCCACGGAGACCTGAAAGACTACCCCACTGCACTAGTGACTTTGTCCACAGCGGCTGGTAGGTGGACCCACGAGGTGGCTGTCGCTACTACACTCCCACACGAACTAATACTTGGGAGGGACTTCCCGGTTTTCCGGCGCTGTGGCCGGCAATAAAGGTATCTGAGGGACCCGAGACAGGGGTGACCCTAGCAGAGTGGCCTGATACCGCTGGAAGGCCAGAACCCTGGGAGCCCGAGTCTGAAGGGCCGGCGGTAGGGGTGACCACTGCTCCGGCGGTAGAGGGGGAAACAACCCCACTGAGTGTAATGGTGGGAGACACGGAGGACTTGCCACCGGGACCTGAGTTGGCAGACCTCAATGTCTCCGGGAAAATTTTGGGACCGCACAACACCGGGACCAAACCCTAACCAGGGCCTGGGAGAATGTGCTGGAAATTGATGGTAAACCCCAGAAACCAGGGGCTGAATTAATGTTCCCACGATTTATTGTTCTACAGGATATGTTGTATCGGGTGAACCAAGTCCGAGGTGAACCTGTTGAACAGTTGGTGGTGCCCACAGCGTATCGCAAGCTTGTCATGGAGCTTGCCCACCAACATGTTCTTGGGGGACACCTGGGGTGGCAGAAAACCCAGGACCGCATACTGCAGCGGTTTTATTGGCCCGGTGTGTTCAAGGAGGTAGAAGATTATTGTAAGTCCTGTCCAACCTGTCAGATAACTAGCCCCCAGCCTCATTTCCGTAGTCCTCTGGTACCTCTGCCAATTATTGAAGTACCGTTTGAGCGAATCGCTATGGATTTAATTGGGCCTGTACCAAAGTCTGCCAGGGGCCACCAACACATTCTGGTAGTTCTCGACTATGCCACTCGGTATCCGGAGGCGGTGCCTCTGCGACATACCTCAGCTAGGCTCATTGCCAAAGAGTTAATGGAGATGTTTTCCCGTGTGGGCCTGCCAAAAGAGGTTCTGACAGACCAAGGGACCCCTTTTATGTCCAAAGTAATGAAGGAACTGTGTAAATTGTTGCGTATAAAGCAGTTACGGACGTCCGTTTACCATCCGCAAACAGACGGTCTTGTTGAGAGGTTTAACCAAACTCTAAAAAATATGTTAAAAAGGGTGGTGTCTAGAGATGGGAAGGACTGGGACCTGCTTCTGCCCGTATCTCATGTTCGCAGTGCGAGAGGTACCCCAGGCCTCTACTGGGTTCTCGCCCTTCGAACTGCTTTATGGCAGACACCCTCGGGGCCTGTTGGATATCGCCAAGGAAGCATGGGAACAACAGCCTGTCCCCACAAAGTGTCATTGAGTATGTCACCCAGATGCAGGAACGGATAGAAAGGGTGTTGCCGCTGGTCCGGGAGCATATGGAGGCAGCGCAACAAGCCCAGAGTAGGGTGTATAATCGTCAGGCTCGGGTGCGGGGCTTCCATCCGGGAGATCGGGTTTTGGTTCTGGTACCCACCCTTGACAGCAAGTTCCTAGCTAGGTGGCAGGGCCCCTATGAGGTGATCGAGAAGGTAGGGAAGTAAATTACAAAGTACACCAGCCAGGGCGGCGCAAGCCGGAGCAGGTGTACCACGTGAATTTACTTAAGCCGTGGAAAGATAGGGACACAGCCGACGACCACAGCCCCCGGCCAGGGCTTCTAGGTGAAAGGGTCCAGCCCCACAGTTCGAGGCCTGTGAAGCAGTAACCACAGTAAAATTGCAGACAGCCTGTCTTCCAAACAAGTTCAGGAAGTCAGGGAGTTCATCAGTCGGAACACGGATGTGTTCTCGGACCTCCCTGGCCGCACGTCTCTCATCCAACATGACATTGTCACTGAGCCTCAGGCCAAGATCCGGTTAAAACCATACCGGGTACCCGAGGCTCGGCGACGGGCCATCGCGGAGGAAGTACAGTTAATGTTGAAGCTCGATGTCATTGAGGAGTCGAAAAGTGAGTGGGCCAGTCCCATAGTCCTAATACCCAAGCCGGATGGGACGTTGCGGTTCTGCAACGACTTTCGTAAGTTAAATGAAGTATCCAAGTTTGACGCGTATCCCATGCCCCGAGTAGACGAGCTGGTTGAAAGTTTAGGACAAGCCCGTTATTTTTCTGTGCTGGACCTCACTAAAGGGTACTGGCAGGTACCCTTAACGGAGTCGGCTAAGGAAAAACCGCATTTGTTACCCCGCAGGGCCTGTATCACTACAAGGTGTTACCCTTTGGCCTGCATGGCGCCCCGCCACTTTCCAAAGGTTAATGGACATAGTGCTGCGACCACATCGTCGGTACGCCTCGGCCTACTTAGATGATGTAGTCATCCACAGCACCGACTGGGAAAGCCATTTACCCAAGGTGCAGGCGGTAGTGGATGCCCTGAGGAAAGCCGGACTGACCGCTAACCCAAAGAAGTGCTCCATAGGGTTAGAGGAGACAAAATATCTGGGATATGTAATTGGGCGGGAGTCATCAAACCTCAGGTAACCAAGGTAGAGGCCATTCGTAACTGGCCCTGACCGGTCACCACCAGGCAGGTAAAGTCGTTCCTGGGGATTGTAGGTTACTACATGAGGTTTGTGCCCCACTTTGCCACAATAGCAGCGCCGTTGACAGACCTCTTGAAGGGGCGAAAGTCTGGGAGGGTTAGCTGGAGTGAGAAGGCGGAGGAGGCTTTCGCCGCGTTGAAGTCGGCCCTGTGTGGGTCCCCGGTTTTGGTGACACCCGACTTCAACAAGGAGTTTGTCGTACAGACCGACGCCTCGGAGGTAGGCCTCGGTGCGGTACTGTCTCAGGAGGTCAACGGGGAAGAACATCCCGTTGTCTTCCTGAGCCGTAAGCTCAATCCCGCCCGAGTCCAGATATAGTATAGTGGAGAGGGAGTGCCTGGCTATCAAGTGGGCACTCGAATCTCTCCGCTACTACTTGTTAGGGAGGAGGTTCCGTCTGGTGACCGACCATTCCCCCTCAAATGGATGAGTCAGGCCAAGGAGAGGAATGCTCGGGTCACCAGGTGGTTCCTATCTCTTCAGAATTTCAAATTCTTCGTGGAACACAGGGCAGGCCGCTTGCAGGGCAACGCAGATGCCCTGTCCCGCGTCCACTGCCTCACGTGTGTTCACCCCCTCAGGGTTGAACAAAGGGGGTGTCTAAGAGGGTGCAAGGTGTTGTTTTTGATAGCAGGTACGTGTCACCGAGGTTGCTGGCCTCGGTGAGGTAAAAGCCGGGGTTTTGGTCTGCAGCAGCTAGTGCTGCTCTGTTAAATAGCATGGCTGCAAAGCCGATCCGGGCCGGCTCTTACTGGGAGCAGCTAAAGAGTAGGGTGGGTGGCTGCTCCCCACGGTCCAGTCCATGTGTTGGGGCTGGGTATAAAATGCAGCCAGCAGCTGTGTCTGGGTGTGTGATTATCCTGGAGCCTGCAAACAGGGCTGAGGAATTCTCTGTCCTGGAGGAAGGAGCTCAGCAAGGTGGTGTTGCCCTGCGACCTGAAGGTGGAATCGCCTGCGGCTGAGCCGACTGCTAGGTGTGAACCCGCACCTAAACCACCCAAGGTGACTGGACCGTGTGTTGGCCTGTTTTTGGTTTCGCCACATGATTTCTGTTGTGTATGAACTGTCACCAAGAGACTGTTTTCATTTCTGGTGTGCAAGTGTGAATAAAACACTGTTTGATGCACAATCTGGACTCCTTGTTTTGCCTCTAAACTGCACCCGCACCGCTGTCTACCAGAGCGACTCCCCACAGCAGTGAGCGCTATGAACAGCACAGGCAGCGCACTGATGCTGACTGTGCCTGACATAACCAAGAGCAAAGCTTCTTACAGCAAGGAGCTTTTATATTGGTTGAGTATAGGCACGTGCCAGAGCAATACCATGCCCTGCAGCAGGGGAAGCAGGTGGGAGCTAGAAGGAGAAGGGCCGGCTCCCGTGGTGGCTGTTGTAAGGAGAGCAGGGCGCACTGCCCGAGGACCTTGGGAAACATGACAGGGTAAGGAGCCGTGGACTCATGTGACTGGCACTCGGTGACCCTGCTCTCCCCTCCTCCTGTCACCCCACTAGTGACCCTGCTTCCCCTCCTCCTGTCACCCCACTAGTGACTCTGCTCCCCCTCCTCCTGTCACCCCACTAGTGACTCTGCTTCCCCCTCCTCCTGTCACCCCACTAGTTACCCTGCTCCCCCTCCTCCTGTCTACCCATTAGTGACCTTGTTTCCACTTCCTCCTGTCACTCCACTAGTGACCCTGCTCCCCCTACTCCTGTTATCCCATTAGTGACCCTACTCCCCCTCCTCCTGTCACCCCACTATTGACCCTGTTCCCCCATCCTCCTGTCACCCCACTAGTGACCCTGTTCCCCCATCCTCCTGTCACCCCACTAGTGACCCTGCTTCCCCCTCCTCCTGTCACCCTACTATTGAACCCTACTTTCCCTCCTCCTGTCACCCCACTAGTGATCCTGTTTCCTCTCCTCCTCCTGCCACCTCATAGTGACCCTGCTTCCCCCTCCTCCTGTCATCACCCCATTAGTGACCCTGCTCCCCCTCCTCCTTTCACCCCACTAATAACCCTGCTCCCCCTCCCCTGTCTCTCCACTAGTGACCCTGCTTCCCCCTCCTCCTGTCATTCCACTAGGGACCCTGCTCCCCCTCCTCCTGTCACCCCACTAGTGACCCTGCTATCCCCTCCTCCTGTGAAATTGCTAGTGACCCTGCTCCCCCTCCTCCTGTCACCCCACTAGTGACCCTGTTACCCCCTCCTCCTGTCACCCCACTAGTGACCCTGCTCCCCTCCTCCTGTTACCCCAAATGTAATAAGCTGAAAATGCTCCACTAACTATGATGGGATCCGTTCAGGATCCTGTCTTTACCGGACACAAAGAGCTGCATACAAGGCTTTTTGTCTGGTCTTTCGACAGAATCTGCAACAGAAGCTCCAAACGCATCCTCCAAAGCAGATTTGAATGCCTATGTATTATGTATTTTAGTAATGCTCACACGTGCCCCCTCACAGTGTTTGCATTTCTTTCTGGCAACGCTACCTGGTTCTGGCATGCAAAATTTATACCATGTCTAGTGTGGCCCTCAGACGAAAAATGGTTGGGTACCACTGGATGAGCTAATGTAAGTCAAGTGATGGTGATATATTTGCATTTTTGGGAATATATCAGGAACAGTACATGCTAGAGAGCTCAGACCGGGTCTAAAACCTACCCAGACTCCTGATGTACCTGTGTGGCAAATTTTGTGATTGTAAATGTGATGTTGTGGATTCCTTTAGTGGACATACATACATAAACTCTGCTTTATATATTATATAGAAAGTTAATACAAGGCACTTACTGATGAATTGAGATTGTTCATATTGCCTCCTTTGCTGGTTTAATTCATTTTTCCATCATGTTATGCACTGGGGTTACAACCACCCTGTAATCCAGGTAATCCAGCAGCGGTGGCCGTGCTTGCACACTATAGGAAAGTAGCCTCTCTGGTGGCCGGGACTTTAAGGCTGGGGACACACCTAGGCGTTTCTGAATCGCGCGTATGACGCGCATTTTACGCGCGTTTTTGGATGCGCGTTTTTGTAACTAAGAAACGCATGTCATACGAGCGATTCAGTGATTCTCCCCTATGGCAACATTGTCCATAGGCGCGTTAAAACGCCCCAAAGAAGCTCATGTACTTGTTTGGGCGTTGGGCGTTTTACAGCGCGTTCAAACGCGCTGTAAAACGCCCAAATGTGAACCATGCCCATAGGGATGCATGGCTTTTCACATGTTGAGCGTTTTTCAGCGCGTTTGAACTCGCTGAAAAATGCTCAGGTGTGTTCCCAGGGTAAGAGTGTGCTTAGGATGGCACTTTTTCCTATAGTGTGCAAACACAGCCACCTCTGCTGGACTGCAGGGTGGTCTTAACCCCTTGATATGAGCAGTGTATTACGTGATGGAAAAATGGATCAAACCAGCAATGGAAGCAATATGGACAATCACAATACATTATTTTAAATTTTTCTACATCGTAAATGCTATTTGCTGAAGTGAGACAACTCCCTTAAACATGATCAATTAGTATTACATTGCATCAAACACAGTAAAAAAAATGTTAAAATAGAAATATTCATATAATAGTCAAGAATATCTCAAAATGTGGAGACAATAACAAAGCCATAAATAGCAAAAGTTATATCCAGGCTAGTTTTGCAGTAGGAGTGGAAGCTAGAGGAAAGAGACATAAAGCTAAAAGCCTTATATTCTCATTAGTGGCTTCATGTCGAGTTTTGCTTAGGGTACTTTCACACTAGCGTTTTGGATTCCGATTGTGAGATCCGTTTCAGGGCTCTCACAAATGGTCCAAAAAGGATCAGTTAAGCCCCAATGCATTATGAATGGATAAGGATCCGCTCAGAATGCATCAGTTACACTGGGTTCAGACCTGAGCGTTTTGAAGCCTAGCGTTTTGGTGCGTTCAAGACTGGCGTGTAGGCGCGTTTTTCAAGCGTTTTGGTAAATAGTGTAGGCGCGTTTGGCAGCGTTTATGTGATTGACTGCATAGTTGGCCAATGATCAATGATATAGTTTGGCCAATCTGAGTGCTTTAGAGGTGTGACATTCCATGGTGGCTGATTCAGCATGTTGCAAACTTTGTAAAGCAGCGCATCCATAGGCGCGTTTTACGCTGCACAAACGCCCGAACAACACGCCTATCGCGTTTCCCATTGAAGTCTATTGGAACCAAACGCTGGATAAACGCCCGAATTAACGCGAACATACTTGCCTATGCGTCGGACGTTTTAGGCGCCTCTGACGCGCATTAAAACGCGCAAGTGTGAACCACCTCCATTGGAATGCATGGTTCCTGTACTGTTGTGCGTTTTTGCGCGTTCGAAGCGGCGTTTTACGCGAAAGTGTGAACTGAGTGTTAGGCTCCGTTCGCTTCTTTTCTGTTTTGGAGGTGGACACCAAAGGCAGCATGCAGCATTTTGGTGTCCGTCTGAAGAGCGTGAACCTAACGGATCAGTTTTTGATTACAATGTAAGTCAATGGGGACGGATCCGTTTTCAATGACACAATATGGTGCATTTGAAAACGGATCCGTTCTCATTAACTTTCAATGTAATTCAAAATGGATCCGTCTTGGACTTTGTCATTTTTCTTTTAACTAATGCAAGCGGATCAGTTCTGAACGGATACAAACGTTTACATTATAGGTGTGGATCCGTCTGTGCAAATAAACAGACAGATCCGCACCAACGCTAAGTGTGAAAGTACCCTTATTTGTGGTGCAAATGTTCGAAAGTATTAAAACAACAGCTATTCATTTTTCATGTAAACATTATTATTTTATATGACAGTGTTCAGAAAATATATATGCAAGGTTTAAAAGGTTTTCTTTCATTAGTTTATAAAACACTGATCAAGGCAGTTACTTCTACATTCATGTGTTTACAGAGAAGTATTGACTGTGATTGATGTGAAACATGTTTGGTGTAATTTAATGGACACATGGGTCAAAAAGATTATGCCAGGTTAGGGACTAAATGTAGGTGAAGGCTGCCCAATCAAACAATACTTTGAGCAGTACTTTACAAAGTAAAAATAGCGTATAAAAGACTCTTCTGGCAACAACACAAGTTTTTGCTGCTAGTTGGAGCTGATTTTACATTTCATGTTTAGCTCAACAAAAACAAAAATACCTTCCATGAACATTGCAAGTATTGCCATATAGCTGCAGGATACATATCAAGACTCAAAAGGTTTTCAGGTGTTTTTCTTTTTCCTGGAAATCACTAAGGCATTTCTACAAAAAAGCTTCCCCTTAATTATTTGTAGGAACAGCAGGTTACAATGAACATGCACAAAAGAGCTGATTAACACTTGCACTTATCTTAGAAAAGTTATATTTCACAGCCTATTTTTAAGCCATTATTAAACTAGAATACACAATGATATGTGATTTATAGCCACATGTTCACTTCATATAATTTCTAGAACATATTATTTAGATAAGCTATGACAAACAGTTCAAGTCAAATTGTTCTTTACTGTTATGTGCAGCTCCAAAAGTGTAGATTGTGTGAAATAGTGATCCTCTCAGTACTTTCCTGGACTATCAGTATGGGAATTTGGAGCTGCAAAGTTAAATATAAAAAAGTTAAAATATAATGTGGGTGGCATTTGTTCTTCTATTATACTTTGCTAATATTATGTGTGAAACAAAGTGTTGAGTAAAACAAAGTGGACAAGGAGGACTTAGATCAGAATTTCAAGGAAAATTTGATTCACCACAAATCAGAATTTCATTTTTTTCCCTGAAATGGGGTAAACAATAAAAAAATAATACTAACCTCATCAGTTTGATCACGAAGACCCCACCACCACCATCTTGATTAAAGATCCCGCAAAATCCTGTGCACAATTACTTATGGCGTCGCCATGCAGCCTGATTTGCTTGATCTTCAATCAAGATGACAGTGTCGGGTCTTCGCGATCAAATGCATGAGGTATGATTACATTTTTTATTATAAACTTCGATATTAAAGTCAGATGCTGCAATCAGCGATGAACGTATCTGAGCTGTACAATGACAGACAGCCGAATCAAATTTTAAAGAACTTCGCTCAACACTAATTATGTATATTCTATACAATTGCATCTTTTCTAACTAGATGAAGGAAGCTTCAAGGATACCAAGAGTCCTGTATTCATATTGAATTTGAGATGAGAAAATCAGTTCGTGTTGAACAGGGTTTGTTACAAACTTCCCAAAATTTTGTCTGGCAGATGAGCCCAAAGCTTTTCAGGTAAGTCTCTGATGAATTCAGTAAAATGGCGAGCAGCATCATTTTAATGCACATGTGAGCAGGAAAATGCACTAGGGAAGATGAAGAGGGATGCTCACATAATCCTAAGAGTAAGTGGGGGCTTGCACTGATTGGCTCATAGGCCAACAGACATCCTAGATAAGCCAATCAGTGCTGCAGCAGGCAAGGAGATACCCTTGCAGAATTAGCAGAAGATCAAACAATCTTAGGGACAATGTACAGTCATAATCAAGCTTCTATTCTATTGTGAGGGACAGTGAAGGGAAAGGCTAGAAAGAAGAAGAATTGTGTAAAATAGGAAAAGGCAGGGTAAGCTTTCAGCAAGGGAGTGAGAGGTGAGGAGATAAGGCTAGGTGTGCATGGCAGTGCCTCCTAGCTGCAATTACTGCCTTATAACACAGCTGCAGCTCCTGTAGAACCTCAAAAGCAGCCACATTTTTGTGTTTTTGTTTTTGTTTTGTTTTTGTGTGAAAGATGAAATCTGTACAACACATTTTCTACCATCCAGACGATAGATGGCATTTGAAATCTCAGTGAAAACACCTGAAATACTTGTTCAAAATGTGTGACAGGGCATTTCCAGACCAATCAAATGTATAAATCTGAAAGTGTCGGCCCTTTAACCCTTATAGGACGCATGAGCGTACCTGTACGTCATGGTTTCCGAGTCCTAAGGACCCATGATGTACAGGTACATCATGAGTAGTTCCGATCACTGCTGCTCAGCCGGCAGTGATCGGAACAAGGTACCTGCTGAAATCATTCAGCAGGTACCTTGTTACAATGCCTCTTGTGACCCCCCCATATCGGCGATCGCTGCTAACCGCAGGTCAATTCAGACCTGCGGTTTGCAGCGCTTTGTGCGATCTCTGATCCCTGCGGTCAGTGACCGCGGGGATCAGAGGGTTAATGCCCCCAAAGTAAAAAAACACATATCACTGTATAAAAAAAAAATAAAAAAAAAATACACTACACATATTAGGTATCGCCGCGTCCGTAAAAATCTGCTCTATAAAAATATCACATGACTGAACTCGTCAGGTGAACGCCATAAAAAAAAAAACCCCAAAAATGGTGTAAATAAGCCATTTTATAGCAACTTACATCACTAAAAGTGTAATACAAAGCGATCAAAAAAGCGTATGCCTCCCAAAATAGTACCAATCAAACCGCCATCTCATCCCACAAAAATGAGCCCTACCTAAAACAATTGGCCAAAAAATAAAAAAAACTATGCTTCTCAGACTAAAACATAATTTTTTTTGTTTCAAAAATGCTTTTTAGTGTTAAATGTAAAAAAAAACTAAAAAGTAGACATATTGGGTATCTCCACGTCCGTAAGAATCTGCTCTATAAAAATATCACCTGACCTAACCCCTCAAGTAAAAAGTGAAAAAAAAATTAATAAAAACTTTGTCAAAAAGCCATTTTTTGTCACCTTACATCACAAAAAGTGTAATAGCAAGCGATCAAAAAGTCATATGACCCCCAAATAGTGTCAATCTAACCTTCACCTCATCCCGCAAAAAAATGAGCCCCTACATAGGACAATCGCCCAAAAAAAAAAATATGTCTCTCAAACTATGGAGACACTAAAACATGATTTCTTTTGTTTTAAAAATGATATTATTGTGTAAAACTTATATAAATAAATAAAAAGTATACATATTAGGTATTGCCGCATCCGTCACAACCTGCTCTATAAAAATAACACATGACCTAACCCCTCAGCTGAACACATCAAAAAATAATAATAAATACAGTGTCAAAAGCCATTTTTGTCACCATACATCACAAAAGTGTAATAGCAAGCGACCAAAATGTCATATGCACCCCAAGATAGTGCCAATCAAACCGCCATTTCATCCCGCAAAAAATGAGCCCCTACATAAGACAGTCGCCCAAAATAAAAAAAATAAACTATGGCTTTAAGACACTAAAAATATTTTTTTCAAAAATGCTTTATTATGTAAAACTGAAACAAAAACCCTAAAAGTAGTCATATTTGGTATTGTCTCGTCCGTTACAACCTGCTCTATAGAAATAGCACACAATCTAACCTGTCAGTTCAACAATATAAATAGCAAAAATAAAAACGGTCCCAAAACAGCAATTTTTTTGCAAATTTCCCATTTAATCCATTTTTCCAGTAACAAAGCAAGGGTTAACAGCCAAACAAAACTCAATATTTATTGCCCTGATTTTCTTGTTTGCACAAACACCCCATATGTGGTTGTAAACTGCTGTATGGCCAAACGGCAGGGCACAGAAGGAAGGGAACGCCATATGGTTATTGGAAGGCAGATTTTGCTGGACTGGTCTTTTGACACTATGTCCCATTTGAAGCCCCCTGATGCACCCCTACAGTAGAAACTCCAAAAAGTGACCCCATTTTGGAAACTACGGGATAAGGTGTCAGTTTTGTTGGTACTATTTTAGGGTAAATATGATTTTTGGTTGCTCTATATTACACTTTTTTTGAGACAAGGTAACAAAAAATAGAAATTCTGAAATTTCATCTCCATTTGCCAATAACTTTTGAGAAACACCTAAAGGGTTAACAAAGTTTGTAAAACTGGTTTTCAATACCTTGAAGGGTGTAGTTTCTTACATGGAGTCACTTTTATGGAGTTTTTACTCTAGGGGTGCATCGGGGGGCTTCAAATGGGACATGGTGTAAAAAAACCAGCCCAGCAAAATCCGCGTTCTAAAAACCATATGGTGTTCCTTTCCTTCTGCGCCCTGCAGTTTGGCCATACAGCAGTTTACGACCACATATTGGGTGTTCTTCCAAACTACAGAATCGGGGGAATAAATATTAAGATTTGTTTGGCTGTTAACCCTTGCTTTGTTACTGGAAAAAATGGATTAAAATGGAAAAATTTAAAAAAAAAATCGAAATTCTGAAATTTTATCTCCATTTGCCATTAACTGTTGTGGAAAAGGGTTAATTACGTTTGTAAAATCAGTTTTGAATACCTTAAGGGGTGTTGTTTCTAGAATGGGGTAATTTTTGGGTGGTTTCTATTATGTAAGCCTCACAAAGTGACTTCAGACCTGGACTGGTCCCTAAAAAGTGTTTTTTTTTTTTCTTCTAAACTTCTAAGCCTTGTAGCGTCCCCAAAAATGAAATAGCATTCCCAAAATGATCGATACATGAAGTAGACATATGGGGAATGTAAATCAATAACTTTTTTGGTGGTATTACTATGTATTATAGAAGTAGAGAAGTTGAAACTTGGAAAATTGCAAATTTTTCAAACTTTTTGGTAAATTTTGTATTTTTTATAAATAAAAATGAAATTTTTCGACTTTATTTTACCACTGTTATGAAGTACAATATGTGACGAAAAACAATCTCAGAATGGCCTGGATAAGAAAAAGCGTTTTAAAGTTATCACCACATAAATTGACACAAGGGGAGTTGCAGAGAGTGACGAGGAGAAAGCAAAGCTGTTAAATATTTTTCTCCAATGTATTCACTGAGGAAAATAAACTGTCAGATGAAATGCTGAATGTAAAAATAAATCCCCCTTTAAAAGTGTCCTGTCTGACCCAAGAAGAAGTACAACAGCGACTTAAAAAGATTAAAATAGACAAATCACCAGGGCCGGATGGCATACACCCCCGTATCCTAAGGAATTAAGTAATGTCATAGCCAGAACCTTATTTCTGATATTTGCGGACTCTTTACTGACAGGGAATGTTCCACAGGATTGGCGCATAGCAAATGTGGTGCCAATAATAAAAAGGGTCCAAAAACAGAGCCCGGAAACTATAGGCCTGTAAGTTTAACATCTGTTGTGGGGAAACTGAGAGATGCTATCTTAGAGGATCTCAACGGAAATAAGCAAATAACGCCATATCAACATGGCTTCATGAGGAATCGGTCATGCCAAACAAATGTAATCAGTTTCTATGAGGAGGTAAGGTCAAGACTTGACAGCAGCGAATCAATGGATGTCAGTATATCTGGACTTCTTCAAAGTATTTGACACTGTACCACATAAAAAGTTAGTATATAAAATGAGGATGCTCAGACTGGGAGAAAATGTCTGTAAGTGGGTAAGTAACTGGCTGAGTGACAGAAAACAGAGGGTGGTTATTAACAGTACAGACTCAGATTGGGCAACTGTCAATAGTGGGGTACCTCAGGGGTCAGTACTGGGCCCTATTCTTTTCAATATATGTATTAATGATCTTGTAGAAGGCTTGCATAGTAAAATAGAAATATTTGCAGATGACACTAAAACTGTGTAAAGTAATTAACACTGATGAGGACAATATACTGCTACAGATGGATCTGGATAGATTGGAGGCTTGGGCAGATAAGTGGCAGATGAGATTTAACACTGACAAATGTAAAGTTATGCACATGGGAAGGAATAATAAAAGTCACCCGTACATACTAAATTGTAAAACACTCGGTAACACTGACATGGAAAAGGATCTAGGAATTTTAATAAACAGCAAACTAAGCTGCAAAAACCAGTGTCAGACAGCTGCCGCCAAGGCCGATAAGATAATGGGTTGCATTAAAGGGGCATAGACGCCCGTGATGAGAACATAGTCCTACCACTTTACAAATCGCTAGTCAGACCACACATGGAGTACTGTGTACAGTTCTGGGCTACTGTGAACAAGGCAGACATAGCAGAGCTGGAGAGGGTTCAGAGGAGGGCAACTAAAGTAATAACTGGAATGGGGCAACTACAATACCCTGAAAGATTATCAAAATTAGGGTTATTTACTTTAGAAAAAAGACGACTGAGGGGAGATCTAATAACTATGTATACCTATATCAGGGGTCAGTACAGAGATCTCTCCCATCATCTATTTATCCCCAGGACTGTCACTGTGACGAGAGGACATCCTCTGCGTCTGGAGGAAAGAAGGTTTGTACACAAACATAGAAGAGGATTCTTTACAGTAAGAGCAGTGTGACTTTAAAACTCTTTACCTGAGGAGGTGGTGATGGTGAGTACAATAAAGGAATTCAAGAGGGGCCTGGATGTACTTTCTGGAGTGTAATAATATTACAGGCTGTAGCTACTAAAGATGGGTCGTTGATCAAGGGAGTTATTCTGATTGCCTGATTGGAGGTCGGGAATGAATTTTTACTCCCTTTAAGTGGTCAGAAAATTGGCTTCTACCTCACAGTTGTTTTTTTTTGCTTTCCTCTGGATCAGCTAGCAGGATGACAGGCTGAACTGGATGGACAGATGTCTTTTTCAGCCTTATGTACTATAAAGTACAAATGCTGATTAGCCGCCACGCTAATCAGCAAATCGGTGACTGCGTGTGTGGTGGGCTGCTGCTAACGGAAGCCAACCACCTACCAAAGGGGGCTCTAAACTAACCTAAATCCTAACGAGTCAATACTTCAGTGAAAAAAAAAAGTGACAGTTTACACTGATCACTTTTTTCCCTTTCACTAGTGCGATTGACAGGTGATTAAAAGGGTGATCAAGGGTTAATTGGGGTGATGGGGTGATCTGAGCTAAATATGTAGTGCGGTGTACTTATTAGTCACATGTGCTCTCTGCAGGGTCAAACCGACGCGAGCGACCCAGCACAGAGTACAGAAGCTATTTAACACATTATATTTATAAATATAATGTTTAGATGGCTTGTGATTTTTTTTTAAAAACTCATTAGCCTGCCAGCCTGATCATTGGCTGGCAGGCTGATGACCAACTCTTCTGAAACCTTGCCGCTGCAAGCGTATTGAGCAAGATGACTCGCCGATGCGCCGACTCCAGAGAAAGAGGACCGAACGCATCCGTGCATTATGCGGTCCTGAGGAATTAACTGATGATCTCATCCTCTGGATAGATCATCAGCATCTGATCAGTGGGGGTCCGACACCCAGGACCCCTGCCAATCAGCTGCTTGAGAGGCAGCTGCAGCGGCGAGCGCAGCGCTGCCTTCTCGCTGTTTACTGCAGGAGCAGTGACATCACGACTAGTATCACTGGCCTTGAGGGATTAAGCTCTGTCCACTTGAATGAAGCTTAGCCCCGCCCCAGGCAAATGATATTAGCTCGCTAACGCCACTGCACCTGCGGTAAACAGCGAGAAGGCTCCAGGGCGCTACTGCAAGCGGCTGCTCTTCAAACAGCGTGATCGGGCGGGAGTCTCGGTGTCGGACCCCGCCGATCAGATCCTGATTATCTATCCAGAGGATAGATCATCAGTTTAAATAAACTGCAGAACCCCTTTAAGGAGTTGACCCTCTTAATGAGGTTGTCTCACTTCACTAAATGACATTTATAATGTACTAGCAGGCTTTGCACAGGTCTAATCCATCTATTTAATTTAATGTTTGTTTGTGTCGTTAAAAGAGAGGCAGTATCCCCTATAACAGTGACATCTACAGTACCCCGCCCCTTAACAGTGACCTCCACACTCCCCACCCTTAACACTGACCCCTACAATGCCCGCCTCCTTAAAATGGGACCTGCACAGCAGCCCACCCTTAACTTTGACATTCACAGCAGCCTGCCCTTAACACTGACCATAAGTTAAGCAGTCCCCTTACCAGGGACGCCCACTCACTCCAGGTCCCCTAACAGAGACCCACAGCGACTCCCCTTTTAACAGTGACTGCCACAGTACCCCGCTCCCTTAACAGTGACCTCACAGTACCCCGCTTCCTCTCAATAGTGGTCTTCACAGTCACCTCCCCTTAACAGTGACCTCCACAGTGCCTGCCCTTTTAACAGTGACTCCCACTCGCGTGCCTGAGCCCTTAACATCAATATCCACAGCTCCCTTCCTTCAGCAGTGACCTCCACAGCGGCCGACCTTACAGTGATAGCACCTACAGTACCCCCTCTCGCCTTTTAACAGTGATTTCCACAATAACCTCGCCTCTCTGATAGCACAGTGACCTCCGCAGCAGCTGCCCCTTTAATAGTGACCCTCCACAGTCCCCCCTCCCCCTTAACAGGGCAACCTCCACAGCACTTACCCTTTTACAAAGTGACCTCCAGCGCGGTCAGTCTTTTATTTGTGACCTCCACAGTACCCCCCGCCTCAAGCACAGTGATTTCCAAAGCAATAACCCACTCCCTTAAGACAGCGACTCCTCAGCAGGAGCTCCTTTCCTTAAAATGTCACCTCCACAACACCCCGCCCCTTTACAGTGACTTCTGCAGCACCCTGCCCCCTAACACTGACCATCCCTTAACTGTGACCTCCACCGTTCCTCTGCCCCTTTAACAGAGACCTCCACAGGTTCCTGCGCATTTAACAGTGACGTCCACAGCATCCCGCCCCTTTAACAGTGACCTGCACAGTGGCCGCCCCTTTATTAGTGACCTCCACAGTACCCCATCTCCTTAACAGGGATTTCCAGCACCCTGCCCCCTTAACAGTGGCCTCTACAGAAATCTGCCCTTAACATTGACCACCATAGCGGATCATCCCCTTAACTGTGACCTCTACAGCAGCCTGCCCTTAATTGTGACCTCCACAGCTCTGCTCCTTAACAGTGTCATCCACTGCACCGTGCCCTTTAAAGCTGAGCCATAGCAGTGAAGAAAAATGGCTGGGTTGTTATAGAAATCTGTGTAAAACTGGGTGTATGTGGAGACTAAGGGTCATGTGACTGTGTGTATGGCAGTTGGGATATGAGGAGAAAGACCTGCAGGCTTCTATTGGCTAATGCAGTGATGCCCAACCCACGGCCCGTGTGCCAAATCCGGCCCGTGAAGCTGTGTCATACTCCCCGTGCGACTCCCTGGAAAAAGTCTAGGCGTACTAATACGCCTTAGGGTACTTTGACACTTGCGTGCATGGCTATCCAGCAGGCTGTACCCGTGTGCTGCCGCTCCGTCCTTATTGACTATAATGGGGGTGGGGCGGAGCTATGGCGCAGCACAGCAGTGATCGCCGGATTAAAAATTTTGGACATGCAGTACTTTTAGTCTGTGGATATCTGTCCGTGCACTGCTGTGCTGCGCCATAGCTCCACTCATCCGCCCCATTATGATCAATGGGGATGGAGCGGCAGCACGGCAGCACACAGTTACTTGCAGCATGGCAGATCTGGCGGGCCGTTCACACTCCGCCGTAACAGCCTGCCGTATAGCCATGCCGCAAGTGTCAAAGTACCCTTAGACTTTTCCCCCACATTCATCAGAGCAGTGTAAGAGGGTGCAAGGTGTTGTTTTTGATAGCAGGTACGTGTCACCGAGGCTGCTGGCCTCGGTGAGGTAAGAGCCGGGTTTTGGTCTGCAGCAGCTAGTGCTGCTCTGTTAAATAGCATGGCTGCAAAGCCGATCCGGGCCGGCTCTTACTGGGAGCAGCTAAAGAGTAGGGTGGGTGGCTGCTCCCACGGTCCAGTCCATGTTTTGGGGCTGGGTATAAACGCAGCCAGCAGCTGTGTCTGGGTGTGTGATTATCCTGGAGCCTGCAAACAGGGCTGAGGAATTCTCTGTCCTGGAGGAAGGAGCTCCAGCAAGGTGGTGTTGCCCTGCGACCTGAAGGTGGAATCGCCTGCGGCTGAGCCGACTGCTAGGTGTGAACCCGCACCTAAACCACCCAAGGTGACTGGACCGTGTGTTGGCCTGTTTTTGGTTTTGCCACATGATTTCTGTTGTGTATGAACTGTCACCAAGAGACTGTTTTCATTTCTGGTGTGCAAGTGTGAATAAAACACTGTTTGATGCACAATCTGGACTCCTTGTTTTGCCTCTAAACTGCACCCGCACCGCTGTCTACCAGAGCGACTCCCACATTTGGTGTCGGATGCGGGCATGCGCAGTGAGGCTGGCGTGAACGCCGAACTTTGTTTTGCTGGGCAAAAGTGAATGTCCTATATTAAGCCTGGCAAAGTTGCAGCCTGTGATCCCCGACAAAATGGAGGCGGCTGTGAAAGCCCTCATAGAGGCTAACGTGCAGCAGCGGGAGACCAACCAGCTACTGCTACAGCACGTGATGGCGTTGCAAGCGGCAGGAGCGTCCCACCGCGTCCACGATGCCCGGAAAGCTGTCCGCACTGCGATCCCTAAGATGACCCCCTCGGATGATGTTGAGACCTATCTGGCGGTGTTCGAGAAGGTGGCCGTGAGGGAGAAATTACCCCGAGAACAGTGGGCAGAGGTCATCGCTCCGTTCCTAGCGTCTGGACCCCAGCAAGTATTTTTGACCTCCCAGGTGACCAAGCAGCTGACTACCCGACTGTGAAAGGTGAGATCCTGGCAAGACTGGGGGTGAATGTTTTGGTCCGGGCCCAGCGGGTGCATCAGTGGGAGTTTAACCCGGCTGAACCCGCCCGGCCACAATACTATGACTTGCTACAACGGTTGCAAAAATGGCTGCAGCCAGACATACTGACTCCCACTGCTATGCTCGACCGTCTGTTAGCCGATGTCTTCTGGAGGGCTTTGCCTTACCCTCTCCAGCACTGGATCGGCCAGGTATCGCCACCAATGCCCTGGAGATGGTCGACCTGGTGGAGCGGTACGAGGCCACCAGAAACCTGCAGGGAGTCTTGCTGGGAAGGGTCAGTTAAACCCCGGAGGCCTCTGCCCCAGTTCCAACGTCCGGCGACAGAGCGGCCTGCACGGAATATACCCCCTGCGAGCCCGCCTCCCGTGGTATGCTGGAGGTGTCAGGAGCCAGGCCACATCAGGGCCGACTGTCCGCATCGGGATGAGCTGATGGAGGTGAACTACGAGGGTCGCCACTCCTTGTATGCACGGAAGCTGTGCGCAACTGGCACCCGTGAGGTGCAAGACCATAACCACCTGTGTCAGGTAGAGGTGGGAGATTCGCTGGCGGTGGCTCTGCTGGACTCCGGGAGTTTAGTCTCCCTGGTAAGGGCTGCCCTTGTACGGCCTGCGGAGTATACTGGCCGTAAGTCGGGGTCCTGTGCATCCACGGAGACCTGAAAGACTACCCCACTGCACTAGTGACTTTGTCCACAGCGGCTGGTAGGTGGACCCACGAGGTGGCTGTCGCTACTACACTCCCACACGAACTAATACTTGGGAGGGACTTCCCGGTTTTCCGGCGCTGTGGCCGGCAATAAAGGTATCTGAGGGACCCGAGACAGGGTGACCCTAGCAGAGTGGCCTGATACCGCTGGAAGGCCAGAACCCTGGGAGCCCGAGTCTGAAGGGCCGGCGGTAGGGGTGACCACTGCTCCGGCGGTAGAGGGGAAACAACCCCACTGAGTGTAATGGTGGGAGACACGGAGGACTTGCCACCGGGACCTGAGTTGGCAGACCTCAATGTCTCCGGGAAAATTTTGGGACCGCACAACACCGGGACCAAACCCTAACCAGGGCCTGGGAGAATGTGCTGGAAATTGATGGTAAACCCCAGAAACCAGGGGCTGAATTAATGTTCCCACGATTTATTGTTCTACAGGATATGTTGTATCGGGTGAACCAAGTCCGAGGTGAACCTGTTGAACAGTTGGTGGTGCCCACAGCGTATCGCAAGCTTGTCATGGAGCTTGCCCACCAACATGTTCTTGGGGGACACCTGGGGTGGCAGAAAACCCAGGACCGCATACTGCAGCGGTTTTATTGGCCCGGTGTGTTCAAGGAGGTAGAAGATTATTGTAAGTCCTGTCCAACCTGTCAGATAACTAGCCCCCAGCCTCATTTCCGTAGTCCTCTGGTACCTCTGCCAATTATTGAAGTACCGTTTGAGCGAATCGCTATGGATTTAATTGGGCCTGTACCAAAGTCTGCCAGGGGCCACCAACACATTCTGGTAGTTCTCGACTATGCCACTCGGTATCCGGAGGCGGTGCCTCTGCGACATACCTCAGCTAGGCTCATTGCCAAAGAGTTAATGGAGATGTTTTCCCGTGTGGGCCTGCCAAAAGAGGTTCTGACAGACCAAGGGACCCCTTTATGTCCAAAGTAATGAAGGAACTGTGTAAATTGTTGCGTATAAAGCAGTTACGGACGTCCGTTTACCATCCGCAAACAGACGGTCTTGTTGAGAGGTTTAACCAAACTCTAAAAATATGTTAAAAGGGTGGTGTCTAGAGATGGGAAGGACTGGGACCTGCTTCTGCCCTATCTCATGTTCGCAGTGCGAGAGGTACCCCAGGCCTCTACTGGGTTCTCGCCCTTCGAACTGCTTTATGGCAGACACCCTCGGGGCCTGTTGGATATCGCCAAGGAAGCATGGGAACAACAGCCTGTCCCCCACAAAGTGTCATTGAGTATGTCACCCAGATGCAGGAACGGATAGAAAGGGTGTTGCCGCTGGTCCGGGAGCATATGGAGGCAGCGCAACAAGCCCAGAGTAGGGTGTATAATCGTCAGGCTCGGGTGCGGGGCTTCCATCCGGGAGATCGGGTTTTGGTTCTGGTACCCACCCTTGACAGCAAGTTCCTAGCTAGGTGGCAGGGCCCCTATGAGGTGATCGAGAAGGTAGGGAAGTAAATTACAAAGTACACCAGCCAGGGCGGCGCAAGCCGGAGCAGGTGTACCACGTGAATTTACTTAAGCCGTGGAAAGATAGGGACACAGCCGACGACCACAGCCCCCGGCCAGGGCTTCTAGGTGAAAGGGTCCAGCCCCACAGTTCGAGGCCTGTGAAGCAGTAACCACAGTAAAATTGCAGACAGCCTGTCTTCCAAACAAGTTCAGGAAGTCAGGGAGTTCATCAGTCGGAACACGGATGTGTTCTCGGACCTCCCTGGCCGCACGTCTCTCATCCAACATGACATTGTCACTGAGCCTCAGGCCAAGATCCGGTTAAAACCATACCGGGTACCCGAGGCTCGGCGACGGGCCATCGCGGAGGAAGTACAGTTAATGTTGAAGCTCGATGTCATTGAGGAGTCGAAAAGTGAGTGGGCCAGTCCCATAGTCCTAATACCCAAGCCGGATGGGACGTTGCGGTTCTGCAACGACTTTCATAAGTTAAATGAAGTATCCAAGTTTGACGCGTATCCCATGCCCCGAGTAGACGAGCTGGTTGAAAGTTTAGGACAAGCCCGTTATTTTTCTGTGCTGGACCTCACTAAAGGGTACTGGCAGGTACCCTTAACGGAGTCGGCTAAGGAAAAACCGCATTTGTTACCCCGCAGGGCCTGTATCACTACAAGGTGTTACCCTTTGGCCTGCATGGCGCCCCGCCACTTTCCAAAGGTTAATGGACATAGTGCTGCGACCACATCGTCGGTACGCCTCGGCCTACTTAGATGATGTAGTCATCCACAGCACCGACTGGGAAAGCCATTTACCCAAGGTGCAGGCGGTAGTGGATGCCCTGAGGAAAGCCGGACTGACCGCTAACCCAAAGAAGTGCTCCATAGGGTTAGAGGAGACAAAATATCTGGGATATGTAATTGGGCGGGAGTCATCAAACCTCAGGTAACCAAGGTAGAGGCCATTCGTAACTGGCCCTGACCGGTCACCACCAGGCAGGTAAAGTCGTTCCTGGGGATTGTAGGTTACTACATGAGGTTTGTGCCCCACTTTGCCACAATAGCAGCGCCGTTGACAGACCTCTTGAAGGGGCGAAAGTCTGGGAGGGTTAGCTGGAGTGAGAAGGCGGAGGAGGCTTTCGCCGCGTTGAAGTCGGCCCTGTGTGGGTCCCCGGTTTTGGTGACACCCGACTTCAACAAGGAGTTTGTCGTACAGACCGACGCCTCGGAGGTAGGCCTCGGTGCGGTACTGTCTCAGGAGGTCAACGGGGAAGAACATCCCGTTGTCTTCCTGAGCCGTAAGCTCAATCCCGCCCGAGTCCAGATATAGTATAGTGGAGAGGGAGTGCCTGGCTATCAAGTGGGCACTCGAATCTCTCCGCTACTACTTGTTAGGGAGGAGGTTCCGTCTGGTGACCGACCATTCCCCCTCAAATGGATGAGTCAGGCCAAGGAGAGGAATGCTCGGGTCACCAGGTGGTTCCTATCTCTTCAGAATTTCAAATTCTTCGTGGAACACAGGGCAGGCCGCTTGCAGGGCAACGCAGATGCCCTGTCCCGCGTCCACTGCCTCACGTGTGTTCACCCCCTCAGGGTTGAACAAAGGGGGTGTCTAAGAGGGTGCAAGGTGTTGTTTTTGATAGCAGGTACGTGTCACCGAGGTTGCTGGCCTCGGTGAGGTAAGAGCCGGGTTTTTGGTCTGCAGCAGCTAGTGCTGCTCTGTTAAATAGCATGGCTGCAAAGCCGATCCGGGCCGGCTCTTACTGGGAGCAGCTAAAGAGTAGGGTGGGTGGCTGCTCCCCACGGTCCAGTCCATGTGTTGGGGCTGGGTATAAAATGCAGCCAGCAGCTGTGTCTGGGTGTGTGATTATCCTGGAGCCTGCAAACAGGGCTGAGGAATTCTCTGTCCTGGAGGAAGGAGCTCAGCAAGGTGGTGTTGCCCTGCGACCTGAAGGTGGAATCGCCTGCGGCTGAGCCGACTGCTAGGTGTGAACCCGCACCTAAACCACCCAAGGTGACTGGACCGTGTGTTGGCCTGTTTTTGGTTTCGCCACATGATTTCTGTTGTGTATGAACTGTCACCAAGAGACTGTTTTCATTTCTGGTGTGCAAGTGTGAATAAAACACTGTTTGATGCACAATCTGGACTCCTTGTTTTGCCTCTAAACTGCACCCGCACCGCTGTCTACCAGAGCGACTCCCCACAGCAGTGAGCGCTATGAACAGCACAGGCAGCGCACTGATGCTGACTGTGCCTGACATAACCAAGAGCAAAGCTTCTTACAGCAAGGAGCTTTTATATTGGTTGGTATAGGCACGTGCCAGAGCAATACCATGCCCTGCAGCAGGGGAAGCAGGTGGGAGCTAGAAGGAGAAGGGGCCGGCTCCCGTGGTGGCTGTTGTAAGGAGAGCAGGGCGCACTGCCCGAGGACCTTGGGAAACATGACAGGGTAAGGAGCCGTGGACTCATGTGACTGGCACTCGGTGACCCTGCTCTCCCCTCCTCCTGTCACCCCACTAGTGACCCTGCTTCCCCCTCCTCCTGTCACCCCACTAGTGACTCTGCTCCCCCCTCCTCCTGTCACCCCACTAGTGACTCTGCTTCCCCCTCCTCCTGTCACCCCACTAGTTACCCTGCTCCCCCTCCTCCTGTCTACCCATTAGTGACCTTGTTTCCACTTCCTCCTGTCACTCCACTAGTGACCCTGCTCCCCCTACTCCTGTTATCCCATTAGTGACCCTACTCCCCCTCCTCCTGTCACCCCACTATTGACCCTGTTCCCCCATCCTCCTGTCACCCCACTAGTGACCCTGTTCCCCCATCCTCCTGTCACCCCACTAGTGACCCTGCTTCCCCCTCCTCCTGTCACCCTACTATTGAACCCTACTTTCCCTCCTCCTGTCACCCCACTAGTGATCCTGTTTCCTCTCCTCCTCCTGCCACCTCATAGTGACCCTGCTTCCCCCTCCTCCTGTCATCACCCCATTAGTGACCCTGCTCCCCCTCCTCCTTTCACCCCACTAATAACCCTGCTCCCCCTCCCCTGTCTCTCCACTAGTGACCCTGCTTCCCCCTCCTCCTGTCATTCCACTAGGGACCCTGCTCCCCCCTCCTCCTGTCACCCCACTAGTGACCCTGCTATCCCCTCCTCCTGTGAAATTGCTAGTGACCCTGCTCCCCCCTCCTCCTGTCACCCCACTAGTGACCCTGTTACCCCCTCCTCCTGTCACCCCACTAGTGACCCTGCTCCCCCTCCTCCTGTTACCCCAAATGTAATAAGCTGAAAATGCTCCACTAACTATGATGGGATCCGTTCAGGATCCTGTCTTTTTACCGGACACAAAAGAGCTGCATACAAGGCTTTTTTGTCTGGTCTTTCGACAGAATCTGCAACAGAAGCTCCAAACGCATCCTCCAAAGCAGATTTGAATGCCTATGTATTATGTATTTTAGTAATGCTCACACGTGCCCCCTCACAGTGTTTGCATTTCTTTCTGGCAACGCTACCTGGTTCTGGCATGCAAAATTTATACCATGTCTAGTGTGGCCCTCAGACGAAAAATGGTTGGGTACCACTGGATGAGCTAATGTAAGTCAAGTGATGGTGATATATTTGCATTTTTTGGGAATATATCAGGAACAGTACATGCTAGAGAGCTCAGACCGGGTCTAAAACCTACCCAGACTCCTGATGTACCTGTGTGGCAAATTTTGTGATTGTAAATGTGATGTTGTGGATTCCTTTAGTGGACATACATACATAAACTCTGCTTTATATATTATATAGAAAGTTAATACAAGGCACTTACTGATGAATTGAGATTGTTCATATTGCCTCCTTTGCTGGTTTAATTCATTTTTCCATCATGTTATGCACTGGGGTTACAACCACCCTGTAATCCAGGTAATCCAGCAGCGGTGGCCGTGCTTGCACACTATAGGAAAGTAGCCTCTCTGGTGGCCGGGACTTTAAGGCTGGGGACACACCTAGGCGTTTCTGAATCGCGCGTATGACGCGCATTTCACGCGCGTTTTGGATGCGCGTTTTGTAACTAAGAAACGCATGTCATACGAGCGATTCAGTGATTCTCCCTATGGCAACATTGTCCATAGGCGCGTTAAAACGCCCCAAAGAAGCTCATGTACTTGTTTAGGCGTTGGGCGTTTACAGCGCGTTCAAACGCGCTGTAAAACGCCCAAATGTGAACCATGCCCATAGGGATGCATGGCTTTTCACATGTTGAGCGTTTTCAGCGCGTTTGAACTCGCTGAAAAATGCTCCAGGTGTGTTCCCAGGGTAAGAGTGTGCTTAGGATGGCACTTTTTCCTATAGTGTGCAAACACAGCCACCTCTGCTGGACTGCAGGGTGGTCTTAACCCCTTGATATGAGCAGTGTATTACGTGATGGAAAAATGGATCAAACCAGCAATGGAAGCAATATGGACAATCACAATACATTATTTTAAATTTTTCTACATCGTAAATGCTATTTGCTGAAGTGAGACAACTCCCTTAAACATGATCAATTAGTATTACATTGCATCAAACACAGTAAAAAAAATGTTAAAATAGAAATATTCATATAATAGTCAAGAATATCTCAAAATGTGGAGACAATAACAAAGCCATAAATAGCAAAAGTTATATCCAGGCTAGTTTTGCAGTAGGAGTGGAAGCTAGAGGAAAGAGACATAAAGCTAAAAGCCTTATATTCTCATTAGTGGCTTCATGTCGAGTTTTGCTTAGGGTACTTTCACACTAGCGTTTTGGATTCCGATTGTGAGATCCGTTTCAGGGCTCTCACAAATGGTCCAAAAAGGATCAGTTAAGCCCCAATGCATTATGAATGGATAAGGATCCGCTCAGAATGCATCAGTTACACTGGGTTCAGACCTGAGCGTTTTGAAGCCTAGCGTTTTTGGTGCGTTCAAGACTGGCGTTTAGGCGCGTTTTTTCAAGCGTTTTGGTAAATAGTGTAGGCGCGTTTGACGCGCGTTTATGTGATTGACTGCATAGTTGGCCAATGATCAATGATATAGTTTGGCCAATCTGAGTGCTTTAGAGGTGTGACATTCCATGGTGGCTGATTCAGCATGTTGCAAACTTTGTAAAACGCGCATCCATAGGCGCGTTTTACGCTGCACAAACGCCCGAACAACACGCCTATCGCGTTTCCCATTGAAGTCTATTGGAACCAAACGCTGGATAAACGCCCGAATTAACGCGAACATACTTGCCTATGCGTCGGACGTTTTTAGGCGCCTACGAACGCGCATTAAAACGCGCAAGTGTGAACCACCTCCATTGGAATGCATGGTTCCTGTACTGTTGTGCGTTTTTTTGCGCGTTCGAAAGCGGCGTTTTACGCGAAAGTGTGAACTGAGTGTTAGGCTCCGTTCCGCTTCTTTTCTGTTTTGGAGGTGGACACCAAAAGGCAGCATGCAGCATTTTGGTGTCCGTCTGAAGAGGCGGAACCTAACGGATCAGTTTTTGATTACAATGTAAGTCAATGGGGACGGATCCGTTTTCAATGACACAATATGGTGCATTTGAAAACGGATCCGTTCCCCATTAACTTTCAATGTAATTCAAAATGGATCCGTCTTGGACTTTGTCATTTTTCTTTTAACTAATGCAAGCGGATCAGTTCTGAACGGATACAAACGTTTACATTATAGGTGTGGATCCGTCTGTGCAAATAAACAGACAGATCCGCACCAACGCTAAGTGTGAAAGTACCCTTATTTGTGGTGCAAATGTTCGAAAGTATTAAAACAACAGCTATTCATTTTTCATGTAAACATTATTATTTTATATGACAGTGTTCAGAAAATATATATGCAAGGTTTAAAAGGTTTTCTTTCATTAGTTTATAAAACACTGATCAAGGCAGTTACTTCTACATTCATGTGTTTACAGAGAAGTATTGACTGTGATTGATGTGAAACATGTTTGGTGTAATTTAATGGACACATGGGTCAAAAAGATTATGCCAGGTTAGGGACTAAATGTAGGTGAAGGCTGCCCAATCAAACAATACTTTGAGCAGTACTTTACAAAGTAAAAATAGCGTATAAAAGACTCTTCTGGCAACAACACAAGTTTTTGCTGCTAGTTGGAGCTGATTTTACATTTCATGTTTAGCTCAACAAAAACAAAAATACCTTCCATGAACATTGCAAGTATTGCCATATAGCTGCAGGATACATATCAAGACTCAAAAGGTTTTCAGGTGTTTTTCTTTTTCCTGGAAATCACTAAGGCATTTCTACAAAAAAGCTTCCCCTTAATTATTTGTAGGAACAGCAGGTTACAATGAACATGCACAAAAGAGCTGATTAACACTTGCACTTATCTTAGAAAAGTTATATTTCACAGCCTATTTTTAAGCCATTATTAAACTAGAATACACAATGATATGTGATTTATAGCCACATGTTCACTTCATATAATTTCTAGAACATATTATTTAGATAAGCTATGACAAACAGTTCAAGTCAAATTGTTCTTTACTGTTATGTGCAGCTCCAAAAAGTGTAGATTGTGTGAAATAGTGATCCTCTCAGTACTTTCCTGGACTATCAGTATGGGAATTTGGAGCTGCAAAGTTAAATATAAAAAAAGTTAAAATATAATGTGGGTGGCATTTGTTCTTCTATTATACTTTGCTAATATTATGTGTGAAACAAAGTGTTGAGTAAAACAAAGTGGACAAGGAGGACTTAGATCAGAATTTCAAGGAAAATTTGATTCACCACAAATCAGAATTTCATTTTTTTTCCCCTGAAATGGGGTAAACAATAAAAAAATAATACTAACCTCATCAGTTTGATCACGAAGACCCCACCACCACCATCTTGATTAAAGATCCCGCAAAATCCTGTGCACAATTACTTATGACGTCGCCATGCAGCCTGATTTGCTTGATCTTCAATCAAGATGACAGTGTCGGGGTCTTCGCGATCAAATGCATGAGGTATGATTACATTTTTTTTATTATAAACTTCGATATTAAAGTCAGATGCTGCAATCAGCGATGAACGTATCTGAGCTGTACAATGACAGACAGCCGAATCAAATTTTAAAGAACTTCGCTCAACACTAATTATGTATATTCTATACAATTGCATCTTTTCTAACTAGATGAAGGAAGCTTCAAGGATACCAAGAGTCCTGTATTCATATTGAATTTGAGATGAGAAAATCAGTTCGTGTTGAACAGGGTTTGTTACAAACTTCCCAAAATTTTGTCTGGCAGATGAGCCCAAAGCTTTTCAGGTAAGTCTCTGATGAATTCAGTAAAATGGCGAGCAGCATCATTTTAATGCACATGTGAGCAGGAAAATGCACTAGGGAAGATGAAGAGGGATGCTCACATAATCCTAAGAGTAAGTGGGGGCTTGCACTGATTGGCTCATAGGCCAACAGACATCCTAGATAAGCCAATCAGTGCTGCAGCAGGCAAGGAGATACCCTTGCAGAATTAGCAGAAGATCAAACAATCTTAGGGACAATGTACAGTCATAATCAAGCTTCTATTCTATTGTGAGGGACAGTGAAGGGAAAGGCTAGAAAGAAGAAGAATTGTGTAAAATAGGAAAAGGCAGGGTAAGCTTTCAGCAAGGGAGTGAGAGGTGAGGAGATAAGGCTAGGTGTGCATGGCAGTGCCTCCTAGCTGCAATTACTGCCTTATAACACAGCTGCAGCTCCTGTAGAACCTCAAAAGCAGCCACATTTTTGTGTTTTTGTTTTTGTTTTGTTTTTGTGTGAAAGATGAAATCTGTACAACACATTTTCTACCATCCAGACGATAGATGGCATTTGAAATCTCAGTGAAAACACCTGAAATACTTGTTCAAAATGTGTGACAGGGCATTTCCAGACCAATCAAATGTATAAATCTGAAAGTGTCGGCCCTTTAACCCTATAGGACGCATGACGTACCTGTACGTCATGGTTTCCGAGTCCTAAGGACCCATGATGTACAGGTACATCATGAGTAGTTCCGATCACTGCTGCTCAGCCGGCAGTGATCGGAACAAGGTACCTGCTGAAATCATTCAGCAGGTACCTTGTTACAATGCCTCTTGTGACCCCCATATCGGCGATCGCTGCTAACCGCAGGTCAATTCAGACCTGCGGTTTGCAGCGCTTAGTGCGATCTCTGATCCCTGCGGTCAGTGACCGCGGGGATCAGAAGGGTTAATGCCCCAAAGTAAAAAACACATATCACTGTATAAAAAAAATAAAAAAATACACTACACATATTAGGTATCGCCGCGTCCGTAAAAATCTGCTCTATAAAAATATCACATGACTGAACTCGTCAGGTGAACGCCATAAAAAAAAACCCCAAAAATGGTGTAAATAAGCCATTTTATAGCAACTTACATCACTAAAAGTGTAATACAAAGCGATCAAAAAGCGTATGCCTCCCAAAATAGTACCAATCAAACCGCCATCTCATCCCACAAAAATGAGCCCTACCTAAAACAATTGGTCAAAAATAAAAAAACTATGCTTCTCAGACTAAAACATAATTTTTTTGTTTCAAAAATGCTTTTAGTGTTAAATGTAAAAAAACTAAAAAGTAGACATATTGGGTATCTCCACGTCCGTAAGAATCTGCTCTATAAAAATATCACCTGACCTAACCCCTCAAGTAAAAAGTGAAAAAAAATTAATAAAAACTTTGTCAAAAAGCCATTTTTTGTCACCTTACATCACAAAAAGTGTAATAGCAAGCGATCAAAAAGTCATATGACCCCCAAATAGTGTCAATCTAACCTTCACCTCATCCCGCAAAAAATGAGCCCCTACATAGGACAATCGCCCAAAAAAAAAAATATGTCTCTCAAACTATGGAGACACTAAAACATGATTTCTTTTGTTTTAAAAATGATATTATTGTGTAAAACTTATATAAATAAATAAAAAGTATACATATTAGGTATTGCCGCATCCGTCACAACCTGCTCTATAAAAATAACACATGACCTAACCCCTCAGCTGAACACATCAAAAAATAATAATAAATACAGTGTCAAAAGCCATTTTTGTCACCATACATCACAAAAGTGTAATAGCAAGCGACCAAAATGTCATATGCACCCCAAGATAGTGCCAATCAAACCGCCATTTCATCCCGCAAAAAATGAGCCCCTACATAAGACAGTCGCCCAAAAAATAAAAAATAAACTATGGCTTTAAGACACTAAAAAATATTTTTTTCAAAAATGCTTTATTATGTAAAACTGAAACAAAAACCCTAAAAGTAGTCATATTTGGTATTGTCTCGTCCGTTACAACCTGCTCTATAGAAATAGCACACAATCTAACCTGTCAGTTCAACAATATAAATAGCAAAAATAAAAACGGTCCCAAAACAGCAATTTTTTTGCAAATTTCCCATTTTAATCCATTTTTCCAGTAACAAAGCAAGGGTTAACAGCCAAACAAAACTCAATATTTATTGCCCTGATTTTCTTGTTTGCACAAACACCCCATATGTGGTTGTAAACTGCTGTATGGCCAAACGGCAGGGCACAGAAGGAAGGGAACGCCATATGGTTATTGGAAGGCAGATTTTGCTGGACTGGTCTTTTGACACTATGTCCCATTTGAAGCCCCCTGATGCACCCCTACAGTAGAAACTCCAAAAAAGTGACCCCATTTTGGAAACTACGGGATAAGGTGTCAGTTTTGTTGGTACTATTTTAGGGTAAATATGATTTTTGGTTGCTCTATATTACACTTTTTTGAGACAAGGTAACAAAAATAGAAATTCTGAAATTTCATCTCCATTTGCCAATAACTTTTGAGAAACACCTAAAGGGTTAACAAAGTTTGTAAAACTGGTTTTCAATACCTTGAAGGGTGTAGTTTCTTACATGGAGTCACTTTTATGGAGTTTTTACTCTAGGGGTGCATCGGGGCTTCAAATGGGACATGGTGTAAAAAACCAGCCCAGCAAAATCCGCGTTCTAAAAACCATATGGTGTTCCTTTCCTTCTGCGCCCTGCAGTTTGGCCATACAGCAGTTTACTGACCACATATTGGGTGTTCTTCCAAACTACAGAATCGGGGAATAAATATTAAGATTTGTTTGGCTGTTAACCCTTGCTTTGTTACTGGAAAAAATGGATTAAAATGGAAAAATTTAAAAAAATCGAAATTCTGAAATTTTATCTCCATTTGCCATTAACTGTTGTGGAAAAGGGTTAATTACGTTTGTAAAATCAGTTTTGAATACCTTAAGGGGTGTTGTTTCTAGAATGGGGTAATTTTTGGGTGGTTTCTATTATGTAAGCCTCACAAAGTGACTTCAGACCTGGACTGGTCCCTAAAAAGTGTTTTTTTTTCTTCTAAACTTCTAAGCCTTGTAGCGTCCCCAAAAATGAAATAGCATTCCCAAAATGATCGATACATGAAGTAGACATATGGGGAATGTAAATCAATAACTTTTTTGGTGGTATTACTATGTATTATAGAAGTAGAGAAATTGAAACTTGGAAAATTGCAAATTTTTCAAACTTTTTGGTAAATTTTGTATTTTTTTATAAATAAAAATGAAATTTTTCGACTTTATTTTACCACTGTTATGAAGTACAATATGTGACGAAAAACAATCTCAGAATGGCCTGGATAAGAAAAAGCGTTTTAAAGTTATCACCACATAAATTGACACAAGGGGAGTTGCAGAGAGTGACGAGGAGAAAGCAAAGCTGTTAAATATTTTTTCTCCAATGTATTCACTGAGGAAAATAAACTGTCAGATGAAATGCTGAATGTAAAAATAAATCCCCCTTTAAAAGTGTCCTGTCTGACCCAAGAAGAAGTACAACAGCGACTTAAAAAGATTAAAATAGACAAATCACCAGGGCCGGATGGCATACACCCCGTATCCTAAGGGAATTAAGTAATGTCATAGCCAGAACCTTATTTCTGATATTTGCGGACTCTTTTCTGACAGGGAATGTTCCACAGGATTGGCGCATAGCAAATGTGGTGCCAATAATAAAAAGGGTCCAAAAACAGAGCCCGGAAACTATAGGCCTGTAAGTTTAACATCTGTTGTGGGGAAACTGAGAGATGCTATCTTAGAGGATCTCAACGGAAATAAGCAAATAACGCCATATCAACATGGCTTCATGAGGAATCGGTCATGCCAAACAAATGTAATCAGTTTCTATGAGGAGGTAAGGTCAAGACTTGACAGCAGCGAATCAATGGATGTCGTATATCTGGACTTCTTCAAAGTATTTGACACTGTACCACATAAAAAGTTAGTATATAAAATGAGGATGCTCAGACTGGGAGAAAATGTCTGTAAGTGGGTAAGTAACTGGCTGAGTGACAGAAAACAGAGGGTGGTTATTAACAGTACAGACTCAGATTGGGCAACTGTCAATAGTGGGGTACCTCAGGGGTCAGTACTGGGCCCTATTCTTTTCAATATATGTATTAATGATCTTGTAGAAGGCTTGCATAGTAAAATAGAAATATTTGCAGATGACACAAAACTGTGTAAAGTAATTAACACTGATGAGGACAATATACTGCTACAGATGGATCTGGATAGATTGGAGGCTTGGGCAGATAAGTGGCAGATGAGATTTAACACTGACAAATGTAAAGTTATGCACATGGGAAGGAATAATAAAAGTCACCCGTACATACTAAATTGTAAAACACTCGGTAACACTGACATGGAAAAGGATCTAGGAATTTTAATAAACAGCAAACTAAGCTGCAAAAACCAGTGTCAGACAGCTGCCGCCAAGGCCGATAAGATAATGGGTTGCATTAAAAGGGCATAGACGCCCGTGATGAGAACATAGTCCTACCACTTTACAAATCGCTAGTCAGACCACACATGGAGTACTGTGTACAGTTCTGGGCTACTGTGAACAAGGCAGACATAGCAGAGCTGGAGAGGGTTCAGAGGAGGGCAACTAAAGTAATAACTGGAATGGGGCAACTACAATACCCTGAAAGATTATCAAAATTAGGGTTATTTACTTTAGAAAAAAGACGACTGAGGGGAGATCTAATAACTATGTATACCTATATCAGGGGTCAGTACAGAGATCTCTCCCATCATCTATTTATCCCCAGGACTGTCACTGTGACGAGAGGACATCCTCTGCGTCTGGAGGAAAGAAGGTTTGTACACAAACATAGAAGAGGATTCTTTACAGTAAGAGCAGTGTGACTTTAAAACTCTTTACCTGAGGAGGTGGTGATGGTGAGTACAATAAAGGAATTCAAGAGGGGCCTGGATGTACTTTCTGGAGTGTAATAATATTACAGGCTGTAGCTACTAAAGATGGGTCGTTGATCAAGGGAGTTATTCTGATTGCCTGATTGGAGGTCGGGAATGAATTTTTACTCCCTTTAAGTGGTCGAAAATTGGCTTCTACCTCACAGTTGTTTTTTTTTGCTTTCCTCTGGATCAGCTAGCAGGATGACAGGCTGAACTGGATGGACAGATGTCTTTTTCAGCCTTATGTACTATGTTACTATGTTACTATGTATTTTTTTGAGGTTTGTGAAAATAGCATATAATAGTGTCTTACAATACAAAGAGTATAGGTTCAAACCTCTGGGTGATGATGTGAACTACTAGGCTGAAATTCATGTTGGTTCATTTTGCATCTTGAGACAGTTTAGACATTTTATCTTTTTTGGGTCTGTGAAAATAGCAATATACTGTATGTTTGTCTTACAATACAAAGGGTAGTGGCTTAAATCTCTGAGTGAAAATGTGAACTACTAGTCTGAAATCCATGATAGGGCATCTCCATACAGTTGAAATGTATTTATTTTTTGCTCGGGTTTGAGAAAATAGCATATATGTGTGTGTTACAGTACTGGGGGTAGCGGTTTAAATTTTCTAGTGAAAATGTGATCTACTAGGCCAAAATCCATGTTGGGGCATCTCCAGTCAGTTCAATTGTTTTGTTGACGGGTGGGGTGGTGGTGGGGGGGAGGGGTAGCTCAACATGTGTCTTACATTACAGAGGGTAGCGTTTTAAATCTCTAAGTAAAAATGTGAACTACTAATTTAAAAACAATGTCAGGGCATCTCCAGACTTTTTAAATTATTATTTTTTTGTTTGGCTTTTGGAAAATAGCATATACATGTGTCTGACAGTACAGAGGGTAGTAGTTTGAATCTCTGAGTAATAACGTGAACTACTAGGCCGAAATCCATGTCAGTGTCGGTTGGTGTGTGTGTGTGTGGGGAGAATAATCTCTTAGTAGGTTGACAGCTTGTGTTTTACACTACAGAAAGCTTTTTTTTCTGAAAATTTGAACACACAAAAAACAAGGAAGAACATTTTATTGCAACTACCTGTCTTTAAGATCCAGAAAACAGATTTGCAAACTGTTCCATACCTTGTATGACTATGTGCATTTAGGCCCAAAAATGTGAGAAATACGAATTGGTATTTCAGAATGAAAGAGCCAGAATGTGTGTAGTAGCAGCACTATCTGGCCAAAAGTAGTAGTGGTAGACCTCGTTTGTCCCTGGCTTTGGAAAGGCACAACATTATCAGTTTGGAGAAAGAGGATGAGATTGTACATTGGATGGCTCACTACTCCTCTCAGTCGCAATAGGATAAAGTGGAGGTGACCGTGCCGTGGAGTCTGGAGCAACAGCATTCCTCCTGCTCCTCCTCCTTGCAGCCACAGAGAACACTTTTACTGTAGTCTTCACTGGATGTGTCTTCACTGCCCCTTCCTACTGGGATGCCTTCCTTTTTCCTATGAAGTTGCAAGAAAACCCTACCATGCGTATGGCAGATATTCAAGAGAGTCTCCTTGTTGACCACTTGTGTGAGAGCAGTCAGCATTTGTACTGCCCTGAGGAAATTTTCATTATACAAATTTAGACAGCACTCCAAAGGATGTGATGCTTAGTGACTTTTATTCAGCCAGACATGTTACCAAATGTAGCAATGTTTCGGGTTAAATGAGAGCCCTTCATCAGGCAGAATTGTGTCCACAAGCGGGAAGAGCCTCCTACACTCTGGTCTGTCTGGTGCATACCCTGTTCCCTGATTCCATGGATTACAGGCCAGACAGACTAGAACATTGGTCCAAATTGGCATAGTACACTATTTCTTCTTTCTTGACAAGCATGCAGAGGGTTTACAGTGTGACAGGGGGCATGGTGACACCGAAACGGACCAAGTTTTCCTCCATGAGTGTCCAAGACATCACTTTTGTCACAATTAGAGATGAGCGAATTTCTAAAAATTTGATTCGGCCAGTTCACAGAATTTTCCGAAAAGATTTGATTCGATCCAAATTTATTAGTGGCGAATCACGTTAAAAACAGCTATTTCCTGACTGCAGAGGGCTTGTATAGTGGTGTAAAACACTGTGCCTTCCAGTAACACGCATAGGGAGTCTGCTTTGGTAGTGAAACAATACTGTGAGTCAGTATGGCACGCACATGACAGGCATCACTCTTAGAATCACTGCACACCTCACTTATTTGGGCAGTTACAGGGCCAAAACTTACCAAGTAACTCAAGTGTGAACTCAGCTTTACATGTCGATGTGAGCGCCAGGAATAAAGAACCGTGCAGAGGCCCAAGATCCTACTGTAGCGTGAAAGAGCACACTCCTTTTAGACCGTCGTCAGCTTATTCCACATAGATGTTTATAGAGCCTGTTAAATTAAATGCTTATACAAGTAGAGCCCCCTGACAGAGTTGAGAGGGTATAGGAAGAAGAGGACCGGCACTCGCGTGAATACACAATATTCGTGGATTTATTGCCGCATCGGAAGAGTTGACACATTTCGACTCACAATCCAGTCTTTATCAAACAGGTTAGTGTACAATAAACTGCGGAAATTTAAATATCCCGCCAGATCTGATGTCACAAAGATGACGTCAGGTAGTCAAGGAAACAGTATAAACAAACATAATCATTGGAGAACAGCAAAGAGGGAAGGGAAACAACTGCAGTAAATAGTAACATAATCACGTAACAGTAATTAAGCCTCACAAATAAAAAATATAAAAGACGTCTGATGTTATAGACGGGAGATGGTTGTTAAGGACCGTGGATAATCAATTGTACTGCACAGAGGAGAATGCGGACACAGTGATACATATATCTAACACTGGGTGAGTGGCATGACCGACATAATAGGGGATTTAACATCTAATAGGGGATACCAGCCATGTGGAGATGTATAGGCATGGTCAAGTGGATTAGATGTAGATTTCAAGTGGTTTTCTATAAAGAAAAAGAGAAGCGTTAGAGGTATTATAATGTATACGCAAGATATCATAGAAAGCTGCTGATCTCATAGTCACAATTCAATCCCTTTGGTTCAAGGGTTTGCAGTCTGTGTATCCAATAGGCTTCTCTTCTTTTAAGTGTTTTGATTCTATCACCACCCCTTCTTGGAGGTAATATTTGCTCAATAATTTAAAAACGGAGCTGTGATTCATTATGTCGACATTTACCAAAGTGGAAGGGTATTAGGAGTAGCAGCAAGCTCTTTTTTCTAATAGTAGATTTGTGCTTACAGAATCTGTCCTTCACTCGAGCGGATGTTTCCCCAACATGTACAAGTCCACACGGACATTTTAGGATATATACCACAAAATTGCTGTTGCAGGTGAAAAAAACTTTCATGGGGAATTTTTCTCCTGTATGTGGGTGGGTAAAGAATTCTCCCTTAATTACACTAGAGCAATGTATGCATAGTAGGCACGGGAAGGTGCCTTTTCTAGGAGTAGATAGCACTGTCTGACATTGACCAGTATTAATACTGCCGATGTTTGCTTCAATTACCCTGGGTTCAGACCTGAGCGTTCTTGAAACGCGCGTTTTACGTGCGTTTTTTGTCGCGCGTATTTCAGCGCGTTTTTTGCAAATAGGAAACGCGCATTCGTACGCGCGTTCTTGTGATTGACTACTGTGGTGTCAATCACAAAACGCGCGACAAACGCCCCAAAAAAAGCTCAAGTACTTGTTTATGCGTCGGGCGTTTTACAGCGCGTGTAAACGCGCTGTAAAACGCTCAAGTGAGAACCAGGGCCATAGGAAAGCATTGGTTTTCATGTGTTGAGCGTTTTACAGCGCGTTTGAACGCGCTGTAAAACGCTCAGGTGTGAACCCAGGGTCATGATATCACTTATGTTCCTAGATTTCTTGTAACAAATCATAGGTAAACTTTGAAACTCCTCTATATCGGAATATGCCTCTTTCAAGATGCCCCAGTGTTTATGTATAATAGATTTACATTTATTGATCCAAGGGTGATATTTAACTATGAAGGGGATATGTGGTTTTATTGATGATGTAACAATAGGTTTATTATCTAATTTGGCCCTTTCTTGTTTTATTCTGGATGCCCTCTTGCTTTAAATCTATTTGTCATATCATTGATTATTGTCTCTTTCACAGCACTGTCAGAAACTATCCTGTCTACACATTGAAACTGTGAGTAAGGTAAGGAGTTGTTGACTGCAGGAGGGTGATTGCTTGTAAAATGTAAGAGACTGTTCCTATCTGTTTTCTTGATGTGTATATCAGTTTGTATTCGACCACTATCACCCTTAATGACTCATGTGTCAAGAAAATTAATTCTGTGTTCATCACAATGCATGGTGAATTGAAGTTCACTCCAAATGGAGTTCAGATAGTTAGCAAATTTTTGGAGGGTTCGAATGCCGCCCCGCCACACACAGAATATATCATCGATGAAGCGACGCCATATAATACACTGTTGTATGAATAGTGGATTTTGGTAGATAAATTAATTTTTAAACCAAGCCATATACGAATTTGAGTAAGGTGGTGCGGCATTCAAACCCATTGCAGTCCCACGGCACTGCTGAAAAAAGTGTCTTGGAATAAAAATTAATTTTCATGCAAAATGGTTTCAAAAAGCTGTATGAAGAACTATTTTTTAGCACTGCTGTAAGGAGAAGATGTGATTATCTATTTTACCGCATGTACACCCTTTTCATGATCAATTGAGGTATAGAGGCTACAAACGTCAAAGGTTACCAACAAGTCATCACTTTGTAGTGAGAGGTTTTTTATTTCTCTAAGAAAGTCATTAGTGGCGAGCAGGAAAGATGGTGTACATTTGGTCAATGGAGTAAGGACGTTTTCTAAAATAATAGCTGGTGGGGATAAGATAGAGTCCGTGAAGGCCACTTTAGGGCGACCTGGGGGATTAGTGATCGATTTATGGATTTTTGGTAAGGTATATAATACTGAAGTCACAGGATGCTGATTGATGAGAAAATCACCCAATCTAGAGTCAATAACATTTTTTTCCAAGAATGTATTGACAACGGTAGTTAATTTTTTCTAGTTATCAAAAACAGGATCATGTTGTAATGGCAGATAGGTGTTTGTGTCAGCTAATTGATTAAAAATTTCAGATATGTAATAATAAGTGATGATCGAGTGATGATCGAGCATGCTCGGCCGAGTATTGGTTCGGCTCTAGCATCGCTATGCTCAGCGCTTGGCTTTACTCGGCCGAGGACCACGTGTATTTGTTGCATTGCTCGAGTTTCCTCCTCGCACGTTTGACGCCTTCTAAGCAGCCAATCAAAGTTCAAGTAAGTAATTCCCCTCAGTGTAAGGCCATAGTAATGTTAGCTGTAAGCCTTACACTGATTGGCTGGCCGGAACACGTGATACCATTTCATATAGAAGCTGAGGTCCGGCGCTCGGCTCGTTCAGCGTCAGGGAGAGCAGACAGTATGCAGGGACAGATAGCGTTTTGCTCTAAACTTACTAATTTCACTCCAAAAAACTTATTGAAAGACATAACAGTCCATTTAAGGACTAGAGTGTGTGTTTGACAGCAGTGCAGCACCTTTTTTTTTTAAAGAAGGGGGTCAATTCAGCACTATCAGGGACAGGTGTCAACAGGAAGGGACAGATAAGTGCAGGGTTTGAAAATCACTTTGATAACTTCTAAAAGACAAAAAGATTTCTGATTAGTGACATCTACAATACGCCATCATTATGCAGTGTGTTGGGCAGATATAATCAAAAGGGGCTTATTTACTACAGTGTTCCTTGGTACTGAGATATACACTGCACCATCATAAAACAGTGTGTTAGGCAGACATTATAAAAAGGGGATTATTCACTACAGTGTTAATTGGTACTGAGATATACACTGTACCACTATAAATCAGTGTGTTGGTCAGACATTATTAAAAGGGGCTTATTCACTAGAGGATTCCTTGGTACTGAGATATACACTGCACCATCATAAAGCATTGTGTTGGGCAGACATTATTAAAAGGGGCTTATTCACTACAGTGTGCCTGGTACTGATATATACACTGCACCACTATAAAGCAGTGTGTTGGGCAGACACTATTAAAAGGGGCTTATTCACTACAGTGTTCCTGCTACCGAGATATACACTGTACCATTAGAGAAATTATTTGTTCTCGGTGCCAGAGCTTAAGACATGTCCTCCTAGTAGGATATGTCAAACTAACCTCTCAATTTTAACATCAGTGTGAGGGTTTAGTTTTTCTGCAGAATGCACCTGTCTTTGCTATTGTTAAGTCTTTGATTGTTTTCCACATCCACATAATTGTTACCTTATGTAGGATGGTTATTGTGGTACTACAAGTGCAGGATATGCTCCCCTATGTATATGCACAACCTCATGTAAGTTTGAGCATATCCTGCCTGTTTATCACCACACCACGTTTTCTAATGGTTTGTATAGTCTTTTGTTTGGAGGTGTATAAACTCCTATTTAAATGTGCCTGCTTTTCATCTACAGGTTACATTTAGGTGCACCTGTTTAGGCCCTGGGCCATACCAGCCAGTCTTGGGTGGGGCTCTCAGGCACTTCCCACCTCCCACTGCAAGCATGGCTACATGCTGGAGGTTACTGGTAAGCTGTTTGTGAGTCAGGCCTTATGCTCCCGTAATTTGCCAACTGGCCCCTTGTATTGCCCATGCGGCACAGGTAGGTGAGCCGGTCTACCCCTTGCCACTTTGGCTCCAGATCTCCCACTGCTTCTACTCTGCTGGCTCATCAGCACCCTGCCAGTCAACTACAGTTTCATGGGTCTACTGCCACCCTCACCCCTGATGATGATGATGACCCTTCTTCACCTGACTCCTACGTGCGATCAGCTCCATCACTATCCACTAATGTCTGTTCATCACGTATTTCACGCTCATCACGTATTTCACGAGGCGGGGGACGTGGTGGTTTAGGTGGTAGTTTAGGTGGCGGTGTAGGTGGAAGCGGCAGTGGAGGAGGTAGCCAACACTTTTTTTTATTTTTTTTATTTAATTTGAGTAGACCACAAAACATTGTGGAATATATAAAATAAAGAGAAAGTGCGCTGGAGTATAACAATGGCTGTGTGAGGCCGGTATACATGTCTATTCTGCACAAGGTACGGACAAGTCATGTGGGATCCATGCCTGGTTCATTTAAATGAACGTGAGCTTCTCCACATTGGCTGTGGACAGGCGGCTGCGCTTGTCTGTGATATGTCTGTGAAACGCCCCCTTCAGTGCTAAATACATGTTCAGACAATACACTGGCTGCAGGGCAGGTCAGCACCTCCAAGGTGTAAATGGCAAGCTCAGGCCATGTGCCCAATTTGGAGACCCAGAAGTTGAATGGGGCAGACCCATCAGTCAGTACGTGTAGGCGTGTGCACACATACTGCTCCACCATGTTGCTGAAATGATGCCTCCTGCTAAGATGTTGCATATCAGTTGATGGTGCTGGTTGTTTTGGCCTGGTCATGCTAACCCTGCCGTCTGAGGTGCTGGCGGTGTCCCAGCTGCGTTGGCGACCTCTTCATCCTCCTTCGCCTTGAGCTTCCACTGAGCCCCCGTTATCAGGTGGGAATGGAATCAGCAGAGCGTCTACCAGCGTGCGCTTGTAGTCGCGCATATTCCGATCACGCTCCAGTGAGGGAATTAAGGACAGCACGTTGTAACGGGAATCAAGCAGGGTGGCCACCCAGTAATCAGCACAAGTTAGAATGTGGGCAACTCGGCGGTCGTTGGGCAGGCACTGCAGCATGTAGTCGCTTATGTATGCCAGGCTGCCCAGAGGCCAGGACAAGCTGTCCTCTGTGGGAGGTGTAGCGTCTGTGTCCTCGGTATCCCCAGCCGGGGGGTACTTCCTCTTTTGCTCCATTGTTTGTAAGATGGACAGCTGAACGCTGCCATGGGACATTGTGGTGCTGCTTGTTGAAGGTGACCGACGTAATGGTGTTGCTGACACATTCTCTGTCCTTTTTCCACATCCTCCAATGTCACTCCAGAGGTGGAGAAAGAGGCCGAGATTGCAGCAGAAGTGGGAGCAGGAGGAGCCTGAGACCTTTCATAGTTTTTGCGGTGTTTATTCCACTGCAGCTTGTGCTTTGCACTTAGATGCCTAGTCATGCATGTTGTGCTCAGGTTTAGAACGTTTATGCCTCGCTTTAGGCTCTGATTGCACAGCGAGCAAACCACTCGTGTCTGGTCATCTGCACATTGTCTGAAGAACTGCCACGCCAGAGAACTCCTTGGAGCTGGCTTTGTTGTGCTCGGTCCCTGGGTGCGGTGGGCAGTTGCAGGTGTACTGGCTCTGCTTTTGCACCCTGCTCCCTCTTTTGCTTTGCTGGTGGCTCTGTGCGACCACCGCCTCTCCCTCCGATCTGCACAGGTCACTCGCATGACCTTGATTCCATGTGGGGTCTAGGACCTAATTTCCTCTACATCACTTCCACCCAGTCTTCACCCCTGCCCTCCTTGTCGGTTTGCACACTGCAGAAAGCTGCACCAGTTGGCACCTGTGTTTCGTCATCATCAGAGAAGTGCTGCGGTGGTCTTCCCATGTCCTCGTTCTCAAACATAAGTGGTTGGGCATAGGTGCACTCAATCTCTTCCACTTCTGGGGCAGGGCTAGGTGGATGGCCCTTGGAAACCCTGCCATCAGACTCAATAAAAAGCATAAGAGACTGTTGCATGACTTGGGGCTCAGACTGCTTGGCTGATTTGCAAGGGGGTGAAATTCAAGATAGATGCCCATGGCCTGCAGGTGACAACTCTGAGATTTCAGCAGTGGACCGGGAGACAATGCAAAGGTACTTGAGGCACTGTCAGCCACCCAATCTACTAGCGACTGTATTTGTTCTGGCCTCACCATTGGTAAAGCGGCATTCAGGCCTATTAAATAACGCTGAAGGCTCTGTAGTCTACGCGCACCTGAGGAAGGTGTTTCATTTTGGCGTGTAGCTGGCATAGATCGACCACGTCCTCTCCCTGCAACAGGAGCTCCACCAACACCAGCAGCACCACGACCAGAGCCACGTCCATTATTTGACGTTCTCCTCATTATTTGCGTTCACCCACCAAAAAACAACATTGCTCATCAGAGCTAATCATTACCACTTTTATCCCTGATAAAACTTGACTTTTATTACTATCAATTAAAATGGTGATAGGTGAGCAATTGGTTTAAAATTCCTGCCTACACTGTAAATACAAGCATATAACAATTGAGGCAAGGCCACTGTGGGTGTGCACTAGCCACTGTAGTGACCCTCTACATGCCGCTTGATTGTACTATAATCTAATATCAGTACCAATGTCTGAATAAATCGTGCAGTAGCTGCCTCTATTCACTATCAACTGACTCGCAGTGCTACAGATTGCTGCTGTAAAACAGATTAGGCAGAGCTAAAAGCATTAGGAGCTGTCTCCCAACATGTTTCGCCAGTATACTCTGGCGTCTTCAGGGGTATGGACAGACTTAAATGCAGAAACGCTGGGTACATTAATTTATAGCCTAACTTCCTGGCCATTGTCCTATCGGACTCTGTATCTCTTACTGACATCTAATCTACCCTATAACAGGAATCATTGACGCTCAGCTTATGCTCCCATAGCTGCTTAATGGATGATGCGGTGTGCACCACCGGCTAACCAAACTAACAGATGGTTTATCTGAGGTGACAATTTAACTGCCAATAGTCTACAATTAAGTTCACTAAGGCAGTGCTGGTGTCAGAGTAACATAACATGGTAACATAGTACATAAGGCCGAAAAAAGACATCTGTCCATCCAGTTCGGCCTGTTCCCGACTCCAATCAGGCAATCAGAATATCTCCCTGGATCAACAACCCATCTCTAGTAGCTATAGCCTGTAATATTATTACACTCCAGAAATTCATCCACAGGCCCCTTTTGAATTTCTTTATTGTACTCACCATCACCACCTACTCAGGCAGAGAGTTCCATAGTCTCACTGCTCTTACCGTAAAGAATCCTCTTCTATGTTCGTGTACAAACCTTCTTTCCTCCAGATGCAGAGGATGTCCCCTCATCACAGTCACAGTCCTGGGGATAAATAGATGATGGGAGAGATCTCTGTACTGACCCCTGATATATTTATACATAGTTATCAGATCTCCCCTCAGTCGTCTTTTTTCTAAAGTAAATAACCCTAATTTTGATAATCTTTCAGGGTACTGTAGTTGCCCCATTCCAGTTATTACTTTAGTTGCCCTCCTCTGAACCCTCTCCAGCTCTGCTATGTCTGCCTTGTTCACAGGAGCCCAGAACTGTAACAGTACTCCATGTGTGGTCTGACTAGCGATTTGAAAAGTGGTAGGACTATGTTCTCATCACGGGCGTCTATGCCCCTTTTGATGCAACCCATTATCTTATTGGCCTTGGCGACAGCTGTCTGACACTGGTTTTTGCAACATAGTTTGCTGTTTATTAAAATTCCTAGATCCTTTTCCATGTCAGTGTTACCAAGTGCTTTACCATTTAGTATTGTAAGAGGGTGCAAGGTACCGTGGTCGATGGCAGGTACGTGTCACCGAGGTTCCTGGCCTCGGTGAGGTAAGAGCCGGGTTTTCATGTGTCAGCAGCAGCTAGTGCTGTTTGACACCTTGTTTTTTTAGTTTGGCTTCAAAGCCAATCCGGGCCGGCTCTTACTGGGAGTAGGCAAAGAGTTGGGTGGGTGCCTATTCCCCACGGTCCAGGCCGGACTTTATCCGGGACTTTAAAAGGCAGCCTCCTCAGCAGCTGATTGTGATTGTCCTGGAGCTGCTGTTAGGCTGTGGAATCACTTGAGTTTGGGAGTGCTGATCCATGCTCTGTTGTGTGGAGTTCTCTGGGCTGGAAGCAAGACCCCAAGCAAGGAGGAGTGCAGACGGCCTGGAAGCCGGAGGTCGATCGCCTTGCAGCTGGACTGACAGCCAGGTGCGAACCTGCACCTAAAGCCTCCCAGGTGACTGGAACCTGTTTTTGACTGTTTCGTTTTGCTGCACGTTTTCTGATGGGTGTGAATTAACACCAAATGACTGTTTGCTGTGTATTTGCTACAAGTGTGAATTAAACACTGTTTGCTACACTTTCTGGACTCCGTTTTGCCTCTATACTGCACCCGCACTGCTATCTACCAGAGCGACTCCCCACATTTGGTGTCGGATGCGGGCATGCGCAGTGAGGCTGGCGTGAATGCCGAATTGTTTATGTTTTGCTGAGCACAAGTGCATGGCATATATAAAACCGGCAAAGTTGCAAACAGGAATTTCTGGCAACATGGAGGCGGCTGTGAAAGCCCTCATGGAGGCTAACGTGCAGCAGCGGGAGACCAACCAACTACTTTTACAGCACGTGACGGCGTTACAAGCTGCAGGAGCGTCCCACCATGACCATGATGCCCGGAAAGCGGTCCGTGCGGCGATCCCAAAGATGACCCCCTCGGACGGCGTGGAGACGTATCTGGCGGTCTTTGAAAAGGTGGCCGTGAGGAGAAGTTACCCCGTGACCAGTGGGCTGAGGTGGTCACTCCGTTCCTGGCATCCGGATCCCAACAAGTTTTTTGACTTAGCAGATGACCAGGCTGCTGATTACCCCACGGTGAAGGGGAGATCCTGGCCAGGCTGGGGGTAAACGTGTTAGTCCGGGCTCAACGGGTCCACCAGTGGGACTTTAAAGCGGCTGAACCCGCCCGGCCGCAGTACTATGAGTTGCTGCACAGGTTGCAAAAATGGCTGCAGCCTGATATTCTAAGTCCGACTGCTATGCTGGATCGACTGCTGGCTGACATGTTCTGGAGGGCCTTGCCTTACCCCTTCAGCACTGGATCGGCCAGGTATCACCAACCAATGCCCTAGAAATGGTCGACCTGGTGGAGCGCTATGAGGCCACCCAAAACTTGAAAGGGGTGTTGTTGGGAGGGGCCGGTCAAACCCGGAGGTCTCCCATCCAGTCCCGGCGACTAGTACCCGAGAAACCTGCTCGGGGTGTACCCCTGTAGACCCGGCCCCGATAGTCTGCTGGCGGTGTCACGAGCCTGGCCACGTAAGGGCCGACTGTCCACAGTGGGGAGAACCCATAGAGATTAATTATGGGTACCGGGCTTCCATGTATGCCCGGAGACTGTGTGCAACCGGCACCCCGAGACAGTAGACAATCGTCACCTGTGCCAGGTGCAAGTGGGTGATAACCTGGCAGTGGCGCTGTTGGACTCAGGGAGCCTAGTAACCCTGGTAAGTGCTGCCCTGGTACAGCCCACCCAGTATACGGGCCGGAAAGTTGGTGTGGTGTGCATACATGGAGACTTAAAGGACTATCCCACTGCTGTAATGTCTCTAACCACGGCGGCCGGCACATGGACTTGTGAAGTGGCGATCTCCACAAAGCTACCGTATGAACTAATAATTGGGAGAGACTTCCCTGGTTTTCCGTCACTATGGCCTGAGATGAAAGTGACTAATAGCCCTGAGACAGGGGCAACCCTAGCAGAGTGGCCTGGTTCCAGTGGGGGGCCAGAGCCCTGGGAGCCCGAGTCCGAAGGGCCTGCGGTAGGGGTGACCACCACTGCTGTGATAGAGGGGGAGACACCCCCACTGAGTGTAATGGCAGACCTCCACATCTCCGGAGACAATTTTGGGACCGCACAACAACGGGACCAAACCCTAACTTGGGCCTGGGAGAATGTGGTGGAAATTGATGGTAAACCCCAGAAGCCAGGGGCTGAGTTAATATTTCCCCGCTTTGTCGTTCACCAAGAAATGTTATATCGGGTGAACCAAATCCGGGGTGAACCTATTGAACAGTTGGTGGTGCCCACAGCGTATCGCAAGCTGGTCATGGAGCTTGCCCACCAACATGTTCTTGGGGGACACCTGGGGTGGCAGAAAACGCAGGACCGCATACTGCAGCGGTTTTATTGGCCTGGTGTGTTTAACCACTTCAGCCCCCCTACCTTAAACACCCTTAAAGACCAGGCCACTTTTTACAATTCCGCACTACACTATTTTCACCGTTTATTGCTCCGTCATGCAACTTACCACCCAAATGAATTTTACCTCCTTTTCTTCTCACTAATAGAGCTTTCATTTGGTGGTATTTCATTGCTGCTGACATTTTTACTTTTTTTGCTATTAATCAAAAATGACCGAAATTTTTACCAAAAAATGACATTTTTCACTTTCTGTTGTAAACTTTTTTTAAAAAAACTACATTTCTATATAAATTTTTTCTCTAAATTTATTGTTCTACATGTCTTAGATAAAAAAAAGTCCAATAAGTGTATATTTATTGGTTTGGGTAAAAGTTATAGCGTTTACAAACTATGGTGCAAAAAAGTGAATTTCTGCATTTTGAAGCAGCTCTGACTTTCTGAGCACCTGTCATGTTTCTTCAGGTGCTAGAATGTCAGGAAAGTATAAATACCCCCCAAATCACACCATTTTAGAAAGAAGACACCCCAAAGTATTCGCGGAGGGGCATGGTGAGTTCATGTATCATTTCATTTTTTTTCACAAGTTAGTGGAAAATGACACTTTCTGAGAAAAAAAAAAAAAAAAGTTTCAATTTCTGCTAACTTCTGGCAAAAAAAAAGAAATCTCAGACGGACTCACTATGCCCCTCAGTGAATACCTCGGGGTGTCTACTTTCGAAAGGGGTCATTTGTGGGGTGTGTTTACTGTTCTGGCATCTTGGGCGGGGCTAAATTGTGAGCCGCCATGTAAAACCTAAAGGTACTCGTTGGAATTTGGGCCCCTTTGCGCACCCAGGCTGCAAAAAGTGTCACTTATGTGGTATCGCCGTACTCAGGAGAAGTAGGGCAATGTGTTTTGGGGTGTATTTTTACATATACCCATGTTGGGTGAGAGAAATATCTCTGTAAACTGACAACTTTGTATAAAATTTTTAAAAGTTGTCGTTTACAGAGATATTTTCACACACAGTATAGGTATATATAAAAATACACCCCAAAGCACATTGCCTACTTCTCCTGAGTACGGCGATACCACATGTGTGACACTTTTGCAGCCTGAATGCGCAAAGACCCTAAACCAATGAGTACCTTTAGAATTTCACAGGGCATTTTTACGCATTTGGATTCCAGACTTCTTCTCACGCTTTAGGGGCCCCTAAAATGCCAGGACAGTATAAATACCCCACATGTGACCCCATTTTGGAAAGAAGACACCCCAAGGTATTCTGTGAGGGTATGGTGAGTTCATGTAAAATTTTATTTTTGTCACAAGTTAGTGGAATATGAGACTTTGTAAAAAACAAAATTAAAAAAAAATATATATCAATTTCCGCTAACTTGTGCCAAAAAATAAAAATTCTGTGAACTCGCCATGCCCCTCACGGAATACCTTGGGGTGTCTTCTTTCCAAAATGGGGTCACATGTGGGGTATTTATACTGACCTGGCATTTTAGGGGCCCCTAAAGCGTGAGAATCCAAATGCGTAAAAATGGCCTGTGAAATCCTAAAGGTACTCATTGGTTTTAGGGCCCTTTGCGCACCTTGGCTGCAAAAAGTGCCACTCATGTGGTATCGCCAAACTCAGGAGAAGTAGGGCAATGTGTTTTGGGGTGTATTTTACATATACCCATGCTGCGTGTGAGAAATATTGCTGTAAACGACAACTTTTTACATTTTTTATTCAAAGTTGTAAATTTACAGAGATATTTCTCACACAAGTATGGGTATATGTAAAATACACCCAAACACATTGCCTACTTCTCCTAGTACGGCGATACCACATGAGTGACTACTTTGCAGCCAAGATCGCAAAGGGCCCTAAAACCAATGAGTACCTTTAGGAGGGCATTTTACGCATTTTCTTCTCACGCTTTAGGGCCCCTAAAATGCCAGGGCAGTATAAATACCCCACATGTGACCCCATTTTGAAAGAAGACACCCCAAGGTATTCTGTGAGGGGCATGGCGAGTTCATAGAAGATTTTTTTTGGCACAAGTTAGCGGAAATTGATTTTTATTGTTTTTCTCATAAAGTCTACCTTTCTGCTAACTTTTGACAAAAAGTTAAATTTTCATGGACTCACTATGCCCCTCAGCGAATACCTTGGGGTGTCTTCTTTCCAAAATGGGGTCATTTGTGGGGTGTTTGTACTGTTCTGGCATTTTGGGTGGGGCTAAATTGTGAGCAGCCATATAAAACCTAAAGGTACTCGTTGGAATTTGGGCCCCTTTGCGCACCCGGGCTGCAAAAAGTGTCACTCATGTGGTATCGCCGTACTCAGGAGAAGTAGGGCAATGTGTTTTGGGGTGTATTTTTACATATACCCATACTTTGTGTGAGAAATATCTCTGTAAATTGACAACTTTGAATAAAAAAATTTAAAAGTTGTCGTTTACAGTGATATTTCTCACACACAATATGGGTATATGTAAAAATACACCCAAACACATTGCCCTACTTCTCCTGAGTTCAGCGATACCACATGAGTGACACTTTTGCAGCCAAGATCGCAAAGGGGCCTAAAACCAATGAGTACCTTTAGGATTTCACAGGAGCATTTTACGCATTTGGATTCTCACACTTTAGGACCCCTAAAATGCCAGGGCAGTATAAATACCCCACAAGTGACCCCATTGTGGAAAGAAGACACCCCAAGGTAATCCGTGAGGGGTATGGCGAGTTCACAGAAAAAAAAATTTGGCACAAGTTAGCGGAAATTGATTTTTTTTTTTTTTACAGTCTCATATTCCACTAACTTGTGACAAAAATAATATTTTACATGAACTCACCATACCCCTCACGGAATACCCTGTGGTGTCTTCTTTCTAAAATGGGGTCACATGTGAGGTTTTGTACTGCCCTGGCATTTGAGGGTCTCCACAATCATTACACGTATGGCCAGCATTAGGAGTTTCTGCGATTCTCCTTATATTGAGCATACGGGTAATGAGATTTTTTTCCGTTCAGTCTCTGGGCTGAAAAGAAAAAAAAATGAACGGCACAGATTTTTCATTCGCATCAATCAATGTGGATGAAAAAATCTCTGCCTAAAAATGTGCAAAAAAAAGTAGTAAGGCCCCATTCACACGTCCGCAAAAATGTCCGCATCTATTCCGCAATTCTGCGGAATAGATGCTGGACCATTCAGTGTGAATGGGGCTGGCGGTGATGCGGAGAGCACACTATGCGCTCGCCGCATCAGCATTCTGCGAGCTGCGGCCGCAAACTTCCGGGTTTCGGCCCCCAAACATCCGGCCGCAGCTCCGCAAAAGATAGAGCATGTCCTATTCTTGTCCGCAATTGCGGACAAGAAAAGGCATTTTCTATATAGTTCTGGCAATGTGCGGATCCGCAAAATGCGGAAAGCACATTGCTGGTGTCCGTGTTTTGCGGATCCATGGATCCATAAAACACATACGGACGTCTGAATGAGCCTTACAGGGGGTAATTAGTGTCAGGGGGTGACATGGGGTGATCTGGGGTTAATCAGGGGTTAATCAGGGGTTAATCAGTGACGGGGGTGGGGGTGGGGTGGATGGGTGGGGGTGGGGTCTGTGTGGTGATTTGGTGCACTTATAAAAGTTTCTTTGGTGGTCCCAAGCAAAGGGACCACCAAAGGAACGATCAGCAAGCATATCAGACGCTGTTAACAAAACAGCGTCTGATATGCCATTTTTTTAACTTCTACAGCCTGCCAGCGCACGATCAGCACTGGCAGGCTGTAGTTTACCTTGTCCCCGACGTGATCCTGTGAACGCGCGCGTTCACAGGAAATCTCGCCTCTCGCGAGATGACGCGCGGGCGCGTCAAGGAGGAACAGACCGACCGCCCGCAGGACGCAATCCTGCGTGAGGCGGTCGGCAAGAAGTTAAGGAGGTAGAAGAATATTGTAAATCTTGTCCAACCTGTCAGGTAAATAGCCCCCAGCCACATTTCCGTAGTCCCCTTGTGCCTCTTCCAATCATTGAGGTCCCGTTTGAGCGTATCGCTATGGATCTAGTCGGGCCTGTACCGAAGTCTGCCAGGGGCCACCAACACATTCTGGTAGTTCTTGACTACGCCACTCGGTATCCCGAGGCGGTGCCTCTGCGACATACCTCGGCTAAGCTCATTGCCAAAGAGTTAATGGAAATGTTTTCCCGGGTGGGCCTGCCAAAAGAGATTCTGACAGACCAAGGGACCCCTTTTATGTCTAAAGTTATGAGGGAACTGTGTAAATTATTGCGTATAAAGCAATTGCGGATGTCCGTTTACCATCCGCAAACGGACGGTCTTGTCGAAAGGTTTAACCAAACTCTAAAAAATATGTTAAAAAGGGTGGTGTCTAGAGATGGGAAGGACTGGGACCTGCTTCTGCCCTATCTCATGTTCGCAGTGTGAGAGGTGCCCCAGTCCTCTACTGGGTTCTCGCCCTTCGAACTGCTTTATGGCAGACACCCTCGAGGCCTGTTGGATATTGCCAAGGAAGCGTGGGAACAGCAGCCTGTCCCCCACAAAAGCGTCATTGAGTATGTCACCCAGATGCAAGACCGGATGGAAAGGGTGTTGCCGCTGGTCCGGGAGCATATGGAGGCAGCGCAACAAGCCCAGAGTAGGGTGTATAATCGTCAGGCTCGAGTGCGGGACTTCAATCCGGGAGATCGGGTTTTGGTTCTGGTACCCACCCTTGACAGCAAGTTCCTAGCTAGGTGGCAGGGCCCCTATGAGGTGATTGAGAAGGTAGGGAAGTAAATTACAAGGTACACCAGCCAGGGCGGCGCAAGCCGAGCAGGTGTACCACGTGAATTTACTAAAGCCGTGGAAAGATAGGAACAGCGACCGGCGACAACAGCCCCCGGCCAGGGCTTCTGGGTGAGAAGGGTCCAGCCCCACAGTTTGAGGCCTGCGAAGCGGTAGCCACGGTAAAAATTGCAGACAGCCTGTCTTCCAAACAAGTTCAGGAAGTCAGGGAGTTCATCAGTCAGAACACGGATGTGTTCTCGGATCTCCCTGGCCGCACGTCTCTCATCCAACATGACATCGTCACTGAGCCTCAGGCCAAGATCCGGTTAAAACCATACCGGGTACCCGAGGCTCGGCGACTGGCCATCGCGGAGGAAGTGCAATTAATGTTGAAGCTTGATGTCATTGAGGAGTCGAAAAGTGAGTGGGCCAGTCCCATAGTCCTAATACCCAAGCCGGATGGGACGTTGCGGTTCTGCAACGATTTTCGCAAGTTAAATGAAGTGTCCAAGTTTGATGCGTATCCCATGCCCCGGGTAGACGAGCTTGTTGAGAATTCAGGACAAGCCCGGTATTTTTCTGTGCTAGACCTCACTAAAGGGTACTGGCAGGTACCCTTAACGGAGTCGGCCAAGGAAAAAAACGTTTTTGTTACCCCGCAGGGCCTGTATCACTACAAGGTGTTACCCTTTGGCCTGCATGGCGCCCCCGCCACCTTCCAAAGGTTAATGGACATAGTGCTGCGACCTCATCGTCGGTACGCCTCGGCCTACTTAGATGATGTAATCATCCACAGCACCGACTGGGAAAGCCTTTTGCCCAAAGTGCAGGCGGTAGTGGATGCCCTGAGGAAAGCTGGTCTAACCGCCAATCCAAAGAAGTGTGCGATTGGGTTGGAAGAGACTAAATATCTGGGATATGTTATTGGGCGGGGAGTCATCAAGCCGCAGGTAACTAAGATAGAAGCCATACGTAACTGGCCCCGACCGGTCACCACCAGGCAGGTAAAGTCCTTCCTGGGAATGGTAGGGTACTACATGCGGTTTGTGCCCCACTTTGCCACAATAGCAGCGCCATTGACAGACCTGTTGAAGGGGCAAAAGTCTGGGAAGGTTAGCTGGAGTGAGAAGGCGGAGGAGGCTTTCTCCACGTTGAAGTCGGCCCTGTGTGGGTCCCCGGTTTTGGTGACAACCGACTTCAACAGGGAGTTTGTCGTACAGACCGACGCCTCGGAGGTAGGCCTCGGTGCGGTACTGTCTCAGGAGGTCAACGGGGAAGAACATCCCGTTGTCTTCCTGAGCCGTAAGCTCAGTCCCGCCAAGTCCAGGTAAAGTATAGTGGAGAGGGAGTGCCTGGCTATCAAGTGGGCACTCGAATCTCTCCGCTACTACCTGTTAGGGAGGAGGTTCCGTCTGGTGACCGACCATTCCCCTCTCAAGTGGATGAGCCAGGCAAAGGAGAGGAATGCTCGGGTCACCAGGTGGTTTCTATCCCTGCAGAACTTTAAGTTCTCTGTAGAACACAGGGCAGGCCGCTTGCAGGGTAACACAGATGCCCTGTCCCGCGTCCACTGCCTCACATGTGTTCACCCCCTCAGGGTTGAACAAAGGGGGGGGGGTGTGTAAGAGGGTGCAAGGTACCGTGGTCGATGGCAGGTACGTGTCACCGAGGTTCCTGGCCTCGGTGAGGTAAGAGCCGGGTTTTCGTGTGTCAGCAGCAGCTAGTGCTGTTTGACACCTTGTTTTTAGTTTGGCTGCAAAGCCAATCCGGGCCGGCTCTTACTGGGAGTAGGCAAAGAGTTGGGTGGGTGCCTATTCCCCACGGTCCAGGCCGGACTTTATCCGGGACTTTAAAAGGCAGCCTCCTCAGCAGCTGATTGTGATTGTCCTGGAGCTGCTGTTAGGCTGTGGAATCACTTGAGTTTGGGAGTGCTGATCCATGCTCTGTTGTGTGGAGTTCTCTGGGCTGTAAGCAAGACCCCAAGCAAGGAGGAGTGCAGACGGCCTGGAAGTCGGAGGTCGATCGCCTTGCGGCTGGACTGACAGCCAGGTGCGAACCTGCACCTAAAGCCTCCCAGGTGACTGGAACCTGTTTTTGACTGTTTCGTTTTGCTGCACGTTTTCTGATGGGTGTGAATTAACACCAAGTGACTGTTTGCTGTGTATTTGCTACAAGTGTGAATTAAACACTGTTTGCTACACTTTCTGGACTCCGTTTTGCCTCTATACTGCACCCGCACTGCTATCTACCAGAGCCACTCCCCACATTATGTACGTGTGACTTGCATTATTCCTTCCCATGTGCATAACTTTACATTTGTCAATGTTAAACCTCATCTGTCACTTATCAGCCCAAGCCTCCAATCTATACAGATCCCTCTGTAGCAGTATATTGTCCTCTTCAGTGTTAATTACTTTACTCAGTTTAGTGTCATCTGCAGAAATGTATATTTTACTATGCAAGCCTTCTACAAGATCAATAATAAATATATTGAAAATAATAGGGCCCAGTACTGACCCCTGACGTACCACACTAGTGACAGTGACCTAATTTGAGTGTGTACCGTTAGTGATGTCCCGAACTATTCACCGGCGAACAGTTCCCGGCGATCATGGCTTGTTCGCGTCCGCCGTGAAGGGCGAACATATGCGATGTTCGGTCCGCCCCCTATACATCATCATTGAGCAAACTTTGACCCTGTGCCTCACAGTCAGCAGACACATTCCAGCAAATCAGCACCCTCCCTCTCACACCTTCCCACCTCCTATATAAACAGCAGCCATATTAGATTTAGTCAGATGCTGCATTGTCTTAGTGGGAGCAGGGATAGAAATGTGCTGCTGCTTCTGAATGATTTAATAGGGAAAGTGTTAGCTAGGGCAGTCTTCTGTGTCCACAGACTCATCTGCTGTAAGGACAGCATCCTGACAGCACCCCAAAAAGCCCTTTTTAGGGCTGGTACATCAGTCGTGTTTTTTTTTTTTGTTCTCCAATCTCCATATCTATTATGCAGTTGCCTGCCTGCCAGTGTGTGTGTGTGTGTGTTAGGCCCACAGACTGTAGTGTGCCCTCTGCCAGTGATGCCCATTAATCATACTTTGCGGCACTGGACGTTGCCTAAAATAAGGCACTTTATCTGTACACTTTAATCAAATTTCAGTTGCCTGCTGGCCAGTGTGTGTGTGTCAGGCTCACAGACTGTAGTGTGCTATCTGCCAGCGCTGCCCATCAATGATACCGTGTGGCACTGGACTTTGCCTTAACCACCTCAGCCCACCTAGCTTAAACACCCTTAATGACCAGGCCACTTTTTACAATTCTGCACTACACTACTTTCACCGTTTATTGCTCGGCCATACAACTTACCACCCAAATAAATTTTACCTCCTTTTCTTCTCACTAATAGAGCTTTCATTTGGTGGTATTTCATTCTTGCTGACATTTTTACTTTTTTTGATATATTGCTTTTTTTGACGAAATTTTTGCAAATAAATGACATTTTTTACTTTCTGTTGGAAAATGTGTCAAATACAACTACATTTCTCTATAATTTTTTCTCTATTTTTCTACATGTCTTTGATAAAAAAAAATGCAATAAGTGTATATTTATTGGTTTGGGTAAAAGTTACAGCTTTTACAAACTATGGTGCAAAAAAGTGAATTTACGTACTTTGACTTTCTGAGCACCTGTCCTGTTTCCTGACGTACTTCAATGCCCAAACAGTAGAAACACCCCATAAATGACCCCATTTCGGAAATTAGACACCCTAAGGTATTCACTGAGGGGCATAGTGAGCTCATGGAAGTTTTTATTTTTTGTCACAAGTTAGCGGAAATTGATTTTTATTTTTTTTTCCAAAAATTTCATATTCCGCTAACTTGTGACAAAAAATAAAAACTTCCATAAACTCACTATTCCCCTCAGCAAAAACCTTAGGGTGTCTACGTTCCGGAATGGGGGCACTTGTGGGGTATTTTTACTGCCCTGGCATTTTAGGGGCCCCTAAAGCGTGAGAATCCAAATGTGTAAAAATGCCCTGTGAAATCCAAAAGGTATTCATTGGATTTAGGGCCCCTTTGCGCATCTTGGCTGCAAAAAAGTGGCACACATGTGGTATCGCTGTACTCGGGAGAAGTAGGGTAATGTGTTTTGGGGTGTATTTTTACATATACCCATGCTGGGTGTGAAAAATATCTCTGTAAATGTCAACTCTTTCCATTTTTTTTAATACAAAGTTGTCAATTTACAGAGATATTTTTCACACCCAGCATGGGTATATGTAAAATACACCCTAAAACACATTGCCCTACTTCTCCCGAGTATGGCGATACCACATGTGTGCCACTTTTTGCAGCCAAGATGCAAAGGGCCCTAATTCCAATGAATACCTTTAGGATGGCATTTTACGCATTTTTCTTCTCACGCCTTAGTGCCCCTAAAATACCAGGGCAGTAAAAATACCCCAAATGTGACCCCATTTTAGAAAGAAGACACCCCAAGGTATTCTGTGAGGGGCATAGCGAGTTCATAGAAGTTTTTTTTTTTTTTTGGCACAAGTTAGCGGAATTTGATTTTTTTTGTTTTTTCTCACAAAGTCTCCCTTTCCGATAACTTGTGACAAAAAGTTCAATCTTTCATGGACTTAATATGCCCCTCAGCAAATACCTTGGGGTGTCTTCTTTCCAAAATGGGGTCACATGTGAGGTTTTTGTACTGCCATGGCATTTGAGGGTCTCCGCAATCATTACCTGTATGGCCAGCATTAGGAGTTTCTGCTATTCTCCTTATATGGAGCATACAGGTAATGAGACTTTTTTTCCGTTCAGCCTCTGGGCTGAAAGAAAAAATGAACGGCACAGATTTCCTCATTTGCATCGATCGATGTGGATGAAAAAATACGCAAGAAGAAAAAGAGGGGCCTGGCGATTGCCAGGACATAGGGGCTCCGCCCAAACATCCATACCCACTTCAGCTCCTATGTCCTGGCAAACGTGATTTCTCCATTCACATCGATCAATCGATCGTTGTGGAGGAAGACATCTTTGCCAGATTTTTGATACAAAGTGTTTGCCAAAGCATATGAACTCCAACACCTCTCCTCAGCTCATATGCCTGGGCAAACGTACCTGTACTGCAGAGGAGAAATCTCGTCTTGCAGCGCCGCATACACCGACTTCACGTGTCTTCTGACAGCAGCGCAATGCTTCTCTCAGAATGCACATCAGTGCTGCAGCGTTTTCGTCGGTTGGTCTACCTGGAAAATAAAGGGTGGTTAGGGGGGGAAAAAAAAAAAAAGAAGAAAAAGCAGGCAGCAGGCACATAACTTGAACGTTACAAAATTTATAAAACGTGAACATAAAACTTTTTTTATCAAACCTGATCAAAACTTTTAAAACCTGAACTAACTCAAGATTTTTTTTTCTTGCTACCTGTTTAAATTTTTTTTTTTAACCATTTCACTCTTTATTTTCCTAGCAGAAACCTCTCCTTTCCCATGGGACAATGTGTAAAGTGTAAATCACACAGAGATGGTGTGAAGTACATTATGCACTTTATCCCAAGTGACAGGAGAGGTTTCTACCGTTTCACACTTCTGCTGTAGCACACCAGCACCCCTATGTGTTAGGGTCTCTCAAAACCTAGTATCCTGAGAGACCCTAGATCCTGATTGTAAAAACTACCTGTGTCCTGCAATCCCTATGTCCCTAAGTGTACCTGGGTGTGGTACTTCCGGAAACACTCCCCTAGGCATAGGGCAGGGTGGTCAGGACAGTCAGGACAGAAATAGCGGGTGTCACGCCTTATTCCACTCCTGCTACAGACACAACATCTTTTTCGTGGTGACGGTTGGGTTGAGGTACCAGCAACGACATTGGAGAAATGTCGCTCGTGTAGACGGCTCACTACACTGGTGGTTGGGGCCACGGAACCTCCTGGATACATGCGTGAATGGAGGAGAGCATGTAAACGTCACGCTTGTCTCTCCATTTCACCGCGAGCAGTTCTTGGTTACACAAGGCAGCCCTCTCCCCCCTTGCGAGACGGGTGGTAAGGAGCCGTTGGGGGAAACCCCGGCGACTAGGTCGCGAGATGCCACAGCAGCCAATCTGTTCTAGGAACAAATGCCTGAAGAGGGCCACACTTGTGTAGAAATTGTCCACAGAAAGATGGTACCCCTTGCCGAATAAGGGTGACACCAAGTCCCAGACTATCTTCCCACTGCTCCCCAGGTAGTCAGGGCAACCGACCGGCTCCAGGGTCTGATCTTTTCCCTCATAGATCCGAAATTTGTGTGTATAGCCTGTGGCCCTTTCACAGAGCTTATACAATTTGACCCCATAAATTTCAGGTTGAAGTGGTCTATGAGGGGCCGAGTTTTGTGGAGCCGGTCAAAAGCTGGGTGGCCTCTGGGACGGGAGGTGGTGTTGTCACTAAAGTGCAGGAAACGCAGATTGGTCTCAAAACGTGTCCTGGACATGGCAGTAGAGTACATGGGCATGTGATGAATTGGGTTTGTGGACCAATATGACCGCAATTCATGCTTTTTGGTTAGGCCCATGTTGAGGAGAAGGCCCAGAAAAGTTTTAAATTCTGAAACTTTGACTGGTTTCCACTGGAAAGGCTGGGCATAAGAGCTTCCCGGGTTGGCGTTCATAAATTGAGTGGCATACCGATTTGTTTCTGCCACGACTAAGTCATAGAGCTCCACAGTGAAGAACAGCTCAAAAAACCCCAGCGCCAATCCTATTTAAGCCGTCTCCACCCGAACTCCTGACTGGCCGGTGAAAGGGGGAATTACTGGTGCGGCTGAAGTTGGGGGCTGCCAATCAGGGTTTGCCAGCACCTCAGGGACTCTAAGGGCTCTACGGGCCTGTCTGCGCGGTGGCTGCGACGGGGGAATTACTGCACGTGCCACCGTACCAGCTTCAACTGCCCTTCTGGTGCTCACCACTTCACCATGTTATACGGAAGTGCTGGTAGAAGGTCCAGGACGGGCTGCGCTGCTGGTGTATGCCTCACCACGTAATCCGGCAGCGCCAGCCCCACTCTGCTGCCCTTGAAACGGATCCTGCGCTACCTGCGGTCTAGCGACACGGGGCCGGGTACGCCTGGTGCTATCAGGGACCTCAACCTCCTCGTCCGAACTTTGGGTCAGACTGCCACTGCTTTCTACAGGTTCGTATTCTGACCCACTAGATTCGTCAGATGAGGGTTCCCATTCCTCATCCGACTGGGTCAGAATCCTGTAGGCCTCTTCAGGAGAATACCCCTTATTTGACATTTGGGCGACTAAATTTAGGGGGTATTCCCTGAGACTACCCAAGAAAAAGAGCAAGCCTGTCTTACAAATGAGAGGCTAGCGAAGTACAGAAGCCGCTGCGATTGATGAAAAAGATCAAAACTGATTTTTTTATCGCCGCAGTGCTTGTGAAGTGATTGTGCAGTGATAAAAAAAAATATAAAAATTTGTCACTGCGGCGGGGTGGGGGTGGGTGAACGCACGTGTGGGCGACCGATCAGGCCTGATCGGGCAAACACTGCGTTTTGGGTGGGGGGCGAGCTAAAGTGACACTAATACTATTATAGATCTGACCGTGATCAGTTCTGATCACTTACAGATGCTATAAAAGTACAAATGCTGATTAGCGCTACGCTAATCAGCGAATCGGTGACTGCGGTGCGGTGGGCTGGGCGCTAACGGAAGCGAACTACCTACCAAAGGGACCTAAACTAACCTAAACCTAGCAGTCAATACTAGTGAAAAAAAAAGTGACAGTTTACACTGATCACTTTTTTCCCTTTCACTAGTGATTGACAGGTGATTGAAAGGGGTGATCAAGGGGTTAATTGGGGTGATGGGGGGTGATCTGGGTCTAAGTGTGGTGCTTGGTGTACTTACAGTAGATGTGTGCTCTCTCCTGGGTCCAACCGACGAAAAGGACCCAGGAGAGGGCACAGAAGCCATTTAACACATTATATTTATAAATATAATGTGCTAAATGGCTTGTGATTCGTTTTTAAAAAAAATCATCAGCCTGCCAGCGATGATCATTGGCTGGCAGGCTGATGACCTATTCTTGAACTTGTCCGATGCGTCCACTCAGAGCTACAGGACCGCCCGCCGGACGCATCCGTGCGTTAGGCGGTCCTGTAGTGGTTAAAATAAGGCACTTGTGTGTGTTAGGCCCACAGACTGTAGTGTGCCCTCTGCCAGTGCTGCCCATCAATCATACCGTGTAGCACTGGACTTTGATTTAAAATAAGGCACTTTATCTGTACACTTTAATCTAATTTTAGTTGCCTGCCGGCCAGTGTGTGTGTGTCCGGCCCACAGACTGTAGTGTGCCTTCTGCCAGTGCTGCCCATCAATCATAGAAACATAGAAACATAGAAACATAGAATTTGTCGGCAGATAAGAACCATTTGGCCCATCTAGTCTGCCCAATATACTGAATACTATGAATAGCCCCTGGACGTTGCCTAAAATAAGGCACTTTATCTGTACACTTTAATCTAATTTCAGTTGCCTGCCGGCCAGTGTGTGTGTGTCAGGCCCACAGACTGTAGTGTGCCCTCTGCCAGTGCTGCCCATCAATCATACCGTGCGGCACTGGACGTTGCCTAAAATAAGGCACTTTATCTGTACACTTTAATCTAATTTCAGTTGCCTGCCGGCCAGTGTGTGTGTGTCAGGCCCACAGACTGTAGTGTGCCCTCTGCCAGTGCTGCCCATCAATCATACCGTGCGGCACAGGACTTTGCCTAAAATAAGGCACTTTATCTGTACACTTTAATCTAATTTCAGTTGCCTGCCGGCCAGTGTGTGTGTGTGTCAGGCCCACAGACTGTAGTGTGCCCTCTGCCAGTGCTGCCCATCAATCATACCGTGCGGCACTGGACGTTGCCTAAAATAAGGCACTTTATATGTATACTTCAATCTAATTTCAGTTGCCTGCCGGCCAGTGTGTGTGTGTCAGGCCCACAGACTGTAGTGTGCCCTCTGCCAGTGCTGCCCATAAATCATACCGTGTGGCACAGGACTTTGACTAAAATAAGGCACTTTATCTGTACACTTTAATCTAATTTCAGTTGCCTGCCGGCCAGAGTGAGTGTGTCAGGCCCACAGACTGTAGTGTGCCCTCTGCTAGTGCCCAACACTCATACCGGGTGGCACAGTACCTAGCACGCGTAGTACCACTTATCTAAAAAAAATGACAGGCACAGGCAGGCCTCCCCGCCTGGGCCGTCGTGGTGCTGTGATTTCCACTGGCCCTAGAAAAATTCTGAGGACATAGTTGACTGGCTTACACAGGACACCCAATCTTCAACAGCTTCCGCTAAGAACCTTGACACACCATCCTCCTCCAGCTCAGCTTCGGTCACCTGCTCTCAGAGTTACCATGCTCCCGCCTGCCGCCACCACCACCACTACCACCACAGCCACCACAGCCGCTTCACTTGATCCGTCAGAGGAGTTATTTACACAGCAGTTGGATGCAATTAGTGATGCGCAACCATTATTGCCAGATGATGTAGATTACAGGGATATGTCTCAGTCAGGCAGGATTACACACATGGATGTACAGTGTGATGACGATGATGATGATGATGTTGTACCCGCTGCTGCTTCCTTAGCTGAGGTGTCGGATAAAAGTGAAGCGGTTGATGATGACGATGTGTCCACGGATGCCACGTGGGTGCCTGCTCAAAGAGAAGAAGAGGGGGAAAGTTCAGAAGGGGAGACAGAGAGAAGGAGGAGACGAGTTGGTGTAACGCACCAAATTGATCAGTTAGGATCTCAACTGCGGTGTCCTTTGACATCCACTTTTGTCACACTGATTGAGTGTTGGTGGTGTCTTTTGCGGCTACTCAGTGTGTACCCCAGGCGGCTCTCTCAGTCTTAAGCGGAGAGTATGGGGTTAACAAAATCATGTACCGCGTACTAAAGATAGAGTGTAAAACTAATAGTGAGGAAAGTTCGTTTTAGGAATGAGAGTTCAGATTAAAGTTCATGTGAATAACAGCTCTTGGCAACGTTCAGGAATCCCAGGCCTTCAGTACTAATAACCACCAGCGCGAGTCCCTTCCTTTCAGTGAGCAATGTCAGTGAAACAAAATGACAGGCTTGATACTTGCTGTTGGAAGTCATGCAGGGTTCCTGCAGTGGTGGAGCCGGGTAAGGTAGGTGAGGGTTTCTCCTGGAGGTTCAGAGTTGCAGGTAGTTAGGATCTTGAGTCCTCGTGGTGAATGGAGCAGGCAGGGTGCGCACTCCATTAGTGGAACCCCCTGTGCAGCACCTGGCTCCTATTTATTGACCAAGTGTGGGTGGGCGGAGCCACCTTAGACGGCCCAGTGGCCACTGCTTCCAGCCTAGGAGGTAAACAGCGATCGTTGTCATGGTTACACAGGGCATGATCCAGGCTGGAGCGCAAACCACCGTATCCTTACAGTTGGAAGCAGGGGGAGGTCGTCGCAAGGAGTTAGTGGCACAGTCAGACAGCATGTATCGGCACCCAGGGTCAGCCAGACAGCACGCCAGTCAACACATGCTGTTGCCGCCACCAGAATGCCGTCATTGCAAAGCTCAGCAGTGTGGCATTTTTTTGTGTGTCTGCCTCTGATAACAGCAATGCCATTTGCAACCTGTGCCAAAAGAAACTGAATAGTGGGAAGTCCAGCAGCCACCTCGGTACAACTGTTTTGCGAAGGCACATGATCTCACATCACAAACGCCAGTGGGATCAACACATGCGTACAAGCAGCACACAAACTCAAAGCCACCATCCTCCTCCTGGTCCAGCATCTTCAGCCACGTCAACCACTGCTGTCCTCCTTGCCCCCTCTCAACCACCCGCCACTCCGCCTCTCACCTTCAGCAGTTCCATCTCATCTGCCCAGTCAGGTGTCTGTCAAGGAAATGTTTGAGCGTAAGAAGCCAATGTCAGAGTCACTCCCTTGACCGGCGTCTAACAGCTGGCTTGACGGAACTCTTAGTCCGCCAGTTTTTACCATACCAGCTGGTGGAGTCTAAGGCCTTCAAAAAATTTGTCGCTATTGGGACATCACAGTGGAAGGTACCCAGACAATTTTTTTCATCAGCGACCTCATCCCATTTGTTTTCTTCCTGGAGCATGCCCTGCGAAGAGTGCTGGATCAGGCTGTAGATAAGCGTGAAGAGGAAGAGTTGTGGTAACCATCACCACCAGAAGCAGCCTTGTCATCATCGCTTGCCGGACCTGCGGCAACGCTGGAAGAGGAGTATGAGGAAGAGGAGTCAGAGGAGGAATGTGGCTTTGAGGAGGAGGAAGACCAACCACAGCAGGCACCCCAGGGTGCTCATTGTTGTCACCTATCTGGGACCCGTGGAGTTGTACGTGGCTGGGGGAAGAACAGACCGTTAATGAGGACGAGGAACGGGAAATGAGTAGCTTTGCATCCAACCTTGTGCAAATGGGGTCTTTCATGCTGTCATATCTGTTGAGGGACCCTCGTATAAAAAGGATGAAGGAGAACGACCTGTACTGGGTGGCCACGCTACTAGACCACCGGTATAAGCAGAAAGTGGCATAAATGTTACCAAATTACCGAAAGTCGGAAAGGATGCAGCAGTTCAAAACCAAACAAAAAAATATGCTTTACACAGCTTATAAGGGGGATGTCACAGCACAACGGAAATCTAACTGGGGAAGAGGTGAATGTAATCCTCCTCCTACCACGGCGGCAAGGACTGGATGATTTACAGATGTGTTGTTGATGGAGGACATGTGGAGCTTTTTCAGCCCTACTCATCGCCACAGCCCTTCGGGATCCAGCCTTAGAGAACGACTCGAGCGACAGGTAGCAGACTACCTCACCTTAACAGCAGATATCGACACTCTGAGGAGCAATGAACCCCTTCATTACTGGGTGTGCAGGCTTGACCTGTGGCCTGAGCTATCCCAGTTCTCGATAGAACTTCTGGCCTGCCCTGCTTCAAGTGTCCTGTCAGAAAGGACCTTTAGTGCAGCAGGAGGCATTGTCACTGACAAGAGAAGTCGCCTCGGTCAAAAAAGTGTTGATTACCTCACCTTCATAAAGATGAATGAGGCAGGGATCCCGAAGGGACTGACAGTGGGGGATACGTTTGACTAACAAAAGGCCTGATTACATGCCTTGGCCTCAAAATGGTCCCCACGCTGCTGTATTTAATGTCTGCATACCGGATGACTTTCGTGAATTCTCCGCCACCAACTAGGGTTCAAGCCGCACTGTTTTAGTCACTTTTCTGCCTGGAAAACATACATTTTTCCGGCCGCTGCTACAACAGCGGCTGCAGCAATGCCATTATTTTTCAGGCATGTGTACATCCCTAATTTTTCTGTCCTATGGTACAGCACTGTGGCTGCAAAAACAAAAGAAAAAAAAAAGGCACCTACAAGTGTTAATTCCCCTTCGTGATCGTTACCTTATGTGGTGAAGGGGCTTCCGTATCACAATGAAGCAATCATCACCTCTATGAGTGTGTTGGCAATGTTGCCACACCCCAGATGATAAGGCCGTTGCTTCATTATTGTCAGACCAAAAGCGACTGGCTGGATAATATTTCATAGAAAAAACATTATTATTTTTTTTTCAAGTTGTATGGGTTTTTAATACATAAAATAAAAAATCATAATAAAGTCTCTTAATAGTTTATTGGAAATAATGCAGACAATTAAAAAAATCCCCATCAATTCCAATACAAAGCAAGTACAGAGCTCAGAACTAAATTATTTCATGACGTCTTAATGGTTCGTTAATTCGATAATAGTTAATCAATTCAACACACGTCCCCGGATAGGGTACGTAACAGGGATTAAACTGATAAGAATAGTACTAGTTAACACACCACTCATACCATGTGGCAGAGTACATTGCACGGCACATGCGCAGTGCCCCAAATTGGAAGTAACAAGAAGGACGCACATAGATAAATCACATTTCTGCAAGGAGTTTGTCAACTTTTGACAACTGTTTGCGGTTGTTTAAAATGTATTCAATACACGTCCTGATAGCGGACGTAACAGGGATTAAATTGATGAGAATAGTACTACAGAAAACACCACTCATATTGGGTGTGACAGTAAATTGCACGGCGCAGACGCAGTGACCGTGGATTAAAACAAAGGGGAGGGAGCCAGCATTTTTTTAACCATCTCCCCGTTCGAAAAATCAATTCAATTCACCTTTCGGGGACCCTTGGTGTTGTACGTGGCTGGGTGGAGGAAGAAACCTTCAATGACATCACCGGGAATTGGCTAGCTTGGTATCCAACCTTGTGCAAATGGGGAGTTTGTGGTTGTGCAAATGCATTGCACCGGAGCCATTCTGCCTGGCAGCCCACGTTTGGCGCCCACACGGCAGCACGGTTAGTCCGGCCGGCGGTGTGTCGGCTCCTTTGGTGAGTAGGAGCAGCACTGCACGGGAGCGATTCTGCCTGGCAGTCCACGCTTGGTGCCCACGACGCGGCATTTCGGTTAGGCAGCAGGGGTCAGTGTGACTCCGTCTCGTTTTCTCACACGTTTCTATGTCTTGCATAGGCCACCTTGCTTAGTTTGTCTGTGTATATCACTATGTCTTTCTTGTCTGCTTTCACTTCACTACTTGCCAGCAAACCCCTCTCGCTATTCGCTATTATTTCTGCAGACAGACTAAAAGCCTTGTTCACACTGACATCCAGTGTTATCCCCTTACTTGCATTATAGAGGGGGAGGAAGCTGATTGCTCCAGGTGGAGCAGAGTTGCTGTTTACAAAGTGGTATTGTTTCTTTAGTATAGATGCTACTTTGCAATATGTATATTGAGTAGACGGTAAGTTCCTCTGTGTTGTACTATCTTCCCAGCAAACCTCTCTCGCTATCTGCTATTATTTCAGCAGACAATCTAAAGCCTTGTTCAAACTGACATCCAGAATGATCCCCTTATTTGCATTATAGAGGGTGAGGCAGCTGATTGCTCCAGGTGAAGCAGAGTTGCTGTTTACAAAGTGGTATTGTTTCTTTAGTATAGATGCTACTTTGCAATATGTATATTGAGTAGACGGTAAGATCCTCTGTGTTGAGGTATCTTCCTTTGTCTTGTTTCATTTGTTTTGGAAATATAAAATGTGTGTGTGCCACTTTAAGGTTGTGAACCTGAGTTTGTGCACTTAATAAGCACCTGTGCTAGGTGCTGGGGATCCATCCTCAGTTCAGAGTGTTAGCTGGACACTGGGGGAGCTGCTTGCTACAAAGGTCAGTGCAGAGACCCATGAGGACCTTTTATTTTGTTATTTTGCCTGCTTTATTTGTGCTAAAATAGATGTGAGCTTGAGAACTGAGTTTAGTTTGTTTTACGGCATATACACCTACATCTCACAGGGTGTACGTGCTGATGGTGGCATCATTTGTATTCCCTCACCTATAGCGGCGTGATGTGTTGCAGGTGGTTATATTACTGCATGCCTCGTGTTAGTGTTGGCATACTTCCACAGTCAGGTTTGTCTTTACATGTCATTTTTTTCTTTTCAGGTCCTGTCACAACTCGTCATTCTCAGTTGATGTGGTCAATCACATCTTTTGCTAAGGTAGTAGAAAAGAAAAAAAAGAAAAAAGTCACATTACGGGTGAATTTCCCATTAGGTTACGGGCTTTGCTACTTGTTGTTTTATTTTTAGGTTGTTATAGGTTCACAATGTTGGGTAAGTCACTTTTTCATCAGTTTGCGGTGTCACATCGTCAGACCTGACCCGTCACTCAGGCCTCGGTGGTTTCAACCATTTCATTGGTATTTTGATGCCTGCATGCCTCGTGTCAGTGTCGGCAGACTACCACAGCCAGGGTCATCATTGCATGTATTTTTTGCTGTTCAGGTCCTGTCACAGCTCTCCATTCTCGGTTGGTGTGCTCTATTACGTCTTTTGCTCATGTAGGAGGAAAAAAAAAAAATATATATATATATATATATATATATATATATATATACACTAATAAAAGCTGTGTGTGAGTGCGCGTCCGTGCGTGTGTGCCGATTTAATAAGTGCGCATGTGCGGGACGCCGGCCAATCAGCACACACGCACGGACACCGCCTGCGGCTCCCATACCTGCTCGTCTCGCGTGTGTCATCCTGATCAGCAGGCAGCGGATGCGGGGAAACTTCCTCGCCCCCTTCCTCCCCCCCCATTACTCTGACTACAACTGTCCCAGTCGGGGACAAATCGGGTGGAAGCCCCGTGGACAGCTATGAGGCAGAAGAGGAGACCGGGCAGCAGATAGGAAGAACCCATGACCATGGCTACAGTACGGTAGCTCTCCTGTCATGCGAACAGAAGCGGCTCATTACACGGAACACTCCCCGCCCCCTAGAGGCGGAGCCTCCCCTATGGTGAGGAGTCATTCACAGATCCCCCCCCCATAACAGTGCCATCCACAGATCCCCCATAACAGTCTCATCCACAGATCCCCTATAACAGTGTCATCCACAGATCCCCCATAACAGTGTCATCCATAGACCCCCCATAACATTGTGTCCTCCACAGATCCCCCCCCATAAGAGTTCCATTCACAGATTCCCCTATGGTGAGGAGTCATTCACAGATCCCCCCCCCATAACAGTGCCATCCACAGATCCCCCATAACAGTCTCATCCACAGATCCCCTATAACAGTGTCATCCACAGATCCCCCATAACAGTGTCATCCATAGACCCCCCATAACATTGTGTCCTCCACAGATCCCCCCCCATAAGAGTTCCATTCACAGATTCCCCATAACAGTGTCCTCTACAGATCCCCCATAACAGTGTCATCCACAGACCCCCATAACAGTGCGCCTTCACAGATCCCCATAACAGTGTGTCATCCACAGATCCCCCATAACAGTGTCATCCACAGATCCCCCATAACAGTGTCATCCACAGATCCCCCATAACAGTGTCATCCACAGATCCCCCATAACAGTGTCATCCACAGATCCCCCATAACAGTGTGTCATCCACAGATGCCCCATAACAGTGTGTCATCCACAGATCCCCCATAACAGTGTGTCATCCACAGATCCCCCATAACAGTGTGTCATCCACAGATCCCCCATAACAGTGTGTCATCCACAGATCCCCCATAACAGTGTGTCATCCACAGATCCCCCATAACAGTGTGTCATCCACAGATCCCCCCATAACAGTGTGTCATCCACAGATCCCCCATAACAGTGTGTCATCCACAGATCCCCCCATAACAGTGTGTCATCCACAGATCCCCCCATAACAGTGTGTCATCCACAGATCCCCCCATAACAGTGTGTCATCCACAGATCCCCCCATAACAGTGTGTCATCCACAGATCCCCCATAACAGTGTGTCATCCACAGATCCCCCCATAACAGTGTGTCATCCACAGATCCCCCCATAACAGTGTGTGTCATCCACAGATCCCCCCATAACAGTGTGTCATCCACAGATCCCCCATAACAGTGTGTCATCCACAGATCCCCCCATAACAGTGTGTCATCCACAGATCCCCCCATAACAGTGTGTCATCCACAGATCCCCCATAACAGTGTGTCATCCACAGATCCCCCATAACAGTGTGTCATCCACAGATCCCCCATAACAGTGTGTCATCCACAGATCCCCCATAACAGTGTCATTCACAGATTCCCATAACAGTGCCAGCACTAATGTTCTAGCGCCCGTTATTGTAACGGGCATAATGTCTAGTGTATATATATAACTTTATTAGCTTACAAACTCGCTACTTGATGTTTCTTCTTATGTTGCTATAGGTTCAGAGTCTTGGGTAAGTCAAAATCCAACGCAATTCGTACAATAGGCAGTACAGGGACGAAAAGAGAGAACAAATTCCAGCAAGAATATCCCCATAAAATATAACATTTATTTATTACAAAGATAAAAAGGAGGTAAAGAACTCCCAATACTAATTATGCTCTCAAGGAGTAGACACTAATCAAAAATAAGTATATCAAGGGTGTATACTAGTATCTGGTATAAGGGAAACTATAGGCCAGGGACCTATCTTACATCAATATACTAGAATGGGTAAATGTATAAGGCCAGTGGAGGGTATATATCCCTAAGTTTTCCCTTATCTAATCCTCAGCCCAGGGACATACCCTGATGGTGGGCATTCCCCGTCCCCGAACCTGGGCTAGCTGACCCTATTAAGGCCCTGGCTACCGTAAATTGCTATATTGCAAAAGGTGATAAAGTACTGTATGGATCTGGTGGCAACAGTAATCCGCCGGAACCATACACATAGAAAATCTAAAACCTCAACGCGTTTACCCCCATAGATAGAAGGGGTTCATCAGGAGGTTGCAAAAACAGTAAAGTTAAATATACAGTCAAGGCACAGATAATCAGGTGTGCGGCTGGCTGTCAAAGCAGCATCATGCAGGTAATGGCCGCACATATAGATAAAGAAGTAGAGAAGTGTCCGTCCCACAGATAAACTGGACAATAACAGTGTGCCCAAGAAAATTGGTAGATAATGTGACAAATCACAAGAGAAGTCCAAGTAGGTAATGTCAACAATAGTGGGTCCTCGGAGGCCTGTAGAAAATAAATATTACGGCAGATCAGGATAAGGACACATCATATGGTGGAATAATACACATATGTGTCAAAAAGTAATCTTACATTGATATGCGGTACTCTAAAGTTAGTGCCATGGAGGTGCCATGATTAACGTCAACAAAAATGAGGCAAATCTGAAGGTAAAAGCCAAGTCAAAAACGTCAGGTAAGTATCTACAAGGTGGCCCAGCAATAGTGCATGTCTGGGAATGTACTCACGGTACCGACGCCACGATCTGCCTAGCGCTCCTCCTCTGTCATAAATGTGAGGAGGCTCCCGGTATTTAAGGGGCTCGTGCTGCCTGTGCTAATAGGGGAGTGACCTCACTTCCCCTCTATGGACCGCACACGTCACCTCCTGAGAGAGGAGGGATGCGGTTCAGTTGTGCAAGAGGGTGCGATGTAAAGGCGGAGTCACCGCCCCCAAAGTCACATGATCGCGGGCAGTGAGAAGTACGGCCCCTGGATCACATGACCACATGTGGTTCACTGTCATATGCAGCAGTACAAAGATGGAGCCGCAGACATATCGGACATATTGGCCCCCAATATAATCATTTTCTTTACGACTTTCAATTCAGGCATCAGTAACAGACCAAGGCCTTGAGAGTACTCTGTTGCGGTTCCCACGACACCACTCACCACTGGTGTTGGGCGCAAGTATTCGCAGGGCGAGTTTTGGTCTTGAATTTCGTGATTTAAAATTTTTGCGAATATGTCGAATACATGACCCGTATTCGCAATTACGTATATTTGCTCTTAAGATTGATAGTGAGTGATAGGGAAACTGTATCTTAAAGGAGAAAAAAAATAAATAAATAATTTCAGACATAATTTCCCCAACCTTAGTTGCTTCTTTAAAAATTTCTACTGTTCCTGTCAGAGTAAAGATTTAATAGGTTAACTGTCTTACGAATGTTCATCACTTGAATATTCACATTATTCTATTCGCGGTCGGGATTTCCTTACCTACCTAGCGTTAATAGGTTGTGTCAGACTCCAGTACGCTGCATGTATTGCGATAATTCGTATGTCTTTTCGCGCCCTTCCATTCGCACAAACGACTCCCGCCATTTAAAGCTTTAAATACGTGTAAAGCTGTTTAAACTTTATTAATAATGTACAGGTTCCATGCGCACGCGAATATAACTAAAAAAATTAATTCCAAGTCATGATATTGAATGCAAAATAACGAATATTGCAAAATCGTGAATGTGTGACGAATGTGATGCGGGTTGCTTGTCAAATGTCGCAAAGTCGAGTGTGGGTCTTTGCGCTCATCACTACTCAACACCTCTGTCCTGCTGCATGTCCGTATGCCGGTGTCCAATTTAGGGTTGGAACCGACAGCTATCGGGCCTTTCCTTCAGGTGAGGTGCAGCTTACGCTGCCTCTAGGTACGAAAGTTCCAGCCCATATTATCCGGAAGCTAGGTCAGTGGCGCTCTGCATGTTCATTAGGTTCATACCTCAATTTAGTCAATGTTCTTGCATTCCAGAGGTTGGTCATGTAAGTGTTGTTGTTGGCACTGGGTTTTGTTGCCGTTTTTTGGCCCCCAATATAATCATTCTCTCTCCAACATTCCATTCAGGGTGCCTGGCTTCATGTCTTTCAGCAATTACTGGCAGCAGTAACAGACCAAGACCTTGAGAGTACTCTGTTGCGTTCCTCACAGCACCACTCACCACTTCTCAGTTGTGCGACATGTCCGTATGCCGGTGTCCAATTTTAGGGTTGACACCGACAGAAACCGGGCCTTTCCTTCAGGTTAGGTGCAGCATGTGCTGCCTCTGGGAACAAAGTTCTGGCCCATGCTATCCGGAAATTAGGCACTCTGCATGTTCAATAGGTTCATACCTCAACCTGCCTTCCCCTCCTATCTCTAGTGTCTTCCTGTCCCTACAGGGATAGGAGGTGAGACAGAAGATTCCAAGCTTGGATCCAGGGTGCTTATACAGGCACCAGAGGCCAGGTCTGGTCGGGGGTTCTGTACTCCCCTCACAGTTCCAGTCAGGCGGTGTCCCGTATGGCCCTGCTAGCTCCCCCCTCGAAGGTTCTCTAGCCCTATCCCGGCCTACCTTGGATGGCTGTAGGCGGGATGCTGGAGCCGCTTCTCCTCCAGGAGCTCTGGGCTTAGCGGCGCGCTCCTGACCTTTCGGCGCCGAATCGCATGTCGCGTCTTTTTGCGTCACTTCCGGGGTTACCGGAAACAAGATGGCGGCGCCCAGGACAAGCGCTTGAGACCCGGAAGCCCGGTCTCGCACTCAGGGGTTGACTCCCCCCTCTTTGGGGGTTGAATCCCCCTTATAAAAATGGAGCAGCGCAGCAACAGAGGTTGGATGTAAGGTAAGCCCCAGTGGGGAAGATTACGCTGCTGTGTATTTGCATTAGCCGTCATGGAATCCCAGATGTCAGCCAAATCTGAGATTGTGTCTGACTCCTCTGCTGCAACTCATGTAAGTGTCCTTGTCCCGTAATTTCCTTGGTGTACCCCCCAGTCATTGAGCACGGTTTTCTCGGATTTTTTCCCTAGGATAAAAAAAGTGCTGGGCAGTCGGCTCTCCAAGATTCTAAAAGGAAACCGAGAAAATGTGCGACTTGTGGGGAAAAAATGCACATATCATACAAAAAGCAGTTATGTGCTGAATGCATTGCCAAGCTAATGAAGGATTAGCAGCCGTCCTTTCTCACAGAACTCAGAAATATTGTTCGGGAAGAAGTGCAGGCTACGGTTTCCTCTCTAAACCCTCCGCCACCTCCTCCTCAACCCTACTCCCCTCCTCCTAAAAGAAGGAGGACTCAGGAGGACTCTGATTCAGAGAATCAGGAAGTCTCAGATAGAGAGATTGAAGAAGAGACCGTGTCTGCTTCAGGTTCTTCGGATCACTCTAAGAGATACCTATTCTCTATTGAGGACCTAGATGCCCTGCTCCATGCAGTTAGGGATACTATGCAAATAGAGGAAGCTAACCCCCCCCATATCTGTTCAGGATGAAATGTTTGGGGGATTAAGGGCAAAAAAGACTTGCCTGTTTCCAGTAAATTCCAATTTGAAGGAGATTATTCTGGAGGAGTGGAAGGAGGCTGAAAAGAAATTAATTATAGAGGACACTAAATTATGGGACAAAGTTCCAAAAATAGACATACAAGTAGCCAAGGTCACTAAAAAGACCTCCATTCCCTTTGAGGATTCCTCAAATTTAAAAGATCCTAAGGATAGGAAGGCCGAGGGTCGCCTTTAGAAAGCCTTAGAGTGTTGTTCTACTCTAATAAATACCAATATTACTGCCACCTCGGTAGCCAGGTCTATGGGGTTATGGCTAAATCAGTTGGAAAACCACCTCAGACTGAAAACCCCTAGGGAGGACATATTGGAGTTCATTCCCCTTCTTAAAATTGCTACGGCCTATCTAGCGGACGCCTCGGCCGAATCTATTAGATTTTCGGCTAGAAACAGCACCCTAGCTAATTCAGCTAGGAGAGCCCTCTGGCTAAAAAATTGGTCAGGGGACATAGCTTCAAAAAAATATGCTCTGCTCGATTCCTTTCTCTGGTTCACATGTGTTTGGCCCAGTTTTAGATACGATCCTTGAAAGTGTTGCAGATAAGAAAAAGGGTTTTCCGGAAGAGAAGTCTAAGAGAACTCAGCCCTTTCGGAAAAATTCAGGCTAGGGACAGACCCAGAATTTTCCAGGTAGAGGGAAAGGCAAGTCGGGCAGGTGGAGCTACCCCAAGGGCGGAAAGGGTAGGGGGTTCCTTCTCAAACCCAATACCTCCAACTTTCCGAGCAAATGACGCCAGACCAGTAGGCGGGAGACCTCGGTTTTTCAGTCATCAATGGACTCAAGTAACGCAAAACCCCTGGGTACTTCAGACAGTACGAGAGGGGTACAAAATAGAGTTCAGTTGTCTTCCTCCTCAGTGATTTTGTGTTACCACACCCCAGTCCCCGTCACTAAATAACCAGATGGTTCAGGACTTACAGAAACTATGCACAATGGAAGCAATAGTTCCCATACCAAGACTCCGACAGTGCAAAGGCCACTATTCAAAACTGTTCTGGGTAAAAAAAAACAGATGGTTCACTGAGAACAATTATAAACCTGAAATTCCTAAACAAATGGATCCGGTATGTCAGATTCAAGATGGAGTCAGTACGTTCAACAGTACCACTTATTCCAGCAGGGGCGTTATTGTGCACCATCGATCTCAAGGATGCATACTATCATGTCCCCATACATCCGAACCACCATCAGTTCCTCAGATTTGCGGTAATGTTGGACGGCCTAGTTCATCACTTTCAATGTCTTCCGTTCGGGATCTCAAGTGCTCCTCAAATCTTTACAAAACTAATAGTGGAGATAATGGCGTTCTTGAGACAACAAGGAATAACAGTTATTCCTTATTTAGACGACTTCCTCCTGACAGCAACCTCAAGGGACCTGCTGCAAGACCATCTACAGACAACTCTAGACGTTCTACAAAACTTAGGCTGGATATTCAACCTAGAAAAATCAGATCTCGACATGAGTGTAAGGAAGATCTTTCTAGGAACCCTATTGGACTCCCAGAGACAGATGTCTTTTCTTCCAGAGTCAAAACGCAGCGCATTTATAAAAGAAATATCCTCCTTTCAAAGAAGAAACTACTGCTCCATCAGAGAAGCTATGCGGATTCTAGACATAATGACATCCTGTATTCAAATGGTTCAGTGGGCACAGATCCACTCAAGACCATTACAGAGTCTAGTTCTTACCAAGTGGAAAAAAGACCAGGGGTCCCTAGACGAAAAGATCAAAATTCCAATATCCATAAAGGAGTCCTTGAACTGGTGGATTGCGCCCGTCAACCTGCAGAGAGGAGAACACTGGATAAGAGGACCCTGCATAACGGTGGTAACCGATGACAGCATATCCGGCTGGAGATCTCACATAGAAGATCATTTCTTTCAGGGTACATGGTCCTTAAGAGAGAGCCAGCGGTCTTCAAATGTAAGGGAATTGATGGCGGTTCTAAAGTCTCTCCAAGCAGCAGAACATCTCCTAAGAGGAAATAATATAAATAACTATCAGACAATATAACTACAGTCTGTTATATAAGACACCAAGGGGGAACTCAGAACCCAGGACTTCAGGAGGTGGCAGAAGAGATTTTTTTTTTTGGTCACAGGAGAATATTCTATCAATCTCGGCCCTCCATATCAAAGGGAAAGACAACATTACAGCAGATTACTTAAGTAGAAGGAGATTCCATCCGGGAGAATAGATGCTGAACAGGCAGGTTTTCCATCAGATCTGCAGGAAATGGGGGTACCCACAGGTGGACCTATTAGCCTCCAAGGAGAATGCCCAGACGACTCAGTTTTTTTCCTTAGATCCCAGCGGAGACCCTCTTGGGGTAGATGCCATGTCAAAAACATGGGATATGGATCTAGCATATGTCTTCCCGCCGATCCCGCTTATTCCGGCCACCTTAAGGAAGATCAGTGAGAGTTCGGAGAAATTCATCTTCATAGGCCCAGCTTGGCCGAAGAGGAGTTGGTTTCCCCTGTTAGACAGACTAAAATTGGAACATCCAATAACACTCCCCCTGAGGCCAGACCTTCTCACTCAGGGATCCTTGCGCCATCCGAACCTGGAAAAATGGAATCTGAAAGCCTGGATCCTGAAAGGAGAATGCTGAGTAGGCAGAGCCTGTCACACACAGTAGTCTCCACATTACAAAAAAGCAGGAAACCAGTGACAAATGCTATTTATAAGAAAATCTGGAATAGATTCAATTCCTAGCTGAGAGATACACAGTCGTCCACTTCAACTCCTTCCATCGCCCAGATTCTAGACTTCTTACAGAGGGGGTTTGACCTAGGGTTACGTCCTAGTATGATTAAGGTGCAAATATCAGCATTGTCATCCTTTCTGGATTATCCTCTAGCGGAACATCGATGGTTAAGGAGGTTTGTAAAGGCTATATGTAGACTAAAACCCACTCTGAGACAAATTATCCCTCCTTGGGATTTATCCGTGGTCCTAGATACCCTCTGTAAAGCGCCCTTTGAACCATTGGACACCATCCCGTTAAAATTGCTCTCCTGGAAAACGGCCTTCTTAGTTGCCATCACTTCAGCGCGCAGAATTGGTGAACTACAGGCCTTATCTATGAAGGAACCCTAGCTAAGGGTCTTTCCAGATCGAATAATTCTAAAACTAGACCCAGGGTTCCTCCCAAAGTTCGTAACTACCTTCCATAGAGAACAAGAAATAATCTTGCCCTCTTTTTAAGCCTCTCCTAGAGATCCGAATGAGGGAAAATTCCATTGTCTAGACGTCCGCGGGCAGTCCTTGAATACCTTCACCGACCGTAACCAGATAGGAAGGACTCAAATCTCTTTGTACAGTTCGAAAAAGCCGGAAATGGAAAAAAGTGACTAAAAGGACTCTGACACAGTGGATCAAGGCAACAATCGAGGAAGCATATCTCCTTCAGAATAGTCCCTGTCCTATTTCTATCAGAGCACACTCTACTAGGGCAGTCGCGGCATCTTGGGCAGAGAAGGCGAACGCATCTATAGATCAGATTTGTCAGGCAGCCACCTGGACTAATTATAACACCTTTTGTAAACATTACAGGTTGAACCTGGTGTCCAATCGTCAGCTTTCCTTTGGACGACAGGTTCTGCAGGTTGTTGTCCCCCCCTGATGGATTAAGTTGGTAACTCTCCCATGTGCTGTTATGGGGAACGTCCTGGAAATCGGTAGTTAGTCTTACCGGTAACGTTCTTTCCAGGAGTCCAACATGACAGCACTAATTCCCTCCCTAAAACATTGTGGTTCAGTGTGAAAATAACATTGTATAACACATTAGAAATAAAATTAAGTTGCATCTATCCGGTCTTTCAGGCATTCCTCCTAAACAGCGGTTATGGCACAATTCAAGCCGCTTAATTTAGTTATTTAGGCAGGTAGACAGTTATGTGTCATGTAGCCCCGACCACAACTATGTAAATGCAGTATGATACGGTTTTATTGGAATATCATAAATGCAGCGTAGGGCGCTAATGTGCTAACTAGCACAAACTGTTTTTTGCAAACAACAGTAAAAATGTAGAATGTTACGGTTTTATTGGAATATCAGAATTGCAGCATAGGATGCAAATTTGCTATCTAGCACAAAAACTGTTTTTATAGCAGCAATGTAACTACAGTATTTATCGGTTTAATTGGACTGTCAGAAATGCAGCGTAGCAAGCAAATTTACTATCTAGCACAAACAAGTGTGCTTTTTTTTAGAGCAGCAAGGTAACAGCAGTATTTTACAGTGTATTGGACTGTCAGATATGCAGTGCCTGTGGCATACAGATAAAAAATTGCTTTAGGTCACAAAAATATGTGACAGACTAATGTAATTGAATAATTTTCACTGCCAGGTATGCACTGCATGCCACAGGGGTACTTGACCGGCCAAAAAAGGGAATTTGTCCTCCACTGAGCTACCAGAACAAAATTAAAGTAATGGCCCTGGCACACATACAGTTCACAGGCAGTTGCAAGTGCACTGCATTTGCAAAAATGTCCGCCGACACCCACCGAACTAGCAGATGGATTATAAGTTATTTTTCAGTGTCACTGGGTTCAGGGCTGGGTACAAAAATTTAGCATAGCACCCTCAATAATCGCTGTAGTTTGAAGATTGAACAACACCAAGTACACCAGAATTCTTCCCTAATCTCTCCCTCACAGCAGCAACATCCTATCCCTACACTGAGAAGAGCAGAGTGATGTGCGGCGCTACATGACTCCAGCATATATAGAGGTTGGGTCACATGCTGCACTTGGCCAATCACAGCCATGCCATTAGTAGGCATGGCTGTGATGGCTTCTAAGGGCAGACTAGTGAAACACTTGTTAATTCGCTGCCCTGCAGCCTTTCAAAAAGTGCCAAGAAATCGCCGAACCCAAACTTTTACAGAAATGTTTGGGTCCGGGTACCAAAAACCCTAATGTTCGGTACGAACCCGATCTTTACAGTTCGGGGTTCGCTCAACCCTTCCCCACACCACTTTGACATTTGCCCAAGCAGCCCATTCCTTTGCCCTAATATGCCCACATGACAGCCAGGACAGATGGATAGATAATAGGAAAAGATACAGAAAGAGGGAAAGATAGAGAGAGAACTTTCTATACATAACTGTTTGTGACTTATGCTTCCAAGATGGTCACAGTGTTTGCAGTGGGAGGTAACATATAGTTGAGCATGCTCAGATGAGGAAATTGAATGGAAATGAATCCACCTCAGACAGAGCCATCACAAACTCATCCCCATTGACTTCAATTGTGTGTCAGTATGGATCCGTTTGCCTCTACATCGTCAGGCGGATACCAAAACGCTGCAAGCAGTGTTTTGGTGTCCGCCCTCCAGAGCGAAATGGAGGAGGAACAGAGGCAAACTGATGCATTCTGAGCGTATCCTTATCCATTCAGAATGCATTAGGGCAAAACTGATCAGTTTTTTACCGCATGTGAGAGCACAGAAACGGATCTCACAAATGGAAACCAAAACGCCAGTGTGAAAGTAGCCTTATACATGACATTAATTCAAACTCTGACACAGACTATCAGCTAAGACCTATGAGATATCAGGTTAGGCAATGGATAAGAAAATGGCAAAATTTTGACTTTCATAGCTGGAGTAATTACATATAATGAAATGCATCCGAAGGGCTCTCTTTAACATTAGTGAAATACCCTATAATAAGATTTTGAATAAGATTTATCAGACCTTGTAATACTTATATGTGAAGGTGCTTGTAAAAATAATTTTTTTCCAATAGCATGAGCTGAAGTAATTTTTTTCACTAAACAAGGATACAGCATAATGTGGATGAGAAGAAGGAGCATGGAGATGAGGTTTAACATAATAATAGCTTTTGCCACATGGTTGAACTTGAAAGACAACTTAATGATGGTATATTATTAGTATGGCCTAATTATGTATTATTATTATTTGTTATCTGCAAGTTGTGCACAAATAATCTATTCACAACAGCAGTGGCTTTTTCTATAAAATGTTATGATGTCACTCACCTTTTTCTGTAAACATTATTGTTATATTTCGTGTTGTTTGACTAGGAGAATGTTTGTTCTCAATGTAAAGCATTTTCTTACAAAGACTTAAGAATTCTGCCCACTCATTGGAACATAAGAATTATCCATAGACAATTACCATTGAAATGAGTTCCTGCAAATATAAATTAGTCACATTATCATATTTTTCTATTTATGCACCTTTTTCGGATTGCCTCAGTAGCATTTATTTTATTATCATTTTTTTTTTTTTTTTTTTTTTTTTTTGGTGGGCGGGAATAATGTTACATAGCATACTTTTGATGTACAGATTTCACCCTTTTTAACAGGTATTGGTCAAATGCACTCTCACAGATCCATGCCTTGTTTGTTTTGACAAAAATGTTTTGTACACTAGCAGAGGACAATTTAGTCTGTATGAGTTTCCCAACACCCCCTGCCATGCTGAAAACCCTCTCTGAGATAACACTGGGAGCTGGACAAGAGAGAAGCCTAGAAGCTCACATGGTCAAAGTATGCACTGGAGATAGGCCAGAATCCAGGTAGGACTGAAACTTGGCACTGGTGCAGTAAGTTTCTGTTTGATGAGTTGCCTCAACCTTGTGTAGCACATGGAAAAGTTTATCTATCATGTTGATTATCCTGAACTGGCTGCTGTGGCTTCAGCTGCTTGTGTTATCGAAGTACAAAAAGAAGGGCACTCACTATATGGGTCAACCAGGAACAGCAGATATTCAGCTCAAATAAAATGAAAACTAGTTTAATAGCACATAAAATAATTGGTACACTCCGTATACTCTCATGCGACTTTTGCATTAAATGCATGACTTTAATAAACTGTAAAAAAAAATAACCTATTGTTTAAATCACATTTTGTTAACTTTTTTTTAAAGAATTTTTGATGATATTTTTAATTTCAATGTCAATATCTATATTTAAACAAAAACCATAAACTCCACCAACTTTCGCACTGGCCACTAAGAATAATAGGCACCACTTCATGGTCTGTACAGATCACTTTACTGCAGTTGCTTGCTTATCTATACACAGAGGTGATATCATTATAGGCAGGATTAGAATGATATATAAGACAGAATCCACCATTCACAATAGGTGATTGTTTGAGCATATCTATTCTTTCTTTGTACAATGACCTCCGAATAGGTCACAGAGCATGCCTAGAAAACTCTCCCATAGAAGTCAATGAGTTCCTCTCCTAGCCATTGTATCTATGGCCCATAGATCTGCCGTAAGCCAATTTTCTTAATGCTTTCTTAATGCTGTTAAGAGCAGCTAAGGCAAGATAGCAGCCCAAAATATTATGTTCAGGAAATAGATTTAAAAAATCTGCAACCAGAAAATAAAAGCAGATTAGAAAAAGCATATGTGTAGTTGTCTAGTTTAAACTGGCAGATAACCTTTTTGGTGACACATTCCCATTATACAAAAAAGTTTCAATCTCCCAGGCATCAAAAAGTTTGCCATTTTTCCAATCAGATGTTTTCAGACGTCAATATGAATTTTCTGTTTAAAATAGTAACTTTGCACATTTGTTTTCATAATGACCTTCACTGGTAAGAATTTGATTAAAACTAACATCTTAAATTACTGTTTTTCAATGTACTTCCTACAAAATTTTTCTCACTTTATAAAGCTAAAAATATTTTGGCCTGTTCAAATAGAAAACCTGCAATTTATCTTTATTGGAATATTTTTAAATTGTCTTTCACCTCCAAAATCAAGTTTCAATGTAAGCATACTACCATGTAGGGTAGGTACTCCGTAACATAACCATACATTTCATGTGAAAATAGACTCCACTGATCTTGTGAAATGTTTTTTACAATTTTTATGCAAAAAGGTTTTCAATGCACCATGGATGGAGCTGCCCTATTTGGTTAACCTAGCTTCCCCTATGTCATCACAAATTGCTCTGAAATCAGAGGGACTTGCCCGGCACAGGCAGCATTATTGTTATAATGATGCACCATGTAGCGGTTACCCCAGAGTGTAGAGGGGTTTCCACTGCTGGATGGTGTCCTTTTCCCGATTGGTTGAGGAGTCTGTTCAGCATCCAGTGGTGTTCCAAGTGAAGAAGCTCTTCCAAGCACTAGTGTGATAGCTGTATATTGGTTACCCCCAATAAGAGACAAGACTCTAGATTGAGGATGAAGAATAACTCTCTTTATTGATGGCCACTGCTCAGCCTTTTATACAGTCACACAAACTACAGCAACCAATCAATATTGTAAAAGATAATGGACCAGAGTGTTATCTTGTGTATTGTAATTAATTAGAGCAGTCTGGAAGTGTGTCGACACCTATGTCCTTGATACACATAAATGTCTGCGTCCATTGTTAAGAGCAGGTATCCAAGGCCCTGACTAAAAACCTAATCTTTGAAACCGGGGGATCTGTTACAGGGCTCTCTCTTTGTGGAACACTCCAGTAGACCCGGTATGATCCCTTTCGGGTCAACTGGAGGCTGCCTGGACGACAGATCAAGGACTGAGTTCAGTCTGGCAGGACAGTCCATCCGTGTTACCGTTCTGTTTCCCAGGGCGATACTGGATGTTAAAGTTATATTGCTGTAGTGCGAGGCTCCATCTCAATAATCGTCCATTGTCTCCAGCCACCCTGTTTAAACATTCCAAGGGGTTGTGGTCCATGACTACCATGAATTCTCGCCCATACAAGTAGGGGGTGAGTTTCTTCAGTGCCCACACTAAAGCCAAACAATCCTTTTCAACTTCCACATTGCTCACTTCCCGGGGCAATAGTTTGCGGCTGATGTAGGCGACCGGGTGCTCTCCTCCATCCTCTCCCACTTGGCTTAGAACTGCCCCCAGTCCGAACATGGAAGCGTCTGTGTAGATGGTAAAACGTTTGTTAGGGACTGGGACAGCCAACACAGGAGCATGCACAAGAGCATCTTTCAAGGCTTGAAAAGCAGTTTCACAGGATACCACAGGACTTGTCGGGGAAGGTTCTTTTTCGTGAGGTCAGTCAGGGACTTAGCTAAGGCGCTGTAGCCTGGTAAAAAACATTTGTAATACCCTGCTGTCCCCAGAATGGCCAGGACCTGGGTTTTGGTCCCGGGGTGTGGGCCATTTATCGACAGCTTCTATCTTGGCGGGCTCTGGCCGCTGCCGCCCACACCCAACCCGGTGGTCCAAATACTGGACCTCTGTTATGCCTATATGACATATGTCTGGTTTCAGAGTCAGGCTAGCCGCCCGAATCTGATCCAGCACTGCCCCCACATGCCTCAAGTGCTCCTCCTAGGACTCGCTATAGATCGCAATGTCATCCAGGTATGCACAAGCGAAATCCTGGAAGCCATCAAGGAGTCTATCCACCAAGCGTTAGAAAGTGGCTGTGGCGTTTTTCATCCTGAATGGCATGACCCTAAATTGGTACAAGCCAAACAGGGTGACAAAAGCCAACTTGGGGATATCCTGGGGAATCTGCCAGTACCCCTTACAGAGGTCAATGGTGGTCAGATATCGTCCCCTGGCAATACGATCCAATAACTCATCCACTCAGGACAGGAGGTAGGCATCTGTCACGGTTTTGTCATTTCACTGCCGATAGTCTACGCAGAAACCGATAGTCCCATCCTTCTATGGTACCAGGACTACTGGGGATGCCCAGGGACTATCGGAGGGCTCAATCACTCTTAGCCTCAACATTTCTTGTATCTCCTCCCTCATGCCGCCTCTGACAGCTTCAGGTATCCGGTACGGGGTTTGCCTAATCAGCGCCTAGCCTGGGGTTTCTACCCTATGAGTAGCTAGTGTGGTGAACCCTGGTTCTTGGAAGAACGTGTGGCTCTTACTGGCTATTAAGCAGTTTATTTGCTCCATCTCGGTGGCCATCAGTCAGCTTTATCTGACTAAGGGGATTGGTCTGGGGCTGTCTACTCAAGAGGTCAGCTAACGGTAATCTGTCTGGATCATCAGCTTATGAGGCGCAGACTGCAGTTTCGTCCTCGAGTCTTTCTTGATATGCTTTGAGCACATTAATGTGGAAGGCTTTACGTACCCTCTAATCTTTGTTGCTGGAGATTTACATATGTGGTATCGCAGAGTTGGTCTACCACTGTGTAAGGGCCCTGCCAGGCTGCTTGCAATTGATCATATTTGGTCGGTTGCAACACTAAGACTTTCTGTCCTACTAGGAACGTCCGTTGGCGAGCACCCCGATCGTACTATACCCTCTGCCGCTCCTGGGCCGCCTGGAGGTTTTCCTTAACCATCTTTGCCAGCTGTTCCATGCGGTCCCGGAGCTGCGCCACATAAGACACAACGGGGACCCCCACTTGCTCCGTGGTTCCCCCCCAGTGCTCCCTGATGACTCCCCCCCCCTTTATTCCAAACCGCTGGCAGACATCGCAGGTCTGGCAATAATGTCGCACGTCCGTGGAGACACCCGGCCAAAAGAAGTGCTGGGTTACTCTGTGAGAGGTGTGAGTCATTCCCAAATGTCCTGCTAAGGGAATGTCATGCCCTATTCGGAGAAGCTCCCCTCGGTACTTTCTTGGAACTACCAACTGGCTCTTCTGTGAAGGGGCGGCCCCAGGGTGACGGATGTCAGACACCCGGTATAGCTTGTCCTGTTCCAATACATATTTTTCCCCTTGTAAACCTGGTTGACCTGTATCTGCCCGAAGGCAATACTTCTGGAGGGAGGGGTCAGCCTTAGTCTCCCTACTAAATTCTTCTAGGGTATCCCAGGCTAGGGTCGTCATGGCTAAGGTCATAGTCAAGGGGTCAGTATGTCTTACCTGGGTATCCCCGACTAGTGGGTTGTTCTCTGCGGTGCGGGTTTGAGCACAGGTGGTGACTGGATGAGTGGCTGCGGTAGGAGCATAGAATGAGGTAAGGGGCCCAAGGTCGTTACCCAGCAATACTTCGGCTGGAATGTTGTCCCACTTGTACAGTATCAGATCCCGCTCCCCAGTTTAGATGAACCTGGGCAGTGGGGAGATGATAAATAGCTCCTCCGGCGATTTGGACGGCGACAGTTTTCCTGGTGCGATCATTATTGTGGACCAAGTTTTGCTGTATAAGCGTCAGGGTGGCCCCAGAGTCTCGCAGGCCCAGCGCTGATTGCCCATTTACCAGTACCTCTTGGCGGTGCTGTTGTCCAGAGTGGCGGCTTGGATGGGGTTAACCTCGTATAGAACTCCTAAGTATTCCTCCGCCTCGGCTTCAGTGTCCACACGATGGGCAGCTGGTGTAGGTTGGGGGCCGGTTGGAAGTCGTCCCCAGTTGGACCTGGGAGGTTCCAGGGGGCAGTTGCTCCTGATGTGTCCCAGCTGTTGACATACATGGCACCGTACTCGGGGCTGGTTTTCCTTGAACCTGGGGGGTCCAGAGGAGGGGGCCGGGGCTGGCAAGACCAGAGCACGTAACTCTGCCCTAGGAGGTGGTTTTGTAATGGTCGGCTCTGGATGAGGACATACAGTGGTTGGTTCTGGCCGTCAGGAATCCGTATTCTCATCTGCCAGGTGCGCTGTGTCCTGTAGGGTGAGTGGCTGTCGATCCTGAACCCATTCCTTCAAGCCCGGTTGTAATGCTCCTATGAAATGTTCCAGCAAGAACAGCTGCAAAACTCCTTCTCCTGTGGTGGCTTGGCATCCCTGTACCCAATGGGATGTGGTCCTGTGGAGCGTACAGGCCCACCCTGAGTAGGAATCTCCTTCTTTCCGTTTGGACTCCCTAAACCGTCGCCGGTATGGTTCGGGAGTCACGGCATACCGGAACAGTAGCTTTTCCTTTACCATGGCATAAATTTGTAACATCCTCGTTTGGGATGGTACGGAAAGCTTCATTGGCCTTTCCTGACAGTTTGCCCAACAAAATTGTAACCCAATCCCCGTGTAGCACGTGATGGTATGCTTTAAATCAGGCATCCTCAAACTGCAGCCCTCCAGCTGTTGTAAAACTACAACTCCCACAATGCCCTGCTGTAGGCTGATACCTGTAGGCTGTCCAGGCATGCTGGGAGTTGTAGTTTTGCAACAGCTGGAGGGCCGCAGTTTGAGGGTGCCTGCTTTAAATGCTGCAAAGGGTATCTTTTTCCGCTTGCTCGGGGTCACAATCCGTAATAACGTTGAGCTCTCTGGTCTTTGTGTGGTCAGTACCTGTAGGTGATAGGCTCTTTTCTCTCTTGCCTCCTCTATCGCTGCGTTGAGACGCTGGGTTACCAGTTCCACAGGTGGATTCAACCACTAGAATTTTACCCTCTTTTGTATGATTCTCTGGATCTCATCCTCTTCTCCGTTCAGTGGGTTAGAGTTAGCCATGGTGTTGTTTTGGTCCAATTCGAGCAATTCAGCTATCAGTTCTTGTCGTGATCGGTTACTAGTCGAACGCCCATTACTCTCCAGAAAATCCTTCAATGTTAGCCGTTTCAATTTCTTATACCGATTCTCCATGGATTTAGTAACTCCTCTGGTAAGATAGAACCAATCCCACTGCTGCCACCAATGTAGCGGTTACCCCAGAGTGTAGATTGGTTTCCACTGCTGGAGGGTGTCCTTTTCCCGATTGTTGAGGAGTCTGTTTAGCATCCAGTGGTGTTCCAAGTGAAGAAGCTCTTCCAAGCACTAGTGTGATAGCTGTATAATGGTTACCCTCAATATGAGACAAGACTCTAAATTTAGGATGAAGAATAACTCTCTTTATTGATGGTCACAGCTCAGTCTTTTATACAGTGACACAAAGTACAGCAACCAAACAATATCGTAAAAGATAACACACTCACAAGCAGGGGCTTGGTCATGGAGCTTACAAGTAGACACTGTGTATTTACCCAGACAATGGGCCAGAGTGTTATCTTGTGTATTGTAATTGATAGGATGATAATTACAGATGACTAGATGAATCAGCTTGGTTTAAGTCTTTTCTGGCACCAGGAGAGTGAATGACCATATCAGATATGACACATATGATGATCAAAATCACTCTGTTTATTGATAATAAGGTTCAAGCCTTTATAGGACATTATACGCCCTTTCATTATTCAATCATCTTTTTCCAAACAATATAGCCTACAATCATAATGAGATACATACCGTCATACAACATACTTTCCCCAGTTACATCCTGGCTTTCATGCTCCACGTACTAGCTGACACGGACAAGATAAGGAATTCCGGTTAGATACTCGGCTGCCCATAACATTTGGTTATGACAGAATGTTCTTACACAAAGTTCAAGACAGCACATTCCTTCAATCCCCTCTTTAGAACCTTATATTCATATTATATGGTTCTCCTTGCCCCTCTTTTGCCTATAAGTTCTTAAGTATTCCATATAAGCCTCTGGGGTATATTCTTGAGGCCTTGGTGGGGTATTGTTCATCTCACCTGTGAGCACTGGAGTATAATAAGACGTTGAGTGCACCCTCTTTTCAGTGAAACTTTGACATGTGGAAAGAAGCGAGGGTACGCATTGTACACAGCAACATAAGCATATCATTATAGCGATGATAGCAAATACCACTCCTAATACATATCGGATTTGACCAAAGTCAGTTATCCAGCTAAAAAGCCAATCCCACCATCCTTGATTAGCGTCTTGTTTTATGTGTTTTATCATTTCTTCTAATTGGCCCATCTTATCTTTTATCCCTTGGGAATGATCTGACAAATTAAAACAGCACATACCTGAAAAAGCAGAGCACCCTATACCATGTTGTAATAGCAGATAATCAATGGTTGCCCTATTCTGTAGAATTGCCTTCTTATATGACTGTATATCTAGCAATATGTCCTGCAAGGTTGCGCTAGTGACATTTATTTATTTTACCATAAAGCAAGCAAGCCTTGAGATTGTCTTGTGGTTATATGCAGCTAACCCTGGTACTCCTACCATTGATATTGCCAGGCTTAAGTACTCTGTTTCTGAGAGAAGGTTCACATTATAATTACAATCTTCCGGTATCTGCACAGAAGATTCTCGTGTATAACGTGCTTGTGTTGCAGGAAGTAATGGTATCATGGCTAATGTTAACCTAGCTATCGTGCAGGGTCCATCTGTAATGTTTGCTGGTATGTGCGTGTAACTAAAGTTTCCGCATGCTAACACCCATCCTGTTGGAAGGGGGACATGTTTGTCTAAGGATGGCACTATCTTTGTGATATTACTTTGCATATTTCTTCCTGATATCATCTTTTTGCAACAACTTACGCCCCGTTGGCAAATATCTGGTTTGGTCTTATTTTGTTGCTTTGCTTGTATGCAAGGCGGTAGTAATTTTTCATCACAAGTGAAATTATAGCATACTTCTGCAGCTGTGACTAGACCTGTAATTATTCTGATCATATTACCTTGTAGATATCTATGTGTAGAGCAATTATAGCAGACATAATAAGGATTCACATGTCCATATCTAACATCATGTTATTCTAAATCAGTGTCATTCCACTGGGAACGCAGGAGCCCTGTCCATATAGACACTGGAGTTGGCACTGCTACCAGGCAGGTTTCTAGAATATTGGATGCAGACAAGGTGGTTCGAAGACAGAAATCAGTTATGTTCAGGGTCTTGGCCAGGTACAGCCACATATTCTCCTTTGTCTTCCACAGATTGTCCTCCCCTCTGCATCCTGTTGTTAGGTATGTCTGTCTGTCCCATGATCGAAGAACAGTTATTAGGATGCATAAGGCTGCAATTGTCAGAACTGCAGGTCTCAGATATTTTAAGGAATTCTCTGACTGTGTCATCTCGTTGGGGGTCAAGGCTGTCTGCCTCCGTTAGTACCCCTTCTTGTCGTTCCTTCTCGGTTGCCTTGTTCCTCTCTACCAATTTTATTCGCATAGCGTGGATCCACGTGGGCGATTGCTCTGTCAGCACTGCTGTCCTGGTTACTGCCACGATGGTGGTGGGGGCGCTGTAGGCAAATTCACACGGTCTTTTCCCCTTTTTCAGTATCTTCACCAGCACAATATCCCCAGACCTGAAAGGGTGCGTGGGTTCCTGTGGAAGAGAGGGAGATTTACAAGCAACTTTTTCCTCAGTTTTGCTAAGGATTCAGATAAGATTAGTAATGTATTCATCCCTAATCTGGTCAATGTCTCCCTTCTGTGTTACTAAGGGGTGTCTTGCCCATGGGGTAGGGAATGGTCTTCCCATGAGTATTTCAAAAGGTGATAGTCCTAGTCTCTTATTGGGGGTCATTCTTATTTCAGCAAGGATTATGGGTAGGATTTGCTTCCAATTCACAAAAGTCCCAGCTGTGGCTTTCCTAAGCTTGTCCTTTATTGTCCTGTTCATTCGCTCGACGACCCCTGAACTTTGTGGGTGGTACGGGATATGGTATTTCCAGTCCACCTGTAGAAACCTGGCTATCTCCTTGTTTAGTTTAGATGTGAAGGCTGGGCCTTGGTCAGACTCAATTACCAAGGGGCAACCCCACCTAGGGATAATTTGTTGGGTGAGTATTTTTGCTGTTGTTTTTGCATCCTCTGCCCTGGTGGGGAATACTTCTAGCCATCTTGAGAACATGTCTACTATTACCAATGCATATTCTTGTTTACCCTTTGTTTTGGGGATATGTGTGTAGTCTACCTGCAGATGGGTGAAAAGTGTAGTAGGTAGTCCAGGCACTGATGTGGGATTTTAAGAGGGTTGTTTGGATTGTTTCTCAAACATGTAAGACACCTCCCTACATAATCAGCTACCAGTTTATTCATGTTGGTGATCTAAAAGTTTTGACCAACCTGTAGTTTGTATGCTGTTGTGTCCTACACCATGAAAATGAGCAATGAAGAGGGCAGCACTATGTTGCGGTATACAGGGTTTCCCCTCTTTGCAGATCAATCCAGTTTGTGGATTTTTCTGCAACACAGGGTACACCCAATCTTTCTCTTCTTCCTGTGATGCATATCGTTGCAGGTCAGTGATCATTTGGACCGTGTCCAAAGAGGGTGGTTTTAGGCATGCCATTTCCCATGAATCTTTGTGAATCCTAGTGGGGTTTTCTTTCGCAACTTGTTTTGCTATCTTGTCAGCTAAAGCATTGCCCTGGGACACTCTATCCTTGCCCTGCGTGTGTGCTTTGCAATGTACTATGGCCAGACTAGAGGGTAGTTTAAGGGCAGCTAAAAGATTATCAATCAGGAGTGAATGAGAGATCTTCTTCCCATCTGCAGCAGTGAACCCCCGCCTTTGCCATATTACTCCATGATCCTACACTACCCCATGTGCATATCTACTGTCTGTGTTGATTGTGACTGATATGTCTGTATGTAGGGTACATGCTCTGGTGAGTGCAATTAGTTCGGCAGCCTGGGCTGATTGGACATGTATTGGTCTTGCTTCTAACACTATGTCGAGTAACATGACTATGGCATAGGCTGCGCAGAAGACAGTATCGAGTGGGCGTGAGCATGAGCCGTCAACAAATACTTCAGGTGCCCCTGTCACAGGCGTCGCTGACAAATCCATTCTGGGGGAAGTCTTATACTCTAACACTTTGAGGCAGTCATGTGCGTCGGGCAGGGTGTCTTCTTCTCCTTTTAGCCCTATGAGTGCATTCATTATCGGTGCTGGCCCTGCTGAATGTGAGGCATATTTGATTTGTAATGAAGGGTCACTTAACAAGAGTATCTCATATCCTGACAGTCGCTGGGCTGACATGTGTTGGGTGTGTATGCCTCGTAGTAACCCCACTACATCATGAGTTGTGTGTAGGATGGTGGGGTACCCCAGTGTGAGGGGGTCGCGTGCTCCACCATCATAGCACAAGCCGCAAGAGTACGCAGACATGCCGGCATACCTTGTACGGATACCGGCATTGTCTTTGAGAAAAAAGCACAAGGACGCAACTTGCCTCCATGTTCTTGTGTTAGCACCCCCGCCATGGTTTTACAATTTTGGCGCGCAAACATGTGGAACGGCAGCTTATAGTCAGGGAGGCCCAATCCTGGGCTACACATCAGAGAACATTTTAACATATCAAAAGCATTCAACATTTCCTCAGACCGTCTTATGAGCTCTGGTTTGTCTTCCAGAGTGGCTTGCCTCAGGATATTATCATAGTAGGAACAGTCAGGGATCCATTGTCTGCAATAATTTATCATACCAAGGAAGGACAGCATTTCCTTCTTGGTGTGTGGGGTGACCAGTCCCGCTACAGACTGGACTCGCTCCAGACTGATCCGCCTTTCCCCTTCTGTGAGGACAAAGCCCAAGTACTCAACTTGCTTTTTACACCATTGCATTTTCTTGCGTGACACCTTGTGTCCACATTGTGATAACCATTTTAACAAAGATACACCATCAGTAACATTGGCCTCCTCTGACATACTGCATAGTAACAAATCGTCCACATATTGTATCAGCACCGAACCTAGGGGGGGGGGGTGCCATGGTTTCAAAGTGGCTTGGAGGACAATGCTGTACACTACAGGGGAATCGGCATATCCCTGTGGCATCCGGCCCCAGGTTAGCTGCCGTCTCTCAAAGAACAAAGAAAAAAGTAGTCTGGTACGCTTATTAACTGGGATTGAGAAGAAGGCATTCTTCAAATCAATAACACTAAACCAGGCGGCTTCTGCGGGAATGGAGGATAAGAGGGCGGTGATGTCTGGAACTAGGGGTGCAATGGGTACAATGAGATTGTTGATTGCCCTCAAATCCTGTACAAAGCGGGTAGTACCATCTGCCTTTGTCACAGGATTGATAGGGGTACTGTAGGGTGAAATCACTTCCTCCAGAATTCCTTTTTTTTTAAATTCTTCAATCATTGGCTGTAAGCCCTCAATTTTGTGTTTTGGGAGCGGGTATTGTTTCTGGTAGACAGGTGTGGCCCCTTCCTTGAGAGTTGTCTCATATGGTGTACAGTCTATCAGTCCTGTGTCATAGGTTAGGGTCTATGTCCTTTAATTCTGGGCAGTCCTGAAGATTCACAAATGTGTAAGAGACTGGGGCTATTATTGGCATCGTTGTTGATTGAATGCTGAGCCCATTATTTTCTACTGTCACCCTTAAGTCAAGTTTCACAAAGAGGTCTCTTCCTAATAGGCTGACCGGACAATCTGGAATGATGCTGAACGTGTGGTCCGTGATGTACTCACCGTCCACTGTCTCTATAGGGAGTGCTTTTGTTTTATATGTCTTAGTTAATACCCCGTTGATTCCCATAGAGGGGTCCGACTCTCTCAAAGGTCCCTTGTACAAATCTTTGTTTAACACACTAGAGGTGGCACCGCTGTTTACCATAAACCCTGTTTTTCTTCCTGCTACTTTAAGTAAGATGATAGGCGTGTCTTTCCAGTGTGATGTGACCTGTGTAAAAGTTGGGGTGACTCCCTCCGGTCCCCGTCAGTAGGCTTGCTGGTTGTTCCAGTCAATAGGGAATCTGGGTTGGTTCTGTGTGTTCTGTTGGTTCCTGTTCTGTAATGCCTGCGTCGGCTGTTGTTGGTTATGTGCTAACTGCACTGATGTGTTTCTATGTGGTGCCGTACACTGCCTTGCCCAGTGTCCTTCCTGCCCACAATTATAACAGCTGGTGTTTGAATATGGGTTTACGATCTGTTCTCTGTCTCCCTGCCTGTAGTAACCACCTCTCCCCCTGCGTCTGCCTCTACCCCTCCCTCTTGTGCCTGCATACAAGTGTGTAGCTGGGAGTTTCCTCACATCAAAACATCCCGCTGCTTCCTTTTCATAAAGATGTTTCTCAAAGTCCTTCGTGTTATCGGATGTCCATGATGAAACATTTTGTTTCACAGTGAGGATCAGTTTATCAGACAGGTTGTTAATGAATGTGGAAATGATTAAGCTGTCATTCTGGTGCATGGGTAAACCTGCCTCCAGTTTCCAGCAATCCATGAATCGTTTCCAGAATTCAGTGATAGTCTCGGCAAATTTTTGTTTACATGCCACTGCTACAGGGAGTGAGGACTTCTGTTTGAACACTTCACTCATGTGTTCCTGTACCTGTGTCCATATCTCTTTTATGCCATCGGGTGTGTTACAAATGTAATTAGCTGCCTCTGTGTTTGGTTGGATTTCTGAGATGGTTTTCACCTTTTTCCAATCCCATTCTGTGTGTGTACCTATAATTCCATCAATTATCAGCCTCAAACCTTCTTGAGTGAAATTGCGACCATTGCATGCCTTTTTTAAGTATGCTACCGTACCAAGGGGCGCTATTGAGGGCTTGGGACAGTGTTTAATGATTTTATTCAAATCATCTATGTCAAGAGGTTTTTTCATTAAGTGTGTGCCTACAGTGATGAAGGGTGCTGTTAACTCAACCTCTTCCCTATTGTCTTCTTTACCTTTTTTGCTCCTAGTATCATACCCACTTGAAGGTCCCACATCTAGGGTCTCCCTAATTTCCTCTTTTGGTTCGGACATGTCGGAGCTGGTTGCTAGGAGTGCTGCGGCCGTTTCATCCTCCTCTTGTTTGGCCGCATTGGTACTAAGATACGTTGGTTGATGTACCTGGTGGCTGTGGTGGTATGACCGGGGCATATGGGCAGTCATACAAGGGAGGAGGGTATATAGGAGGGGGGTGTTTCGGGTCTCCATGTTGGGTCTTCTGCTCTTGCCGGTTTAGTTCTATCTCGTGTAACTTACTATCGTTTTTCACTATTCTCTTTTTAGTCTTATTCTCCCCATTTGTGTTGTACCAATGTGGAGCAATTTCCAACCATTGTACTCCTCCCTGTCTCATGTATTCCATGTCCCAGGACGGGTCGGGCTCAAAATGAGGCCACGCTTTAGTATCACCCAGGCAAAGTCCTTTGACCATGTCCATGTGATACATGCTGTTGTCTCCGTCTCTGGGAAAAGGATCAGCAGCCTCCATTGTCTCGGTCCACCCTGCTAAGTTGTCTAACCATGGGTTTACTAAATAGTAGTTTGTAGGACTAACTCTTGACACATAAATTTTACATGTTTCACCTGGTTCAGGTTTGGGGTAATCAGTCTTGGATCCCCGCCCTCCCATTGTTGTATTCAGAGAATATTTGGAACAATATCTGCCCTGGCCTGGCTGTGCTGGATATAAGGAATATTCCTCTGAATCCCTAACGACTAGCGCTGTTTTGAATCGCCACTTGCATTCGGTATTTCTGGGTTATAACGGATTTCTCCTCGCCAGAGTACTGGGGCGTCTAACGATTCTCACAACGCATACAAGTTTACTCAACACAATTTCACAAAGTATTAATAACAATGAAGAGCGACTGTGCACTTAACACCCAGTCTGCAGTTCATACAAACAGATAATCTACTTCTACAAGATCTTATAACATCTATGCATATTTGACATGTAAGAGTTAATCCAAGCTTTGACTTCCCTGTTCCCTGAACAGCGGTATTTTGGAGTGCACTCCCCTCTTTGTATCTATGCACAACTCCCTGAGTTGTGTTACGTGTGCCCTAGACACAGCTTCTGTAGTTCTCTAGTCTAAAATAGGGTTCATCCGTACTTACTATTGCAGATCGAGACGTGGCCGGTGCCCTCGGATCGGGCAGGGGACAAAAAATCGATGTCACTTCTCACCAGACCCGAGGACGACCTCTCGATCCCGGATTCGAGCCCCCAAATTGATGATTGATGGATGATAATTACAGATGACTAGATGAATCAGCTTGGTTTAAGTCTTTTCTGGCACCAGGAGAGTGAATGACCATATCAGACACGACACATATGATGATCAAAATCACTCTGTTTATTGATAATAAGGTTCAAGCCTTTATAGGACATTATACGCCCTTTCATTATTCAATCATCTTTTTCCAAACAATATAGCCTCCAATCATAATGAGACACATACCGTCATAAAACATACTTTCCCCAGTTACATCCTGGCTTTCATGCTCCACGTACTAGCTGACGCGGACAAGATAAGGAATTCCGGTTAGATACTCGGCTGCCCAAAGCATTTGGTTATGACAGAATGTTCTTACACAAAGTTCAAGACAGCACATTCCTTCAGTAATTAATTAGAGCAGTCTGGAAGTGTGTCGACACCTATGTCTTTGATACACATAAACGTCTGCGACCATTGTTAAGAGTAGGTATCCAAGCTCAATGGTTTTTAGGCTGCACAGAGCATTTTTCTGTCAATTATTTACTGGGGTGATCGGCGGCCATTTTGTGACTTGTGGTGCACCAGAACAAGCTGCCACAAAGTCCATCAGTCCATCAATAATAGGTTTTCTTTTGCTATATCCTACATCAGGGGCTTAGCTGTGCTAATTGTCACCCCTAGAAACTCAGGATAGCAATTTCTATATTTTAATAAGGGGTTAAATTCAATTGCCAAAACACCAATCCCCTAAATCTTGTGTTCCAGCATTGGCTAGCCAAGTATAATACTGTCTGCTGTTTGGCAAAGGATAGATTATTTTCTGTGGTGAAATTCAATTGTCAAAATAGCAATCCCCTAAATCTGGTGTCCCAGCACTGGCTAGCAGACTATAATAGTGTCCGCCAAAACATATATTTTGTTCATGTAGAAAAAGAATGGTTCCTGGACACCACTTTACTTTGTTCAATATAGATTTATTTCATACATAGATAGCGGAATGCCAGTAATAAAAGGTCGACGTTTCGGCATAGACGCCTTCATCAGAACACTGGGAGCCAAAGCGGCAGAGACACTGCCCGAACTAGCCATCGAGGCCATAGAGCCATTTATCCATTCCCATACTGCGGCACTCCCAGTGTTCTGATGAAGGCGTCTATGCCGAAACGTCGACCTTTTATTACTGGCATTCCGCTATCTATGTATGAAATAAATCTATATTGAACAAAGTAAAGTGGTGTCCAGGAACCATTCTTTTTCTACATGAACATTTGGCTTAAGGAACCATTCCCTGAGACCCGCGTCCACTAACTGGAGCGCTACCCAACCTATATTCAAATATATTTTGTTCAGGGGTGAAATTCAATTGCCAAAATAGCAATACCATAAATCAGTGGTTTCAGCTGTGGCTGGCCAAGTTTCATAGTGTGCTGAAAAGGATATATTTTGTTCTGGGAGGAAATTCAATTGCCAAAATAGCAATACCATAAATCAGTGGTTTCAGCTGTGGCTGGCCAAGTTTCATAGTGTCCTGCAAATCATATATTTTGTTCTGGGGTGAAATTCAATTGCCAAAATAGCAATACCATAAATCAGTGGTTTCAGCTGTGGCTGGCAAACTATAATAGTGTCCGAAAAACATATATTTTGTTCTGGGGTGAAATTCAACTGCCAAAATAGCAATCCCCTAAATCTGGTGTCCCAGCACTGGCTGGCAAACTATAATCGTGTCCGCCAAAACATATTTTGTTCTGTGGTGAAATTCAATTGCCAAAATAGCAATACCATAAATCAGTGGTTTCAGCTGTGGCTGGCCAAGTTTCATAGTGTCCTGCAAAGGATATATTTTGTTCTGGGGTGAAATTCAATTGCCAAAATAGCAATACCCTGAATCAGGTGTTCCAGCTGTTGCAGGCCTGGTTTAAATCTGTCAGTAACAGGGTATATTTTGTTCTGGGGTGAAATTCAATTGCCAAAATAGCAATACCATAAATCAGTGGTTTCAGCTGTGGCTGGCAAACTATAATGGTGTCCGCAAAAACATATATTTTGTTCTGGGGTGAAATTCAATTGACAAAAAAACAAAACCCTGAATCTGGTGTTCCAGCTGTTGCAGGCCTAGTATAAATCTGTCCATAAAAGGATACCGTTCATCCAGGGCCTAAATACTAGCCCTAAAAGAGATATTCCCCTAAATCAGTGGTTATTACTGTGCCTGGATTAGTGTAATACGCTACATAAATAAATAGGCAGATAGTGTTAGGTGCCTGTAAAAAAAAAAAAGGCCTGAATTTGAAATCAATACATTGGGCCAAATTTTTTTTTTTCTTATTGTGGTGCTTGGTGAACAGTAACCATGAGGAAAACTTCTAGTAAGGGACGCGGTCGTGGTGGTGTTAGTGTACCCTCTGGTGCTGGGAGAGGATGTGGCCATTCTGCCACAGCCTCACGTCCTAGTGAACCAACAACCTCAGGTTCCAGTACCCGCCAGAATTTACAGCAATTTTTGGTGGGGCCCAATGCCGTTCTAAGGATGGTAAGGCCTGAGCAGGTACAGGAGCTAGTCAATTGGGTGGCCAACAGTGGATCCAGCACGTTCACAACATTATCTCCCACCCAGTCTTCTGCAGAAAGCGCACAGGTGGCGCCTGACAACCAAGCCCATCAGTCTGTCACATCACCCCCATATATATCAGGAAAACTGTCTGAGCCTCAATTTATGCAGCAGTCTCTTATGCTGTTTGAAGACTCTGCTGGCAGGGTTTCCTATGGGAATCCACCTAGCCCTTCCCCAGTGGTGGAAGACATAGAATGCACTGATGCACAACCACTGATGTTTCCTGATGATGAGGACATGGGAATACCATCTCATCGCAGTCCGCACGTCTCTGATGATGACGAAACACAAGTGCCAACTGCTGCGTCTTTCTGCAGTGTGCAGACCGAACAGGAGGTCAGGGAGGAAGACTGTGTGGAAGACGATGCAGGGGACGATGAGGTCCTAGACCCCACATGGGATGAAGGTCGTGCCACTGACTTTCATAGTTCAGAGGAAGAGGCAGTGGTGAGACCGAGCCAACAGCGTAGCAAAAGAGGGAGCAGGGCGAAAAAGCAGAACAGCCGCCTCCAAGAGAGTTCGCCTGCTACTGGCTACCGCCACCAGGGATCGAGCACCCCAAAGCCACCTTCAAGGAGTTCTCTGGCATGGCACTTCTTTAAACAATGTGCTGACGACAAGACCCGAGTGGTTTGCACGCTGTGCCATCAGATCCTGAAGCGAGGCATTAACGTTCTGAACCTTAGCACAACCTGCATGACCAGGCATCTACATGCAAAGCATGAACTGCAGTGGAGTAAACACCATAAAAGCAAGGAACTCACTCTGGCTCCCCCTCCTCCCTCTTCTGCTGCTGCCTCGGCCTCTTCCTCCGCCTCGGGAGGAACGTTGGTACATGCCGCCCACCAAACAGAGGAAGTGCCACCGTCACCACCACCTGCGTCACCAAGCATCTCCACCATGTCACACGGCAGCGTTCAGCTCTCCATCTCACAAACCTTGGAGAGAAAGCGTAAATTCCCACCTAGCCACCCTCGAGCCCTGGGCTTGAATGCTAGCATTTCTAAACTACTGGCCTTTGAAATGCTGTCATTCAGGCTGGTGGACACAGACAGCTTCAAACAGCTGATGTCCATGGCTGTCCCACAGTATGTTCTTCCCAGCCGCCACTACTTCTCCAAGACAGCCGTGCCTTCCCTGCACAACCAAGTATCCGATAAAATCAAGCGTGCACTGCGCAACGCCATCTGGGGCAGGGTCCACCTAACCACAGATACGTGGACCAGTAAGCACGGCCAGGGATGCTATATCTCCCTAACTGCACACTGGGTAAATGTAGTGGTGGCTGGGCCCCAAGCGGAGAGTTCCTTGGCGCACGTCCTTCCGCCGCCAAGGATCACAGGGCATCATTCTTTGCCTCCTGTAGCCTCCTCCTCCTACTCGGCTTCCTCCTCCTCTGCTTCCACCAGCTCATCCAGTCAGCCACACACCTTCACCACCAACTTCAGCACAGCCCGGGGTAAACGTCAGCAGGCCTTTCTGAAACTCATATGTTTGGGGGACAGGCCCCACACCGCGCAGGAGTTGTGGCGGGGCATTGAACAACAGACCGACCAGTGGTTGCTGCCGGTGGGCCTCAAGCCTGGCCTGGTGGTGTGCGATAATGGGCCAAATCTCGTTGCAGCTCTGGGACTAGCCGGTTTGACGCACATCCCTTGCCTGGCGCATGTGCTGAATTTGGTGGTGCAGAAGTTCATTGACAACTACCCCAACATGTCAGAGCTGCTGCATAAAGTGAGGGCCGTCTGTGTGCGCTTCCGGCATTCACATCCTGCCGCTGCTCGCCTGTCAGCGCTACAGCGTAACTTCGGCCTTCCCGCTCACCGCCTCATATGCGACGTGCCCACCAGGTGGAACTCCACCTTGCACATGCTGGAGAGACTGTGCGAGCAGCAGCAGGCCATAGTGGAGTTTCAGCTGCAGCACACACGCGTCAGTCGCACTGCGGAACAGCACCACTTCACCACCAATGATTGGGCCTCCATGAGAGACCTGTGTGCCCTCTTGTGCTGTTTCGAGTACTCCACCAACATGGCCAGTGGCGATGACACCGTTATCAGCGTTACAATACCACTGCTATGTCTCCTTTAGAATACGTTTAGGGCGATGATGGAAGAGGAGGTGGCCCAGGAGGAGGAGGAGGAGGAGGAGGAGAATGAGGGGTAATTTTTAGCACTTTCAGGCCAGTCTCTTAGAAGTGGCTCAGAGGGAGTTTTTTTGCAACAGCAGAGGCCAGGTACAAATGTGGCCAGCCAGGGCCCACTACTGGAGGACGAGGAGGATGAAGAGGAGGTGGAGGAGGATGAGGATGAAGCAGGTTCACAGCAGGGTGGCACCCGACACAGCTCAGGCCCATCACTGGTGCGTGGCTGGGGGGATACAGAGGACGATGACGATACGCCTCCCACAGAAGACAGCTTGTCCTTACCTCTGGGGAGTCTGGCACACATGAGCGACTACATGCTGCAGTGCCTGCGCAACGACAGCAGAGTTGCCCACATTTTAACGTGTGTGGACTACTGGGTTGCCACCCTGCTGGATCCCCGGTACAAAGACAATGTGCCCACCTGATAGGAAGATGCGCGAGTACAAGCGCACGCTGGTAGAGGCGCTCCTGAGAGCATTCCCAAATGTCACAGGGGAACAGGTGGAAGCCCAAGGCGAAGGCAGAGGAGGAGCAAGAGGTCGCCAACGCAGCTGTTTGTCACGGCCAGCTCCTCTGAGGGCAGGGTTAGCATGGCAGAAATGTGGAAAAGTTTTGTCTCCACGCCACAGCTAACTGCACCAGCACCTGATACGGAACGTGTTAGCAGGAGGCAGCATTTCACTAGCATGTTTGAACAGTACGTCTGCACGCCCCTCCACGTACTGACTGATGGTTCGGCCCCATTCAACTTCTGGGTCTCCAAATTGTCCATGTGGCCAGAGTTAGCATTTTATGCCTTGGAGGTGCTGGCCTGCCCGGCGGCCAGCGTTTTGTCTGAACGTGTATTCAGCACGGCAGGGGGCGTCATTACTGACAAACGCAGCCGCCTGTCCACAGCCAACGTGGACAAGCTGTTGAACCAGGCATGGATCCCACAGGACCTGTCCCTCCCTTGTGCAGAATAGACATTTATAACTGCCTCCCCCTCAACCATGTATTCTTGTACTCCGGGGCACTTCTTTATTGAATCCTCATTTTTTTAACTTTACCATGATCTTGCGGTGCAACCCAAAGATGAATGAACCTCTCCTCTGTCTGGGTGGTGGGGCCGAAATAACTCAAAGGGGCCTTCTCCGGTGGTGGGTCATATGACGCACGATTCCTTGCTGTGGGACCTCTCTCCTCTGTCAGGGTGCTGGGGCCAAAATAACTGAAAGTGGCCTTCTCCAGTGGTGGGTGATATGACGCATGATTCCTTGCTGTGGGACCTCTCTCCTCTGTCTGGGTGCTGGGGCCAAAATAACTGAAAGTGGCCTTCTCCAGTGTTGGGTGATATGACGCATGATTCCTTGCAGTGGGACCTCTCTCCAATTGATATTGGTTAAATTTTATTTATTTCATTTTAATTCATTTCCCTATCCACATTTGTTTGCAGGGGATTTACCTACATTTTGCTGCCTTTGGCAGCCCTCTAGCCCGTTCCTGGACTATTTTACAGCCTTTTTAGTGCCTAAAAGTTCGGGTCCCCATTGACTTCAATGGGGTTCGGGTTCGGGTCGAGTTCGGATCCCGAACCCGAACATTTTCGGGATGTTCGGCCGAACTTCCCGAACCCGAACTTCCAGGTGTTCGCTCATCTCTACTCCTTGGCTCTCCTTCAAAACATCTCCATTGAATGAGGGAGGTGCTTTATCTCATCCTGATACCTCCAGCTCACCCACCTGTGCTGGAATAGGGGTATGGACAGCATTATCCACCCCTTACTTACCAGTAACCAGAGTGAGACCTGTCGCTGCCTCGCATACCCCCTCCCTTTGTTCAAACCCGTGAGGGTGAACACATGCATCAACATGGGGGGCTGGTGAGAGGGCATTTCCATTAATTACAGTTTCCCCATTGTTCTGCCATATCCATGCCAGCAGAGCTCAGTTTATCACAAACACTGTCTTCCTACCTAGTAGAAACTGTCTAAAGGCCTTCTGTGCCCAACCAACAGCCAGGTACTCTTTTTCTACTATTTTCTGAGTGACAACAACATGCTCTCGCACTTTTTGATTCTTGCTCTCATGCTCAGGCCTTTTCATGTACTGCGCAACTCTTGACTGGACTGTTCGCATAGTTGCTCCCAGTCATGGTCATGTTCACACTCTTGTTGTTTCTTTATTCTATCAACAGATTGCACTTCTCTATTTTCTTTTGTCCCCACAGTGTCTTCTGCTTCTTCAGTGGCTCTCCTCACTTCGGCAGACCCCTCTTCAGCCATATTCTTGGTCTCTGGAACAAGTAAGGATTTCTGCCACTCCAACTCATCGGCCTTAGGTCCTTCAACCGTTGAGTCTCCTTTGGAGTCTTCATTCACTTTGTTAGCCTTATCATCCTTCTCAGACATGGCATCATATACTTCCATTCTGAACCCCTCCTCCTCTTTCTCATCAAGGTTGGAGGTACTGGGGACACCGGGGTCTTCACAAGACTCATCGTCTTCTGGTATTTTCTCCATAGGCTCACCCAGGATATTGTTCTCCTTTCGGGCAGGATTCAGGAGAGCCAGCCCATCGTAGTAGACAGGATCCGCATACTGATCGTACTGATCGTCCATCTCCCTGTATTTCTTCCCCAGCCGACCGCTGGCTTTTTGGAAGGCATTGACAGCAGAGGGGCTGTCTTTCATGACCAGGCCACACACCGCCACAAGACTCTTGGCATCAACTGGTTCAGCAGAAAGATCATCCATCTTTTCTGCCTCGGTCGGTAACGTAGCGCCACCATCTCCCGACCCATTCTTAACAGGCTCTGCCTTCTTGGCCTCTTTCAGAGAATCCTCCACTTCAGGTTTCTCCTTTTCTTTCACCTGCTGCATGAGAGCACGCTTAGACTTCAACTCATAGACATTCTTCCCGACATCATCTTTTGAGCTCCTGAGATTTTCCATCTCTGCTCTGAGTTGCCTGTTCAGCCTCTCAAATTCATCTCGCTCCTCAAGCACTTCTTCAAGGGCTGGAGCCAAGTAGAGGACCTGGGTATCCTTCTGCTGAACATCAGTCTCCGCTCGGTCACGTTCTTCGGCATATCTGGCCGAGGCGTTTTTCTCTTCAGCCAGGAGCTGGTCAAACATCTTCTGTTTCTTCTCCAATTTAGACACAGTTTGTCTCTGGTAGTCCAGGTCCACCATCAGATCACGCAACTCTTGATCAAGTTGAGCCATCCTGAGGCGCTGTTTAAGACCTCATTAGCCAGTTCATCTCTTTCCTGCTCTGCATTAAGTCTGGATCGCTCAGAAGCTGCAAATTCCTCTTGAAGTTGGAGAATTTCCGCTTCTATTTGTGACTCTAGATCCTTTAGTTCATTCATCTTTCTGAGTCTCTTCCTGTGACTCTTCTGGAGATTCCTGTAGTTGCTCTGCAAGAACCGCTAGTCCCTTCTCTAGTGCATCAAGGGACTGTGTGGAGCGAGTGAAAACATCTTCATGTTTGTAGCTATACTGACCTATCAGGTCATCTACAACTGTCTGGATATGAGCTTCAGACACTAGGCTGACGTCACCCTGCTGAACTCTTGTCTCGTCAGATATAACTGTCATATGGCTGCTACTAGTAACCACCTTAGTTTTGCAGGGTCTTGACATGGTACCCTCACTCTCTGAGTTGTTATCGGTCACAGCACATATGTCAGATATACTGCTCATGTCATTATTAAAGCTGACCTCTGGGGGCACAGATGAGCTAATCCCCATCTCGGACATTTCCCCAGCAACCATAGAACCCTGTGGAGACTGCATATCCACTTCTGGTATGTGTGGTACATATTCTTGCCCCACCACATTGTCTACAGTGGGTTATCCCAGCAGTGTTCTTCCAACATTTATCAGCATTTTTACATTAGACACATGTTTCCCAACAGGGGGCACTTCTCCCCTGATCACAACCTGAGAGGGAAAAGGTATGTCATCATCCCCATCATTAAATATTTCACAAATATCCACATTGTCATTATGCATTTCATCTGCATCACTGTCTTCAATGGACATTTCACTTAAACCCTTGCTTTCTATCTTACACCTTCATTTAAAGGGACAGGTACAGGTTCTGCAGGAGCTTCGTCACTTTCTAGAAAAGTGTTTCCATTGCCCCACATTACGTCATGCATGAGCCTATTTGCAACACCAAGTCCATCAGTCTTTGTTCTCACCATGGTCTCAACCTCCGTGAGGACCAGTGGATAGTCCACAGTATTCACATAATTGTCCCAAACATTTATCATTCTACCTCTTACCCAGGCCATCCCAAATCTAGCTTTGGTCACAGGCACTTTAGACAACACATTGACCTTCTCCCCTGCAGATTCCTGCGAGAGAGCAACTGCAACAGGCTTACCGGCCTGTTCAGACACAGCATTTTTCCCATAGTCACTCATTTTCGAGACATTTTCTCGCCGTAGCGCTTTATCACTCACCAGCCCGCCAGGTAGTGACTGCTGCCGACACACTGTCACTGGGTCTGCCACATAATTAATAACAGGAACAGTCTTAACGATTGTCGTCACTGACTCAGCACTCACGGAAGATAAGGGTAGTCCAGGAATATCTCCAGCACGGTCATCACCCTTCTCCTCAATGCAGTAGTTGCCACGGGAGACGCCTTGGACTTGTCTCCTGTCTTTTTCCAGACTGTCATTCCAGCCGCACCCTTTAGGATTCTGTGCACAGTTGCAGGGAAGATATGTACTCCTGAGAACCTCACCGCTCTCCACCTCTTTGTCTTCCAGACGATTGCCCTTGGCAATGTCGTACTTCTGCTGTTCATCCAGAACTCCACCCCACAACTGCCGAAACAACGGAAAGTCCTGGCCAAGCACAAATTTCACATCCAGGGTCTCACGTTTTAAGAGCTACCATTGCACAGAGCCATATTCTGTTATAAAGTTCAGAGACACTGTGGCATCTGTCTCTGGCCCCCTCTCTAGAAAGCCTAGTACTTCGGGCATTACCCGAGACACCTGCTGGCGGGAGTCTAGTATAACCTACAGCGGCAACCCCCGACCTCCAACTCGCAGGACTTTTCCCACGGGCTCCACTATTTTGCAGCCATTTTGACAGGTCAGTTTCTTTTACTGTGCTTCTGGCCCTTTCAATCCCCATACAGCTTGCACCACAGAAAAAAACCTAGTCAACAATCGCATGAGCAGCACTTGCTCCACCGGACAAAACAGGCTTCTGGCCCTGTAAATCACTGCACAGCAATTCCATGGCAACATTGAGCAGCACCTGCTCTTTCTGCCTTGACGTCGACCCCAGCAACACTTTGCCTTTTTCCAGCAGGGACAACTGCCCGCATCCTCCAACAAATGTAAGGGATTAGCTCGGTTTCGGGGCTCACTTTCACAAGTATCTTCAGGACACACAGTATCAATGTCCAAACAGTGCATTTATTTGGTTTCAGCACAACCTAAACTGTACAGAAAATAAACACCTTGCCCGGCTGGGCCCTAACTAAACATACACAGTGTCCCTATCTCGCTATTAGTCAACGTTCACACCTGGAACTCATGTGTCTTGTAGTCCTCCAGCCCTCCCAGGCTTACAGTCCTCCAGCCCCTAGGCTGTGCAGCAACAAAGTCCCTTGGAGGATTTGGGCTCACTAGTCCGCCTGACTAGGACCCATGCAACCCACTACCAGGCGTTGCTTCGCCCCCCAAGACCAGGCTATACCAAGCCTCGTGGTCCCTCAGCCTTGCCCAGCTGAGGCCACCTCACAGAGCCCTCCCAAGCCTCTGCTTCAAACTCTCTCCCAGAGCCTCCTTGGCTCTCCTTCAAAACATCTCCATTGAATGAGACAGAGGGAGTTGCTTTATCCCATCCTGATACCTCCAGCTCTCCCACCTTACTTACCAGTAATCAGAGTGAGACCTGTCACCGTCTCACATCACCCTGTGGTACATCATGTGAGCAAACACCAATTCACAATGCATATGGAAATTTACCAGCTGTACTACCTCATTTATTGAGGGGGAATGTGCCTCTTTACATTGGCACACTATTCCTGTTTTTGAAGCATTTAGGATATGGGCTACTATTCACGTAGCATCATGTAGAATCTCGACCAAACCTAAATTTAAAGAGGACCTTTCACCGGTCCAAAGTTTGTTAGTGAAAGGTATGTACATGCAGTGCGGCACCCAGGGATGTCCCTGCACTTACTTGTATCCCTGGGTGCAGCTCCGTTCGCCTGCTGTAGCCCCTGGTACCGCTGCACGTGCTGAAGCTAATTTTGCCTTGGGCGGAGACATCCTCTTTTGCCCAGGGCGTCGCCTTCTCCCAGACTGGAGCGTTCAGCTCATATCCTGCAACCTCCCACACTACGTTTCAAAATTCTTCAGTGTTGAGGCAGCAGAAAAAGTCAACCCAGGGTACCCACACTGCAATCCAACCAATTAGTAAGTGATGGGGAATGATCTAATGTCTAAATTTGTTCATGCTCAGGACCTAAGCAATTTCGACCAGGCAAAACAGATAGCTTGCATAGTGTTTAAAAGTAGAGAGCAACTAAATGGTTTCAACCCATATGCCGCCATTAGCGTTTTCAGGGACTTTCATTTAACAAAGGGTTCCTCTATATAAAGCCATTAGTAAGGTGTAGTTGGAGACAACCATTTCATTGCCTGGTCCATTAGGTTGGCTAAATGGTAATTGTACAAATTTGGGCCACCTAAGCCACCTAGACGAAGGTGGGGGTATAGTGCTTTTTTATTAATTCTGGGTTGGAAGTTGTCCCATATAAAGCGGGACATATCCTCTTGCAGATGCTCAAGTAAATGTTTGGGTATTTTAAGCGGGACACAGCGAAATGTATATAACATTTTTGATAGGATTAACATTTTAACTGTGTTTATTGTTGCAATCCAGGATAGCTGCACCTTGGAGTACTTAGCATAATCCCTCTGCTCTTTCTGATCTTAAACTATTAATATTGAGGGGAACCATCCCAGAGACGGAATGAGTCAACTCCACCCCCAAATAAGTCAACGATTTTTGAATCCAGTTATATTGATAAGTTAAAAAGTTCATGTCTTAGAGTGTCCGGAACGTTTATGGGCAGTACGTTGGTCTTGTTGATATTAAGCTTGTAATATGATAGTGAGGAGTACTAGGTAAGTATTTTGGAAACCGCTTCTAAGGATCTAAGAGGATCTGACAGAGTTAAGATAGCATCGTTGGCATAAAGCCCAATATAAGAACGTGTACCTACCAGAACCCCTGCGATTCCCTTGCATGTGCGGAACAATTCCGCCAACGGTTCGATAACCAGTGTGAAAATAAGGGGCGATAACAGGCACCCTTGTCTGGTGCCGTTAGTAATTGGAAAAGTTTCTGATAAACCCGAGGCCAAGACCCTTGCAGAGGGAGTGGAGTATAACCCAATATAGCTTGTAGGATATGTCCCTGGAATCCGAATTTTTGAGCACTTGGTCCAGAAACCCCGTCAACTCTATTAAATGCTTTTTCAGCATCTAAAGAGACAAAGACAGTGGGAGTCCTGGAACAATTTGCAATTTGTCATTTATCATATGCCTAGTGGCAATCCCTGCATTGCCTGCCAGGCGCAAAACCCAGAGGCAGCCAGGGAGGGCAGAAAAGCGTTGATATGAGCAGCTAGTAATTTAGTGAGTATTTTAAGGTCAGTATTGACTAAGGAAATCAGCCTAAAAATTTTGGGCAGTAGGTTTCCCAGGTTTAGGCAAGGTAACCACTGTGGCTGAAAGCATGTCAGGGGGTATATAAACAGATGACATAAAGCCAACATAAAGCTTTTCCAAATATGGAAGTAGTGTGGAGGGAATGTTTTATAGTATTCCGGAATCCATCTAGTCCCGGTGCCTTGTTGATTGGTGTGGCTTTAATAGTTGCGAGGATTTCCTGTTTAGTTAAAGGTTTGTTCAAAGTACGTAAGGCATCAGGGGACAGGGTGGGGAGAGATATTGATTCCAAAAAAGAGAAAATGCTAGCTGGAGAGGTTTGGGGGGTGTTTTGGTCAAGCCTTAGGTTATACAAAGAGGAATAATAAGATGCAAAAGCATTAGCTATGTCTTGCGGCTGGGTGATTAGTGAGTTAGCATTATGCAGTCTATCAATCCTAGCTTCCGCCTGCCTGCAGTTTAACCTACATGCTAGCAATGCACCGGCTCTATCTCCCGTATAGTAAAAATTGGATTTTAAGCGCCTCATTCTTAACTCCTGGCGGGACAGAAGCATGGATCTCAGAGAAGACCTACAATTCTGTAATGCAACTAAAGACAGGGCGTTATGATGTAAGTTATGCCTCTGCGCTGCTTCTTGCAGTTGTGTGAGGGCGTCCTGCATTGCCTTGTCCCTGGGTTTTTTCAATCTTGCAGCAGACAGCAGTAGGACCCCTCTCATAAATGTGTAAGCCCCTCTCATTGTGTGTAAGCCATAAAGTGCCTATATTTATTTCAGGGGTATCATTGAAATTCCTAAACTCCTGTAGGGTGACAGAAAACCCCTCAACCCTCTCAGGGCATTTAAGTAAGTATTAATTCATTCTCCATTGTGGAGGTGGGGGGTGGGGGGGGAGTAGGGAGACCATCCTCAATCAGAATACTCACAGGTGCGTGGTATGACCACGTGGCACTTCCAATGTCAGACCTCAGGACCGTATGCAGCAGGTTTCTGGAGACTAATATATAATCTTTTCACGATTGGGACATATGTGCCAAGGAGATGATCGTATAATTATGTTCTTCCCTGTGTTGGTATCGCCATATGTCCTGATAGGGCGATTCGTGGAGAATCTCTTGAAGATCTGCACGATGGCTGCTTTGTGACGATCTATAATCAAAATCTGAGTTAACCTGGAACATTAAAATCTCCTCCAATTATCACTTGCCCAACTGCCACTGTCTGTACTTTTTTAAACAGTCTGTGGCAAAAGGCCAATTGTCTAATGTTGGGGGCGCACACAGATACTAATGTAAATGGATAACCATTAAGCGTACAAACCAGAATAACGTATCTCCCAACAGAATCTGTAATTCATTCTGTTAAGGATAATGCAATTGTGGACTGTATACAAATTAAAACTCCTGCTTTCCTTTTTTTTTTTTTTTTTTTATATCATTTTGTTGATATACAGCAATTTTCAGTACAAATAATTAAGAGCGTACAATTGTGCAAAGAAAAAAAAGAACAGTGGATACAGCAACTGTGGTTGAAAGATACATCAATCATTACTTACAGTGACAATCATATAATGACAATAATATAAAAAGGTCATTAGGCCTGCAAATACTGAAATACTGTCCAGTCTTTCCATCTAGAACAGAATCGAGGATTAGCTCTATTCTCCCATGCTGCTATTTCCTCAAACCTACATACGGAGTTTACTTTGTTCAACCAGTGCTCAATTGGCGGGGTTTATAGCCAGAATTTTGGCAATAGAAGGCGCACTGCTCCCAGCAATTGTTTAAATAAATAGGGAATCTTGGAAGCCGACTCAGGAGGGGTCATATTCAGTAAGGCTAGATGGGGGGACATTTCAACTAGCAGTTTTAAATATCAGGTTACATTTTTCAAATATTATCTCCCACCATACTGATATTCGGGGTCAGGACCACCAAATGTGGTAGAAGGTTCCCCTATCCTGGTTGCATCGCCAGCAGCTGTCAGACTGGGAGGTCGAGTATTTGCAAGTGATATCCGGGGTTTTATACCATCTTGTAAGTATTTTATATCCATTTTCTTGGATTTTCACACATCTGGAGGAGGTGTGTGGTGTCAATAAAATTAGGCATTAGTACAGGGCAGCATATTTTCTTGTATAATTTAGATTATAATAATTTAGATAAAGAGAGGAATATGGAACATTATTGCTGATATATATATACAGAGGTTGTGTAGCCCTGGGATGATATATTTAAAGTTGGGCATCAAAAGAAGGATCGACTCAATGGATATATCCCAGTGTCATCAAATAATGGTATGATAGGAGTGTTTGAGCATTTAATGTTCCTGGGGAGGCCATCTTATAGTTTAGGCGCTAAAGCTAAAACATCTTTCACTTGGATAACAGAGGATGGCAAGGGCCATGCTGACAGTGGCTTTAATAGATGGGCTAAGAGGTTGTTTGGAGGTCAAATTTGTTTGTGGGTTTACTAGTAGGCTTCTAAAGTGCATCGAAGATTGTGACGTCTCCATGGAGATCCAAGATGTGTGGGGAACCTCTCTAAACCAATCAACAACCCTAGATAAAAGAATAGCTTTGTTATATTGTTCAGGGTCTGGAAGGCCTATTCCGCCATGGATTCTGGGTCTCTGGAGAGTGGGCAGAGCTAGTCTAGGAGCTTTCCTGTTCCATATAAATAGTCTGATGTATTTATTTAGAGTCAAATGGAAACTGTTTGGGATGGGAATGGGTAGGACCTGTTAAAGGTAATTTAGTCGGGGTATTACAAGTGAATTTACCATGTTTTTTCGCCCAAACCATGAGAGCGCCGGTGTATCAAGAGAAGAGAGTTGGTCTTTAATTGAATGCAGGAAGGGGATGTAATTAAGGTGATAAAGTTTATGAATATCAGGGCAAATTTTTATATCTAGGTATGATATTGATGGAGCCGTCCAATTAAGGGGATAGGATTTGGCTAGTTCAGTTTGTATATGAGATTTTAAGCCTACTGCTAGGGCATAGGATTTATTCATATTGATTTTAAAATTAGAGATGGTACTGAAAGACTCCAGTATTTTATAGAAGACTGGAAGCAACTGTTTGGGGTTAATGGTGAGGACCATCAGATCATCGGCAAAAGCCGCTATCTTATGCTCCCATCCACTTATGTAGAGTCCACATATCTCTTTAGTTTGGCGTATGAGTTGGAAAAAGGGTTCTAGCACTAAAATGAAAACTAGCGGAGAGAGGGGGCAACTCTGCCTCGTCCCGTTACATATACGAAAGGGGGGAGATATTGCATTGTTAACCAGCACTGATGCCGAGGCATTTTGATACATTGAAAAAAGAGCATTTATAAAGGTGCTCGGGAGACCTAATCTCGTGAGAGTTATTTTCATGTATTCCCAGCTGACTCGGTCAAATGCTTTTTCGGCATCGGTGCTGACCAGGACCAGAGGTTGTTGTTTTTTTGTAGCTTGGTGGAGGGCGTTGATAATTCTTGCGGAATTATCTTTTCCCTCTCTGCCTTTAACAAATCCTTTCTGATCTTTATGGATCAGTTGTTGCAGTAGGGGAGAAAGGCGGTTTGCCAACATTTTGGCCAGGATCTTCAGGTCTAGGTTCAATAAGGTGATGGGGCGGTAGTTGGCACATTGTGACACATCCTTCCCTTCCTTTGGGATAATTGTAATATGTGCTAATGTAATGTCAGGACAGGGGTTTTCCCTGAAGGGCTGAATTACATACATTAAGAAGATGTGGTGCAAGTGATTCCTTGAAAATAGAATAGTAGATTACCGGGAGGCCATCTGGGCCTGGGGCTTTCCTTTTTGGGAATTGTTTAATAGCACAGAGGAGTTTATCTAGTGTGAAAGGAGAACTCGGGGTTCCTATTTGATCTTTTAGCGAAGGGAGATCAATCTGTTGTAGAAAGGAGGTAATGATGAGTTGAGGAGTTTTTTTTAATTCGGCTTGGAGGTAACTGAGTCTGGAGAGAAGGGATTCCAATAGGGATTTTTTGTTACGGGCTTCCAATTTATGAATTTCTGCTAAAAGAGAGTCAATCAAGGCCCTGTTTCTTTTCTTGCGTTGTGCGCGTAAACTAATAAAATGTCCTCGGACGACAGCTTTATGGGAGTCCCATAAAGTGCAGGGGGATACATCCGGTTGCGAGTTAAGGGAGTAGAACCCATCAATGATGAGGTCACATCCGATGGAGAGGATACTAATTGTTCATTCAACCGCCATCAGTAAGATGTAGGGGGGATCTGTGGCGCAGATAATGTGGTTATCACAAGAGAATGGTCAGAGAGTGGGAAGGTGTCCATTTTTGATTTGGAACATAATTGAATGTGTTCCTTAGTTATCCAGATGTAATCCAACCTATGGTAAGATCGGTGTAAGTTGGAATAGAAAGTATAGTCCTTAATGCTAAGAGTCCTCCATGTGTTGACTAGGTTTAGGGAATGGAGTTTTTTCCGAGAGGAGCTAACTGCTAAGGGCTTTGCAGGAAAATAGGGATCTATGTGAATTTTTGTCTAGAAGGGGGTCCAGGGCTATATTGAAATCGCCACCCCTTGCCATGATACCTTTCGCAAACTGTTGGATAGTTGGGAAAAGCTTATTGAACCATCCAATTTTATTTGTGTTGGGGGCGTAGATGTTTATTAAGGTGTAGGTATGGTTAGCTATGGAACCTTTCAATAATAGATAGCGTCACTCTGTGTCTTAGATGTGGGAATGGTAATTAAAGGGAGTATTCCTACTAAGGCCTATGCTGACGCCTCTTGATGCCGAGGAATCAGACCCACAATGATACCAATTAGGAAAATAGGAATGGGATAGATTGGGATAATGATTAAAACGGAAATTAGTTTCTTGCAGCATAATTATTGAGCATTTTTGCTTTTTGAGATGGGAAATAATCTGACATCTTTTTGAAGGGGCGTTAAAACCTTTAACATTTAAAAGAGATTATCTGCAGTTCAACCATTATCAATTTTAAGGGGCTGGGAGTTGGGAGTTAGGCACTGAACACCACATGACAAATGCTCTGTACTCTCGGGGTCATCACTGTTCATCAGATACATATGAATACAGAAACTGAATCCACGATTAAAACTAACGGTAACAGAAGGTGGTGACTCGAGGTGAAATTGCCTCAAGATCAACAACGTTAACAACATTGATATAGAAAATACAATGTAAAGTCTACTTTTTGTCAAAAATAGTAAAAATAGAAAGAGGAAAAAGGGGCGTTGAGGAATAAAGATAGAGAAAGATATAGTGGGTAATAATGTGATCTGAAATCATCCAGAAATATGGCTAGAGATTGTTAGGGAGGAGTGCAAATTGATTTAGAGGACAGTACAAACCATCCATAGTAGGTAGAGATAGGGTAAGGAGATCAGTAAAATCGAGAAGAGGTATATTATGCGTAGTTGAATGAAACACGACTTGGATACTACAATATAGAACAATAACAGTCATAACCCAGAAACGGCTCTAATAAGGCATTAGGGCTTTCCATAGCAAAGATGGACAGAGATCAAGACGCCATGAAGCCTATATTAGAAGAAAATAAAATGAAGTGAGGTGATCTTTGCAGTGTCCATCACGTAGGAGATCGCACCAGGCTTATGGTAATCCTGCCTATGGAAAGTCAGCGGATGGTCTGGAGGATCTGCTAATAAACTCACATGGTTCAGGACTAGTTCAGGAACTCACTCTTCTAGGAGTTGAAGTGGACGTTCCTCTCTTGTTCCTCTGGGCTCGTGGGGTGTGTTGTTTGTCCCACGAGTTGGAGAGTGGGAGGTTAGGGAGCGTCGTCAAATTCTGGACGGGGTCCCAGTTAGGTATATCCAGCAGATTTATCTAGAGGTGAGTATAGACCATATCCAAGTCCGCAAACAAAGACATAGATAGCCTCTTCCCTTCATACATAAAGGAGAGTCCAAAAGGGTAGGACCAACAATATAGCATATTATGGGAGCAAAGCCAATCTGTGAGCAGCTTCTGGACCCGTCTCTTTTCAAGGGTGATTTGTGCCAAATCTTGAAATATGAGAATATCATGTCCGTCCCAGATGACCGTTTTAGCTTCTCTTGCCCTAGTCAGGACTGCTTCTTTAACCTGGAAGCTAAGGAATTTGCATATGATGTCACGGGGGGGATGGGTGCAGATGGCGGTTTGGGCTTTAGGGCCCTGTGAGCTCTCTCCAGTATCACCTCATGCACAGTGTCCGTTCCAAGTAGTGAGATGCCAATCTGCCAATCTGTACAATAGTATTAGAGATGTCCCCAGCAGACACCGATTCTTCCACCTCCCTCTATTTTATTTGTCTTCAATAGCACAGTACATAGAGTTCATGTTAGCTTGAATAGTGGCTAGGTGTTGAACCACAGCTTGTTGGTGCTGGATGATAAGAGTCTGGGACTCCTCTAGGGCTTCCACTCTGCTACTGATTTGTCTGACATCATGCTTGATGTTGGTCACATCAGCGCTTATAGGGTCTAAGGCGGAGGGCAGGGCAGATGCTAGTGTCAATTTTAAAAAGGAATGGGAGAGCAAGAGAGTGTCTGAATCAGTCTCACCACTTTGTGCTGTTTTCTCTGCCTCCATTCCCTTGCGTCCTCAGGGGAGGCTGGTGCCAACTTGCCGTCTCGGGAAACATATGCTGCGGCGGCTCTTTGTATGAATTTCTCCATGTCCGCGCTGGTAATAGGCTGTTTTTGTTGTGCCTGGGTGTCCCCGGGTTTGCTTCCTCCTATCTTTACCATAATGGGTTCTCCCCGCTGGAAATCCAAGCTGTTAGGGCAATCTTAGAGACGGAGCTGTGGTATCAAGCAGACATTCACTGCCGGCATTTGCTTTTTTTAGTGGTATGAGACTGGTAGATTCCCGGGGAACCTCCTATGCACACATCTATGGGCATCTCCCTCTAGTAAGTAAGATTCTTGTATAAAGGCTACATCACATTTGGACTTGGGGAACTCTGCCCATAGCTGTGTGCATCTATACGGGGAGTTCAGACCCCTTACATTGAGCGAGTAAACTTTTAACCCCATGGCACAGAGCTATATTCTCCCTGTATAATATGCGGTCAGGCCACTGTGGCAGGGCTGGTCAACCTGCGGCTCTCCAGCTGTTGTAAAACTACAACTCCCACCATGCCTTGCGGTAGGCTGATAGCTGTAGGCAGCCTGGGAATCCCCAACAATACTTCACTTGATGCTGCCTCCTTTGGTGATAGGGGCAAATTCCTTCCTTTTGCCAAGCATAGCTGCAGAAAGATCCGTGTAGACAGATATGCCCTTAAAGACATCAGAAGACGCGGGGTCACGCCTCAGAGCCCTCAGGAAGGCTTCTTTAACTGTGAAAAAGTGTAGCCTCGGTATGACATCTCTAGATAGAGCTACATCCAACCCCGTGGTTTCGGCACTCTGTGGATCCGATCGATTATCAGGTCCCTGTCCGTGGTTGTTGGTAGTGCTGCTTTAAGAAGCTGCTGGAGAAATGGCTCGAGCTCAGCCGGTTCCACAGTTTCTGGAATCCCACGAATTCTGACGTTATTTCGGCGATGTCTGTCCTCCAGATCATGTAGTTTGGCTGAAATTTTGAAGCAATATCTTCCTCCATAGCCTCGTGGGCATCAATGAGGGAATTATGCGATGTAGCAAACTCCACCATTTAGTTTCCAGGTATGTCGTGCGATCGCCAATACTTTGTATATCTCTTCTGAGGTCTCTTAAGAATCCCATCAGGTCGTCTTTCATAGAGGATCGCAGATTAGCTAGCAGATTCCGCATAACATCCTCAGTGAGGTGAGTATTAGAATGGTCTTTATGCCCCGACCCATTAATGCCGGTGGGAATGTTTGGCGACGAGAGCGCGCAGGCGACGTGGCTCCCTTTAGGCCTGAATCTACTGAACTCGTTTTGCCGAAGAACTTGGTCAGCTTAGCTGGAGCTGGGCGCCTTTTTACTTTTCCCATGGCTGGTAAGTGTTGGGGAGACTCATGACGCTGGCAGAATCTTCAGGAGAAGTTGCTGTGAGCCGCATTGCAGTGTAAAGGTCCGGGGCAGCACCGCTATGCTGCCGGCGCCATCAGCGTGCAGGCAACCCTGCAGATAGCTTCCTTTCAGATGGAGCCATAAATCCTATCCTACGTGTTTCACCAATAGATGGATCTTCAGGAACATGGATTATAAAACGCTGGAGCGCCTGGTGCAGTGGCAGCACTTCAGCATAGGTAGAAAGGCAGTGGCAACTGAAAGATCTGTGTCTTTTCTTTTTATGATGCTAAGCCCTGCCCACCAGAAAGGAGAGCCAATCGGCAGCTGGGGACGTCGACCCTTAAGTCCTCCACATCATCTATGACATCACCAGTGGCGGGGCTACTGTTCCTGAGGCTACTCACTAGGCTGCCGCCCATTCTCCAGTGCTCCCAATCTAGTTGGAGGTGATGTCACATGTGGGAGTGTTTTGTTGCTATGGGGATTTAAAGCCACATCCCCGTAGGTCCTTGCCGTACTAGCCGCATACAGTATGAAGTGTAGTGTTTCTGAAATACAGCATATATGATATCGTAAATCACTTAATGAAGCTAAGGATAAAGGAATCCAAAGGTGGATAGATATGTAGGGGGCATAATAAGATACTCATTGTATAAGGGGCCTCAATTAGGTTGTTGCCAACAGGAGGGCCCTAGGGATGTGTAGGCGGCAGGGATGGATACCATCTCTTTTTTTATATTGAAAAATCGATGATCTCATAAGGTAAACAGGGATATATATATATATATATATATATATATATATATATATTTGTAACGTAAAGTTATGAGGGAATGAGAGAAGGTCAGATGTACCAGGCCTATAAAACGGTTTATAAGAAATATACTTATTTAGGCCATTCGGTGTTACTGAACCTAATCTGTAGATTCATCTGGTCTCCGCTCTGAAGATCGTTTTTTTCCCAATCCCCACCCCTCCTTGGTTGGGGGACATGTTGTATCCCTATGAATTTAAGACACGTCATATCTCCTCCATAGCACTGTGTGATATGACGTGCTACGGGCGTGTCTTTTTCATTCAGAATATCATTCACGTGATCTTGAATTTGCCGTCAAAATTCTCTTTTTGTCTTGCCCACGTAATCGAGTGGGCAGGTACATTGGGCCAAGTAGACTACCCCCGTTGTGAGACAGTTAAAGTCCCTGATAGTATATTCAATATGAGTGTGGGAGCTGATAAACATTTTGGTTTTGCGTACCTGGCTACAAGCCAAGCAGCTACCACACTTAAAAGTACCCAAGGGTCTCCTTGATAGCCAGTTTCCTGGTTTTTCTGGGGGCTGGAAATAACTATTAACGAGACGATCCCTGAGGCTGCGTCCCCTCCTGTAGGTTATCTGTGGATATGAACCTATGATCCCTTCAAGGTCAGGATCTGCTTTGAGAATGTCCCAATATCTTGATATTATTCTTCTCACTGAATTTTGAGCATTATCAAAAGTCCCAATTATGCGAATATTATTCTGGCTCTCTTGTGTCCTACTCTGATGTTTCTTGGGCAACAGAAGACGATCTCTATTTCCGCCACAGGCAGCCTCAAAGGCTGTCTTTAAAACTCCATCTGGGTACCCCCTGTCACTGAACCTAAATCTTAGGTCTTCCGCCTGCTCCTTTAATTTTCTCTTAATGGAACAATTACGCCGGAGTCTAAAATACTGTCCTTTTGGAATTCCTTGTCCCAGCGGAGGAGGCTATTAGTGGCCATACTTTTTCGGTAGAATGAGGTGACTATAGACTGGTCTGGGCCTCACTCTATAAGGACATCCAAGAAAGTGATTGCCTTGGAGTCACAGATATACGTAAATCTGAGGCCCAGATCATTATTATTGATCAACCCCACGAACTCCGAAAAAGATACTTCTGTGCCTTTCCACAATACAAAGACATCATCTATGAACCTCAGCCATAGAACTACTTTGTCCTGCCACTTTGAAGATGATCAGACCCGATGTAGTTGGCCTCCCACCAACACAGGAGTAAATTTGCGTAGGACGGTGCGCAAGAACTGCCCATCGCGGTACCCCTGAGCTGGTGGTAATGGCGATCATCAAAGACAAATTAGTTCTTGGTTAGGCTGAAGTTCAATAGTTCAAGGACAAAGTGAGGAGAGAATTTATCACTCATGGAGAGATAATATTCCACTGTGTTGAGGCTAAGCTGATATTTAATGGAGCTATATAATGCCTCGATGTCTATGGAAGCAAAAATCATAGTATTGTCCAGAAACACTCCATTAAGTCTGAATAAGAGATCTGAGATGTCTCGAATATATGACGGGAGTGACTCCACAAAAGGACGGATGATTTTGTCCACATAGACGCCAATGTTTTGTCCTAAACTCACTACCCCAGACACTATTGGACGGCCTTTCAGAGGCTTAGTGCCCCTGTGTATTTTGGGTAGGGGGTAAAAGGTTGATGGTAGTGGGAATTGTGGCATATTCCTCTGGATCAATAAAGTTCTCCCTGTAAAAATGACATTATCTCTGGCCTAGTGTGGTGCCAAAAAACTGTATTTCTGTCTCCTGTACATTTCAGAAAGCAAATAGTGTGTACTGTAAAAAATGCATTATCTGTGGGCTAGTGTGGTGCCGAAAAATTGTATTTCTCTGTCTCTTGAACATGACAGAAAGCAAATACAGTGTGTACTGTAAAAAATACATTATCTATGGGTGAGTGTGGTGCCAAAAAATTGTATTTCTGTTTCTTGTACATTTCAGAAAGAAAATACAGTGTGTACTGTAAAAATTACATTATCTGTGGGCTAGTATAGTGCCGAAAAATTGTATTTCTCTGTCTCCTGTTCATTATACAAACCATTAGAAAACGTGGTGTGGTGTTTAACAAGCAGGATATGCTCAACCCATATGCAGTTGTGCATGTATATAGGGGAGCACATCCTGCACTTGTAGTCCGTTGCTAGGGGCAATCAACAGCAAAAAATGCATACAATGGAAGATGCAAGCAACGGACTACAAGTACTACAATAACCATCCTACATACGATAACGATAATGTGGATGTGGAGAAAAATCAAAAACATAACCATAGCAAAGGCAGGTGCACTCTGCGGCAATACTAAACCCTCACACTGATAAAATTGAGAGGTTAGTTCGACACATCCTACTGTCGGGCATTTTCATAGGAGTATATATTGATACCTGGTCATATTATATTCAAAATAGATGCTCATTGTCTTTAAGAGACAGGCTGAACCAAAGTTTTGCTGTATGGCTGAGACAGGCCAAGATTTGAGGTCATGCTGAGTTCAATCTGTGTAAGAGTTTTACTGAATACAGAGTATATTGTTTTAAAAGTTATTGCCACAGATGTGGGCTTATCTGTTAAGAATACACTGGATTCTCCAGGCATGTCCGTCTGTAGAGAACAAGGCCCATTCATATCATTATGGTCCATAGATCAATAGTGTGAGAAACACTCAGAGAGACGCCTAAATGTCTATCTTTAGTTGATACAAAATGTCTACATTAATCCTCATCTCTAATTTACGACGATGAGGGTCAAATGTATATGATGCAAAAATACCCTAGTTAACTCTTCATGGTATGGTGTTAATAGCTTGCACAACAGTGCCATCCGGAGACAGATATCGATATCATTACACCATCCTCCATAGTTGCATTATGGGTAAAGATGATCTCATAGTATCTTATTACATATGTTTACACCCCCTCAATTGATTGGAGAATACTAATTCAGGGGGTGGTAATGTTAGATTACAAGGGAGATAATTACCCTAGATAGATGAGCATCAAGAGGAAAGAGGTGAGAAAGGAAGAAGCAAAGAGCAAAGCAACAAGCAAAGGGAACATTCCAACATTCCAGGATAGAGCATCAGGATCATCATCCTAGCCAGAACACCCAAAAGAGAGGGCTCTATCAATATGAGAGTCATGGTGAGACATGCGATGATGGACCACCCAGCTTTCCTAGGAGCAGAAGTGTGATTCCTGCTAGGACTTGGTAAGAGACATGAAGAATGATTTCATTTTATTAAGACTAATTGGATAATGTGGGTGAAGTCATACCATCTAGATTGGCGAATACATAAACACATAAATTAATTTATTTATCATCTCTTTATATGAGATGTAGTCTTAGATATAGAATAATCGTCAGCCTTCATTCTACCTGCAGAAGAATCAAGTTTCATAATTTATCAGAGTATTAAATGATTGCATACATATATGCATAGGTATAGATATATTGATAGTAGCATTCTTCGCCAAGCTAGATGATAAATTCCCACTGGAAAGACTTGTTTCAAGTTCTTCCCATTTCTGTTTGTCTTAATAGTCTTACCAAGTCATAGATGTGAAAATAGTCCAGGATGGGGCGGAAGGATACAGTTATCTCTTCTAAGTTATATCCTTGGATGGATTTGCCCATTCCTGAAGTCATGTGAGGTGTAGTTGGTTAGAGGGGGGCAGAATGTAGTTAGCATTCGATATTGGTGTCTAGGATTAGACACGCCTCTGAACAGGAGTAATGTATATAATGTAACTTCTTGTTTTGATATCCTAACCAAATAGCTTTGTTATAATGTGACAAGCTGCTCCTACCCACATGTCTTTATTTACTTATTGTGAAGCTTCTAGTGCCTGATATCAATGCCATGTATATTAATTGGCATATATAATTGTTTATTTACTTATGATAAGCTTGTAATGCTTCATATATCATTACCATATATATTCCTTGGCATATATAATCGTGTTTATATACTTATTTGTTTATAATCGTGTAACTAATAAACTTTGCATGTTTTTATAATATCTGCGTATTATTTAATGTCAACACTACATCTTTAGCATTAATGTCATCTCTCATGAAAAGAACTTATTATCTGAGGAAATAGTCGGCCTCAGATGTGAATTGTATCGATTGGGTTATCTACAATTCACCAGGTCATGATTTCTACAAGTTATGAAAAAAATATTTTTATGACCATAATTAATAATTCTTAATTGTATTATTATAAACCCGACACTACTAGTAGGACATGTCTTAAGCTCGGACACCACGGCAAGGTCTCTCAAGTAGCCCGAGGTTGAGTGGTAGGGCCTCGGGCTACTTGAGAGACCTTGCCGTGGTGTCCGAGCTTAAGACATGTCCTCCTGTTCATTATAGCCAGCAAATACAGTGTGTACAGTAAAAAAAATCATTATCTGTGGCCTAGTGTACTTCTGAAAATCTTTTTTTTTCTGTGTTCGGTTAATTACAGCAAGCCAATACAGTGTGTACTGTAAAAATAACATAATCTCTGGGCTAGTATATAGCTGAATCTGTATTTTTCTGTATCCAGTACTGTCCTGCATCAGAAAACTGTGCCTTTATCGAACAGTAAAATAATCTGCGCCAGATCTACAGACAAAACCCTTAATATAAAGAAGGCAAGCACAAAGGGAGGGGGAAATGGGCATAATGCTGATGGTGCAAGCAGAGGCTGTGGCCCTGGGCGTGATGCTGATGGTGCAAGCAGAGGCCGTGGCCCTGGGTGTGATGCTGATGGTGCAAGCAGAGCTGTGGCCCTGGAAGTGATGGTGATGGTGCAAGTAGAGGCCGTTGCCCTGGGCGCAAATAAACTGTGCCTGCTTCCAGTGCACCAGAAAAAAAAATCCACCTTCCCCAGCTTCATGTCCAACTTAGCTGGGTGGCGCAGGAACACACGGTGCAAGTCGGACCAGTGCGAACAGGTGGTCGGTTGGATTTCAGAAGATAGTGCTTCCAGTCGGTTAAGCACAACCCTCTCTTCCACGAAGTCCAGTCTCTGTAGCCAAGAGTCTGGTAAACCAAATCCTCAATCTGATCCTCCTTCCTCCCACCATGTCGCGTCTGGGCAAACAAGTGATCCCACACTCTGATATTCACATGACCTCTTTTCATAGCCAGTTCTTTGTTTGGCTCTCTCGCGAAGCTTGAAGAGTTACTTGAGATATTGTGCCCTTATTCACAACCTCTTGAGCCTTCACAGTCTCAAGAACATGACGGTGGTGAACCGCAACCATTCGTTCATGAGGTGGATGATGATGAGACACAGTTGCCAATCACTGAGGTGGTGTTTAGTTCAAGTCAGGAGGATGAGCAGAGTGAGGAAGTGGAAGAGGAGGTGGTGGACGATGAGGTCAATGACCCAACATGGTTAGGGGAAAAACCAAGCGAGGACAGCATTACAGAGGGGGTGGGATCCGTAGCACGGCAACAGTCTGGAAGAAGCAGTGGGGTTGCAAAAGTGAGACGTTGACCCACACCAAACAGGACCGCAACCATTAGGGGTAGGTGTTCCGCAGTATGGAGCTTTTTTGAGGAAAGCGCAGACGACAAAAGAGTGGTAGTTTGCAACCTGTGCCGTACCAAAATGAGACGGGGAGTGAACACTAGCAACCTCACCACCACCAGCATGATCCGCCACATTGCATCCAAGCCACCTAATAAGTGGGCTGAACACCTGGGTCCGCACTCTACGTCTGCGGGTCCCACCACTGCCTCCACTTCCCCTGTGTTGCGCACTGCTGGCCAGTCCCCTGTCGAAGGCACAGGCCCGGATGCCCCTCGCACTGTACCTGGACCTTTGCATGAACAGTCAGCAACAACATCCACTTCCCTGTCCCAGCACAGCATCCAAATGTCGATAACACAGGCATTTGAACACAAGGGCAAATAGCCATCCACCCACAGGCTATAGCACTGAATGCACAACTTTCGAAATTACTGGCCCTTGAAATGTTGCCATTTAGGCTTGTGGACACAGGCCTTCCGCAGCCTGATGTCGGCGGCCGTACATCGGTATGCGGTCCCCAGCCGCCACTATTTTTCCCGCTTTGCTGTGCCCGCCTTACACCAGCATATGTCCCAGAACATCACCCGTGCCCTGACCAACATGGACAAGTGCTGGTGGCCAGGGACGCTACATTTCCCTGACCGCACACTGGGTGTATATTGTGGAGGCCAGGAGTGACTTGGACCCTAGGATGGCACAGGTGCTACCCACGTCCAGAACTGCGGGCCCTACGTCCATCACGGTCTCCACCACCAGCTATGTTACTGGCTCCAACCCCCACTTCTCCTCCACTGCCGCCGCCTCCTCCTCCACTTCCACCTCCAACAGCAGTGAGCTATCAGTCGCTAGCTGGAAGCAGTGTAGCACTGTTGTGGGTAAGCGTCAACAGGCCGTGCTGAAGCTGATCTGCAGGGTGACAAACAGTACACGGCCACAGAGCTATGGCAGGGTATAAGGGACCAGACTGAGCTGTGGCACTTGCCGCTCAACCTACAACCAGGCATAGTTGTGTCTGATAATGTCCGTAAATTGGTGGTGGCTTTGGAGCTCTGCAGCCTGACACACATTCCATGCCTAGCCTACTTCTTAAACTTATTGGTTCAGCAGTTTATCAAAACCTACCACAATTTGCAGGAGCTACTAGTGAAGGCTCACCGCTTGTGTGCTCATTTCCGAAAGTCGTCCACAGCTTCAGCTGGTCTGTCAACGCTGCAGCAGCGCTTGCAGCTTCTAGCTCACCGACTGTTATGCGACGTGAGCACGCGGTGGAACTCTACGTTCTACATGTTGGCCAGGCTAGTTAAGTAGCAGAGGGCAGTTGTGGAATGCCAGCTGCAACATGGTCGTCGCCTTTCCAGTCAACTGACACTATTTACAAGCGAGGAGTGGGCATTGATGTAAGACCTATGTGACGTTTTAAAAAACTTTGAATCCACACAGAAGGTTAGTGGCGATAACGCTATTATCAGTGTAACCATCCCACTGCCGTGTCTACTTAAACGATCGCTGCTCACAATTAAGGAGGATGCTTTGAATGTGGCAGACGAGGTAATGGGGGAGGAGATGACACAGGGTGATAGCCAGACCTCCCCCAGTTCGTCTTTTCAGTGGGAATTGGGCCAGGAAGAGGAGGAGGAGCTGGAGACACTTGCCTCTGCTACAGAGGCTAATACTCATGGAACTTTAATTCCATCTGTTCAGCGTCGATGGGGCAGAAAAGGAGAAGGAGGAGGAGGGTATGGAGAGTCATCCTGAAGATGACATCAACGTCTTGCCCGTTGGTACTCTGGCACACATGGAAGACTTCAAGTTAGGCTGCCTTTCCCACGACCCTCACGTTATACGCATTTTAGGTAACACAGATTACTGGGTGTTCACCCTTCTCGACCCCTGCTACAAAGAGAACTTCTCATCTCTGATTACTGTGGTGGAGAGGACGAGTAAAACAGTGCAATCCCAGAAGGTACTTGTTGACCGATTGCTCCAAAATTTTCCATCTGACAATGCGGCCGCCAGTGTCCGTACTTCCTTACACAATCGAAGAAGGGAGACAAGGGGAACATACAGTAGTTCCAACAGAGGGAGGGCAACACTTTCCAAGGCATGGGATACTTTTATGACACCCCGCCAGTAACCTCACCCTGAATTGCGGGTAGTGCTACAAGGAGGGAAATGTTTTGGAAGATAGTGAAGGAATACAATGCAGATCGTGTCAGTGTCCTAAATGATCCCTCAGTGCCTTACAACTACTGGGTGTCCAAGCTGGACACATGGCACGAGCTTGCACTCTACGCCTTGGAGGTGCTGGCCTGCTCTGCCGCAAGTGTATTGTCTGAGCGTGTATTTAGTGCTGCTGGTGGCATTATAACAGATAAGAGTATCCGCTTGTCCACTGACAATGTTGACAGTTTGACTCAGATAAAAATGAACAAGGCCTGGATTGCCACTGACTTCTCCACTCCACCAGAGGAAAGCTGAGCTAATGAGGAACAAAAACGCAATTTAAATGTTTGCTTTATAATGTACTCAATCCACAAGATTCAGAAGCGCCCTTTTCACTGCAAAAAAAAAGGGTATATGTTTGAATCTTGTTTTCTCATCCGCCTCCTACTCCGCCTCCTCTTCCACACAGAATATATATGCCCTCACTAAAATGTTTTATAGGGTTAGCTAGGCCTCAGGCCCTCACTTCCAATGCTTTATACCGTCTGCTCACCTGGAGGTTATCACTGCAATATTTTATGGGGTTTACTAGGCTTCAGGCCCTCAACTCCAATGCTTTATACCGTCTGCTCACCTGTAGACCATCACTGCAATGATTTATGGGCTTCTCTAGGCTTGAGACACTAACCTCCAATGCTTTATACCGTCTGCTCACCTGTAAGCCATCTCTGCAATGATTTATGGGGTTCGCTAGGCTTCAGACCCTTACCTCCACTTCTTTATACCGTGTGCTCACCTGTAGGCCATAACTGCAATGATTTATGGGGTTCGCTTGGCTTCAGGTCCTCACCTCCAATGCTTTATAAGGTCTGCTCACCTGTAGGCCATCACTACAATTTTTGTATGGGGTTCTCTACCTTCAGGCCTTAACCTCCAATGCTTTGTATCATCTGCTCACCTTTAGCCCATCACTGCAATGATATAAGGGGTTCGCTAGGCTTTAGGCCCTCATCCCTAATGCTTTATACCGTCTGATCACCTGTAGGCCATCACTACAATATTTTTTGGGGTTCTCTAGGATTCAGGCCCTCATCTCCAATGCTTTATAAGGTCTGTTGACCTGTAGCCCATCAATGCATTGTTTTGTAAGTTTCACTAGGCTTCAGGCCCTCACCTCCAATGCTTTATACCATCTGCTCACCTTTAGCCCATCACTGCAATGATTTATGGGGTTCGCTAGGTTTTAAGCCCACACCTCCAATGATTATACCGTGTGCTCACCTGTAGCCCATCACTGCAATGATTTATGGGGATCTCTAGGCTTCAGGCCCTCACCTCCAATGCTTTATAAGGTCTGCTTATCTGTAGCCCATCACTGCAATGTTTTATGGGGTTCTCTAGGCTTCAGGCCCTCACCTCCAATGCGTTATACCGTCTGCTCACCTGTAGCCCATCACTGCAATATTTTATGGGGTTCACTAGGCTTCAGGCCCTCACCTCCATTGATTTATACCGTCTGCTCACCTGTAGCCCATCACTGCAATATTTTATGGGGTTCGCTAGGCTTCAGGCCCTCACCTCCAATGCTTTATATGGTGTGCTCATGTGTAGCCCATCATTGCAAAATTTTACGGGGTTCTCTAGACTTCAGGCCCTCACCTCCAATGCTTTATAAGGTCTGTTTACCTGTAGGCCATCACTGCAATATTTTAGGGGGTTAACAAGGCTTCAGACCCTCACCTCCAATGCTTTATACCAGGGATGCCCAACCTGCGGCCCTCCAGCTGTTGTAAAACTACAACTCCCATCATGCCATGCTGTATGCTGATAGCTGTAGGCTATCCGGGCATGCTGGGGGTTGTAGTTTGGCAACAGCTGGAGGGCCACAGGTTGAGCATCACTGCTTTATACCGTATGTTCTCCTGTAGGCCATCACTACAATATTTCATGGGGTTCTCTACGCTTCAGGCCCTTACCTCCAATGCTTTATACCATCTGCTCACCTGTAGGCGATTACTACAAAATTGTATGGGGTTTGCTAGGGTTCAGGCTCTCACCTCCAATGCTTTATACAGTCTACTCACCTGTAGGCCATCACCACAATATTTTATGGGGTTCTCTAGGCTACAGGCCTTAACCTCCAATGCCTTATACGGTCTGCTCACCTGTAGGCCATCACTGCAATGATTTATGGGGTTCTCTAGGCTTCAGGCCCTCATCTCCCATGCTTTATACCATCTGCTCACCTGTAGGCGATTACTACAAAATTGTATGGGGTTCGCTAGGCTTCAGGCTCTCACCTCCAATGCTTTATACCGTCTACTCACCTGTAGGCCATCACCACAATATTTGATGGGGTTCTCTAGGCTTCAGGCCCTCACCTCCAATGCTTTATAAGGTCTGTTCACCTGTAGCACATCACTGCAAAATTTTATGCTGTTCACTAGGCTTCTGGCCCTCACCTCAAATGCTTTCTACCGTCTACTCACCTGTAGGCCATCACTGCAATGATTTGTGGTTCTCTAGTCTTCAGGCCCTCACCTACAATGCTTTATACCGTCTGCTCACCTGTAGTCGATTTACTGCAATATTTTATGGGGTTCGCTAGGCTTCAGGCCCTCACCTCCAATGCATTATACAGTCTGCTCACCTATAGGCCATTACTGCAATGTTTTATGGGGGTCTCTAGGCTTCAGGCCCTCAGCTCCAATGCTTTATAAGATCTGTTCACCTGTAGCCAATCACTGCAATGTTTCACTAGGCTTCAGGCCATCACCTCCAATGCTTTATACCGTTGGCTCACCTGGATCCCATCACTGCAATATTTTATGGGGTTCTCTAGGCTTCAGGCTCTCACCTACATTGCATTATACAGTCTGCTCACCTGTAGGCCATCACTGAAATGTTTTATGGGGTTCTCTAGGCTTTAAGTCCTCACCTCCAATGCTTTATAAGGTCTGCTCACCTGTAGCCCATCACTGCAATATTTTATGGGGTTCACTAGGCTTCAGGCCCTCACCTCCAATGCTATATACCGTCTGCAAACCTGTTGGCCATCACTGCAATGATTTATGGGGTTCTCTAGGCTTCTGGCCCTCACCTCCAATGATTTATACCGTCTGCTCACCTGTAAGCCATCAATGCAATGATTTATGGAGTTCGCTAGGCTTCAGGCTCTCACCTCCAATGCTTTTATACCGTCTGCTCACCTGTAGGCCATTACTGCAATATTTGATGGGGTTCACTAGGCGTCAGGCCCTCACCTCCAATGCTTTCTCCCGGCTGCTCACCTGTAGGCTATCACTGCAATGATTCATGGGGTTCTCTAGGCTTCAGGCCCTCACCTCAAATGCCTTATACCGTCTATTCACCTTTAGGCCATCACTGCAATGATTTATTGAGTTCGCTAGCCTTCAGACAGTCACCTCTAATGCTTTATACCGTCTGCTCACCTGAAGCCATTACTGCAATGTTTTATTGGGTTCTCTAGGCTTCAGGCATTCTCCTCCAATGCTTTCTACCGTCTGCTCACCTGTAGGCCATCACTGCAATGATTTATGGGGCTCTCTAGGCTTCAGGCCCTCACCTCCAATGCTTTCTACTGTCTTCTCACCTGTAGGCCATCACTGCAATGATTTATGGGGTTCTCTAGGCCTTTGGCCCTCCCCTCCAATGCTATATACCGTCTGCTCACCATCTGCAATGATTTATGGGGTTTTCTCACCTTCAGGCCATCACTACAACTTTTTTATTGGGTCCGCTCACCTTCAGGCCCTTAACTATAATATTTTAGACGGTAACTAGCACGCCCTTGCTCCAAATGTTTTTGAGGGTCACCAGTAGGCCATCAATCATAATTTTTAAAGGGTGTGTATGATGCCCTTCGTTATGTGTAATAAAGGGTGTATTCGAGTGCTGATTCCTTGTAATTTTTGGCAGTCCTTTCAATTAGTGCATAGGCTTTATGAGTGCAGCAGTGTACCTGAACAATTGTAGCACCATGTGAATGAAAGCCCTCCTTTATGTGATATACAGACTGTATCGGAGTGCTTCCTCCTTTTAATATTTGCTAGCAGTTGCACTGTATATACAATTGAATATTCAGGAAATAATATTTCCTAACAATTTTAACTGTAATTTATTTTTATTTTTTGTGGGGGTGAGATTTTGGGCGTGATTCTTTAAGTCAACCGTCCCCCGCACACCGCATTTTACTGTACTAGCTATATAGCAGCACATACCTCTCACATCCAGTGCCTCCCAGGTGATGTCTCCTCTGATGTAGATCTTCTCTCTCATTATCTTCTCGGTCCGGACTTCTTTTATCTGCACTAGTGATGAGCGGCAGAGGCTATATTCAAATTTGCGATATTGTGCGAATATTTGGGCGAATATTATTCATATATTCACAAATTCGCTGTTATTTTTTGATTGTGAAAAATTTTCAGTGTAATATTCGTAGATTGCGCGCACATTACAGGTTTGGCTCACTTTGGGTACATTTTTCAAGCTGCTAGAAGTTTACTGAGACTGGAGATAATGGTTGGCACGGCAGAACATTACAATAGCTTTTATATGCAGATAGTGCTCCAATATATTCGCAGTTGCGAAAATCGGCAATTAATAATGCACATATTTTGGCGCAATACATGCAACTGGTGACATTGCAGCACTATGTCTGTAGCATGTATGTATATGGACAGCAGATATGGACACTACCTAATTCCCTACACTAATCTAACCTACACTGACTATCTCCCCCTAACTATCTGAATTACATATATAATTTAACTGTCTAATGTATATACAACAAAGAACAGAGCACAGCAGTGACACTGCCGTCTCTCTCTCTGAACTCCATTACACTAGAGAAAATGGCTGCTGGAAAGATTTTTGTATAGTAAGGGGTAGGCAACTTTCCTATTGATTGCTAGGGATGTTGCTAAGCTCAGACAAAGACATTGCTGCCTTCTCATTGGCCCACAAGCAAGAGTGAGGTTAGTGATGAAAAATATATCTAGAATATTCGGAATTACGAATATATAGTGCTACATTCTAAATATTCACATTCTCGAAGTGCCGATATTCGCAATTAATTTTCGCGATTCGAATATTTGCGCCCAACACTAATCTGCACCTTGTCTCTGCAGAGTTTACTGTAACTTCCTCACTTTTCTATCATCATGCCCAACCTAGAGTCCCAACAGTGTTATCCTGCTGCTTGCTGTGCCCCCCCAATATCCCCAAATACTATCCTGAAAAAAAAAAAGATTGTTATTCAGATAGTCCCCCATAGTAATAGTGCTCTGCAAAGTCCCACCAATAGTAATTCCCTTCTAGAATGCCCTCATAAGTAATACTGCCTCCTATAGTGCCCCGAACAGTGAGAATGCACCACAAGAGAGCCTCCATTAGTTGAAGAGCCCTCCAGTGTTAATAATGCCCACTTGGAGCACCCAGTAGAAATAAGGCCCCCCTATTGTTTCCCCCCGTGGTAATAAAGCTCTCTACAGACCCGTCAGCAATAAGAAGGCTCCCATAGTGCTCTTAGTAGAAATAAAGCGGATCTATAAGTCACTCCTATAGAGCTCACAGTAGTAATAAGAACGCCTATAAAGTCCCCTGTATTTAAAAAACCCCTACAGTGTCCCCAGTATTTATATCGCCCCCTACTGTTATAATGCTCACCCTGAAGTGCCCACAGTATTTATATCACCCACTACTGTTATAATGCTCGTCTTGATGTGCCCCCATTATTTATATAACCCCTGTGGCAGTGGAGCTGCCAGAAGGCCATTCAAGGAACAAGAAAGGTTGGGGAAATAGTTTTTCCCACTGCCTGCAGCAGTCAGGCTGGTAATGGGGATAATTAGCAGCCAGCTGAGAAGCTTGAATTAATCTGGGCTGAGCTCCTCAATCAGGGCTCCCTGTCTGGGAAAGGAGCAGGTTGTGTCAAAATCTGTGGGAGCCAGGACCCTCAAACCCTGTGTGGGGGTAAGCACTGTGGGGTTTTTGGGGAGCTGGGTGGTAGACCCGGATCCCGCTAGAGAGGGAGTATGTACTGTGTAGTCAGTGGCCGGCGGGTGAGGTTTATTTTTATGATTTCTTGGTACTGCTTTTATGACAATAAAGCTGGTTGTGGCCAGTTTGCACCCGAGTCTACAGTGGTAGAGTGGCTTCTTGATGTGTGCCAACTGTCTAAGGTGTTAAGACGGCGATCTGGAAGAGCTAAATGACCCAGAGTTGTTAGAGTTGTTAGATATGGTGGCAAGACAACAGGTTGCTAAGGACACCAGGAAGCGTTGTCTGTGCTGAATGCTGCGGGATTGCTGGACAGAAAGTGCTAAAAAGTAAAAAAACGGTTGCTAGGGGCAACAATGAGACAGCAGGTGCTGCTGAAAGTTGTTTTTGCTGTGTGTGGAGTTAAAGGGCTGGAAGCTTTTTTTGTCCAGTGGAGCAGGTGCTGCTCATAAGAGTGTGGACTATTTTGCTGTGGTGCAAGTAAAAATGCAGTAAATTAAAGGGCCAGTAGCCCAGAAAAGGGGACTAGTTGCTGACAATTTTTCTTGCTACCATGGGTCCGGCGGCGCTGGCGCATACAGCTGGGAGAAGTAATGACCATAACGATTGGCTATACTAAAAATAAATTGGCAAAATTTGATGCAGAGCAAGAGGCTCTGGAGGTGCAGTTGCAGCTGGCCCTGAAGAAAGGGTTCTCAACGCTGTATGATCACTGCGCAAAAGTACCAGAGGTCGGTGGTGTGCCGAGAGTTCTGCAGGAAAGGCGAAGGTGTGCCGTTGCCAAGGGCAACCGTCGGGAAGATAAAGAGATGGTGAGCGGTGCGATTCTCAGGAGTTCCTATATTCTCTGCGACTGTGTGCAAGATTCTAAAGGGTGCTGCTGGAATGACCGTCCAGGAAAAGTCTTAACTACAGGCCAATCAAAGATCCCATGCTAGCCTGGGTAAGAGGTAGAATGATGACTGTCCAGGACAATTATGTGAATACTGTGGACTATCCGGTGGTTCTCACGGAGGGTGAGACCATGGTGGGAACAGAGACTGATGGACTTGATGTTGCAAATAGGCTCATGCATGATGTAATGTGGGGCAATGGAGACACTTCTGTAGAAAGTAATGAAGCTCCTACAGAACATGTACCTGTCCCTTTAAATGAAGGTGTAAGGTAAATGCAGATAGAAACCAATGGTTTAAGTGTATTGACCATTGGAAACAATGGTGCAGACACTGTGCCAAGTGAAGGTGCATAGTTTGTTGAAATGTATAATGATAATGTGGATCTATGTGCAAGAAGTGATGAGGATGATGACAGTCCTTTTCCTTTGCAGGCTGTGATTGGGGAAGAAGCTCCCCCTGTTGGTAAAAATGTGGATGGTATAAAAATGCTCATTGATGTTGAGAGCTCACAACTGAGGGAAACCACTGTGAAAAATGTGCAAGTACATGGGGCAGTCCTAGAGGGTGTACCACACATATTAGAAGTGGATATGCAGTCTCCACAGGTTTCTATGATTAATAAAAATGTCCCAGGTGGGGATTAGCTCATTGGTGCCCCTAGAGGACAGGATTGATAATGACATGAACGGTATATACAACGCATGTTCTGTGACCAATAGCAACTCAGAGAGAGAGGCTTCCATGTCAAGGTTTTGCCAAACTAAAGTGTTTACTAGTAGTGACCAGATGACAGTTATATTTGACGAGACGAGAGTTCAGTCGGGTGACATCAGCCTAGTGTCTGAAGCTCATATCCAGACAGTCTTAGATGTCCTGACAGGGTCAAAAGAGGAGACCCCGGAAAAGATGAGTGAACTGAAGGGTCTACCGCCTGGTGTCCTGGGGAAGGGAAAAGACTCCAGAAAGACAAAGTCTATACTAGACATCAACAATGGGCTTGAAGAGTCCCTGGGTGGAAATCCCACAGAGTGTCTAAGGAAGAATGGTGGTACTCCTACAACTGTTGTTACACCAGAACAGAGTGAAGAGCAGCTGGAACGGAAGGCCCAAGAGTGGAGCGCTGCTAACAAGCTGGAGCGAAAAACTAAGAAGACCAAGGCCCTCTCCTTGGCTAGAGCCCTTGAAAAAGCGCTTGAGGAGTGTGACTCATTTGAGAGTCTGAACAGGCAACTCAGAGCAGAGATGGATGATCTCATGAGCTCAAAGGAGGATGTCGAGAAGAACGTCTATGAGTTGGAGAAGCCTAAGCGTGCTCTCGAGCAGCAGGTGGAAAATGAGAAACCTGAAAAGAGTCCTCTGAAAGACATCAAGTCTAAGCCAAAGCCTGTTAAGAATGGGTCTGGAGATGGTGGCGCTGTGGTGCCAGCCGAGGCAGAGAAAAAGATGGAAGATGTATCTGCTAAACCAGATGATGGTGCTGAGGTGGATGCAAAAGCCCAGAGACTCGTGGTGGTGTGTGGCCAGGACCTGGTCATGAAAGACATTCCCTCTGCTGTCAATGCCTTCCAGAAATCCAGCAGTCTGCTGGTGAAGAAATACGGGGGGACCGATGACCAGTATGAGGGTCCTGTCTACTCCGATAGGCTGGCTCTCCTGAATCCTGCCTGAAAGGAGAACCATATCCTGGGTGAACCTCTGCAGGGATTGCCAGAAGACGACGAGTCTGGTGAAGACCCTGATGTCTCCAGTACCTCCAACCTTGATGAGAAAGACGAGGAGGAGTTAAGAATGCAAGTATATGATTCCGTGTCTGAGAAGGCTAACAAAGTGGATGAAGACTCCAAAGGATACTCACTGAGTAAGCTAAGGCCGTTGAGTTGGAGGGGGAAAAAACCTCAGATGTTTCCCAACGTAGCAGCTTTGACCCTGCCGGGGGGAGGATATGTGGCAGTGGAGCTACCAGAAGGCCATAGGAAGGCCATTTAAGTGGTGTATCTCACCCAGAGCAAGCTGGGTGGGAACAAGAAAGGTTGGGAAAATAGTTTTTTCTCACTGTCTGCAGCAGCCAGGCTGGTAATGGGGATAATTAGCAGCTAGCTGAGGAGCTTGGATTAATCTGGGCTGAGCTCCTCAATCAGGGCTCCCAGTCTGTGAAAGGAGCAGGCTGTGTCAAGGCCTGTGGGAGCCAGGACCCTCTAACCCTGTGTGGGGGTAAGCACTGTGGGGTTTTTGGGGAGCTGGGTGGTAGACCCGGATCCCGCTAAAGAGGGAGTATGTACTGTGTAGTCAGTGGCCAGACGGCTGAGGTTTATTTTTATGATTTCTTTGTACTGCTGTTACGACAATAAAGCTGGTCATGGCCAGTTTGCACCCGAGTCTACAGTGGTAGAGTGGCTTCTTGATGTGTGCCAACCATCTAAGGTGTTAAGACGGCGATCTGGAAGAGCTAAATGACCCGAGTTGTTACACCCCCTTGTGTTTTAATGCTTTCCCTGAGTGTCCCCTGTATTTGTGGTCGGATCGGCTATCAGAAAGGTGTACCTAACCTATCTAACCCTATCTACAACAAGCAGTAGAATTATGCCATAACTGCTGCGGTAGGGCAGCCTAAAGGGGGCCACCCTAATATGAAATGACTGTAAGATGGTGTGGGTGGGTGGGTGAAATCAGCTGAATCGGCGTCAGCCTGGGCCCACAGGAGCCTGTAAATAGCCTAGCAATCAGCCAGCCTAGGCCCGCAGGTGCATGTAACTAGCCTTGTGATCCGCCTCCCCTCCCACAAATGCAGCAAATATATTTGCTTAAAACTTGTGGTCGGATCGGCTATCAGAAAGGTGTACCTAACCTATCTAACCCTATCTACAACAAGCAGCAGAATTATGCCATAACTGCTGCGGTAGGGCAGCCTAAAGGGGGCAAAACGAGCAGACCTTAGTTTAGAGCAAAATATATATACATACCATTACTACACCCACTTTAAACGTAAAAGACAATCCCCGATGAAGGTGCGGAATATACCGTACATATCAGAGTGGCTACCATCAACCTTACCTCTGTCATGTGCACTGGCACATCATTCTTGGAGGTGGCTAATGCTGATGTGATTGAAGGAGTGGCCGGTAACCAGAACCTATTTACTCCTATGTATACTAACAACATATGAACATATTACGAGAAGGTCTGGATCCTGAGAGCTGCAGACTGAAACAAACAATGGTGAATCTGTTGGAAGGCTTAAATGAATTCCAAGCATTCGCCGAGGGCCCTGACCGGGCACCAACTGTTCCTGGTTGCAAACTACTACACCTCTACTTATTCCCCAGGCCAGACCTTATATATATATATAAAGGCCCCAAAAGTTAGAACATGGCGTATGTCTTCTTACTCTATTAGTAGGTTAAGCGGAATATGTGAACACACCAGGCCTGGGGAACCATCAACACGGATACATGGCTATTTCAATTAACGAGCTAATGTCGCCTGTAGTGAGGACAGAGAACGTACACACCATACCTGCAGTTGTGACAGGAAATAAGCTTAAGGTCGTGATAACTATGAATGCTGTGCCTGTAGTCGTGATAGGACTTGTCGAGTCTGTAGCTGTGAGACATTGTGAACTGCGCCTTATTACTGTACCTCCTACTGGAAGACTGACCGATACCCAGGACTCCGACACCAACACCCTCAGCCCGAGTGGCGGACAAAGACATGGAAACTACTTGTAGTGGGGCCACGAGGCCGACCTCAAATGGTGAAGTCATATATGAAAACATTTAATCGTAGAAGCCATGCATGAGAGACTCTAATGGCGAAGTCATATGTAAAACACTAATTGGAGAAGCCATGCGTGAGAGACTCTAATGGCGGTGCCATGGGTGAGAGACTAATGGCGAGGTCAAATGTCAAACACTAACTGGAGAAACCATGCGTGAGAGACTCTAATGGTGGTGCCATGCGTGAGAGACTAATGGCGAGGTCAAATGTCAAACACTAACTGGAGAAACCATGCGTGAGAGACTCTAATGGCGGTGCCATGCGTGAGAGACTAATGGCGAGGTCAAATGTCAAACACTAACTGGAGAAACCATGCGTGAGAGACTCTAATGGCGGTGCCATGCGTGAGAGACTAATGGCGAGGTCAAATGTCAAACACTAACTGGAGAAACCATGCGTGAGAGACTCTAATGGCGGTGCCATGCGTGAGAGACTAATGGCGAGGTCAAATGTCAAACACTAACTGGAGAAACCATGCGTGAGAGACTAATGGCGGTGCCATGCGTGAGAGACACTAATGGCGGAGCCATGTGTGTAAAACATGAACGGAGAAGCCATGCGTGAGACTCATGGTGGAGTCATGTGAGTAAAACATAAACTGAGGCCATGCGTGAGAGACTCTAATGGCGAAGTCATATGTAAAACACTTAATGGGATAAGCCATGCGTGAGAGACTCTAATGGCAGTGCCATGCGTGAGAGACTCTAATGGCGGACACTTAATTTGAGAAGCCATGCGTGAGAGACTCTAATGGCAGTGCCATGCGTGAGAGACTCTAATGGCGGAGTCATATGTAACACTAAATCGGAGAAGCCATGCGTGAGAGACTCTAATGGCGGACACTCAATTGGAGAAGCCATGCGTGAGAGACTCTAATGGCAGTGCCATGCGTGAGAGACTCTAATGGCGGACACTTAATTTGAGAAGCCATGCGTGAGAGACTCTAATGGCAGTGCCATGCGTGAGAGACTCTAATGGCGGACACTTAATTGGAGAAGCCATGCGTGGGAGACTGATGGCGGAGTCATATGTGCAACACTAAATCGGAGAAGCCATGCGTGGGAGACAAATCGCAGAGTCATATGTGCAACACCTAATTGGAGAAGCCATACGTGAGAGACTGATGGCGGAGTCATATGTGTAACACTAAATCGGAGAAGCCATGCGTGGGAGACACATGGCAGAGTCATATGTGCAATACCTAATTGGAGAAGCAATGCGTGAGAGACTCAAATGGCGGACACTCAATTGGAGAAGCCATGCGTGAGAGACTGTAATGGCAGTGCCATGTGTGAGAGACTCTAATAGCGGAGTCATATGTGTAACACTAAATCGGAGAAGCCATGCGTGAGAGACTCTAATGGCAGTGCCATGCGTGAGAGACTCTAATGGCAGTGCCATGCGTGAGAGACTCTAATGGCGGAGTCATATGTGTAACACTAAATCGGAGAAGCCATGCGTGAGAGACTCTAATGGCGGACACTTAATTGGAGAAGCCATGCGTGAGAGACTCTAATGGCAGTGCCATGCGTGAGAGACTCTAATGGCGGAGTCATGTGTGTAAAACAAACGGAGAATTCATGCGTGAGAGACTCTAATGGCGAAGTCATATGTGTAACACTAAATCGGAGAAGCCATGCGTGAGAGACTGATGGCGGAGTCATATGTGTAACACTTAATTGTAGAAGCATTGCATGAGAGACTATAACGGCGGAGTCATGTGTGTAAAACATAAATCGGAGAGGCCATGCGTGAGAGACTAATGGCGGTGTCATGCGTGAGAGACTCTAAGGGCGAAGTCATATGTCAAACACTAAATCAGAGAAGCCATGCGTGAGGGACTCTAATGGCGGACACTTACTCGGAGAAGCATTGCTTGAGAGACTATGATGGCGGAGTCATATGTGTAACACTAATTTGGAGAAGCCATGCGCGAGAGACTTAAATGGTGGAGTCATATGTGTAACTCTAAATCTGAGAAGTCATGCGTGAGACTCTAATGGCGGAGTCATGTGAGTAAAACATAAACGGAGAAGTCATGCGTGGGAGACTAATGGCGGAGCCATACATGCGAGACTAATGGCAGATTTATTTTATTTTTTTTATAAAGCACTTAAGCAACACCAGTATGACTTGGGAACTCGTGTAACCATGAACCCCTCTGACAGGGAACCTAAGACGCTAAACAGCCTACAACCATATGGTACCCCTAACGAACAACATGAAGGACGGTCAAAGGGCCACCCGGAGCCATGAGGCCGAAGCGACCATCGGGCCCCCCGAAGCCATGAGACCCCTCGAAGCCAAGAGACTGAACTGAATGACTTTACAGTGACGATAAGTAATTAAATGTGAGCCAGACCCGATGGGATATGCATAGACATTAGTGAAGCGAACCACGTGCATAAATTATCCATCCGTGAATTTGAACAGATGGGAGACAACGAAGAGCCAGAGGCCTAACAATTCGCTAAGAGAGGACCCTTATCTTGACAAATAAAGGATTTGTAAAAACATAGTAGGAAACGTACTCCAATTGGGCCACTGACCGCTGAAAAGCTATTTGGTTAACTGGGGCAAGGGACCAATCTGAGTGAATATGAACCAGAAGTAAAGCGGACCGGTCTAAGTAACCGCAAACCAGGACTGAAACACCAATAAATAAATTTTTTTTTTTTTTTTTATATATATATATATATATATATATATATATATATATATATATATATTTTTAAATGAACAGAAAAAGTAGAAGTAGGCCTTCGGATTGTAACAAACCAACGAGGAAATAAGCAAGCCTGAAAAGAACGCAGCTATTATGTTTATCGGGAGAGCAGTGTCAGAGAGGTGTGCTGACTGCCCTAGTGAAAATACTGGCTAACCATGATGTCAAAATAAAAGGAAAATGTAGCTATAAGTAGAAGCAGTGTATAACGCATGGTGTAAGAACAGGTGGGTGACTGCAGCTCTGGATGTGAGTAGTGCCCAACACATGGTATGGGCGCAGCTCTGAGTTTGAGCATGATATAAAGCAGCCGTATGAATGCAATCTAAAGTGAGTAGAGTATTAACGTGATACAACAGAAGCATGAACGCAGCTCTGGTAGTGAATGGAGTGTAGGACAAAATGTAAATGCAGACACACAGACGTAGCTTTTGCAGGTAACGAACCTAGCCATGATCATTCTACCATTAGTGCCCAACCCCCTTCGCCCCAGAGCGCTACAAGTCACAGACCATGTAACCAAGTCCGACCCCACGGTGAATGCCAGCACTCGCCTGGCACCTTCTGCCATTGCCCAGGTGCTAATGAACCTCCACATAATGCTGCAGGATTATTTTTTATTTTTTATTTTTATTTTTTTAAATGATGGTCACCACAACACCACCTCGTGTTCCTGTAAGAAAACAAACGTGGTTGAACATAAGCCCTGATACAACGCCAATTAATCAACACAATAGCACAGAACTGCTGACACATGCGGGCCCAAAACATAGAATTTATAGATTAAACACACTTTCCAGAGCATCAGCACTCAAATACAGGCGCCTTTATCAACCTGCTAGTGGCCCCATATATGGGCCACTGATACACATTCACCAACACCTTGCGTGTCTGACGCTAACTGCGGACGTGCGCCCCACATGTACAACGGTGAGAGAAAACATGAACTTTTTTTTATTTTATTTTTTATGACCCTTGATACATGACCCTTCCAGAGAGATAACTAAATAATACCATCACTTAAACACAGCGTGCGTAGCTTGGAGACACGTGTCCCGTATGATACAGATATCAGAAAACATGCGACCATACCTACTCTAGGCGCATGCAACACCAATAACTATATGCAATAGCCCCTAACAATCCCCTAAACAGCCGGACAAAATACTAACAACAGTCACTTGACCATTAGTGCCCAACTTTGCTTCGTCCCAGAGTATTACGAATCACACACCGCAGTGTGGGTCTCGTGCCAACAAGTGTGATTCTACAGTGAATGCCAGCACTCGCCTGGCACTTTGTCGCTGCCCAGGCGTGAAAGAGCCTGCACACGATGCAGCTGCGCTACATGTCGCGGACCACAGCGTGGGTCCCGTGCAAACCATTCCGATCCTACCATGAATACCAGTGCCTTCCTGAGAGATTCTGCCATCGTCCAGCCGAAAGGAGCCTCCACACCATGCTGCAGTATCCTAGAGCTGACCCAGAGGTAGTGAAATCAGCTGAATCGGCGTCAGCCTGGGCCCACAGGAGCCTGTAAATAGCCTAGCAATCAGCCAGCCTAGGCCCGCAGGTGCATGTAACTAGCCTTGTGATCCGCCTCCCCTCCCACAAATGCAGCAAATATATTTGCTTAAAACTTATAATGCCCCCTGCAGTGCCCCCTGTAGTTATATTCCTCCATTTAGTGCCATCAAAAATGTATGTGAATAACATCACACCATGTCTCCTGTCCCCTCCAATATACAGTCCATATAAATAACATCACCCCCTCCCCAGCCGCCTTCAACATACAGTCCCATGTAAAGAATATCAGCCGCTGCCCAGCCTCCTTCAACATGCAATCCCATGTAAACAACATTACCTCCCGAAGGGGCCTGAAGGATAAACTCAATACACCAACAGGTCTCAAGATCGCTTGTTGAGTGATAGAAATCGATGTCAGCCCTAAGAGTCAGCATCTTCATCAATGACCTTTAACAAATAGCTTAATGCGTTTTGGGGTTACAAATAGATTCCCCTTCTTCAGGAGCAATACAACAAAAAAAACTATGCAAATAATAAAAAGTAGACATAAAGACAACATGCAGCTTTACCTCTCTAACTAATGCTTCTTTCCCGCATTCCCCTAGAATGTAGTTTCGGATATGAGACCTTGCGTTCCAGGTGCCTGGTCCATTGGAAAAGGTCAGAAAATGTCAGAAACACCACCAAAATGGATCTGGAACAGCATGGGGTCCATGTCTGGGTGCATCTTGGACTCCAATGTCCCTGCTAGGAACCATATTGTCCCAGTTGTCCGCCACTTTTACATAGCTTCAAAATCACGCCTAAAATCGCGCCCCCTCAAAAAAAAAAAAAAAAAAAACATTGTTAGAGGTAAAATTGTTAGGAAACATTATTTTCTATATATTCAATTCTATATACAGTGCAAATGCTGTCAAAAATTAAAAGGAAGAAGCACTCCGATACAGCCTGTATATAACATAATGGAGGGCCTCATTCACCTGGTGCTACAATTGTTCAGGTACACTGCTACACTCATAAAGCCTATGCACTAAGTGAAAGGGCTGGCAAAAATTACAAGGAACCGGCACTCCAATACACCCTTTATTACACATAAAGAAGGGCATCATACACACCCTTGAAAAAGTATCATTGATGGCCTGCTGGTTACCCTCTAAAACATTATAGTTTAGGGCCTGAAGGTGAGCGTACCCTATAAAAAATTGTAGTGAGGGCCTGAAGCCGAGCGAACCCCATAAAACATCGCAGTAATGGCTACAGGTAAGCAGACCGTATAAAGCATTGGAGGTAAGGGACTGAAGGTGAGTGAACCCCATTAAACATTGCAGTGATGGCCTAAAGGTGAGCAGACCTTATAAAACATTAGAGGTGAGGGCCTGAAGCCGAGCAAACCCCATAAACCATTGCAGTAATGACCTACAGGTGAGCAGACCGTATAAAGCAGGTATGCTCAACCTGCGGCCCTCCAGCTGTTGTAAAACTACAATTCCCACCATGCCCTCTTGTAGTTTGATAGTTGTAGGCTGCCCAGGCATGCTGGGAGTTGTAGTTTTGCAACAGCTGGAGGGCCGCAGGTTAAGCATCCATGGTATAAAGCATTGGAGGTGAGGGACTGAAGGTGAGCGAACCCCATAAAACATTGCAGGGATAGCTTACACGTGAGCAGACCGTATAAAACATTGAAGGTGAGGGCCAGAAGGTGAGCGAACCCCATTAAACATTGCAGTAATGGCATACAGGTGAGCAGACAGTATAAAGCATTGGAGGTAAGGGACTGAAGGTGAGTGAACTCCATTAAACATTGCAGTAATGGTATACAGGTGAGCATATAAAGCATTGGAGGTGAGGACCTAAAGCTGAGATAACCCTACAAAACATTGTAGTGAGGGCATATATATTCTGTATGGAAGAGGAGGCGGAAGCGTATGAGAAAACAAGATTCAAACATACCCTTTTTTTTGCGGTGAAAAGGGTGCATCTGAATCTTGTGGATTGAGTACATTATAAAGCATACATTTAAATTGCGTTTTTGTTCCTCATTAGCTCACTCTGGTGGAGTGGAGAAGTCAGGGGTAATCCAGGCCTTGTTCATTTTTATCAGCGTCAACCTGTCAGCATTGTCAGTGGACAAGCGAATTCGCTGATCTGTTATAATGCCACCAGCAGCCCTAAATACACGCTCAGACAATGCGCTGGAGGCAGGGGAGGCCAGCATCTCCAAGGCGTAGAGCACAAGTTTGTGCCACGTGTCCAGCTTGGACACCCAGTAGTTGTAAGGCACCGAGGGATCATTTAGGATTCTGACACTGTCTGCAATGTATTCCTTCACCATCTTCCAAAATTTTTCCTTCCTTGTAGCACTAGGCCGTGCCTCAGGGTGAGGTTGCTGGCGGGGTGTCATGTAAGTGTCTCAAGCCTTGAAAAGTGTTGCCCTGCCTCTGTTGGAACTACTGTGTGTTCCCTTTGTCTGCCTTCCTCCGTTGCCTAAGGAAGTACGGAAAATTTTGGAGCAATCTGTCAACAAGTACCTTCTGGTATTGCACGGATTTATTCGTCCTCTCCACCACAGGAATGAGAGATGAGAAGTTCTCTTTGTAGCGGGGGTCGAGAAGAGTGAACACCCAGTAATCTGTGTTACCTAAAATGTGTATTACACAAGGGTCGTGGGAAAGGCAGCCTAACATGAAGTCAGTGATGTGTGCCAGAGTACCAACGGGCAAGACGTTGATGGCAACTTCTGGATGACTCTCCATACCCTCATCCTCCTCCTCTTCTGCCCATCCACGCTGAACAGATGGAAACCTCTGTAGCAGAGTCAACTGTCTCCAGCTCCATCTCCTCCTCCTCCTCCTCCTCCTCCTCCTCCTCCTCTTCATGGCCCAATTTGCCCTTAGAAGACAAACTGGGGGAGGTCTGGCTATCACCCTGTGTCATCTCCTCCACCATTACCTAGTCTGCCACATTGAAAGCATCCTCCTTAATTGTGAGCAGCGATCGTTTGAGTAGACACACCAGTGGGATGGTTACACCGATAATAGTGTTATCGCCACTAACCATCTGTGTGGATTCATCAAACTTTTTTAAAACCTCACAAAGGTCTGACATCAATGCCCACTCCTTGCTTGTGAATAGTGGCAGTTGACTGGAAAGTAGTTTCCATTATGTAAGCCCTTCAAAATCACTTTATAATTGAATTAGTGCTTAAAAAATGGTTTGGGAAATTTTCTTGAAAATTGGAAAAATTGCTTCCAAAACTCTACGCCTTCTAACATCCTAAAAAAAAAAAAAAAAAATTTACAAAATGATGCAAACATAAAGTAGACGTATGGAAAATATAAAGAAATAACTATTTTGTGAGGTATCTAAAACCAGAGAAAATAGGCCTTGGATTTAAGAGGCTTGGTACTGAACAGGTTAAAGGGACTTTCCATCATAAAGGGGTATTTATTTTTAAACTCAATATTCATAGAAAGGTTATGAAAATGAAATACAAAATAGTGTCCTTCTGTAGGAGTTAAACCTTCTTTATAGATAAGATTCTCAATTGTCAGTTTACTACTGCATAAGTATTATTGAAATATAATTAAAAGTAAAAATAAAAAGTACCGACGTAAACTGCAGGAGAGCTGCCACCACTGTTATCAACTACATCACTCAACCGGGGAAGTAGGCATAAAGACTGCCCACACATGTAAGTATGACCCTGGTGAGGAGGTACAGGAGGTATGTGGAACCAAAAATAGCCCCAACTAGTCCACCATGCGGTTCAATCACACTTGGAGCCCACCTGGTCAAATATGGCTCAGTCTAACTCCCTCTACCCCAATAGTGGTCAATTAGTGGGTGGTTCCTCTAATTCCTAAAAGCTACAGCTGTGTGAGGATAGGCTTGGGTCAGCCATTGTTTGCTGGAGCTAACTAATGCTACTCTGTGTATGCTTCTGTTTGGCTTCTAATTATTATACCTATAAATATAACTCCATTGGTACAAAGTACAATTGCCACTTCTATTCAGAATATTGCACTGAAATGTTCATTTACGCTTATATATATATATTAAAGGGATTGTTCACTTCTGGCTAATAATAATCATCATTCATTCCATAGCACTGTACATATGAAAGTATAAATACATAATGCAGACAATTGCACTGAACAAGACAAGAATGAACAAGACAAGTTACAGACTGGTACAGAAGGAGAGAGGGCCTACAATCTATAATGATAAATGTGTATGTAATATGTTACTAACAGAGATGAGCAAAGTTTAGAAAAATTTGATTCAGACGATTCACCTTCCAAAGTTCTTCAAGAAATTTGATTTGTTCCAAATTAATTTGTCATGAATCGTAATAAATCTGGTGTACACAGACCACTCTGCCTATTCATATGCATCCAACTTGGTGGCCCAATCTCAGTGTGAAGGCTTGAAGCTTAAACGGCAGGGACAGTGCAGGGAGCGTGTATCACCGTGTGCATTATGTGCTAGTGCACCAATATCCATAGTTAATCCATTCTGTATGTTTTGTGACATCAGCATTACAGGCAGTTGTAATCTATGGCCGTCTATATCACTGAGCAGGGCACCAAGATTCATATCTAATCCCTTGTGTAAACTGTGAAATTACTGTGCATCAGTATTACAGGTCAGTAAAAGCATCAGATCTAATTTATCACTGTGGGATTAACGGTGTAGTGCCTCAAGATTAAACTAAAGTGTCCCCATGACAGAGTGGGGACAGTGGCAGCAGGGGCAAAAAGGTTGTGTTAACATCACTGCTTATGTTTCCATTCTTATGATCTGTCAGAAGTACATGAAACGAAACAAACAAAAAAAAAACTGAAAAAAATCCGCTTTCAGACCATCATCAATTTGGCAGTGTTTTGCATCAGTATTTAATCAGTAATTGTAAGCCAAAAACAGGAGTGAGTCCAAAACAGATAAAATGTAATGGAACTATTTGTATCTCATCTGTGTGTTGGACCCACTCCTGCTTTTGGCTTGCAAATTCCTTTCAAATACGGATGCAAAACACTGGCCAAACACTGACTAAAATAATATATTAGCTATGATGAATTTATGTCAAATTGGTGGATTAATTTGTGTGGTTCATTCCAATAATCAATGAAAACCCTCCCATATGGCGATAATCCAGCTGCCATGTTTGATCCATCCAGAAAATTCAGTCCATCTGGTTTTAATCCTAATACATGTTGAAAGCAAAATACCATTCATTTCATAGTATAGAGGGATAATAGAGAATATGGAGTGATCCACATGGGCTAAAATTTTGTTAAAAAGTAGACTGACATAGAATTTGTTTAAAATTTGTCATGGCTATAAGAGTGACGCCAAATGAAATTTTCCATAAAAGAATACGGTAGCTAGAAATTATTATTTTGGGTCCAGTTGATGGAGCGATTTGTCTGGCAATGCATTCATAGTTCTGAACATAAACAATTGCAATTAAGATGCCAGCTAATTTTTTTGCTAAACGAATGTATTAGCTACAATGAATTTGGGTCGAGTAGGTGGAGAGATTTTTGTGATTCATTCTGATAACCAACAGCAAACCTCCTGTATGGCAATAATCCAGCTGCCATGTTTGATCCATCCACCACCTTAGGTCCATCTGGTTTTAATCCTAATACAGTACAAGTTGAAAGCAAAATATGATTACACTCATAGTGTGGAGGGGTCCTATATCTTATGGAGGGATCCACATGAGCTAAAATTTTGACAGTGGCGTAGAATTTGTTTACAATTTGTCATGTCAGTGTGACGGAGAACAACATTTTCCATAACAGAATTTGGTTAGCTAGGAATGAGGGTCCAGTTTGTAGAGTGATTTTTCTGGTTATACCTTCATAGTTCTGACCATAAAATATTGCAATGATGCAGACTCATTTTTTCGCTAAAAGAACATATTAACTACGATGAATTTGGATCCAGTGGGTAGGTGATTTGTGTGGTTCAGTCTGATAACCAACTACACACCTACCATATGGCAATAAGCCAGATGCCATTTTTGATGCATCCAGCAAGTTTAGCCCATCTGGTTTTAACCCTAATACAAGAGGCGTTCCACATCCAACTTCCTTTGGGGCTAAGTGAAGTTCAGCGCTGACTATTCTTTGATGCGCTTACATATCCAGGGCTGCACACACGCTGCACTGAAGAGATCATTGTGTGTGTACTAATTGCTGACAGGTGCCGGTTAACCGCTCAAAGTAGTTAGTCATAGGGATCGGGGATTGTAATTAGGGATGAGCGAACTTCATATTTTGAAGTTTGGGTTCGGGTTGGGGTCTATTCTGAATTGTGTTGTGGGTTCCGTTACCACGGACCATAGCGCAATTCCATGACGGAATGCAGAACGTGATGTCTTTAGAGGCATTCCGTCATAATAGAAGTCTATGGCCAGCATAACGGATCCGTCCAGTTTTCGCTATGCTGGAGTCCTCTCCTGCATAACGTAAACCGGACGGAATCAGGGCATCATGGAATTGCTTATCTATGGAACACTGTGGACACCCCACTAGCAATCAAAGTAGAAAGTTTATTCACTCCAGTTTCAGAATCAAGTTGCAATAGCATTGCTTATCTATTAAACTAGGTGGACACCCCAATAACAGTAGTGTTAGCTTATTCACCCCAATTTGAGATCCAAGGCGTAAAACAATTGCTTATCTATTAAACAAGGTAGGAACCCCAATAACAGTTGAATAACAAAGGTTATTCACTCCAATTTGCGAATCAAGGCCTAATGGAATTACTTATCTATTAAACAAGGTGGACACTTAAATAACAGTAGTATAAACAGGTTAACCCCTTAAGGACTCAGCCCTATTTCACCTAAAGGACTTGGCCATTTTTTGCAAATCTGACCAGTGTCACTTTATGTGGTGATAACTTTAAAACGCTTTTACTTATCCAGGCCATTTTGAGATTGTTTTTTGGTCACATATTGTACTTCATGACACTGGTAAGATTAAGTCGAAAAATTTCATTTTTATTTATAAAAAAATATCAAATTTACCAAAAATTTGGAAAAATTAGCAATTTTCCAAGTTTCAATTTCTCTACTTCTATAATACATAGTAATACCGCCCAAAAAAGTTATTGATTTACATTCCCCATATGTCTACTTCATGTATCGATCATTTTGGGAATGCCATTTTATTTTTGGGGACGTTACAAGGCTTAGAAGTTTAGAAGCAAATCTTGAAATTTTTCAGAAATTTTCAAAAACCCACTTTTAGGGACCAGTTCAGGTCTGAAGTCACTTTGTGAGGCTTACATAATAGAAACCATCCAAAAATGACCCCATTCTAGAAACAACACCCCTCAAGGTATTCAAAACTGATTTTACAAACGTCATTAACCCTTTAGGTTTTCCACAAGAGTTAATGGCAAATGGAGATAAAATTTCAGAATTTAGATTTTTTGGAAAATTTTCCGTTTGAATCCATTTTTTCCAGTAACAAAGCAAGGGTTAACAGCCAAACAAAACTCAATTTTTATTGCCCCGATTCTGTAGTTTTCAGAAACACCCCATATGTGGTCGTAAACAGCTGTATGGCCAAACGGCAGGGCACAGAAGTAAGGGAACGCCATATGGTTTTTGGAAGGCGGATTTTGCTGGACTGGATTTTTGACACCATGTCCCATTTGAAGCCCCCAGATGCACCCCTAGAGTAGAATCTCCAAAAAAAGTGACTCCATCTAAGAAAGTACACCCCTCAAGGTACTCAAAACCAGTTTTACAAACTTTGTTAACCCTTTAGGTGTTCCACAAGAGTTATTGGCAAATGGAGATGAAATTTCGGAATTTCTATTTTCTGTTACCTTGCCTCAAAAAAAGTGTAATATAGAGCAACCAAAAATCATATTTACCCTAAAATAATACAAACAAAACTGCCAACTTATCCGTACTTTCAAAATGGGTCACTTTTGGAGTTTCACTGGGGTGCATCAGGGGGGCTTCAAATGGGACATGGTGTCAAATAACCAGTCCAGCAAAATCTGGCTTCCAAAAACCATATGGCGTTCCCTTCCTTCTACGCCCTGCCGTTTGGCCATACAGCAGTTTACGACGACATATGGGGTGTTTCTGCAAACTAGAGAATCGGGGCAATATATATTGAGTTTTGTTTGGCTGTTAACCCTTGCTTTTTTTACTGGAAAAATTGATTAAAATGGAAAATTTGCAAAAAAATAGCTATTTTCGGACCGTTTTTATTTTTTGTTATTTACATCGTTGAACTGACAGGTTAGATTGTGTGCTATTTCTATAGAGCAGGTTGCTACGGACGCGGAAATACCAAATATGGCTACTTTTTGGGGGGTTTTGTTTCAGTTTTACATAATAAAGCATTTTTGAAAAAAATTATTTTTTTAGTGTCTTCACATTCTGAAAGCCATATATTTTTTTTATTTTTTGGGCGACTGTCTTATGTAGGGGCTCATTTTTTGCGGGATGAGATGGCGGTTTGATTGGAACTATCTTGGGGTGCATATGACATTTTGGTCGCCTGCTATTACACTTTTTGTGATGTAAGGTGACAAAAATGGCTCTTGACACCGTATTTTTTATTAATTTTTTTTGTATTCACCTGAGGGGTTCGGTGATGTGTTATTTGTATAGAGCAGGTTGCGACGGACGCGCCAATACCAAATATGTATACTTTTTATTTATTTATTTAAGTTTTACACAATATTATCATTTTTTAAAACAAAACAAATCATGTTTTAGTGTCTCCATAGCCTGAGAGCCCTATTTTTTTTTTTTTTGGGGGTTGATTGTCCTATGTGGGGTATCATTTTTTGCGGGATGAGATGACGGTTTGATTGGCACTATTTTTGGGTGCATATAACTTTTTGATCGCTTGCTATTACAGTTTTTGAGATGTGAGGTGACAAATGTTTTTTTTTTACATTGTTTTTATTTTATTTTTTTAACAGTATTTACCTGAGGGGTTAGATAATGTGATATTTTTATAGAGCAGGTTTTTACGGACGCGGCGATACATAATATGTATACTTTTTATTTATTTATTTTACTTTAACACAATAATAGCATTTTAGAAAAAAATTATGTTTTAGTGTCTCCATAGTCTGAGAGCCATATTTTTTTATTTTTTTGGGCGATTGTCCTATATAAGGACTCATTTTTTGCGGGATGAGATGGCGGTTTTATTGGTACTATTTTGGGAGGCATACGCTTTTTGATCACTTGGTATTACACTTTTTGTGATGTAAGGTGACAAAAATGGCTTTTTACACCATTTTTTTGTGATTTTTTTACGGTATTTGCGTGAGGGGTTAGGTCATGTGATATTTTTATAGAGGAGATTTTTACGGACGCGGCAATACCTAATATGTGTAGTTTATTTGTTTTTTTTAATTTTTATTCAGTGATATGTATTTTTCTGATTTTTACTTTTTTTCACTTTTTGACATTTTTTTGACCCAGACCCACTTGGTTCTTGTAGATCCAGTGGATCTGGTGTCTATATAATACAGAACAGTACACTATATAGTGTACTGCACTGTATTTTTTTACTTTTCACAGTCTGGTCAGACTTCTGCCTTTAGCAGAAGTCTGACCAGAGTTACTATACCATGGCAAGCAGGACGCTTCTGAAAGCGCCCTGCTGCCATGGTAGCTCATCACCCGCTGCCATTACAGAGCAGCGGGTGATGGAAGAGAGGTGAGCTCCTCCTCCTCTACCATCCTATCCCATCGGGGGCTGCAAAGGTACGGCAGCCCCCGATGGGAGAGGGAGGGAGCTCCTCCATGTTAACACTTTCTATACCGCGGTCCGTACGGACCGCGGTATAGAAGGGTTAAACTGCTGACATCTGCAGCACAGATGTCAGCAGTTTATAGCAGGGGGTCAGCAATGTGCTGACCCCCTGCTATACCCACTAGACACCAGGGAAATGCATTGAAAGGAGGTGGGCCTCCCGCGCCGCCCACCCGCAGCACCGCCCGCAAATCCCCCCCCCTGCACCGCCCGGGGGGACACTAAGATGGCGGGGTGCAGGAGGGGGGTTAAAATTTACAATAAGGTGCAGATTTTAGTCTCTGATCCCAGCAACACATAGCGCAACAAACCGCAGGTCTGAATTGACCTGCGGTTTGTTGCGATCGCCGACACGGGTGGGGCACAGGACCCCCCTCGGCATTGTCACAGGATGCCTGCTGAATGATTTCAGCAGGCATCCTGTTCCGATCACCGCCACGTGTGCAGCGGTGATCGGATCTTCTCAGGGCATACATGTACGCCCTGAGTCCTTAAGTACCAGGACGCTAGGGCGTACATGTACGCCCTGCGTCCTTAAGAGGTTAAAGGATAACTCACATTTAGACCCTAATTTCAGTTTTCATATATGTAGTTACTAATATGATAATATTCCTGAATCAATAACTATTAGACTTACTTACCCCTTATTTAATAAGATTCAGCCCTTAGCAACCAGTCTGCATAAAACTACAACTTCACTATTCTGTTAAAATGGCCGCCCTCAGCCCTGAGGCTAATCCATAGCACGCCTGCAGTGAAGTTAGTGAAGACCAGCTCTGTATAGGGGGGTCTTGAAGTTAAATTTCTAGTTCTGGCTAAAGCCTATAGTCCTCCCACAAGCTCTCCTCTTATCAGATAAGGCTTTCATTTATACACTAAGCAGATGGCAGATATCCCTGAGCTGTACATCCAGCACTGTTAAGGGAGTGTCTGCCAAGCACAGGCATGTGGAGAAGTTCACACACACAGCCCAGCACTGTTATCTCCTGTCAGGAAGAAACTGTCTTTTTATACATTCCCTTACAATGTTGACTCACTATCAGTTCCCAGTGCACGCAGCCAGCGTGCTCTGTCTTTATCTGGTAGACGGAAGGATCATATATTTTTTACAATTTTATACTGTATGTGTCTTTTTATGGGAAAAGGGCATTTTTTTTTTGTACTTGAAAATTTAATTTTTTATTGTTAAAAACTTTTTTCACTTTTTTTTTGTCCCACTATGGGACTTCAACTTTACAGGATCTGATCTCTGTTTCAATGCAGTACAATACAACCAGCACTATGAAAATATTACATGGTCACCGTAAAATAAATTTAAAAAAAATGCAAAGAAAAGCCATTTTTTGTCACCTTAAATCACAAAAAGTTAAATACCAAGTGATCAAAAAGTCAAATGTACCCCAAAATAATACCAAAGTCATCTCATCACGCAAAATATGTGACCCTACCTAAGACAATCGCCCCAAAAAAAAGATATGCCTTTCAGAAAATGTAGACACTAAAACATTTTTTTTTTCTCAAAATAATCTTATTGTGTAAGACCAAAGTATATTAAAATATATTTATATAAAAAAAAATATTTTTATATTTAAAAAAAAGTTTCAGGTAAAAAATAAAAAAAACTTTTCCTCAAAAAGTAAAAAATAGAGAAAAAAAGAAAAGTAGACATTATCGTCTGTATCGATCGGCACTATGTGGGCGGCAGGTGCGGAGGGAGAGGCCGAGTCAGCAGCAGAAGAGGGAGCAGGGGGAGCCTGAGTGAGTTCCTTGCTTTTAAGGTGTTTACTCCACTGCAGTTCATGCTTTGCATGTAGATGCCTGGTCATGCAGGTTGTGCTAAGGTTCAGAACGTTAATGCCTCGCTTCAGGATCTGATGGCACAAACCACTCGGGTCTTGTCGTCAGCACATTCTTTAAAGAAGTGCCATGCCAAGGAACCCCTTGAAGCTGCCTTTAAGTTGCTCGGTCCCTGGTGGCCAGTAGCAGGCAAACTCTAATGGTGGCGGCTGGTCTGCTTTTGCCCTCTGCTCCCTCTTTTGCTACGCTGTTGGCTCGGTCTCACCACTGCCTCTTCCTCTGAACTATGTAAGTCAGTGGCACGACCTTCATTCCATGTGGGGTCTAGGACCTCATCGTCCCCTGCATCGTCTTCCACACAGTCTTCCTCCCTGACCTCCTGTTCGGTCTGCACACTGCAGAAAGATGCAGCAGTTGGCACCTGTGTTTCGTCATCATCAGAGACGTGCGGACTCCGATGAGGTGGTATTCCCATGTCATCATCAGGAAACATCAGGGGTTGTGCATCAGTGCATTCTATGTCTTCCACCACTGGGGAAGAGCTAGGTGGATTCCCCTGGGAAGCGCTGCCAGCAGAGTCTTCAAACAGCATAGGAGACTGCTGCATAACTTGAGGCTCAGACAGTTTCCCTGATATGCATGGGGGGGATGTGACAGACTGATGGGCTTTGTTTTCAGGTGCCACCTGTGCGCTTTCTGCGGAAGACTGGGTGGGAGATAATGTTGTGAACATGCTGGATCCACTGTCGGCCACCCAATTGACTAGCGCCTGTAACTGCTCAGGCCTTACCATCCTTAGAACGGCATTGGGCCCCACCAAATATCGCTGTAAATTCTGGCGGGTACTGAAACCTGAGGTAGTTGGTTCACTAGGACGTGTGGCTGTGGCAGAATGGCCACGTCCTCTCCCAACACCAGAGGGTACACTAACACCACGACGACCGCGTCCGCGTCCCTGACAAGATGTTTTCCTCATTGTTACCGTTCACCAAGCACCACAATAAGAAAAAAAATATTTGGCCCAATGTATTGATTTCAAATTCAGGCCTTTTTTTACAGGCACCTAACACTATCTGCCTATTTATTTATGTAGCGTATGAGGTAAGGTGCAAGGTACTGTGGTCGACGGGAGGTACGTGTCACCGAGGTTCCTGGCCTCGGTGAGGTAAGAGCCGGATTTTTGGTGTGTCAGCAGCAGCTAGTGCTGCTTGACACCTTGCTATTTAGTTTGGCTGCAAAGCCAATCCGGGCCGGCTCTTACTGGGAGTAGGCAAAGAGTTGGGTGGGTGCCTACTCCCCACGGTCCAGGCCGGACTTTATCCGGGCCTTTAAAAGGCAGCCTCCTCAGCAGGTGAGGGTGATTGTCCTGGAGCTGCTGTTAGGCTGTGGAATCACTGGCGTTTGGGAATTCTGATCCATTCTGTGCTATGTGGAGTTCTCTGGGCTGGAAGCAAGAGCCCCAGCAAGGAGGAGTGCAGACGGCCTGAAAGTCTGAGGTTGTTTGTCCTGCGGCTGGGCTGACAGCCAGGTGCGAACCTGCACCTAAAACCTCCCAGGTGATTGTAACCTGCATTGGACTGTTTGGTTTTGCATCACGTTTTTCTGCTGTGTGTGAATTAACACCAAGAGACTGTTCACTGTTTGTTTTGTGCAAGTGTGAATAAAACACTGTTTTCTGCACTTTCTGAACTCCCTTTTGCCTCTGTACTGCACCCGCACCGCTATCTACCTGAGCGACTCCCCACACGTATTACACTAATCCAGGCACAGCAGTAACCACTGATTTAGGGGAATATCTCTTTTAGGGCTAGTATTTAGGCCCTGGATTAAAGGTATCCTTTTATGGACAGATTTACACTTGGCCTGCAACAGCTCGAACACCAGATTCAGGGTATTGCTATTTTGGCAATTGAATTTCACCCCAGAACAAAATATATGTTTTTTGCGGACACTATGAAACTTGGCCAGCCACAGCTGAAACCACTGCTTTATGGTATTGCTATTTTGGCAATTGAATTTCACCACACAACAAAATATACCCTGTTACGGACAGATTTAAACTAGGCCCGCAACAGCAGGAACACAAGATTCAGGGTATTGCTATCCTGGCAATTGAATTTCACCCCAGAACAAAATATGTTTTGGCGGACACTATTATACTTTGCCAGCCAGAGCTGAAACCCTTGATTTATGGTATTGCTATTTTGGCAATTGAATTTCAAGCCAGGACAAAATATATGTTTTTGCGGACACAATGAAACTTGGCCAGCCACAGCTGAAACCACTGATTTATGGTATTGCTATTTTGGCAATTGAATTTCACCCCAGAACAAAATATATGTTTTTGCGGACACTATGAAACTTGGCCTGCAACAGCTGGGACACCAGATTCAGGGTATTGCTATTTTGGCAATTGAATTCCACCCCACAACAAAATATATGTTTTTGCAGACACTATGAATTTTGGCCAACCACAGCTGAAACCACTGATTTATGGTATTGCTATTTTGGCAATTGAATTTCACCCCAGAACAAAATATGTTTTTGCGGACACTATGAAACTTGGCCAGCCACAGCTGAAACCACTGATTTAGGCCCCTTTCACACGGGCGAGTATTCCGCGCGGGTGCAATGCGTGAGGAGAACGCATTGCACCCGCACTTAATCCGGACCCATTCATTTCTATGGGGCTGTGCACATGAGCGGTGATTTTCACGCATCACTTCTGCGTTGCGTGAAAATCGCAGCATGCTCCAGTTTCTGCGTTTTTAACGGAACGCAGGCCCCATAGAAGTGAATGGGGATGCAGGAAAATCGCAATCATCCGCAATCATGTGCGGATGCGTTGCGATTTTCCCGCATGGTTGCTATGCAACCATCGGGATGTGTAACCGGTTCAGTATTATTTCACATTATAACATAGTTATAATGTAAAATAATACCCTTATGGTGATGGAGCATGTGATTGGGCCATGTGACCATGTGACATCATCACAGGTCCTTTTCCTAGTAGCAAGCTAACGGAGAGGATGCCGGGCTTCGCGATCAAATGGACCAGGTAAGTTATGATTAGTTTATTATTTTTAACCCATTATGCACCGGGTTCAACATTAGGAAGATGGCCAAGGGTATTATTTTACATTATAACTATGTTATAATGTGAAATAATACCAGCGGGACTATTTCTGACCCAAACATGCACTTCTGTGAAGAAGTGCAGGTTCGGGTCTGGGTACCAAAAGTGCCGATTTTTCTCCCGCGCGTGCAAAACGCATGACAGCGCTTTGCACTCGGAAGGAAAAATTGCGGCGATTCCCGCAACGCACCCGCACTGTTTGACGGAGTGCACCCGCAACGCCCGTGTGAAAGAGGCCTTATGGTATTGCTATTTTTGCAATTGAATTTCACCCCAGAACACAATATATGTTTTTGCGGACACTATGAAACTTGACCTGCAACAGCTGGGACACCAGATTCAGGGTATTGCTATTTTGGCAATTGAATTTCACCCCAGAACAAAATATATCCTTTGCAGGACACTATGAAACTTGGCCAGCCACAGCTCAAACCACTGATTTATGGTATTGCTCATTTGGCAATTGAATTTCACCACAGAAAAAAATCTATTCTTTGCCAGATAGCAGACAGTATTATACTTGGCTAGCCAAAGCTGGAACACCAGATTTAGGGGATTGGTGTTTGGGCAATTGTATTTAACCCCTTAATAAAATATAGAAATTGCTATCCTGAGTTTCTAGGTGTGACAATTAGCACAGCCAAGCCCTTGATGTAGGATATAGCAAAAAAAAAAAAAACTAGTATTGATGGATTGATGGACATGGTGGCAGCTTGTTCTGGTGCACCACAAGTCACAAAATGGCCGCCGATCACCCCAGAAAATAATTGACAGAAAAACGCTCTGTGCAGCCTAAAAACCAGTGAGCAAATAACTAGCAGAAGTTCAATCATTCACAGCTGTAGATCGATCAGTTCATTAGGTGCTGTTCCTGACTTTTCCCTGCCTAATCTCGCCCTCACAGAAGCTGCATCCTCTCCCTACACTAGTCAGAGCAGTGTGACGTGCGGCGCTACGTGACTCCAGCTTAAATAGAGGCAGGGTCACATGCTGCACTTGGCCAATCACAGCCATGCCATTAGTAGGCATGGCTGTGATGGGCTCTTAGGGCAAGAAGTAAAACGCTAGCTGATTGGCTGCTGTTCAGCCCTTCAGAAACCGGGAAGTAATCGCCGAACAACGAACCCGAACCCGAACTTTTTTGAAAATGTTCAGGTTCGGGTCCGTGTCTCGGACACCCCAAAATTCGGTACGAACCCGAACGATGCTCGAACTGTTCGCTCAACACTATTCCCTAGTTTTCTTTATAATCTTACACAGTCTTCCTGATCCATGTGTGTCACTGCCCGATACTCTGGGGCTGTGGGCGGTGCGGTTGTTTGTGGGACGCTTGCGGGTAGCCCAGGTTACGGCACACGTGACTCAGTCACGTGATTCTGTGTCTGGCTGACCCGAGAGTCCCTCCTTTCGCGCTGCTGACGTCTCCGGCGTCTGCCCGAACTGCTAGCCCGCTCACTTCCGGTCACGTGAATCTTATGTGACTGGGTGAGCGTGGACTGTAGTCTGGGCAATGGGACATGCCCTGTGCTGGATACGGGACGCGGAGGATGGTGCCCTCTTTTTCCACTTGCGGCTGTAAGTTTCCATATGTAAATGCAACCGATTGGTTGCTTTTTAATTACGCTCAGGTGATCATGATCACCCTTCTAATGCACTATGGCACTTATTATTATCAAATATTATAAGATTGGGAAGTATCCCTCTATATGTATTCACTTTCTTTATAATATATGATGTACCACTTCTTTTTTTATGCTTTATATATGTATTTTATGTATTTTATTTGCAAAAACTTGTTAATTGATCACTAATTAACCACTATGAATTATGGGTATATAACACTGGTTTTGGACACCATTTGGTATGCTTGATAATGGCTGCAAGGAGCAGTTGAAACGTTGCAATGGGATAATAAAACGGGTCCGTTATTTGCACTGAACACTGGAGTGCTGCCTCATTTTTGAAGATTTATCTACCAAGGATTGCTAAGTCAACGGTCAGAGGAATTGCACCCCCACTTTTTTTAGCTGTGCTGCTGATCTCTTTTTGTTAGAGAGATATATATATATATATATATATATATATATATATATATATATTGTGGTAAGGTGCAGGGTGCCGTCCTAGATGGCAGGTACGTGTCACCGAGGTTGCTGGCCTCGGTGAGGTGAGAGCCGGGTTTTTGTCTGCAGCAGCTAGTGCTGTTTGACTTTGTTAAATAGCATGGCTGCAAAGCCGATCCGGGCCGGCTCTTACTGGGAGCAGCTAAAGAGTAGGGTGGGTGGCTGCTCCCACGGTCCAGTCCGAGTTTTGGGCTGGGTTTATAAACTCAGCCAGCACCACCAGCTGTGAGTGTGATTATCCTGGAGCTGCTAACAGGGCTGGGAGTTCTCTGTCCTGGAGGAAAGCGCTCAGCAAGGAGGTGTTGTGTTCCTGGCTACCTGAAGCTGGATTCTCCTGCGGCTGGGCCGACAGCGTGGTGCGAACCTGCACCTACACCTCCCAGGTGACTGAACCTGTGTTGGACTGTTTTTGTTTGGCTACGTTATTTCCGTTGTGTGTGAACTGTCACCAAGAGACTGTTTTTTCATTTTGTGTGCAAGTGTGAATAAAACACTGTTTGTTGCACAATCTGGACTCCTGGTTTTGCCTCTAAACTGCACCCGCACCGCTGACTACCAGAGCGACTCCCCACAATATATATATATATATATATATATATTCTAAAGGTATTATATATGGGAAACTGTCACTGAGGTTTTTAACCATAATATTAGTACAGGTTAATATAAAGCTCTGATGGGGGCATGTGTGGATGACACTGATGGGGGGAATGTGTGATGAGGGGATGTGTGGAGACACTGATGGGGGGGGATCTGTGGGGACACTGATGGGGGGATGTGTGCAATACACTGATGGGGGGGTATGTGTGGAGGACACTGATGGGGAGGGATGTGTGGAGGACACTGATGGGGGAGTATGTGTGGAGCACACTGATGGGGGGGGATGTGTGGAGGACACTGATGGGGAGGGATGTGTGAAGGACACTGATGGGGGGGATGTGTGAAGGACACTGATGGGGGGGATGTGTGGAGGACACTGATGGGGGGGATGTGTGGAGGACACTGATGGGGGGGATGTGTGGAGGACACTGATGGGGGATGTGTGTAGGACACTTAGGGGTGATCTAGGAAGGGGTGTGGGGATGTTGGGATGGGAGGTCCTGGAGGGGTGTTTGGGTGGAAGCTCTGGAAGGGGTGGGAGGTCCGATTGGTATGTGGGGGTGAGGGATCCGGGAGGGGGGGCCCATAAAAATTTTTTGCTGTGGGGGGGCCTATAATTTTTTTTTACTATGGGGCCCAGTCATTTCTAGCTACGCCCCTAGGTGACACCACCAGGAGAGGAGCACTTGCATCATGGAAGCACTCATCTCCCTACATTCATCTGTATCATCATCCTCAGGACGGTGATACACATGAACACTGCAGAAGGGCAATGGAGAGGCATCTCCCTTCTCTGTTCCTCTGATAGGCTGCCGGCACAAGGCCAGCAGCCTATTAGAGGCCGACGCAGGTGGCGCGATGACGTCATTGCGTCGCCTGAGCTGTACTGCTCTGGACACAGGCCAGAAGAGGCCTGCATCGCATCGCTGCCATGGAGGTAAGTATGTGTTTTTTTTTTCTGTGAGTCGATGGGCTGAGCCGCACTGGGGGGTCATTTCTGGCATAAAGGGGACACTTTGGTGGGTCATTATTGCTGGCACATGGGGGACACTATGGGGCAATGGCTGGCACATGGGGTACACTATGGGGCAATGCCTGGCACATGGAGGACACTATGGGGGCATTGCTTGCACATGGGGGACACTATGGGGGCATTACCGGCACATGGGGGACACTATGGAGGCCAGGATGGCACATGGGAACACTATGGGGCATTGCCGGCACATGGGGGACACTATGGGGGTATGGCTGGCACATGAGGGACACTATGGGGGCATGGCTGGCACATGAGGGACACTATGGGGGCATGGCTGGCACATGGGGGATACTATGGGGGCATTCCTGGCACATGAGGGACACTATGGGGCATTGCCTGGCACATGAGGGACAGTATTGGGGCATTGCCAGCACATGGGGGACACTATGGGGGCATGGCTGGCACATGGGGGACTCTATGAGGCCATGGCTGGCACATGAGAGACACTATGGGGGCATGGCTGGCACATGGGAGACACTATGGGGGCATGACTGGCACATGGGAGACACTATGGGGGCATTTCTGGCACATGGGGGATACTATGGGGGCATCTACTGGCACATAGGGGACACTATGAGGGAATCTACTGGCACATGGGGGACACTATAAGGGATGCTACTGGGGGCATTGCTGGCACATTCTGGTGGACACTATGGGGGAATCTTATTCTGGCACATTATGGGGAAGAGGAGAGGAGCACTATGTGGGCATTTACTAGGGGTATTATATAGGGGTATTTTATACCTGCACACATTAGCTCAACTGGCGGCAATGAGGGAGTTTTTTTGCACTGGCACACAGAACAGGAGCACTTTTGATTTAGTGCACATTATTATTACTATTATTATTATTATTAGTATTATTATTATTATTATTATTATTATTATTATTATTATTATTGAAGGTGGCAGGTGAGTTGTTAAGATGGTAGGAGGATGATGGGAAAAGTAGGAACTTAAGATTTCTTTTGTCAAACTACAGAGACGAGAGATGGGTGAAAAATCATAATGGCTGTCTCGTCTGAAAGGAGAAGATGAGGAAAGAGAAGGTCTGCATCAGAGAAGTTACTGGATGTAAGGTATGTGGTGCTGTATTCTTGATAGCACAGAATATAATATATAATATGTATGCAAATATTTTGGGGGGGGGGGCGCTAAGCAGACAGAAGACAGATCGCCGGGGGTTGTGGTGGGGGGGACATGTTGGGGGTGCTATAATTTGAACCCAAGCGATAACATGGATGTGGGTTTGGAAAGTAAACAGACAGCTGACGTGGGGGGGGGGGGGGCTGAGCTGACAGATCGCCGACGGGGGGGGGTAACACCATTTTCTACCGCACTGGGTGACATCAGCCCTAGCAACACCACTGTGTACAGAGGGCAATTAACCAGACACTTTTTCTGGACAGACATCCCCTGATCTTTTCTGGTGAATCACCAAAACAGAGGCAGAATACACATGACCCCATACACAATCAAGTTACTTTTGTCACACAGTTTAGCAAAGAGTACACAGAAATTTATAATACTATCAAATGTCATTTACCATTGCTCAACTTTGACGAAGATTGGAATGGAATAGTATCTGATGGCATCAGATGCGTTGTCCGCAGGGCATCCAACCTAGGTCAAATACTGAGCCCTAGTCTCTTTTATGATCGCCCCACTACAAAACCTAGTTGGCTTAAATCCACCGGAAGTTACAAATGTGGACACAACAAATGTATTTGTTGCAATCATAGGCAGGTGAGAACCACATACAATTCCACAACCAATGGGACTACTTACAAAATAAGGTCATATTTAAACTGAAACACTCAGTTTGCTATTTACATGCAACATACGTAACCTCCAATGTGTGAGATGCACATATAATGCTATAAAAACAAGAGTGCGTAAACACATTTCTGATATACCGCACTACAAGACAAGGAATGTCTCAGCAGTCAGTATACACTTTGCAGTAACGCACCAAGGCAGCATATCAGGTCTCCACATACAGGGAATTGAAAGGGTAACTGCACCAATAAGGGGAGGAGAGTGCAAGAAAAAACTTTTAAACAGAGAAGTTTTTTGGATGTATGAGCTCAGCACCTGTTCCTAAGGGATTGAACAGGAGACAAGATTTAATATTACAATATTGATGTCACCTATTTCTCCTGCCATTACTGTCAGTATTTATATGTTTCTTATGCCATATGCCTATGGTATCTTTTTTATGTAATTTCATTCTGCTATGTTTGTCATGTTAAGGGTTAATTGTTGGTGACTGTATAATTTTCACTCCAGGTGAGCCACACCACCTGCCCCTACTTTTGAGTGGGAGGAGTGTAGGTTTATATTGAGTGATCTCTATCATGTGCACTTGTCATGAGTAAGGACCGACCGTAATCTGAGTGTCCGAAACATGTAGACCGTGTACTTTTATACTGTGTTTGGAAAATGTTTTTGATTTCTGGAATAAAGGATCTGATTTTTAGAAGCTGGAATTCCCCTTCTTTTGGAATTTCATTCGTAGCCGAGTCCAGGCAATATCTGTGCAGGTGAAAACTGGAGATAGTTGAGCGCTGCAAAAGACTTTTGCTTTTTGCTGTGTAATTTTTACTGTACACACTGTATTTGCTTTCTGTAATGTACAGGAGACAGAAATACAATTTTTTGGCACCACAATAGCCCAGAGATAATGTAATTTTTACAGTTCACACTGTATTTGCTTTCTGTAATGTACAGGAGACAGAGAAATAAAAAAAATTGGTACCACACTATCCCAGAGAAAATGTAACTTTTACAGTTCACACTGTATTTTCTTTCTGTAATGTACAGGAGACAAATTCAATATTTCGCCACCACACTAGCTCAGAGATAATGTAATTTTTACAGTACACACTGTATTTGCTTTCTGTAATGCACAGGAGACAGAGAAATAAAAATTTTCGGCACCACACTAGCCCAGAGAAAATGTAATTTTTACAGTACACACTGTATTTGCTTTCTGTAATGTACAGGAGACAGAAATACAATTTTTCGTCACCACAATAGCCCAGAGGTAAAGTAATTTTTACAGTACACACTGTATTTGCTCTCTGTAATGCTGTCATTTGCTTTTCAGAGATAATGTAATTTTGACAATACAAACTTTATTCGGATATAGTTCTATATTGGATACAAATTTGTCCTAAATAAAATGTATTCTCTGCTGGAATACTGTATATACAATTGTGGCATAAACGCACACACAGATGTGCCCAAAACTTGTTACTTATGGCCAAAATATAAATTACTGTCTGCTGGAGTAATTAATATAACGGTTGCGGATTGAACGCACACACAGATGTGGTACAAGTTAGGTTAATTTCCCCGGAAAAAATAATTTCTCTCATGGTACAGTGTATATATCGGTAGCAGGAACACTGTAGTGAATCAGCCCCTTTTAATAATGTCTGCCCAACACACTGCTTTATAGTGGTGCAGTGTATATCTCAGTACCAGGCAAACTGTAGTAAATAAGCCCCTTTTAATAATGTCTGCCCAACACACTGCTGTATAGTGGTGCAGTGCATATCTCAGTACCAAGGAACACTGTAGTGAATAAACCCCTTTTTATAATGTCTGCTCAACACCCTGCTTTATGATGGTGCAGTTTATATCTCAGTACCAATGAACACTATAGTGAATAAGCCCCTTTTGATAATATTGCCCAACACACTGCTTAATATCAAAGCGATTTTCAAGCCCTGCACTTATCTGTCCCTTCCTGGTGACACCTGTTCCTGATAGTGCTTAATTAACCCCTTCTCAACAAAAAAAACATGGCGCTGCACTGCTGTCAAACACACACTCTAGTCCTTAAATGGACTGTTAGGTCTTTTAATAAGGTTTTTGGAGTGAAATCAGTAAGTTAAGAGAAAAACGCTAACTGTCCCTGCCTACTGTCTGCTCTGCCTGACACTGAATGAGCCGAGCGCCGGACCTCAGCTCCTATATGAAATTGTATCACGTGTTCCGGCCAGCTAATCAGTGTAAGGCTTACAGCTAACATTGCTATGACCTTACACTGAGGCGAAATATTTACCTGGACCTTGATTGGCTGCTTAGAAGGCGCCAAATGTGCGGGAAGGAGAATCGAGCAATGCAACTAATACACGTTGTGCTCGGCAGCATAAAGCCGAGCATAACGATGCTTAAGCCGAACAAATACTCGGCCAAGCATGCTTGCTCATCACTAGTGGTGGAGCCTTGACTGCCTGAAATTGGGTGCGGCGTGTGACTGGGTGATGCAGCGCTTGCTGCGACAGGCCACTTTATGGTGACGCTGCATATGTTGATGCAGGGCCGTGGTGCCAACATTTGCACACTGGGCACGCTTCACCTCTTGCCCACAGATTCTACATATGGCCATGTTAACTTCCTCCGGATGCTGTACACAAAACTGTCACACCGCAGAGTAGGTGATTTTACTGACAACACTACGCACTTACCGACTGCTACCGCCACTGCTTCCGTGAACCCGTGGACCCCTCCTTAATAAGGATAATTTTTTTATAAGAATACATTTTTCATTTTCTATAGAAATATACAACTAAAGGCTTTACCATGTATAACTGCGGCACTGAACGCAAAATAAATATATTGTTTTCTACCAAAATACATCACAAAAGGTTTTACCACAAATATTACTGCAGCGCTGAACGCTGAATATATTTTGTTTTTCGACCGAAATACGTCACTAAAGGTTTTAACACATATAACTGCAAAAGTGAACGCTGAATATATTTTGTTTTTATAGTGAAATAATATTAACTGAAGAAGTGAAATGTGTATATATTTTTCATTTTGTACTGAAATAGGACACTGAATGCTTTCACCACAAATAACTGCAACAGTAAACTGCGTATATATTTTTTTTCTTTTAGTACTGAAATACGTCACTAAGCGCTTTTAACGCAAATAACTGCAACAATGAACTGTGTATATATTTTTCTTGTAGGACAGAAATACGTCACTAAAGGCTTTTACAGCAAATAACTGCAACAGCCAACTGAGTATATATTTTTCTTGTAGTATTGAAATACGTCACTAAACGCTTTTACTGCAAATAACTGCAAGAGTGAGCTGTATATATATTTTTCTTTTTGTACTGAAATACATCTCTAAACGCTTTCGCCACATATAGCTGCAGAAGTAAACTGAGAATGTATATTTCTATTTTAATGAAATCCGCCACTAAACGCTTTCAACACATATAGTTACAGAAGTGAACTGCGTATATATTTTTCTTTTTCCACAGATATAAGCCACCAAAGGCTTTCAACAAAGCACTTGCACCCCAAGAACATATTTCTGGAATAACAGCTGTATAATCACTATTTGGATCCCCAAATTATCTTTCCCTGCACTTGTAAATTGCTTTTCTAGCACTGTCTCTAGCGCCTTCTGGAGTCTCTCCCTGCACTAAGATGCTGTAAAATGATTCCTCCTCATCCTTTACCTGCACTTATAAATTGTTTTTTCAGTTTTTTTTTATTTTTTCACAATGAGGTTTTTCCAGTTGCTGTCCTTAGCGCCTTCTCACATCTGTCCCTGCACACAGAATGCTGTAAAAATTCTGTATCTAAGTTGGCTGCCGTATTTATAGGGCTGTGACATCACAGGGCTGGCTGGCTGCTGATTGGCTGCATCATGCATGTCAGTCTGGGTGATCCCACCTTCCCATAATTCCTTTCTCCATGTCCTTACACATGCAGAAGCCATTTTAGGAAAAATGCAATTCATGTCAACGAAGCGTGAGTAAATTTGCATTCGGATAGAATTCCACTTCGTCAAATTTCTTTTTTGTTTCAAAAATTATATTATTGTGTAAAACTTAAATAAATAAAAAAAGTATACATATTAGGTATTGCCACTTCCGTAATAACCTGCTGTATAAAAATATCACATGAACTAACCCCTCAGGTGAACACCGTAAATAAAATAACATATGGGAAATGTAAAGTAATAACTATTTTGTGAGGTACCCCATATAGTGACATGTCAGATTTGCAAAAATCATCCTGGTCACGAATAGAGTTGAGTGAACACCTGGATGTTCGGGTTCGAGAAGTTCGGCCGAACTTCCCGAAAATGTTCAGGTTCGGGATCCGAACTCGACCCGAACTTAATCCCGAACCCAAACCCCATTGAAGTCAATGGGGACCCGAACTCTTGGGCACTAAAAGGCTGTAAATTAGTCCAGGAAAGGGCTTTAGGGCTGCAAAAGGCAGCAAAATGTAGGTAAATGTCCTGCAAACAAATGTGGATAGGGAAATTAATTAAAATTAAATAAATAAAAATTAACCATTATCAATTGGAGAGAGGTCCCATAGCAGAGAATCATGTATCATCTCACCCACCACTGGAGAAGGCCACTTTCAGTTATTTAGGCCCCAGCACCCATACAGAGGAGAGAGGTCTCACAGCAGAGAATCATGCATCATATTATCCACCACTGGAGAAGGCCACTTTCAGTTATTTAGGCCCCAGCATCCAGACAGAGAAGAGAGGTCCCACAGCAGAGAATCATGCGTCATATTAACCACCAGTGGAGAAGGCCGCTTTCAGTTATTTAGGCCCCAGCACCCAGACAGAGGAGAGAGGTCCCACAGCAAGGAATAAGGCATCATATCACCCACCACTGGAGAAGGCCACTTCCAGATATTTAGCCCACGGCACCAAGACAGAGGAGAGAGGTCACATGACAGAGGTTCAGGCTTCATGTCACCCACCATTGTAACAGGCCACTTTCAGTTATTTAGGCCCCGGCGCCCCCAGATTGAGGAGAGGTTCATTCAACTTTGGGTTGCACCGCAAGATCATGGTAAAGTTAAAAAAATGAGGATTTAATAAAGAAGTGCCCCGGAGTACAAGAATACATGGTTAAGGGGGAGGCAGTTATAAATGTCTATTCTGCACAAGGGAGGGACAGGTCCTGTGGGATCCATGCCTGGTTCATTTTTATGAACGTCAGCTTGTCCACGTTGGCTGTGGACAGACGGTTGCGTTTGTCAGTCATGACGTCCCCTGCCGTGCTGAATACACGTTCAGACAAAACGCTGGCCACCGGGCAGGCCAGCACCTCCAAGGCATAAAATGCTAACTCTGGCCACGTGGACAATTTGGAGACCCAGTATGTAGAGGGGTGTGCAGACGTACTGTTCAACCATGTTAGTGAAATGCTGCCACCTGCTAACACGTTCCGTATCAGGTGGTGGTGCAGTTAGCTGTGGCGTGGAGACAAAACTTTTTCACATTTCTGCCATGCTAACCCTGCCCTCAGAGGAGCTGGCCGTGACACAGCTGCATTGGCGACCTCTTGCTCCTCCTCTGCCTTGGGCTTCCACCTGTTCCCCTGTGACATTTGGGAATGCTCTCAGGAGCGCCTCTACCAGCGTGCGCTTGTACTCGCGCATCTTCCTATCACACTCCAGTGCAGGAAGTAAGGTGGGCACATTGTCTTTGCACCGGGGATCCAGCAGGGTGGCAACCCAGTAGTCCGCACACGTTAAAATGTGGGCAACTCTGCTATCGTTGTGCAGGCACTGCAGCATGTAGTCGCTCATGTGTGCCAGGCTGCCCAGAGGTAAGGACAAGCTGTCCTCTGTGGGAGAAGTATCGTCATTGTCCTCCGTATCCCCCCAGCCATGTACCAGTGATGGGCCTGAGCTGTGTTGGGTGCCACCCCGCTGTGAACCTGCTTCATCCTCAACATCCTCCAGTAGTGGGCCCTGGCTGGCCACATTTGTACCTGGCCTCTGCTGTTGCAAAAAACCTCCCTCTGAGCCACTTCTAACAGACTGGCCTGAGAGTGCTAAAAATGATCCCTTATCCTCCTCTTCCTCCTCCCTGACCACCTCCTCATCCATCATCGCTCTAAGTGTTTTCTCAAGGAGACATAGAAGTGGTATTGTAACGCTGATAACGGCGTCATCGCCACTGGCCATGTTGGTGGAGTACTCGAAACAGCGCAACAGGGCACACAGGTCTGGCATGGAGGCCCAGTCATTGGTGGTGAAGTGGTACTGTTCCGCCGAGCGACTCACCCGTGTGTGCTGCAGCTCAAACTCCACTATCGCCTGCCCAGCATGTGCAAGGTGGAGTGCCTCCAGGTGGGCACGTCGCATATGAGGCGGTTAGTCGGAAGGCCAAAGTTCCGCAGCAGGATGTGAACGCCGGAAGCGCGCACAGACGGCCCGCACTTTATGCAGCAGCTCTGACATGTCGGGGTAGTTGTGAATGAACTTCTGCACCACTAAATTAAGCACATGCGTCAGGCAAGGGATGTGCGTCAAACCGGCTAGTCCCACAGCTGCGACGAGATTTCGCCCATTATTGCACACCACAAGGCCGGGCTTGAGGGCCTCCGGCAGAAACCACTCGTTGGTCTGTTGTTCAATACCCCGCCACAACTCCTGCGCCTGTCCCCCAAACATATGAGTTTCAGAATGGCCTGCTGACGTTTACCCCGGGCTGTGCTGAAGTTGGTGGTGAAGGTGTGTGGCTGACTGGATGAGCTGGTGGAAGCAGAGGAGGAGGAAGCCGAGTAGGAGGAGGAGGCTACAGGAGGCAAAAAATGATGCCCTGCGATCCTTGGCGGTGGAAGGATGTGCGCCAAAGAACTCTACTCCTGGCAGTTAGGGAGATATAGCGTCTCTGGCCGTGCTTACTGGTCCACATATCTGTGGTTAGGTGGACCTTTTCACAGATGGCGTTGCGCAGTGCACACTTGATTTTATCGGATACTTGGTTGTGCAGGGAAGGCACGGCTGTCTTGGAGAAGGAGTGGCGGCTGGGAACAACATACTGTGGGACAGCCATCGCCATCACTGTTTGAAGCTGTCTGTGTCCACCAGCCTGAATGAGAGCATTTCAAAGGCCAGTAGTTTAGAAATGCTAGCATTCAGGCACAGGGCTCGAGGGTGGCTAGGTGGTAATTTATGCTTTCTCTCCAAGGTTTGTGAGATGGAGAGCTAAACGCTGCTGTGTGACATGGTGGAGATGCTTGGTGATGATGGTGGTGGTGTCGGTGGCACATCCTCTGTTTGGTGGGCGGCAGGTGCCAACATTCCTCCCCAGGCGGAGGAAGAGGCCGAGGCAGCAGCAGAAGAGGGAACAGGGGGAGCCTGAGTGAGTATCTTGCTTTTAAAGTGTTTACCCCACTGCAGTTCATGCTTTGCATGTAGATGCTTGGTCATGCAGGTTGTTCTAAGGTAAAGAACGTTAATGCCTCGCTTCAGGCTCTGATGGCACAGCGTGCAAACTACTCGGGTCTTGTCATCAGCACATTGTTTAAAGAAGTGCCATGCCAGGGAACTCCTTGAAGCTGCCTTTGGGGTGCTCGGTCCCTGGTGGTGGTGGCCAGTAGCAGGCGAACTCTAATGGCGGCGGCTGGTCTGCTTTTGCCCCCTACTCCCTCTTTTGCTACGCTGTTGGCTCGGTCTCACCACTGCCTCTTCCTCTGAACTATGAAAGTCAGTGGCACGACCTTCATTCCATGTGGGGTCTAGGACCTCATCGTCCCCTGCATCGTCTTCCACACAGTCTTCCTCTCTGACTTCCTGTTCGGTCTGCACACTGCAGAAAGACGCAGCAGTTGGCACCTGTGTTTCGTCATCATCAGAGACGTGTGGCTCCGATGAGGTGTTTTTCCCATGTCCTCATCATCAGGAAACATCAGTGGTTGTGCATCAGTGCATTCTATGTCTTCCACCACTGGGGAAGGGCTAGGTGGACTCCCTTGGGAAACCCTGCCAGCAGAATCTTCAAACAGCATATGAGACTGCTGCATAACTTGAGGCGCAGACAGTTTTCCTGATATGCATGGTGGTGATGTGACAGACTGATGTGCTTGGTTTTCAGGCGCCACCTGTGCGCTTTCTGCAGAAGATTGGGTGGGAGATAATGTTGTGAAGGTGCTGGGTCCACAGTCGGCCATCCAATTGACTAGCGCCTGTACCTGCTCAAGCCTTACCATCCTTAGAAGGGCATTGGGCCCACCAAATATCGCTGTAAATTCTGGCGGGTACTGTAACCTGAATTAGTTGGTTCACTAGGACATGTGGCTGTGGCAGAATGGCCACGTCCTCTCCCAGCACCAGAGGGTCCACTAACACCACCACGACTGCGTCTGCGTCCCTTACTAGATGTTTTCCTCATTGTTACCGTTCACCAAACACCACAATAAAAAAAAAAAAAAAAAATTGGCCCAATGTATTGATTTCAAATTCAGGCCTTTTTTTTTTTACAGGCACCTAACACTATCTGCCTATTTATTTATGTAGCATATTACACTAATCCAGGCACAACAGTAAACACTGATTTATTGCAATATCAATTGTAGGGCTAGTATTTAGGCCCTGGATGAAAGCTATCCTTTTATGGACATATTTACACTTGAAGATGCACAGTAGCGTGTGAAAAAATATGTAGGATTATGCCTTCAGCAATTCTATTTTAACACTTTGTGTAATATACCCTTTAACGGACATAAATACAATGGGAGATGCACGGTAGCGTGTTAAGTTATTGAGGATGACCCTCTCAGCACTTGTATATACACCTTGAGTGTAATATACCCTTTTACGGACTGATTAACACTTGACCTGCAACAGCTGGAACACCATATTCAGGGTATTGCTATATTGGCAAGTGAATTTCACCCCAGAACAAGATATATCTTTTGCAGGACACTATTAAACTTGGCCAGCCACAGCTAAAACCACTGATTTATGGTATTGCTATTTTGGCAATTGAATTTCACCCCAGAACAAAATCTATCCTTTGCAGGATACTATTAAACTTGGCCAGCCATAGCTGAAACCACTGATTTATGGTATTGCTATTTTGGCAATTGAATTTTGTTACGGTATAACCCGGTATAGTGAGGGTTAATACCGTTCGGGCGATTCCCCTGGCGAAGAGCACAGCAACCCACAACCGCTGGAATCCACCGAACTGGAACCATACGAAGTCCTCCTCTCCTGGAACAGGCAAGAGAACGTTCTGAAGTAGCAATTCCCCCCAAGTACGAGACGAGGCTCCGTATTAATGGTTAAACAGGAATTCTCTACTTTATTGAGGGCTACCTGCCCGGTATTTATGCAGGTCTCCCACCTGGTGGACACTCCCCTAGGGGACCAGAAGGAAGACTGCGACACAGGGGATACAGCAGCCAATCACACACAATGGGACAATACAGACACCCCCAGCATATCCTTCCCCTCTGCCTGTGATACAATTACCTTACACAGGTTAATGTAATCATCACAGGCAGGAGAATACACAATGTCTTCTGTCCTGGAGACAATTGAGGAGTCATTCAATTATCTCTCAGGACAAAGGGAAATCGCCAATACACACGTGGGGACAATAGGACAGACATCACTATTCACTTAAAAACTACATATTCACAATCAATCCATTCAGGTTAACAACATATTAAAAAATGACACGAATCAGACCAGGTGTTAACAAGTTAAGGGAAAGTCCTATTTGACCAAATGAAGCATGGCTTTTCTGGTTCAAACTGGTTTTACAGAGCCCTCTCTCCTGGAGACAATGGGGAAAATAATCCAATTATATCCAGGGATAGAGGCAGACTCCATTGAGCACATGGTTGCAAAAGGACATAAAATTACACAATGTTACAATTACTACATAAAACATATACATGCAACATATCCCCAGATGGCTTAGGTCTGAGTGCTCAATATATCCAAACAGCGCTCAGATGCCATAAACACAGTCAAATCGCCATGGGGTTTAAGTTTAGCATGGGCTGATGAGAGGGGCCATAATCCTGGGGCAAGAGGCTGGCAATCTGTCCCCTCCAAAACTCAGTGGCGAGTTTGGTTTCGCCACAAATTTCACCCCAGAACAAAATATATTCTTTGCCGGACACTATTACACTCAGTTCACACTTTCGCGTAAAACGCCGCTTCGAGCGCGCAAAAAAACGCACAACAGTACAGGAACCATGCATTCCAATGGAGGTGGTTCACACTTGCGCGTTTTAATGCGCGTTCGTAGGCGCCTATAAACGTCCGACGCATAGGCAAGTATGTTCGCGTTAATTCGGGCGTTTATCCAGCGTTTGGTTCCAATAGACTTCAATGGGAAACGCCATAGGCGTGTTGTTCGGGCGTTTGTGCAGCGTAAAACGCGCCTATGGATGCGCGTTTTACAAAGTTTGCAACATGCTGAATCAGCCACCATGGAATGTCACACCTCTAAAGCACTCAGATTGGCCAAACTATATCATTGATCATTGGCCAACTATGCAGTCAATCACATAAACGCGCGTCAAACGCGCCTACACTATTTACCAAAACGCTTGAAAAAACGCGCCTACACGCCAGTCTTGAACGCACCAAAAACGCTAGGCTGCAAAACGCTCAGGTCTGAACCCAGTGTTAAACTTGGCCAGCCACAGCTGAAACCACTAATTTATGGTATTGCTATTTTGGAAATTGAATTTCACCCCAGAACAAAATATATCCTTTGCCGGACACTATTATACTTTGCCAGCCACTGCTGGGACACCAGATTTAGGGGATTGCTATTTTGGCAATTGAATTTCACCACAGAAAATGATCTATCCTTTGTCAGACAGCAGACAGTATTACACTTGGCTAGCCACTGCTGGGACACCAGATTTAGGGGATTGCTACTTTGGCAATTGAATTTCACCCTAGAACAAAATATATTCTTAGCAGGACACTATTAAACTTGGTCAGACACAGCTGAAACCACTGATTTATGTTATTTCTATTTTGGCAATTGAATTTCACACCAGAAAAAATATACCCTTTTACGGACAGATTTAAACTAGGCCTGCAACAGCTGGAACACCAGATTCTGGGTATTGCTATTTTGGCAATTGAATTTCACACCAGAAAAAAATATACCCTTTTACGGACAGTTTTAAACTAGGCCTGCAACAGCTGGAACACCAGATTCAGGGTATTTCTATTCTGGCAATAAAATTTCACCCCTGAAAAAAATATACCCGTTTACGGACAGATTTAAATGAAGCCTGCAACAGCTAGAACAACAGTTTTACTGTATTTCTATTTTTGCAACTGAATTTCACTGCAGAAAATAATATATCCTATGACGGACACTATGAAACTTGTCCAGCCACTGCTGGGACACCAGATTTACGGTATGGCTATTTTGGCCATTGAATGTCACCCCATAAAAAAATATATCCTTTGCCGTACACTATTAAACTTGGCCAGCCACTGCTGGGACACCAGATTTACGGTATTGCTATTTTGGCAATTGAATTTCACCCCAGAACAAAATCTATCCTTTGCCGGACACTATTAAACTTTGCCAGCCACAGCTGAAACCACTGATTTATGGTATTGCTATTTTGGCAATTGAATTTCACCCCAGAACAAAATATATCCTTTACAAGACACTAAAAACTATTGTTACCATAAGGCGCTAGGAAGTTCGTTGGAAATTGAATTTTTTTGTGAACTTCGGATTAAATTCCACTCTAAGATAGCCTTTGTTGATATCCTGTGCTTTTTGCTGTATTTCATAAGCAATGCCCCTTGTTAGGCAAATCTTTTGTGCTGTCCGTATAGAGATCCTGTCCATAAGATGAACCTGATAGAGAGTCATGTGACCGTGCAAATCACGTCCACCTTTTCAAATTGCACCTGCACTAAACTTCCAATTGGTGCAAATGCAGATAGAAGGTGCCACATTTTTAAGCAAAGGAAGTGATTTGAGTGGTCACATGACCCTCCATTTGAGGCCATATTATGGACAGTATCTCGGTGTGGACAGCATAAAAGACTTGGCCATCAAGGGGGAATTCAATGAAATATTGAAAACAATGCAAAAAGTTCAACAAAGGATATATTAGTAAGTACCATATAATCATCTAACAAACATATTGGTTAACAGTAACCAGAAAAACTTCTTTTAATTAATATATAATAAAAATTGGACATTTTTTACACATTTATTGAAAGGTTGAACAGGTTGAACAATTCGTAACTCAGGCAATGATCCCTCTACATTAAAAATCTGCTCCATAATCCCATAATGTATAAGACACAGGTTTAGACTGACTTACAAGAATAACAGTGGATTCCCTAGATTTTAAAATAGTGTTGAACAACAATAATTACTAGGAACCAAACATCCAGCAGAATTAAAGTCTATGTGAAGTTGACTTTGGTGCACATCACCTGCTCGGGTTACTTTTTTTACTGATTGATTCACAAATAACATAACATATTTACTAATTATATGTCCTATATGTGCATGGATAACAGCAAATATTATGATTAGTGTTGAGCGAGCCCGAACTATAAAGTTCAGGAAACGTTTGAATTGGGTGTTCAGGCATTTAATAAAGCTTGTTGAAAGGCTGTAGGACAGCCAATCAATAAGCCTTTAAGCTGTGGGCACTTAGAAGCCGTCACAGCCATGCCTACTAATGGCATGGCTGTGATTGGCAAGTGCATCATGTGACAAAACCTCAATAAAAGTTGGATCACGTATAGCACCGCCCATCAGCTCTGAGTATTGCAGGGACAGGAATCAGGCAGCTGAAGTGAAGGGAAAGTATTAGGAATCTCATATGGCTATTGATATTGTGATGACCTATAGTGATTTTTTTGTGGGTGCAAAACACCAGCTTTGCACCTCTGACACAGAGATATATTAAATAATCTGGCTGTTAAATCTCTGGATGACCTATAGCGATCTTTTGTGGGTACAATGCACCATCTTGGCACCCCTGACACAGAAATGTAATAGTTAATCTGGCTGTTAATTCTGTGGGTTACATACAGCGATTTTTTTTTTTGTGTCAGGTACACCTGCACTGCATACTTGACAGGGAAATAAATGTAATTAATATATCTGTTAGTTTGGTGGGTGACATATACCAATTGTTTCTGTGGGGTACACCTACACTGCATACGTGACAGGGAAATAAATCTAATTAATCCATCTGTTACATCCGTGGGTGACATATCCCAATTGTTTGTGTGGGGTACGCCTGCACTACATACATAATGGGGAAATAAATCTATTTAATCCATCTGTTAGTTCGGTGGGTGACATATACCAATTGTTTGTGTTGGGTACACCTGCACTGTATACATGACTGGGAAATAAATCTAGTTAATCCATCTGTTACATCGGTGGGTGACATATACCAATTATTTGTGTGAGGTACACCTGCACTGCATACGTGACAGGGAAATAAATCTAGTTAATCCATCTGTTAGTTCGGTGGGTGACATATTCCAATTGTTTGTGTTGGGTACACCTGCACTGCATATGTGACAGGGAAATAAATCTAGTTAATCCATCTGTTAGTTCGGTGGGTGACATATACCAGTTGTTTGTGTTGGGTACACCTGCACTGCATATGTGACAGGGAAATAAATCTAGTTAATCCATCTGTTAGTTCGGTGGGTGACATATACCTGTTGTTTGCATGAGGTACACCTGCACTGCTTATGTGACACAGAAATAAATCTAGTTAATCCATCTGTTAGTTTGGTGGGTGACCTAAAAAATGAGGAGAGCATCAAATAATGAGCGTGGCCCTGGACGTGGTGCTGCTGGTGTTGGTGGAGCACCTGTTGCAGGGAGAAGACATGGACATGGTTGATCTGTGCCAGCTACATACCCAAATGAAACACCTTCCTCAGGTACACGTAGGCGACCGAGCATTCAGAGCTATTTTGTAGGCCCGAATTCTGGTGTACAAATGGTGAGGCCAAAACAAGTAGAGGCGGTAGTAGACTGCAGTAGACTGTCTCTGATGATGAAACACAGGTGCCAACTGCTGCGACTTTCTGCAGTGTGCAGACCGGCAAGGAGGGCATGGGTAAGGAGCGGGTGGAAGTTGATGTGAAGGATGATGAGGTACTAGACCCCACATGGAATCAAGGTCATGAGAGTGACATGTGCAGTTCGGAGGAAGAGGAGTTGGTCATGCAGCGCCAGCCGCACAGCAAAAGAGGGAGCAGGGTGAAAAATCAGCATGGCCATCCCCTAGCCAGTATGCCTGCTACTGCCCACAGGGACCGAGCACACCAAAGCCAGCTCCAAGGAGTTCCCTGGTGTGGCAGTTCTTCAGACAATGTGCTGACGACAAGACACGAGTGGTTTGCACGCTGTGCAATCAGAGCCTGAAGCAAGGCATAAATGTTCTAAACCTGAGCACCACCTGTATGACCAGGCATCTAAATGCAAAGTACGAGCTACAGTGGAGTACACGCCTCAAAAACCATAAAGGATCTCAGGCTCCTATTGCTACCTCTTCTGCTGCAGTCTCGACCTCTTCCTCCCCCTCTGGAGTGACATTGGAACCTGCCAACCCACAGACAGAGGATGTGGCAGCAACACCACCACCTCCACCACAGTCACCCACCATGTCCTTATTGTCCCATGGAAGCATTCAGCTGTCCATCCCCAAAACACTGGAGAGAAAGAGGAAGTACACCCTATCCACCAGCGATCCCTGGCCCTGAATGCCAGCATTTCAAAATTTCTGGCCTTTGAAATGATGTCAATCCATCTGGTGGAGATGGAGACTTTTAAAAACCTTATGGCAGTGACTGTTCCACACTACATGGTTCCCAACCGCCACTTCTTTTCCAGGCAAGCCATCCCTGCCCTGCACAACCGCACAAGTGTGCACATCTGTTTCAAGGTCCATATAACCACCGATACGTGGACCAGTAAGCATGGGCAGGGACGTTATATCTACCTAACAGCAAACTGGTTAAATGCAGTGGCGGCTGGGCCTAAGGCGGATAGCAGTTTGGCATATGTCCTTCTGCCACTGAGGATTGCAGGACGTTTCTCGTTGCCTCCTCCATCGCTTCCTCCTCTTCCGCCTCCTCATCCAGTCAGCACAACACCTGCACCACCAACTTCAGCACAGCCAGGGGGAAATGACAGCAGGCTGTTTTGAAGCTCATCTGTTTGGGGGAAAACCCCACACCACACAGGAGTAGAGATGGCCCGAACTATCCGCCGGCGAACAGTTCCCGGCGAACATAGCTTGTTCGCGTTCGCCTCTGCCGGGCGAACATATGCGATGTTCGGTCCGCCCCCTATACATCATCATTGAGCAAACTTTGACCCTGTACCTCACAGTCAGCAGACACATTCCAGCCAATCAGCAGCATACCCTCCCTCCCAGACCCTCCCACCTCCTGCACAGCATCCATTTTAGATTCATTCTGAAGCTGCAGTCTTAGTGAGAGGAGGGAGAGTGTAGTTGCTGCTGATTTAATTGGGAAATCGATAGCTAGGCTAGTGAATTCAGTGTCCACTCCAGTCCTGAAAGACTCATCTGATCTCTGCTGTAAGGATAGCGTCCTGACAGCACCCCAAAAAGCCCTTTTTAGGGCTGCAACATTAGTCTGCTTTTTTTTTTCCTTTATATACATATTGCAGTTGCCTGGCCTGCCTGTGTGTGAGGAGCTGCAGGCCCACAGACTGTAGTGTGCCCACTGCCAGTGCCCACCCCTGTCATTCCGTGTAGCACAGGACTTTGCATCAAAAAAAGGCATTTCATTTTTACACTTTAATCTAAGGTTAGTTGCCTGCCAGTGTGTGTCAGGCTGACTTCCACTGACTGTAGTGTGCCCAGTGCCCACCACTCATACCAGCTGGCACAGGACTTTGCATAAAAAAGGCATTTAATTTTTACACTTTAGTGTAATTTCAGCTGCTTGCCTGCTGCTAGTGTGTGTCAGGCCGACTTCAACTGACTGTAGTGTGCCCACTGCCAGTGCCCACCCCTGTCATCCCGTGTGGCACAGGACTTTGCATAAAAAAAGGCACTTAATTTTTACACTTTAATCTAAGGTTAGTTGTCTGCCAGTGTGTGTCAGGCTGACTTCCACTGACTGTAGTGTGCCCACTGCCAGTGCCCACCACTCATACCGGCTGGCACAGGACTTTGCATAAAAAAGGCATTTAATTTTTACACTTTAGTGTAATTTCAGCTGCTTGCCTGCTGCCAGTGTGTGTCAGGCCCTCTTCCACTGACTGTAGTGTGCCCACTGCCAGTGCCAGCAATAAATATGTAGAAGCAGCACCACCGGGCTCCGGGGATGGTATCCACGATGCAACAGCCAGACACGGCCACGGATCCACTCAGCCACAATCAAGGAAATAAAAATCAGGTTGTCGGCAGCATCTTCCATCAAAAATTCTTTATTCCAGACTCCAAGACATCAACGTACAAATACAGGATAGCAGCAACGTTTCGGCTGGTATACAGCCTTTGTCAAGCTCATTTTACAAGCAGCAATGCATATATTTATACTAAAAACACTCCCAGTTAGTACATCCCCCAATTTACAATGGACCAATCCCCTAAATTAGAATTCAATACCCCATTTGAATAATCAGGTACACCTGTATGTGAATTATCTCAGAAGGTACCAACCTCTTTCATGATCCACGCTGGGCTCCCGTCTCCCCAAGTTGCCTGTCCCATTCCAATGACGTCACATGTCCGCGCCTGTTTCATCAGGGCATCGCACCATGCCTCTGTTACTGCGCTCCCTGTGACGTCAGCGGCACGCGACCCGCGCCACACAACAGCGGCATGCGTCAGAGTGGCGGTCACGTGACAAATCACATGATCGTCACCCCGCACAACCTAAACAACACAAGATGTTCCAAAAGGGGGGCGGAAGCCAGCGATAACAATGATCATTTATATATGCTTCCCACTGTAAATATACAGGTAATCAAGTTATTACATATCATGTCATAAATATGAAAATGGGATATATGTCCAATCAGGGCGCATTATAACCTGGCCATACCAATTAAAATCAACAAATACATGAATTACCTGAGGATATACATAATTATTTCAGTCGATAGAGGAAACATTAAATTCTAGATTCAAACCATAAGGTTGTAACGATCTTAATGTATGAATCCATTTAAGCTCTTTTCTACGAAGAATTTTACATCTGTCCCCACCCCTTCTCGGAATTTTGACATTATCGATTGCACGAAATCGCAATTGATTCACCGAATGTTTGAATTCAACAAAGTGTTTAGCCACTGGTTTATCCAGAGCCCCTGTTCGAATAGTACTTTTATGTTTATTAATACGCTCACGTAATTCCATAGTGGTCTCACCCACGTAGATCAAGCTACATGGGCACTGTATTATATATATCACATATGATGAGCTACATGTGTAATAGTCCCTAATTTTATAGACTTTACCACTATAGGGGTGTGTGAAGCTATCTCCTTTGACTATATTGCTGCAATTGCAGCAAGACAGGCATGGGAAATTGCCACATTTCTTAGGGGCCAATAATCGTTGTTGCATTACTAAACCACCTCCTACATCTGTCTTCACGATCCTGTCTCCAAGATTAGGACTCCTTTTGTATGCCATCATTAGTGGTACTGTAAATTCCTTGACCGTGGGCATCCCTCGATGAAGGATTTGCCACTCATCCCTAAGAATTCTGGCTATCCTGCCACTATCATCACCATAAATGGATACAAAAGGAATCCTTACATTTTCCTTATTCCGGGATGCTCCCACCATAGTGGAGTCCCGGTCCATACCAAGGATCCTCTGCTTTTTACGTCGTAATAGGCTTTTCGGGTATCCCCTAGTCAAGAATTTATTACACATCTCCTCTACTCTGTCGACCAATATTCCCTCATCAGAGACTATTCGTCGTACACGGAGAAGCTGACTCCAAGGAAGAGAATCAACCATTTTACGTGAATGGTTACTGTCATACATGAGTAAAGTATCAAAAAAAGGCACTTACTTTTTACACTTTAATCTAAGGTTAGTTGCCTGCCAGTGTGTGTCAGGCTGACTTCCACTGACTGTAGTGTGCCCAGTGCCCACCACTCATACCAGCTGGCACAGGACTTTGCATAAAAAAGGCATTTAATTTTTACACTTTAGTGTAATTTCAGCTGCTTGCCTGCTGCTAGTGTGTGTCAGGCCGACTTCAACTGACTGTAGTGTGCCCACTGCCAGTGCCCACCCCTGTCATCCCGTGTGGCACAGGACTTTGCATAAAAAAGGCATTTAATTTTTACACTTTAGTGTAATTTCAGCTGCTTGCCTGCTGCCAGTGTGTGTCAGGCCCTCTTCCACTGACTGTAGTGTGCCCACTGCCAGTGCCAACCACTCATACCGGGTGGCACAGTAGCTTGCCGATAAATAAGGCATTTAATTTTTAGACAGTAGTCTAAATTCAGTTGCTTGCCTGCTGCCAGTGTGTGTCAGGCCCGCTTCCACTGACTGTAGTGTGCCCACTGCCAGTGCCAACCACTGATACCGGGTGGCACAGTAGCTTGCCGATAAATAAGGCATTTCATTTTTAGACAGTAGTCTAAATTCAGTTGCTTGCCTGCTTCCAGTGTGTGTCAGGCCCGCTTCCACTGACTGTAGTGTGCCCACTGCCAGTGCCAACCACTCATACCGGGTGGCACTGTAGCTTGCCGATAAATAAGTGTGGGGGTTTAGCTCTGGTCTCGGGGATCGTTCACATACAGACTGTTGTCCACTGCAGCTTTAGGGGCCAAACATCGCTTTATTGTCTCAGCATCAACATAAATAAATGAAATTCAAAAACAAACACCTGCCCGGCTGGGCTCTAACTTAACACAGTGTATCCCTGACTCACCTAAAACACTGTTCACACACACAGCACCCATGCGGCTTTTCCAGCCCAATGTCCATCAGCCTCCTGGCTGTTTTCTCACCGGTGTCTTTTGGGGGGGATTGTGGTCCAGTCGTCCGCCCGACGCTGACCATGCGACCCTTATCCCTAGGCGTCGCGGGACCCCCCCCCAAACTTCGGGCTACTCCCAGCCTCGTGGTCGCTCAGCGCTTCCAGCTCAGACCACAGACAGAACCACTCCAGGCTTCTGTACAGCACAAGACACCCCCATCTCACTGTGAGGACAGCTTTATGCTCTCTTGATTGTGGCACCTGTTGCTGCCTCAGACCTGCCCACTGATAGGAAAGAGATGGATAATCCAGCCATTGCTCTCTCCTATCAGCCATGAGGCCTGTCACTGCCTCACATATCCCCCCTTTGTTCAACCCCGTAGGAGTGAACACTAGCATCCAACCAAGACGCTCGTGAGAGGGCATCGACCTGGCCTACAGTCTTCCCCTTATTCCGCCAGACCCAGGCCAATAGCGCTTGGTTTCTCACCCGCATGAGTTTAGTACGGGGCAGATAAGACCTGCGGGATTTTCTTGCCCATCTCATGACCCGGTACTCTCTTTCACGAACGAGGATGATGCGCTTTCGCACCCGTGGCCTCTCTTTTTCGATTTTCTTTTTCTCTCCATATTTCGCATCAGCACATGTTCCTCACATCCTTTCTTGGACTGCTGCATCTCTCGACTGAACTGTTCCCTCACTTCGGCCGACTCTTCTTTAGCCTTATCTTTGGTCTTGGGAACATCTGAGGACTTCTCCCACTCCAACTCATCAGCATCAGCTTCTTCAGCCTTTGAGTCTCTTTTGGAGTCTTCAGTCACTTTGATAGGCTTTTCATCCTTCACGGACACAGCATCACATACTTGCATTCTTAGCTCCGCCTCCTCCTCTTTCTCTTTAAGGACGGAGGTACTTGGGACATCAGAGTCCGTATCAGACTCATCATCTTCTGGCAATCCCTGCAGAGGTTCACCCGGGACATGGTTCTCCTTTCGGGCAGGATTCAGGGAGCCAGCCCCTCGGAGTAGACAGGACCCTCATACTGGTTGTCGGTCCCCTCGTATTTCTTCCCCAGCAGACTGCTGGCTTTCTGGAAGGCATTGACAGCAGAGGGAACGTCTTTCATGACCAGGTCCTGGCCACACACTGCCACGAGTCTCTGGGTTTCTGCATCCACCTCAGCACCACCATCTGGTTCAGCAGATACATCTTCCATCTTCTCTGCCTCGGCTGGCAACACAGCGCAACCACCTCCAGACCCATTCTTAACGGGCTCTGACTTCTTGGCATCTTTCAGAGGATCTTCCTCTTCAGGTATCTCATTTTCTTCCACCTGCTGCGCAGGAGCACGCGTAGGCCTCTCCAACTCATAGACTTCATCTTTTGAGCTCCTGAGATCTTCCATCTCTGCTCTGAGTTGCTTGTTCAGCCTCTCCAATTCATCTCGCTCCTCAAGCGCTTTTTCAAGGGCTCTAGCCAAGGAGAGGGCCATGGTCTTCTTCTTAGTTTTTCGGACCAGTTTGTTAGCAGCGCCCCGCTCTTGGGCCTTCTGTTCCAGCAGCTCTTCACTCTGTTCTGGTGTAACAGCAGTTGTAGGAGTACCACCATTCTTCCTTAGACACTCTGTGGGATTTCCACCCAGGGACTCTTCAAGCCCATTGTTGAGGTCTACTATAGACTTCTGTGTCTTTCTGGAGTCCTTTCCCTTCCCTGGGACACCAGGCGGTAGACCCTTCAGTTCACTCATCTTTTCCGGGGTCTCCTCTTTTGACCCTTCTGCAGCCTTCTTCGGTGACTCTGTGACGACAGCTAGCCGCTTCTCTATCATATCTAGGGACCGTGTGGCGAGAGTGAGGTCAGGCTCCTGTTTGCAGCTGTACTGTCTTGTCAGGTCATCTAAGACTGTCTGGATATGCGCTTCAGACACTAGGCTGACGTCACCCGACTGAACTCTCGTCTCGTCAGATACAACCGTCATCTGGTCGCTACTAGTAACCACTTTAGTTTGGCAAGACCTCGACATGGCAGCCTCTCTCCCCGAGTTGCTATCGGTCACAGAACATGCGTTATATATACCGCTCGTGTCATTCTCAATCCTGTCCTCTAGGGGCACCGATGAGCTAATCCCCACCTGGGACATTTTATTAACCATGGAAACCTGTGGAGACTGCTTATCCACTTCTAGTACGTGTGGTACACCCTCTAGGACTGCCTCATGTACTTGCACCTTTTTCACAGTTGTTTCCCTCAGTTGTGAGCTCTCAACATCAATTAGCATTTTTATACCATCCACATTTTTACCAGCAGGGGGAGCTTCTTCCCTGATCACACCCTTTAAATGAACAGGTATATCACTGTCACACATATCATTAGGCACTTCAAGTAACTTGTTTTCTATGTGCAGAACCTTCACATTGTCATTATACATTTCAACAAACTCTGCACCTTGCCTTGGCACCGTGTCTGCACCATTATTTCCAATGGTCATTTCACTTAAACCATTGTTTTCCATCTGCATTTTCCTTACACCTTCATTTAAAGGGACAGGTACAGGTTCTGTAGGAGCTTCATTACTTCCTACAGAAGTGTCTCCATTGCCCCACATTACATCATGCATGAGCATATTTGCAACATCAACTCCGTCAGTCTCTGTTCCCACCGTGGTCTCACCCTCCGTGAGGACCACCGGATAGTCCACAGTATTCACATAATTGTCCCGGACAGACATCATTCTGCCTCTTACCCAGGCTAGCATGGGATCTCTGATTTTCGCCATCCCAAATCTAGCCTTGGTCATGGGCACTTTAAACAACATCTTGAGCTTCTCCCCTGCAGATTCCTGCGAGAGAGCAACCGCAACAGGCTTACCAGCCTGTTCAGACACAGCATTTTTCCCATAGTCACTCATTTTTGAGACATTTTTACGCTGCAGCGCTTTATCACTCACCGGCCCGGCAGGTAGCAACTGCCGCCGGCTCACTGTCACTGGGTCTGCCACAAAATAATCAACAGGAACAGTCTTACCGATTGTCGTCACTGACTCGGCACTCCCGGAAGATAAGGGTAGTCCAGGAATATCTCCAGCACGGTCATCACCCTTCTCCTCAATGCAGTAGTTGCCATGGGAGACGCCTTGGACTTGTCTCCTGTCTTTTTCCGGACGGACATTCCAGCCGCACCCTTTAGGATTCTGTGCACAGTCGCAGGGAAAATAGGCACTCCTGAGAAACGCACCACTCTCCAGCTCTTTGTCTTCCCGACGGTTGCCCTTGGCAACGGCACATATTACCTCGCACAGTCCACTACGATTCAGAGCAGCCTCTCTGAGTGCAGCACTTGACTTCCTCAACATGCAATTAGTTTCCCGCACCAGCTGCTCTATTATTTTCTCTGTGGCCTCGGTTTTCCGCCAAACCAGACCACTTTTCACCCAGGTCGCCATTTTGACCAAAAAATTTCCACAGGTCAGTTTCTTTTATTGTGCTTCTGGCCCTTTAAATACGAACACTGCTTGCACCACAGAAGAAAATAAGTCCAGATTAACACCAGCAGTTTTCCAGCAGCACCTGCTCCAGCGAACAAGCAGGCTTCTGGCCCTTTAAATCACTGCACAGCAACACAGCAATTCCTTGGCAACATTCACAGCACCTGCTCTTCTCAGCCAGGTCGTTGCCCCTAGCAACACTTTGCGTTTTTTCAGCAGGGATGACTGCCCGCATCCGACACCAAATGTGGGGGTTTAGCTCTGGTCTCGGGGATCGTTCACATACAGACTGTTGTCCACTGCAGCTTTAGGGGCCAAACATCGCTTTATTGTCTCAGCATCAACATAAATAAATGAAATTCAAAAACAAACACCTGCCCGGCTGGGCTCTAACTTAACACAGTGTATCCCTGACTCACCTAAAACACTGTTCACACACACAGCACCCATGCGGCTTTTCCAGCCCAATGTCCATCAGCCTCCTGGCTGTTTTCTCACCGGTGTCTTTTGGGGGGATTGTGGTCCAGTCGTCTGACCATGCGACCCTTATCCCTAGGCGTCGCGGGACCCCCCCCAAACTTCGGGCTACTCCCAGCCTCGTGGTCGCTCAGCGCTTCCAGCTCAGACCACAGACAGAACCACTCCAGGCTTCTGTACAGCACAAGACACCCCCATCTCACTGTGAGGACAGCTTTATGCTCTCTTGATTGTGGCACCTGTTGCTGCCTCAGACCTGCCCACTGATAGGAAAGAGATGGATAATCCAGCCATTGCTCTCTCCTATCAGCCATGAGGCCTGTCACTGCCTCACAATAAGGCATTAAATTTTTAGACCGTAGTCTAAATTCAGTTGCTTGCCTGCTGCCAGTGTGTGTCAGGCTTGCTTCCACTGACTGTAGTGTGCCCACTGCCAGTGCCAACCACTCATACCGGGTGGCACAGTACCTAGCACGCGTAGTACCACTTATCTAAAAAAAAAATGACAGGCAGAGGCAGGCCACCCCGCAGGGGCCGTCGTGGTCGTGGTGCTGTGATTTCCACTGTCCCTGGAATAATGCCCAGTTTTCAGAGGCCACGTACCCTGAACCCGAAAAATTCAGAGGACGTAGTTGACTGGCTTAGACAGGACACCCAATCTTCAACAGCTTCCGCTAAGAACCTTGACGCACCATCCTCCTCCAGCTCAGCTTCGGTCACCTGCTCTCAAGTTACCACGCACCCGCCCGTCGCCACCACCACCACTACCACCACAGCCACCACAGCCGCTTCACTTGATCCGTCAGAGGAGTTATTTACACATCAGTTGGATGCAATTAGTGATGCGCAACCATTATTGCCAGATGATGTAGATTACGGGGATATGTCTCAGTCAGGCAGGATTACACACATGGACGTACAGTGTGATGATGATGATGATGATGATGTTGTACCCGCTGCTGCTTCCTTTGCTGAGGTGTCAGATATGGGACGTTAGAGGGATTAAACTGATGAGAATAGTACTACAGAAAATACCACTCATATCGGGTGTGACAGTAAATTGCACGGCGCAGACGCAGTGACCGTGGTTTAAAACAGAGTGGAGGGAGCTAGCGGTTTTTTAACCATCTCCCCGTTCGAAAAATCTATTCAATAAATGGCCCCCAGATTGGGGACGTTAGAGGGATTAAACTGATGAGAATAGTACTACAGAAAATTATACTCATATCGGGTGTGACAGTAAATTGCACGGCGCAGACGCAGTCACTGTGGTTTAAAACAGAGTGGAGGGAGCCAGCGTTTTTTTAACCATCTATCCGTTCGAAAAATCTATTCAATAAATGGCCCCCAGATTGGGGACGTTAGAGGGATTAAACTGATGAGAATAGTACTACATAAAATACCACTCATATCGGGTGTGACAGTAAATTGCACGGCGCACACGCAGTGACCGTGGATTAAAACAGAGTGGAGGGAGCCAGCGTTTTTTTAACCATCTCCCCGTTCGAAAAATCTATTCAATAAATGGCACCCAGATTGGGGACGTTAGAGGGATTAAACTGATGAGAATAGTACTACAGAAAATTATACTCATATCGGGTGTGACAGTAAATTGCACGGCGCAGACGCAGTCACCGTGGATAAAAACAAAGGGGAGGGAGCCAGCGTTTTTTTAACCATCTCACCGTTCGAAAAATCAATTCAATTCATCTTTTGGGGACCCTTGGTGTTGTACGTGGCTGGGTGGAGGAAGAAACCTTCAATGACATCACCGGGACGTGGCTAGCTTGGTATCCAACCTTGTTCAAATGGGGAGTTTGCAGTTGTGCAAATGAACTGTTTGCGGTGCATTAAAAGGGGAGTTTGGTCTGTCAATGTCAGTGAAGCGGGCGTAACCCTTACACTACCTGATCGATACAACATCATACCTGATCGTATACACACACTGGATGTTTTAAAGCACGTTATTCCAAACAAGCACAAGAAGAAGAGGAGGAGGAAGAGGGGTCATTTCCACAGTTATCAGGCCAGTCATTCACAAGTGGCTTGGAGGGTGGGTTCCTGCACCAACAGAGGCCAGGAGCACAACTGTCCAGCCAGGACACAGTTCTGGAGGATGAGGGGGATGATGAAGTGGAGGAACCGTGTTCACAGCAGGATGGCAACCAAAGCAGCTCATGGCCATACCCGGAGCATGGCTGGGGGGATACAGAGGACACAGACGATACACCTCCCACAGAGGACAGCTTGTCTTTGCTTCTGGGCAGCCTGGCACACATGAGCGACTACATGCTGCAGTGCCTGCGCAACGACCGGCAAGTTGCCCACATTATAATCAGTGCTGATTACTGGGTGGCCACCCTGCTGGATCCCCGCTACAAGGACAATATGCTGTCCTTAATTCCGTCACTGGAGCATGATCGGAAGATGCGCGAGTACAAGTGCACGCTGGTAGACATGCTGCTGATGGCAATCCCACCTGACAGCGGGGGCTCAGTGGAAGCAAAAGGTGAAGCGAGAGGAGGAGGAAGAAGTTGCCAACTTAGCTGGCACTGCCAGCACCTCAGAAGGGAGGGTGAGCATGGTTGAAATGTGGAAAAGCTTTGTCAGCACGCCTCAGCAACCATCACCAAAAGCTGATATGGACCGTCTTAGCAGGAGGCAGCATTTCAGCAACCTGGTGGGACAGTGCATTTGCACACACCTACACTTACTGACTGATGGGTCTGCCCCATTCAATTTCGGATTCATTGTATATCAAAGTTTTCCTAAACTTCGGACCGAATTTCATTTTGAATGCTTCGCTCACCACTACTAGCTATCCTACATCTGGATGCATTAGAGGCAAAGATTTGATTTTGAAAGAGAGCTAATTTGCAGAAAATATATCAACATTAGTGCTGGGCGAGCATGCTCAGCTGAACACCAGTTCGGCTCGAGCATCGCAATGCTCGGCACATCACGGTGTTGGGCCGAACAGTGCATGTGCTCGGGCACGATACTCCAGTCTCCTCCCCGCACTCTTGTTGGCTACTACTCAGACAATAAATGTGCGGGTAAGTGCTGCCACTAACTGTTATGCCGTAGCCATGTTGGTTACTGGCATTACAGTGATTGGCGGGCCGGAATGCGTCATCGGGTGCTATATAGCACCCGATGACACGTGTTTGGCTCAGTCTTAGTCAGGGAGAGCTGTGCTGAAGAAGGGACAAATAGTGTAGGGAGTGAAATAGTAATATTTTAGGGAAAAAACTTGTTAGAGATTCAAAAGTCCTTTTAAGGACTATTGTTGTATCTGGCAGCAATATAATTATTAGCACAACCTGCGCTAAATTGTGTGGAATTGTTAGAGACCCAAAAGTCCTTTAAGGAACAATAGTTGTATCTGGCTGCAATTTATATTATTAGCGCAATCTGTGCTAAATTGCGTGCAATTGTTAGTGCTGCTTCTGATTCCCGCTAGCTGTGCTGAAGTTGGTGGTGATGGTGTTACCCTGAGCGGATGAGGAGGTGGTAGAGGAGGAAGCAGAGTAGGAGGAGGAGGCAACAGGAGGCAAAGAGAAATACCCTGCAATCCTCGGTGGCAGAAGGAAATGCAGCAAACTGCTATCCGCCTCAGGCCCAGCCGTCACTGCCTTTACCCAGTTTGCTGTTAGGGAGATATAACCTCCTTGCCCATGCTTAATGGTCCATTTATCGGTGGTTATGTGTTCCTTGCCACAGATGGCGTTGCGCAGTGCACACCTGATTTTATCTGACACTTGATTGTGCAGGGAAGGGATGGGTCGCCTGGAAAAGTAGTGGCAGCTGGGAACCACGTAGTGTGGGACAGCCAATGCCATAAGGTTTTTAAAAGTCTCCTTATCCATCACACAGAATGACAGCATTTCTAAGGCCAGGAATATTGAAATGCTGGCATTCAGGGCCAGGGATTGCTGGTAGGTAAGGGGGTACTTACTCTTTCGATCCAGTGTTTGGAAGATGGACAGCTGAACACTTCCATGGGACATTGTGGAGATGCTTGGTGACAGACGTGGTGGTGTTTCTGCCACATCCTCTGTTTGCTGGCTGGCAGGTCCCACTGTCACTCCAGAGGGAGCAGGAGGAGCCTGAGACCTTTCTTGGTTTTTGAGGTGATTACTCCACTGCAGCTTGTGCTTTGCATTTAGATGCCTGGTCATGCAGGTTGTGCTCAGGTTTAGAATGTTTATGCATTGCTTCAGGCTCTGATTGCGTGCAAACCTCTCGTGTCTTGTCATCAGCACATTGTCTGAAGAACTGCCATGCTAGGGAACTCCTTGGAGCTGGCTTTGGTGTGCTCAGTCCCTGGATGCGGTGGGCAGTAGCAGGCGTACTGTCTAGGGGACAGCCGCTCTGCTTTTGCCCCCTGCTCCCTCTTTTGCTGTGCTGGTGGCTCTACCTGAGGCTTGCATTATTAAGTGGCTGCTTTCATAAGGCGAGCTAAAGAAACCGGAGTTTAAGAAAAAGAGAAAGAAACATAGATTTATTAGATCATCCTTGTATACAGTTGGTTTGATTCTAGCTAGTCTTCCTACTGCTGTAAGGGACCACAGTAAGTAAGAATCTTGTTATCACTTCTCTATATTGTATTTTTTCCCCCTCTCTTTTCCTGCGTAATCCCCATTTAGTATGACTTCCATTATTGACAGCGCTGTCCAGTGCACATCTTGACTGATGTATGCAGTCCTGGAACAGCCGTTCGAGGGTGTATATGTTTGTTCATAATGTGAGCAAATTACCCGTTTGGAATCGCACATCGAGTCTCTAAACAGGCGAGTTGTAACACTGAAAGCCACTGACAATTTGGAAAATAGTTTGCTGCTTACTGAGCAAGCACTCTATGGGGTAGATGTGGGGGAGGGTGGAAGTAAGGCGGCTGAGGAGAGTGAGGTAGTTAGCTCGGTAACAGTAAGAAAGCGGGGTAGAGGGAAGAGTGCAAGGGAGACTAGCCCTGATCTGACACACCCCAACAAGTTTGCACGGTTGGCAGATGAGGGGAATAACAGTTCAGGGACAGCACTGCTGCAGCCGGACACTTCCTCTGCCAGGCAGGGGAATGTCAGTTCCAGTAAGCAGGGGACCAGGAGAGCAGGGCAGGCCAGACAGGTGCTGGTAGTGGTAGACTCAATTATTAGGGGTATAGATAGGGCGATCTGTCACAAAGATCGTGATCACCGAACAGTGTGCTGTCTTCCTGGCGCTAGAGTTCGACACATCGCGGATCGGGTTGACAGATTACTGGGAGGGACTGGAGAAGACCCAGTGGTCATGGTCTAAGGAATAATAAGAAAATCAATGTGGAAAAATGAAACCGTAAAGAAAGCAATACATTACAAAAAGAAAGCATATAAATCACTAAAACAGGAGGGGAGCCAGGAAGCACTGATAAACTATAAGGGAAAAAATAGAATATGTAAAAAAACTAATAAAATTTGCCAAACAGAGGGATCTGGATAGATTGGAGGCAGAGAAATGGCAGATGAGGTTTAACACTGACAAATGTAAAGTTATGCACATGGGAAGGAATAATGCAAGTCACCCATACATATTAAATGGTAAAAAAACTCGGTAACACTGACATGGAAAAGGATCTAGGAATTTTAATAAACAGCAAATTACGCTGCAAAAAACAGTGTCAGGCAGCTACTGGCAAGGCCAATAAGATAATGGGTTGCATAAAAAGGGGCATAGATGCCCATGATGAGAACATAGTCCTACCACTTTACAAATCACTAGTCAGACCACACATGGAGTACTGTGTACAGTTCTGGGCTCCTGTGAACAAGGCAGACATAGCAGAGCTGGAGAGGGTTCAGAGGAGGGCAACTAAAGTAATAACTGGAATGGGGCAACTACAGTACCCTGAAAGGTTATCAAAATTAGGGTTATTCACTTTAGAAAAAAGACGACTGAGGGGAGATCTAATAACTATGTATAAATATTAGGGGTCAGTACAGAGATCTGTTCCATCATTTATTTATCCCCAGGACTGTGACTGTGACGAGGGGACATACTCTGCGTCTAGAGGAAAGAAGGTTTGTACACACTGTAAGAGCAGTGAGACTATGGAACTCTCTGCCTTAGGAGGTGGTGATGGTGAGTACAATAAAGGAATTCAAGAGGGGACTGGATGTATTTCTGGAGTGTAATAATATTACAGGCGACAGCTACTAGAGAGGGGTCGTTGATCCAGAGAGTTATTCTGATTGCCTGATTGGAGTCAGGAAGGAATTTTTTCCCCCCTTAAGTGGGGAAAATTGGCTTCTGCCTCACAGGGGTTTTTTGTCTTCCTCTGGAACAACTTGTAGGAAACAGGCCGAACTGAATGGACCAATGTCTTTTTTCTTTAATGTCTTAAATACTATGTTACTATGTTACCTCTTCCTCCGAACTGTACATGTGACTCGCATGACCTTGATTCCATGTGGGGTCTAGGACCTCATCATACTCCACATCATCTTCCACCCACTCTTCACTCCAGCCCTCCTTGTCAGTTGGCACAGTGCAGAAAGGCGCAGCAGTTGGCACCTGTGTTTCGTCATCATAGAAATGCTGCTGTGGTCCTCCCATGCCCACATCCTGAAAAATTAGTGGTTTGGCATCGATGCACTCAATCTCTCCCACTTCTGGGGCAGGGTTATGTGGATGGCCCACGGAAAACCTGCCAGCAGAGTAATCAAAAAGCATAAGAGACTGCTGCATGACTTGGGGCTCAGACTGCTTGGCTGATTTGCAAGGGGGGTGAGGTGAAAGACAGATGCCCATGGGCTGCAGGTGCCAACTCTGCACTTTCAGCAGGGAATTGGGTGGGAGACAATGTGAAGTAACTGTAGGCACTGTCAGCCACCCAATCTACTATCACCTGTACGTGTTCTGGCCTCACCATTCGTAGAACGGCATTAGGGCCTACAAAATAACGCTGAACGTTCTGTCGGTTACGCGCGTCAGGTAGGCAGTGCAGGGGTAATTTGAAAGTAAAAAAAGTGGTACAGTGGTAAAAAAGTGGTACAGATTACCCAGTAATCTAAATGCTGCCAAACTTGCAGAATATATATCCCAGTCAGGTATGCAGTGCAGGGGTAGTTTAAAAGAAAAAAGTGATTTTTTTTACACCCACAATGTCCCAGTTGTATTTACTGATTATAGTTCACTATCAGAAATGCAGTGCAGCCGGTGATTTTTGCAATATAAAAAAAAAAGTGCCCGAATAAAGCGAATTTGTGAATTCATGAATATATGGCGAATATTCGCCCCTTTATTCACAAAATATTGCAAAATCAAATATTGGCCCTGCCTCTCAACACTAACATTCATTAAGTGTAATTTTTTTATTAGCCAGTGGTGATACCGACATTACTTGCGCCATACCTACTGTTTAACGTTTGCACATCCTAAATATCAGTGACAGTCATTCAGTGTAATTTTTTATTAGATGGTGGTGACAGCGACATTACTTGCGCTATACCTCCTGCATAATGTTTAATGCAGACAATAAAAGAATTGTCATTTGCAACATGTGCCATACCTAAATGAGCAGGGTCGTAAACACTAGCAACTTCGCCAGTACTAGCATGATCCGCCACATGGCATCAAAGAACCCTAATAGGTGGTCTGAATGCCTGGGCCCACAATCAGTGTCTGCGGGTCACACCACTGCCTCCACTTACCATGTGTTACGTGCTGGCCAATCCCCTTTCCAAGACGCAGAACCGGATGCCTCCTGTCATGCACCTGGACCTTCGCAAGCACCATCAGCTAGCACATCCACTTCTGTGTCCCAGCTCAGCGTACAGATGTCTATACCCCAGGCCTTTGAACGAAAGCGCAAATACCCAGCCACCCACCCACAGGCCATAGCACTAAATGCACACCTTTCAAAATTGCTGGCCCCAGAAATGTTGCCATTTAGGCTTGTGGACACTGAGGCTTTACGCAGCCTGAAGGAGATTACCGTCCCGCATTACTCTGTCCCCAGCCGCCAATATTTTTCATGGTGTGCAGTCCAAGCCTTACACCAGCATGTGTCCCGTAACATCACCCATGCCCTGGCCAACACAGTTATTGGGAAGGTCCACTTAACAACTGACACATGAACAAGTGCTTTTGGCCAGGGATGCTCCATTTCCCTGACAGCACACTAGGTCAATGTTGTGGAGGCTGGGAGCGATTCATACTCTGGGATAGCACAGGTGCTACTGACGCCAAGAATTGCGGGCCCTACTTCAATCAGGGCTACGTTAGTGGCTGCAAACCCCCCCCCCCCCTTCTCCGCCTCCTCCTCCGCTTCCACCTCTGAATTATCATCTTGCAGCACCAGTCAGCCATCAGTCAGTAGCTGGAAGCAGTGTAGTACTGCAGTGGGGAAGGGGCAACAGGCCGTGCTTAAACTGATCTGCTTAGGTGACAAACAGCACACCGCCACAGAGTAATGGCAGGGTATAATTGACCAGACTGAGCTGTGGCTCTCGATACTAAACCTACAACCAGGCATGGTTGTGTCTAAATATGGCCGTAACTTGGTGGCAGCTTTGGAGCTCGGCAAGCTCACACACATACCATGCCTAGCCCACATGATCAACTTAGTGGTTCCGCGGTTTCGCAAAACCTACCTCAATTTGCCTGAGCTACTGGTGAAGGTGCACCACGTGTGTGTCCATTTCTGCTAGTCATCAACAGCTTCCGCCAGTCTGGCAACGCAGCAGCAGCGCTTGCAATTGCCAGCTCACAGTCTGTTGTGCAATGTGAGCACGTGCTGGAATTCGACGTTCCACATGTTGGTCAGGTTTTGTGAGCAGCAGAGGGCAGTAGTAAAATACCAGCTGCAACATGGTCTTCACCTTTCCAGTCAGCTTCTAATCTTCACAAGCGACGAGTGGGCATTGATGTCTGCCCTCTGTGAGGTTTTACACATCTTTGAGGAATCGTAACTAGTGTTGAGCGAACAGTTCGAGAATAGTTTGGGTTCGTACCGAATTTTGGGGTGTTCGGGACACGGACCCGAACCCGAACATTTTCAAAAAAGTTTGGGTTCGGGTTCGTTGTTCGGCGATTACTTCCCGCTTTCTGAAGGTCTGCACAGCAGCCAATCAGCTAGCGTTTTACTTCTTGCCCTAAGAGCCCATCACAGCCATGCCTACTAATGGCATGGCTGTGATTGGCCAAGTGCAGCATGTGACCCAGCCTCTATTTAAGCTGGAGTCACGTAGCGCCGCATGTCACACTGCTCTGATTAGGCAGGAAAAAGTCAGCAAAAGCACCTAATAAAGTGATTTATCTACAGCTGTGAATGATTGATCTTCTGCTAGTTACTTGCTCACTGGTTTTTAGGCTGCACAGAGCGTTTTTCTGTCACTTATTTTCTGGGGTGATCGGCAGCCATTTTGTGACTTGTGTTGCACCAGAAGAAGCTGCCACCAAGTCCATCAATCCATCAATCCTAGTTTTTTTTTGCTATATACTACATCAGGGGCTTGGATGTGCTAATTGTCACCCCTAGAAACACAGGATAGCAATATCTATATTTTATTAAGGGGTTAAATACAATTGACCAAATACCAATCCCCTAAATCTGGTGTTCCAGCTTTGGCTAGCCAAGTATAATACTGTCTGCTGTCTGGCAAAGGATAGATTATTATCTGTGGTGAAATTCAATTGTCAAAATAGCAATCCCCTAAATCTGGTGTCCCAGCACTGGCTGGCAAACTATAATAGTGTCCGGAAAAACATATATTTTGTTCTGGGGTGAAATTCAATTGCCAAAATAGCAATACCCTGAATCTGGTGTTCCAGCTGTTGCAGGTCAAGTGTTAATCTGTCCGTTAAAGGGTATATTTTGTTCTGGGGTGAAATTCAATTGCCAAAATAGCAATACCATAAATCAGTGGTTTCAGCTGTGGCTGGCCAAGTTTCATAGTGTCCTGCAAATTATATATTTTGTTCTGGGGTGAAATTCAATTGCCAAAATAGCAATACCATAAATCAGTGGTTTCAGCTGTGGCTGGCCAAGTTTCATAGTGTCCATAAAAACATATATTTTGTTCTGGGGTGAAATTCAATTGCCAAAATAGCAATACCATAAATCTGGTGTCACAGCTGTGGATGGCAAAGTATAATAGTGTCTGCCAAAACATATATTTTGCTCTGGGGTGAAATTCAATTGCCAAAATAGCAATACCATAAATCAGTGGTTTCAGCTGTGGCTGGCCAAGTTTCATAGTGTCCTGCAAATTATATATTTTGTTCTGGGGTGAAATTCAATTGCCAAAATAGCAATACCATAAAGCAGTAGTTTCAGCTGTGGCTGGCCAAGTTTCATAGTGTCCTGCAAAGGATATATTTTGTTCTGGGGTGAAATTCAATTGCCAAAATAGCAATACCCTGAATCTGGTGTTCCAGCTGTTGCAGGCCTAGTTTAAATCTGTCTGTAACAGGGTATATTTTGTTCTGGGGTGAAATTCAATTGCCAAAAGAGCAATACCAGATATCAGTCGTTTCAGCTGTGGATGGCCAAGTTTCATAGTGTCCGCAAAAACATATATTTTGTTCTGGGTGAAATTCAATTGCCAAAATAGCAATACCATAAAAAAGTGGTTTTAGCTGTGTCTGGCCAAGTTTCATAGTGTCCTGCAAATTATATATTTTGTTCTGGGGTGAAATTCAACTGCCAAAATAGCAATACCCTGAATCTGGTGTAAAAGCTGTTGCAGGCCTAGTTTAAATCTGTCTGTAACAGGGTATATTTTGTTCTGGGGTGAAATTCAATTGCCAAAAGAGCAATACCAAATATCAGTGGTTTCAGCTGTGGATGGCCAAGTTTCATAGTGTCCGCAAAAACATATATTTTGTTCTGGGGTGAAATTCAATTGCCAAAATAGCAATACCATAAATCAGTGGTTTCAGCTATGACTGGCCAAGTTTCATAGTATCCGCAAAAACATTTAGTTTGTTCTGGGTTGAAATTCAATTGCCAAAATAGCAATACCATAAATCGGTGGTTTCAGCTGTGGCTGGCCAAGTTTCATAGTGTCCTGCAAAGGATATATTTTGTTCTGGGGTGAAATTCAATTGCCAAAATAGCAATACCCTAAATCAGTGGTTTCAGCTGTGGCTGGCCAAGTTTTATAGTGTCCTGCAAAGGATATATTTTGTTCTGGGGTGAAATTAAATTGCCAAAATAGCAATACCCTGAATCTGGTGTTCCAGCTGTTGCAGGCCTAGTTTAAATCTGTCCGTAAATGGGTATATTTTGTTCTGGGGTGAAATTCAATTGCCAAAATAGCAATACCCTGAATCTGGTGTTCCAGCTGTTGCAGTCCTTGTGTAAATCTGTCCATAAAAGGTTAGCTTTCATCCAGGGGCTAAATACTAGCCCAAAAAGAGATATTCCCCTAAATCAGTGGTTACTGCTGTGCCTGGATTAGTGTAATACGCTACATAAATAAATAGGCAGATAGTGTTAGGTGCCTGTAAAAAAAAGGCCTGAATTTGAAATCAATACATTGGGCCAATTTTTTTTTTTCTTATTGTGGTGCTTGGTGAACGGTAACAATGAGGAAAACATCTAGTAAGGGACGCAGATGCGGTCGTGGTGGTGTTAGTGGACCCTCTGGTGCTGGGAGAGAACGTGGCTATTCTGCCACAGCCACACGTCCTAGTGAACCAACTACCTCAGGTTCCAGTACCCGCCAGAATTTACAGCGATATTTGGTGGGACCCAATGCCGTTCTAAAGATGGTAAGGCCTGAGCAGGTACAGGCGCTAGTCAATTGGTTTGCCGACAGTGGTTCCAGCACGTTCCCAACATTATCTCCCACCCAGTCTTCTGCAGAAAGCGCACAGGTGGTGCCTGAAAACCAAGCCCATCAGTCTGTCACATCACCCCCATGCATATCAGGGAAACTGTCTGAGCCTCAAGTTATGCAGCAGTCTCTTATGCTGTTTGAAGACTCTGCTGGCAGGGTTTCCCTAGGGAATCCACCTAGCCCTTCCCCAGTGGTGAAAGACATAGAATGCACTGATGCACAACCACTGATGTTTCCTTAAGATGAGGACATGAGAATACCACCTCATCGGAGTCCGCATGTCTCAGATGATGACGAAACACAGGTGCCAACTGCTGCGTCTTTCTGCAGTGTGCAGACCAAGCAGGAGGTCAGGGAGGAAGACTGTGTGGAAGACAATGCAGGGGACGATGAGGTCCTAGACCCCACATGGAATGAAGGTCGTGCCACTGACTTACATAGTTCAGAGGAAGAGGCAGTGGTGAGACCGAGCCAACAGCGTAGCAAAAGAGGGAGCAGGGGGCAAAAGCAGACCAGCAACCACCAAGAGAGTTTGCCTGCTACTGGCCACCGCCACCAGGGACCGAGCACCCCAAAGGCAGCTTCAAGGGGTTCCCTGGCATGGCACTTCTTTAAACAATGTGCTGACGACAAGACCCGAGTGGTTTTCACGCTGTGCCATCAGAGCCTGAAGCGAGGCATTAACGTTCTGAACCTTAGCACAACCTGCATGACCAGGAATCTACATGCAAAGCATGAACTGCAGTGGAGTAAACACCTTAAAAACAAGGAACTCACTCAGCCTCCCCCTGCTCCCTCTTCTGCTGCTGCCTCGGCCTCTTCCTCCGCCTCGGGAGGAACGTTGGCACCTGCCGCCCACCAAACAGAGGATGTGCCACCGACACAACCACCTGCGTCACCAAGCATCTCCACCATGTCACACGGCAGCGTTCAGCTCTCCATCTCACAAACCTTGGAGAGAAAGCGTAAATTCCCACCTAGCCACCCTCGAGCCTTGTGCCTGAATGCCAGCATTTCTAAACTACTGGCCTTTGAAATGCTGTCATTCAGGCTGGTGGACACAGACAGCTTCAAACAGCTGATGTCCATGGCTGTCCCACAGTATGTTCTTCCCAGCCGCCACTACTTCTCCAAGACAGCCGTGCCTTCCCTGCACAACCAAGTATCCGATAAAATCAAGTGTGCACTGCGCAACACCATCTGTGGCAAGGTCCACCTAACCACAGATACGTGGACCAGTAAGCACAGCCAGGGACGCTATATCTCCCTAACTGCACACTGGGCAAATGTAGTGGCGGCTGGGCCCCAGGCGGAGAGTTCCTTGGCGCACGTCCTTCCGCCGCCAAGGATCGCAGGGCATCATTCTTTGCCTCCTGTAGTCTCCTCCTCCTACTCGCCTTCCTCCTCCTCTGCTTCCACCAGCTCATCCAGTCAGCCACACACCTTCACCACCAACTTCAGCACAGCCCGGGGTAAACGTCAGCAGGCCATTCTGAAACTCATATGTTTGGGGGACAGGCCCCACACCGCGCAGGAGTTGTGGCGGGGTATTGAACAACAGACCGACGAGTGGTTTCTGCCAGTGGGCCTTCAGCCCGGCCTGGTGGTGTGCGATAATGGGCGAAATCTCGTCGCAGCTCTGGGACTAGCCGGTTTGACGCACATCCCTTCCCTGGCGCATGTGCTGAATTTGGTGGTGCAGAAGTTCATTCACAACTATCCCGACATGTCAGAGCTGCTGCATAAAGTGATGGCCATCTGTGCGCGCTTCCTGCCGCTGCTCGCCTGTCTGCGCTACAGCGTAACTTCGGCCTTCCCGTTCACCGCCTCATATGCGACGTGCCCACCAGGTGGAACTCCACCTTGCACATGCTGCAGAGACTGTGCGAGCAGCAGCAGGGGAGGTTTTTTGCAACAGCAGAGGCCAGGTACAAATGTGGCCAGCCAGGGCCCACTACTGGAGGACGATGAGGAGGAGGTGGAGGAGGATGAGGATGAAGCAGGTTCACAGCGGGGTGGCACCCAACACAGCTCACGCCCATCACTGGTGCGTGACTGGGGGGATATGGAGGACGTTGACGATACGCCTCCCTCAGAGGACAGCTTGTCCTTACCTCTGGGGAGCCTGGCACACATGAGCAACTACATGCTGCAGTGCCTGCGCTACAACAGCAGAGTTGCGCACATTTTAACGTTTGCGGACTACTGGGTTGCCACCCTGCTGGAATCCCAGTACAAAGACAATGTGCCCACCTTACTTCCTGCACTGGAGCGTGATAGGAAGATGCGCGAGTACAAGCGCACGCTGGTAGACGCGCTCCTGAGAGCATTCCCAAATGTCACAGGGGAACAGGTGGAAGCCCAAGGAGGAGCAAGAAGTCGCCAATGCAGCTGTGTCACGGCCAGCTCCTCTAAGGGCAGGGTTAGCATGGCAGAAATGTGGTCTTGTCTCCACGCCACAGCTAACTGCACCACCACCTGATACGGAACGTGTTAGTAGGAGGCAGCATTTCACTAACATGGTTGAACAGTACGTCTGCACACCCCTCCACGTACTGACTGATGGTTCGGCCCCATTCAACTTCTGGGTCTCCAAATTGTCCACGTGGCCAGAGTTAGCATTTTGTGCCTTGGAGGTGCTGGCCTGCCCGGCGGCCAGCGTTTTGTCTGAACATGTATTTAGCACGGCAGGGGGCGTCATTACTGACAAACGCAGCCGCCTGTCCACAGCCAACGTGGACAAGCTAACGTTCATAAAAATGAACCAGGCATGGATCCCACAGGAGCTGTGCCTCCCTTGTGCAGAATAGACATTTATAACTGCCTCCCCCTCAACCATGTATTCTTGTACTCCGGGGTACTTCTTTATTGAATCCTCATTTTTTTAACTTTACCATGATCTTGCAGTGCAACCCAAAGTTGAATGAACCTCTCCTCTGTCTGGGTGGTGGGGCCGAAATAACTGAAAGTGGCCTTCTCCAGTGGTGGGTGATATGACGCATGATTCCTTGCTGTGGGACCTCTCTCCTCTGGGTGCTGGTTCCGAAATAACTGAATGTGGCCTTCTCTAGTGGTGGGTGATATGACGCATGATTCCTTGCTGTGGGACCTCTCTCCAATTGATATTGGTTAATTTTTATTTATTTTATTTTATTTTAATTCATTTCCCTATCCACATTTGTTTGCAGGGGATTTACCTACATTTTGCTGCCTTTCGCAGCCCTCTAGCCCTTTCCTGGACTATTTTACAGCCTTTTTAGTGCCTAAAAGTTCGGGTCCCCATTGACTTCAATGGGGTTCGGGTTCGGGATAAAGTTCGGGTCGAGTTCGGATCCCGAACCCGAACATTTTCGGGAAGTTCGGCCGAACTTCCCGAACCCGAACTTCCAGGTGTACGCTCATCTCTGATCGTAACCATCCCACTTCTGTGTCTACTCAATCGCTCGCTGCTCACAATTAAGGTGGATGCTTTGCATGGGGAAGAGGTGGAAATGGGGGAGGACAGTACACAGAGTAATAGCCAGACCACCCTCAGTTCATCTTCTCAGCGCGAATTGGATGATGAGGAGCAGAAGACGGTTGCCTCCGCTACAGAGGGTAGTACCCATGGATGTTTTACTCTATCTGTTCAGTGTGGATAGTTAGAAGAGGAGGAAGAGGATGAGGAGATTGAGTGTCATCCTTCTGATGAGGACAGCAAAGTCTTGTCTGTTGGGACTCTGGCACACATGGCTAACTTTATGTTAGGCTACCTTTCACGTGACCCTCGCGTTGTACGCATTTTGGCCAACACTGATTACTGGTTGTTCACCCTTCTCACCCCCCGCTAAAAAAAAGAACTTTTAATCTCTCAATCCTGTGGGGGAGAGGAAGAGCAAAATGGAGCAATACCAGAAGGTCCTTGTGGAAAAATTGCTCCAAAAATTTCCAGCCGACAACGCTGGCTGCAGAGTACGTAGTTCCTTGGCCAACCAAGGAGGGGAGACGAGGGGAACACACAGCAGTTCCAACAGAAGCAGGGCAACACTCTCCCAGGCCAGGGACAGCTTTATGACACCCCGCCAGCACACTCAACCTGATGCGTGGCCTAGTGTCACAAGGAGGGAAAAATTTTGGAAGATGGTGAAGGAGTACGTAGCAGACATCCTCAGTGATCCCTCTTTGCCTTACAACTATTGGGTGTCCAAGCTGGACACGTGGCACAAACTGGCGCTCTACGCCTTGGAGGGGCTGGGAGAAATACGGAGCACCGCCCCTATAGGGGCGACCCCGTCTGGAACCTGTCCCTTATAGGGTCCTAATCCCTAGGTATGTCCCTCTCTTGTCCCAACATGACATGTTTCATCCCTTCTGGGTACTCATCATGTGATAGATATACAGATAGAGGGTCAACGGTTTAAAGATCAAAGACGTCCTCAAGTGACAGGCACAAGAGTGACAGTGGTGGGTGCCTGGCTGGGTTAGGGAAAGTGTGACCCTCAACCCATGTCTCACCGCTGTGAATATATGAAGGGAGGAGAGCCTTTGCACTTTATATACAAGTAAATATACAGGAAAGAATGCTTCCTAACAATTTTTTTTCTAAAAGCTATTTTATCTTCAGTTTTGTGCGTATTATTGTCAGTCTGTGGCGTACTACTCGGACAACATCGTTCCCAGCGGCGATATGGGAGTCCAAGATGCATCCAGACATCCTACCCATGCTGTTCCCGAACCATTTAAGTGGTGTTTCCATTAATTTCTGACCTTTTCTTGTGAACCAGACATCCTCCCCTTCTCAGAGCAGGGGGTGCCTGGTTTAATGCTCGGGTTCTCCCATTGACTTCCATTGTGCCGAGCATCCCGAGGTGTTCTACTCGAGCACCCGAGCACTTTGGTGCTTGACCAACACTAATCAACATAAATTGTTCTTTTTTTGTAAATAGCCCAATGCAAATTAATTATGATTCACTTTACAATCTCACTACATTCACTATTAGTTATATTCCACATTTTGACTCCTGAAAAACTGTGAATGAGGTCTTTCACTGGTATATTTATTATAGTTTTTTCTCTTGAGGACATTTTCAATACTTTATTTGCCTGGATGGTGGTCCTAGTATTTGACATGTATTAAAATAATAAATCATTTTATTATGTGGAAAGTAACAAGAAATTGTGTCTTGGGTTCACTTTTTTTCTGTATCTGTGCTTCATAAAGTTCAGAAACAGTTTTCTTTCATGTGCTCCTGTCTCCCGAGGAAAAGGGGATAAGGCGATGTGTCCCTGGACAGGATCTATAACTCATTATGTCAATCAAACTCCACTTCAGAGGGGAATAAAGAGATTTGTATCTCAAAGCTGTGCATAACGACTTCTCGGCTTTTCATTTCATATTTATGAGGAGTTTACTTTGAAGTGTTTATCAGGCAATACGCAGAAACATGAGAGAGCTTTGCCTGCAACCATGTTCAAGTATCTAATCTGTTAAATGCTTACTGAGCAGGCTACTTCATCTGTGCATGCAATGTAAAACTAAGGCAAATAAATAAACTTAGTGCTTTGGTACTTTCAAAATAAGAGTAATAATCATAATTATGAACAAAATCCATAAAATGGCAATTAATTTTAATATGGAAAATGTATTAAAGCCACGTTATACCCTTTTTTAAGTAATACTAGGTATCAAAACAGGAGATGTGTAGAATATGCCCTAAAAAACAGAAAGAATGTGTGAAATGATCACAGCGTTTCCTCTGCCTGAACTGTGATGATGAGTATATCAAAGGCGCCTAGTTCTCTCTAGTCTTATTGAGTTTTAGGGCAACCCCTGGCTGCTGACCAAAGTAAAACATCATCATCAGGCTTTGAAGATATCAAGTAGATTTTATACTTTCATACACAAAGAAAACTGCATGTACTAGTTTGACATTTATGATTTAAGTAGTTGAACTGTATGTATTTTTTGGTCTAGATGATACTGCTCTACTGCTGCAAATCCAGCATGGAGACATCATAATGAAGGCAAATTTGTGACAATATGATAGCTTGAAGTCTCCTTAAAGTGATACAGTACTCTTAAAAAAAAATAATAATAATTAAGTATATAAAAACTTTTTCTGTACACTGACAAGAAAAAGGGTATCAATTAGAGATGAGCGAATTAAAACTGACAAAGTGGAATTTATTTAGAATTTCAGGAAAATTTTGATTTGCAACGAATGCGAATTTCCTCGCGCTTCGTGGTAACGTATCATAATTTTTCCTAACATGGCTACAATGGCGGCTACACGTGTGAGGACATGGGGCATGGGAAGGCTGGATGACCCATAATGCCATGCATGCAGCCAATCAGCAGCCAGCCCTGTGATGTCACAGCCCTATAAATACGGTGGCCATCTTAGATTATGCCATTCACAATCGTACTTTGTTCAGGGACAGACATGTATGCAGGAGCTAGGGAGAGTGAAAGAAAAACTAATTGCTAAAAAAAAAGGAAAGAAGCGATTTACTAGTGAAGGGAAAGGATAGTGAGAGGAATCATTTCACAAGCAGGGTGAGACGTGTAGATGCTAGGGAGAGTCATAGGAAAATCCTCATTGTGAAAAAATGCAATATTCAAGTGCAGGGAAACATTACTTGGGGATCCAGATAGTCTCATAATACAGCTCTGTCATTCTAGCAATTAGTTATTGGGGAGCAAGTGCTATGTTGAGAAGCCTTTAGTGGCTTTTATCTGTGGAAAAAGATAAATATATGCAGGTCACTTTTGTTGTTATTTACGCTAAAATCACGTTTGCAGTCATTTCTGGTTAAAGCGTATAGTGGCCTTTTTCCGTCCAACAAGAAATATATATTCTCGTGTCACTTGTGCAGTTATTTCTTGTGAAAGAGTATAGGGGCCTATTACAGTAAAAAAAGAAATTTATATACGCACTGCAGTGTTGCAGTTGATAGAGATGTGGAAATCATTTTTAGATTCAGCTAAGAAAGCTCCAATGTACTCCAGCTCTCTCCAGAGAGATTTCTGCTGTTAGTATAGACTGCATTACAAGATGGCCACCATAGCTGGATACATACCAGAGTTAGTAAAACAGTGCACACTGCGCAGATGCCAAGTGTTATCTCTTTTCATATTTTCATATTCCAGCCAATGTAACAATGTCCCATGCCTCAGAGGGAATGCCTCTCTGATGTCTATATAAACTGCTGTACTTCCTGTAATAAATTAGAAATTAATTTGAACCCAATGTGTGTCACTGTTATTTTCTCTGTGCACATAAAAGCCTTGGCTTACCACTAATTTGGAGCAGTAGAGCAAACATAATCAGCCCCGATTGTGGGCATCTTTAACACAGTGGTTTCTGTTGAAACCGTCTAGGAGTGTATTTAATTCATAAAAGAAAAATATATACGCACTGCACTGTTGCAGTTATTTCTGGTAAAAGCGTAAAGCCTCATATTTTTGTACAACAAGAAAAATATATATTCAGTGCATTTCTGCTGCTAATTGTGGTGAAAGCGTTTAGTGGCCTATTTCAGTACAAAAAGAAAAATATATTTGTCGCTTTTAGGGGTGTTTTAATTTCCATTTAATTTGTTTAGTTCAGCTACAAGTATGTCAGGCAGAGAAGTGCCAGGCCATGCACAGACGAGTGGCAGAGGCCTGAATGTTTCTGGCGCAAGCAGAGCTTGCAGCAGAGTAAGGGGTCGTGGCAGCAGTAGTCGCAGTGAGAGACCTATCATCTACCGGCCATGTCTTGACCAGCAAGCCAGCGGTTCTTGATTGGTTAACTCGGTCATCCCAAGTGACATCAGACACACCCAGCCAACAGTCGGTGGGTTTGTCAGACACAGCACTTAGTTGGCATGGCCTGGGAGCAGGCCCTGTGCCCTCACCTGTTCTCAACCTGCCTCTGACCTTTTCTGTTACTCTCCGCGAAAAGTACTACATGCAGTGAGCTCAGTTGCACTTTTCATTGAGGAAGAGCTACTAGAGGACAGTCAGCAGCTACTGCCCAGCCAAGATGTGGAGGAGGCATCCGCCGCTAGGCGGGCAAGTAGTGATGAGGAGAGTGGCGTGGGAGCTTATGTTGCGAGGTGTAAGGCTCCTGACCCAGAGGGCGTTGAGGAGGACATCAGTAGAGATGTCCCAAACTATTCGCCGGCGAACAGTTTCCGGCGAACATCGCATGTTCGCATTCGCTGTGGCGGGCGAACATATGCGATGTTCGGTCCGCCCCTATATGTCATCATTGAGCAAACTTTGACCCTGTTCCTCACAGTCAGCAGACACATTGCAGCCAATCAGCATACCCTCCCTCCCAGACCCTCCCACCTCCTATCAAAAAGCAAAGACAGCATCCATCTTAGATTCATTCTGAAGCTGCAGTGTAAGGCCGCATTCACACGTCCGCAATTTTATACGCATCCATTCCGCAATTCTGCTGAATGTATGCGGACCCATTCATTGTGAATGGGGAGGGACGTGAATGGGACCGCTTCTGCATTTGCGGATCCACGGCCCCGAACTTCCGGGTTTCGGCCCCGAAACATCCGGCCGTGGCTCCGCAAAAGATAGTGCATGTCCTATTCTTGTCCGCAACCTGCGGACAAGAATAGGTATCTCTATGGGGAGTGCCAGCATGTTGTGTTGCGGATCCGCAACACACTACGGACGTCTGAATGGGGCCTTAGTTAGAGCAGGGAGAGTGCTGCTGTAAGGACAGCGTGCTGAAAGCACCCCAAAAAAACCTTTTTAGGGCTGGTACATTAGTCTGTTTTTTATATATATATATATATATATATATATATATATATATATATTGCAGTTGCCTGCCCGTGTGTGAGAGGCCGCAGGCCCACAGACTGTACTGTGTGCACACGACTCATATAGGGTAGCATAGTACCTTGCAGATAAAAAAGTCATTTAATTTTTACCCTTTAATATAATTGTAGTTGCCTGCCAGTGAGTGTCAGGCCTACAGACTGTACTGTGCCCACTGCTAGTGCCCACCATTCATATAGGGTGGCACAGTACATTGCAGATAAAGTCATTCAATTTTTACCCTTTAATATAATTGCAGTTGCCTGCCAGTGTGTGTCAGGCCCACAGACTGTACTGTGCCCACTGCCCACCACTCATATAGGGTGGCACAGTACATTGCACGGCGCATGCACAGTGACCTAAAATTCAAACAAAGCAGACCGAGCATGGGTCTTTTTCCATCTCCCGGTTCCAAAAATCTATTCACTAGACCTGTCCTAGCCCTGATAAGGGACAAAAACAAGATTAAACTGATAGGAATAGTATTTAGTTAACACTAGTTGCATTGGTGGCAAATTCCATTGCCGCCAATAAAAATTGACAAACAAGATTAATTGCCAAAGAGAGTTAAACTAACCCTAAAATGTTCTTCAATTATATAAATGGTAAAAAACATAAATCTGAAGGAGTCGGCCCTCTACATAGCAATGAGGGGGGTGTTGCAGAGAGTGACGAGGATAAAGCAAAACTATTAAATATTTTTTTCTCCACTATATTCACTGAGGAAAATAAACTGTCAGATGAAATGCAGTATGTAAAAGTAAGTTCCCCATTAAAAGTGCCCTGTCTGACCCAGGAAGATGTACAACAGCAACTTAAAAAGGGCATACACCCCCGTATCCTGAGGGAATTAAGTGATATTATAGCCAGAACTTTATTTCTGATATTTACGAACTTTATACTGACAGGGAATGTTCCACAGGATTGGCGCATAGCAAATGTGGTGCCAATATTCAAAAAGGATCCAAAAACAGAGCCTGGAAATTATAGGACGATAAGTTTAACATCTGTTGTTGGTAAACTGTTTGAAGGGTTTCTAAGAGATGCTATCTTGGAGTATCTCAATGAAAATAAGCAAATAACGCCATATCAGCATGGCTTCATAAGGGATCGGTCATTCCAAACTAATTTAATCAGTTTCTGTGAGGAGGTAAGCTCTAGACTTGACAGTGGCGAATCAATGGTTGTCGTATATATGGACTTCTCCAAAGCATTTGACACTGTGCCTCATAAAAGGTTAGTATATAAAATGAGGATGCTCCGACTGGGAGAAAATGTCTGTAAGTGGGTAAGTAACTGGTTGAGTGACAGAAAACAGAGGGGGTTATTAATGTTACACACTCAGATTGGGTCACTGTCACTAGTGGGGTACCTCAGGGGTCAGTATTGGGCCCTAGTCTCTTCAATATATTTATTAATGATCTTGTAGAATGCTTGCACAGTAAAATATCAATTTTTGCAGATGACACTAAACTGTGTAAACTAATTAACACTGAAGAGGACAGTTTTCTCCTACAGAAGGATCTGGATAGATTGGAGGCTTGGGCAGAGAAATGGCAGATGAGGTTTAACACTGACAAATGTAAAGTTATGCACATGGGAAGGAATAATGCAAGTCACTTGTACATACTAAATGGTAAAACACTCGGTAACACTGACATGGAAAAGGATCTAGAAATTTTAATAAACGGCAAACTAACAATATGACCGGAACTGAAGTCACATCAACATCGCCGCCCACCCAGAACCCGGAAAGGCAGGAATTTCATTCCATTTTAAGATTATATAAGTCTCCTCCACTCTCTCTTCCGGAACCATACTGTGACGCTTACCCGCCAAAAACCACGCGGAGCGCAACACAGTACACCATACCATCTGGACATGCAACTTTACGCACCGCAGCCCTTGGGCCATTGTGCAGGTCAGAAAGAAAGCGTCCCTATCTACAGACGCTGCCACCGCAAGACAGCTGGAGCAGATACCCGCTTTAGGTGGGATGCCACCAGCGGACCTCCAGGAAACAGAGGTGAGTGCTGCATCTGACATCCCGGATTCACCTTTATTACTGAACTATATTTTGAGCAAAAACTGCAATATAGCATTACCATTTTTAAAGCTCACTATGCAAGGATCATCATGAACTGTGATTAGCGGACAATTTCTCCCTTTTTATGGATTGATTTTCTATTTGATTTTTTTTTACAGATTTTTTCTTTTTCTTATGGATAGATATTTTATGGACTGATTTTTTTTTCTGGACTGACTTTCTGCGGATCCTTTTTTGCTTTGTTATTATTTTTTTGATCAATTGTTCTGGACATTACTACATCAATATTCCTCACAGACAGTTTTATTCAGCCAATATATTTAGCACATAACATATATATTGTCTCCAGCAAATCTATATAGTTGTATTTTACTACCCTCGGATAGAGGACTTATAAATAAACAAATTCAAACAAATTCTTAACTATATATAATAGTCTGCCTCCACTGTGTACCTGATTGAGAGTGCTGATCCATCTCTCTATACCTTTCTGACTTAAAAACTCTGGTAGGGTAGCAGTCACCGGACCTGAGCACCCAAATCCATATAAATCTGTGGTCAGCCACTTCATCTACTCTTTCCTATAAACAGCAAAGCTGTAAAAACCAGTGTCAGGCAGCTACTGCCAAGGCCAATAAGATATTGGGTTGCATCAAATGGGGCATAGATGCCTGTGATGAGAATATAGTCCTACCACTTTACAAATCTCTAGTCAGACACACATGGAGTACTGTGTACAGTTCTGGGCTCCTGTGAACAAGGCAGACATAGCAGAGCTGGAGAGGGTTCAGAGGAGGGCAACTACAGTACCTTGAAAGGTTATCAAAATTAGGGTTATTCATCTTAGAAAAAAGACAACTGAGGGGAGATCTAATATCTGTGTATAAATATATCAGAGGTCAGTACAGAGATCTGTCCCATCATCTATTTATCCCCAGGACTGTGACTGTAATGAGGGGACATCCTCTGCGTCTGGAGGAAAGAAGGTTTGTACACAAACATAGAAAAGGATTCTTTACGGTAAGAGCAGTGAGACTATGGAACTCTCTGCCAGAGGAGGTGGTGATGGTGAGTACAATAAAGGAATTCAAGAGGCGCCTGAATTTATTTCTGGAGTGTAATAATATTATAGGTTATAGCTACTAGAGATGGGTCGTTGATCCAGGGAGTTATTCTGATTGCCTGATTGGAGTCAGGAAGGAATTTTTTCCCCATAAGTGGGGAAAATTGGCTTCTGCCTCGCATGTTTTTTTTTGCCTGCCTCTGGATCAACTTGTAGGAAACAGGCTGAACTGGATGGACAAATGTCTTTTTTCGGTCTTATATACTATGTTACTATGTTACCAAGTGCCCAAAATTAGAAGGAAGCATACAGAGCAAGCTTTTTTCTCTATCTCCCCATGCAAGGATTCAATTCAATACACGTCCCCTGATAGGGGACTTAATAAAGATTAAAATGGTAAGAATAGTAGTTCGCACTATTTGTATTGGTGGCACAGTACATTACACGGCGCGCGCGCAGTGCCCCAAATTGAAAGTAAGAGGACCGACCAATCATCTTTTTCCATCTCCCGGTCCCTAAAATCTATTCAATACACATCCCCTGATAGGGGACGTAACAGGGATTAAACTGATAGGAATAGTACTACTTAACACACAACTCATATAGGGTGGCACAGTACATTGCACGGCGCACACGCAGTGCCCAAAATTGGAAGGAATAGGACTGGCCAACCATCTTTTTCCATCTCCCGGTTCCTAAAATCTATTCCATACACTGGCTCCTGATAGGGGACAAAACGGAGATTGAACTGGTAAGAACAGATTTTTTTAATTTAAATAAAAGAGGACAGCCTCTGCGGAGCTGGGTATTTTTTGGCCACGTTACTGAACGCTCATGCACAATGGCTGTAGGCTCATGCGTCCTTTTGCTGAGGTGACAAACCTCAGCCTTGTCGTCGTCGATTGCTGGACCTGCGGCAACGCAGAGAGAGGAGTCTGAAGAAGAGGAGTCAGAGGAGGAAGGTGGTTTTGATGAGGTGGAAGACCAACCACAGCAGGCGTCCCAGGGGGTTTGTTGTCACCTTTTGGGGACCCTTGGTGTTGTATGTGGATGGGTGGAGGAAGAGACCTTCAATGACGTCAGTGTGGACAAGGAACGGGACATGGCTAGCTTGTTATCCAATCTTGTGCAAATGGGGAGTTTGCGGTTGTGCAAATGGACTGTTTGCGGTTGTTTGCGGTGCGTTAAATGGGAAGTTCGGTCTGTCAGAGTTTTGTCTGTCACTGTAAAGCAGGCGTAACCCTTACACTACCTGATCGATACAACATCATACCTGATCGTATACACACACTGGATGTTTTAAAGCACGTTATTCCAAACATTTTCGGAATGTTAGGTTATTTATGCGCTTTATGGAATAAAACCCGACTCTGAGTTTTGCCATGGATCCCCTTCCGGCATGCCACAGTCCAGGTGTTAGTCCCCTTGAAACAAGTCCCCTTTTCCATCACTATTGTGGCCAGAAAGAGTCCCTGTGGGTTTCAAAATTCGCCTGCCTATGGAAATCTATGGCGTTTCGCCCGTTCCTGACTATCTGCGGAAGTTCGCAGTTCGCGAACGGAAAATTTTATGTTCGGGACATCTCTAGACATCAGTGATGTGCAGACACTACTCGATGATGATGAAGCTGATCGCACTTGGTAGCTGGATGAAGAAGGGGCTTCGTCATCATCAGGAGTAAAGGGTGGCAGCTTGCACGTCATGCAGCGGCAGAGCCAGCAATTCGCTAGCGTGATCGGGAGTCAGCAGTGGGAGTTCAGGAGCCAAACGGGCACGGGGTAGACCACCCACTTTGCAGCAGCCTACCTGTCCGAAAAGGAGTGGTGCATAGGATCACGGAAGCAGCGCCATTAGCAGCCAGCCAGTGAGTAGTGTTGGGGGGGGGAAATAAGTTACTCGGCAGTGTGGCAGTTTTTTGTGAAGCCGCCAGAGGAGATCAACATGGTCATATGTAGAATATGTGGGCAGAAGGTAAAACGTGGCCAGGGTGCCAGTGTTGGCACCACGGCCCTGTGTCAACATATGCAGCGTCACCATCAAGTGGCCTGGGAGAACCGTGTCTCTGATGTGGTGGTCCAGCCTGCTGCAGCTACTGCTACATCACCCAGTGACACACACCCAGTTTCAAGCAGTCAACGCTCCACCACCTCAGCCGAAGGGAGCTGTCTGTCAATGCCATCTTCTGCTGGTCCAGATGCTCCTGATCGTAGTCCTCGTCAGTCATTCCGTCAGCAATCGATCACCGAAGTGATTGCCAAGAGACTACATTATGCGTGCATGCATCTAACGGCGCAGAAGCTGAACGTGCTCCTGTCCAAGTTGCTGGTGCTTCCGTCCCACCATCTCCAAGTGATGGACTGTGCACCTTTCAGAGAACTGATGGCTTGCGCCGAGGTGAAGAGTCCCAAGCCGTCATTTCTTTGCGCAAAAGGCAGTACCAGCCCTGCACACACACATAGAACATAAGGTGGGCCAGTCCTTGAGCCTGTCGCTGTTTGCCAAAGTGCATGGCAGAGCCGACGTTTGGAGCTCTAACTAAAGTCAGGGACAATACATGTCCATTACAGTTCCTGCACAGCCACACCAGCAACTTGGACGGGTCACACCGCTTCTGCCTCCACATTTTCACGCCGTTGGTTCTGAGACAATGTCCGCCTCTGCATCCTTATCCTCCACCATGTCCTCAGTCTCCACTGCAGGGACAAGTCACAGTGCCCCTTCAGCATACCACATGTGCAGGGCTCGGCGGTGTCACGCTGTTCTGCACCTAGTTTGCCTTGGCGATTGGAGTCACACAAGGGAGGAACTACTCCGTGTGATGCATCAAGGAATCAAATCCTGGCTTTCTCTGCAACAACTGAAAATCGGAACCATGCTGACCAACAATGGGAAGAACATGGTGTCGGCGCTGCGACAAGGAAGGCACAGATAAGTGCATGGCTTAAATCGCTTTGATAACTTCTAAAAGACAGAAAGATTTCTGATTAGTGACATCTACAATATGCCATCATTAAGCAGTGTGTTGGGCAGATATTATCAAAAGGGGCTTATTCACTACAGTGTTCCTTGGTGCTGAGATATACACTGCACCATCATAAAGCAGTGTGTTGGGCAGACATTATTAAAAGGGGCTTATTCACTACAGTGTTCCTGCTACCGAGATGTAAACTGAACCGTCAGAAATTATTTGTTCTTGGGAAATTAACCTAACTTGTGCCACATCTATGTGTGCATTTAATCTGCAACCGTTATATTAATTACTCCAGCACAAAGTGATTTATATTTTGGAAATAGTTAACTAGTTTTGGGCACATCTGTGAGTGTCTTTAGGCCGCAACCGTATATACAGTATTCCAGCAGAGAATACATTTTATTTGGGACAAATTTGTATTCAATATAGAACTACATCCGAATACAGTGTGTATTGTCAAAATACATTATCTCTGGGCTAGTGTAGTGCCAAAAATCTGTATTGCTCTGTATCCAGTACATTACAGCAAGCCAATACAGTGTGTACTGTAAAAATTTCATTATCTCTGGGCTAGAGTAGTGCCGTAAAATTGTATTTCTCCGTCTCCTGTTCATTACAGCAAGCCAATACAGTGTGTACTGTAAACATTTCATTATCTGTGGCCTAGTGTACTCCTGAAAATCTTTATTTTTCTGTATTCCTTACATTATAGCAAGCCTTTACAGTGTGTACTGTAAAAATTTAATTTTCTCTGGGCTAGTGTAATGCTGAAAAATTGTAATTCTGTCTCCTATACATTACAGAAAGCCAATACAGTGTGACCTGTAAAATGTCATTATCTGTGGCCTTGTGTACTCCTGAAAATATTTATTTTTCTGTATTCATTACATTATAGCAAGCCTTTACAGTGTATACTGTAAAAATTACATTATCTCTGGGCTAGTGTAGTGCCGAAAAATTGTATTTCTCTGTTTCATATACATTACAGAAAGCCAATACAGTGTGTACTGTAATAATTACATTATCTCTGGCCTAGTGTAGTGCCAAAAACTTGCATTTCTCTGTCTCCTGTTCATTACAGCAAGCCAATACAGTGTGTACTTTAAACATGTCATTATCTGTGGCCTAGTGTACTCCTGAAAATATTAATTTTTCTGTATTCATTACATTATAGCAAGCCTTTACAGTGTATACTGTAAAAATTACATTATCTCTGGGCTAGTGTAGTGCCGAAAAATTGTATTTCTCTGTTTCATATACATTACAGAAAGCCAATACAGTGTGTACTATAATAATTACATTATCTCTGGCCTAGTGTAGTGCCAAAAAATTGCATTTCTCTGTCTCCTGTTCATTACAGCAAGCCAATACAGTGTGTACTTTAAACATGTCATTATCTGTGGCCTAGTGTACTCCTGAAAATATTATTTTTTCTGTATTCATTACATTATAGCAAGCCTTTACAGTGTATACTGTAAAAATTACATTATCTCTGGGCTAGTGTAGTGCCGAAAAATTGTATTTTTCTGTCTCCTGTTCATTACAGCAAGCCAATACAGTGTGAACTGTAAAAATTTCATTATCTGTGGCCTAGTGTACTCATGAAAATATTTATTTTTCTGTCTACAGTACATTACAGCAATCCAATACAGCGTGTACTGTAAAAATGTAATCATCTGTGACCTACTGTAGTGCCTAAAATTTGTATTTCTCTGTCTCCAGTACATTATAGCAAACCAATACAGTATGTACTGTAAAATTGTCATTATCTCTGGGCTAGTGTAGTGCCGAAATTTTGTATTTATCTATCTATAGTACATTACAGCAAGCCAATAGTGTGTACTGTAAAAATTACATAATCTCTGGGCTAGTGTAGTGCCGAAAATCTGTATTTTTCTGTGTCCAGTACTGTCCTGCATCAGAAAACTGTCTTTAGTGGACACTAAAGCAATCTGCGCCACATCTACAGACAAAACCATTAATATGAAGAAGGCGAGCACAAAGGGAAGGGGAAGTGGGCATGATGCTGATGGTGCAAGCAGAGGTTGTGGCCCTGGGCGTGATGCTGATGGTGAAAGCCGAGGTCGTGGCCCTGGGCGCAATGAAACTGTGCCTGCTGCCTGTGCACCAGAAAAAACAAAAAAATCCACCTTACCCAGCTTCATGTCCAACTTAGCTGGGCGACGCAGGACAACACTGTTCAAGTCAGACCAGTGCAAACAGGTGGTCGGTTGGATTGCAGAAGATAATGCTTCCAGTCGGTTAAGCACCTCCCTCTCTTCCACAAAGTCCAGTCTCTCTAGTCAAGAATCTGGTCAACCGAATCCTCACTGTGATCCTCCTTCCTCCTACAATGGCGCATCTAGCCAAACAAGTTATCCCACACTTAGATATTCACATTACCTCTTTTCATCGCCAGTACTTGTTTTGGCTCTCTTGCCAAAAACGCTTGAAGAGGTACCTGAGATATTGTGCCCTAATTCCCAACCTCTTGAGCCTTCACAGCCTCAAGAAGATGACTGTGGTGAGCTGCAATCATTCGTTCATGAGATGGATGATGATGAGACACAAATGCCAATCACTGAGGTGGTGGTTAGGTCAAGTCAGGAGGATGAGCAGAGTGAGGAAGTTAGTTGGTAGTTAGTTGAAAAGCCGAGCGAGGATAGCAGTACAGAGGGGGAGGGATCCGTAGCACCGCAACAGACTGGAAGAGTCAGTGGGGTGGCAAAAGAGAGACATCAGCCCACACCAAACAGGCCTGCAACTGTTACACTGAGCACCCCCCCATGCTTAAATCTACCTTGCCAAGGGGTAGGTGTTCCGCAGTATGGCACTTTTTTGAGGAAAGCGCAGACGACAAAAGAGTGGTAGTTTGCAACTTTTGCTGAACCAAAATGAGCAGGGCCGGGAACACTAGCAAACTCACCACCAACAGCATGACCCGCCACATGGCATCCAAGCACCCTAATAAGTGGGCCAAATGCCTGTGTCCTCACCCTGCGTCTGAGGGTCCCACCACTGCCTCCACATCCCTTGTGTTGCACACTGCTGGCCAATTCCAGGTCACCGGCTGTTGTGCGACGTGAGCTTGCGGTGGAACTCTACGTTCTACATGTTGGCCAGGCTTTGTGAGCAGCAGAAGGCAGTTGTGGAATGCCAGCTGCAACATAGTCGTCGCCTTTCCAGTCAACTGCCACTGTTCACAAGCGAGGAGTGGGCATTGATCTCAGACCTATGTGAGGTTTTAAAAAACTTTGATGAATCCACACGGATAATTAGTGGAGATAACACTATTATTAGCGTAACCATCCCACTGCTGTGTCTACTCAAACGATCGCTGCTCACAATTAATGAGGATGCTTTGAATGTGGCACACGAGGTAATGGGGGAGGAGAGGACACAGTGTGATAGCCAGACCTCCCCCAGTTTGTCTTCTCAGCATGAAGAGGAGGAGGAGCTGGAGACACTTTCCTCTGCTACAGAGGCTACTACTCATGAAACTTTAATTCCATCCGCGTGGATGGGCAGAAGAGGAGGAGGCTGAGGTTATGGAGAGTCATCCTGAAGTTGATATTGACGTCTTGCTGTTGGTACTCTAGCACACATGGCTGACTTCATGTTAGGCTGCCTTTCCCGTGACCCTAGCGTTATACGCATTTTACTGGGTGTTCACTCTTCTTGACCCCGCCACAAAGAGAACTTCTCATCTCTGATTCCTGTGGTGGAAAGGACGAGTAAAACTGTGCAATTCCAGAAGGTACTTGTTGACAGATTGCTTCAAAATTTTCCATCTGACAATGCGACCCCCAGAGTCCGTACTTCCTTAGACAGCCGAGGAAGGGAGACAAGCAGAAAACACAGTAGTTCTAACAGAGGCAGGGCAACACTTTCCAACGCATGGGACACTTTCATGACACCCCGCCAGCAACCTTACCCTGAATGACGGCCTAGTGCTGCAAGGAGGTAAAAGTTTTGGAAGAGAGTGAAGAAATACATTGCAGACCGTGTCAGTGTCCTAAATGATCCCTCAGTGCCTTAAAACTGCTGGGTGTCCAAGCTGGACACGTGGCACGAACTTGCGCTCTACGCCATGGAGGTGCTGGCCTGCCCTGCCTCCAGCGTATTGTCTGAGCGTGTATTTAGTGCTGCTGGTGGCAATATAACAGATAAGCGTATCCGCTTGTCCACTGACAATGCTGACAGGTTGACTCAGATAAAAATGAACAAGGCCTGGATTGCCCCTGACTTCTCCTCTCCACCAGAGGAAAGCTGAGCTGATGAGGAACAAAAACGCATTTTAAATGAATACTTTATAATGTACTCAATCCACAAGATTCAGAAGCACCCTTTTCACCCCCAAAAAAAGGGTTTATGTTTGAATCTTATTTTCTCATTTGCCTCATGCTCCTCCTCCATACAGAATATATATGCCTACAATGATATATTACTACAATGAATGATAGAATTACTACAATGTTTTGTAGGGTTCGCTCGGTTTCAGGCCCTCACCACCTCACCTCCGTCTGTTTACCTGTAGGCCATCACTGCAATGATTTATAGGGTTCTCTAGGCTTCAGACCCTCACCTCCAATGCTTTATACCGTCTGCTCACCTGTAGCCCATCACTGCAATGATTTATGGGGTTCGCTAGGCTTCAGGCCCTCACCTCCAATGCTTCATACCGTTTGCTCATTTGTAGCCCATCACTGCAATGATTTATGGGGTTCGCTAGTCTTTAGGCCCTCACCTCCAATGCTTTATACCGTCTGCTCCCCTGTATGCCATCACTGCAATATTTTATGGGGTTCACTAGGCTTTAGGCCCTCACCTCCAATGCTTTATACCATCTGCTCACCTGTAGGCCATCACTGCAATGATTTATGGGGTTCGCTCAGCTTCAAGCCCTAACCTCCAATGTTTTATACTGTCTAATCACCCGTAGCCCATCACTGCAATGTTTTATGGGGTTCTCTAGGCTTCAGGCCCTCACCTCCAATGCTTTATACCATCTTCTCACCTGTAGGCCATCATTGCAATGTTTTATGTCATTCGCTCGGCTTCAGGCCCTCCCCTCCAATGTTCTATGGCGTCTGCTCAATGATTTATGGGGTTTGCTAGTCATTAGGCCCTCACCTCCAATGCTTTATACCATCTGCTCCCCTGTACGCCATCACTGCATTATTTTATGGGGTTCACTAGGCTTCAGGCCCTCACCTCCAATGCTTTATACCGTCTGCTCACCTGTAGGCCATCACTGCAATGATTTATGTGGTTCGCTCAACTTCAAGCCCTAACCTCCAATGTTTTAAACCATCTGCTCACCTGTAGCCCATCACTACAATGTTTTATGGGGTTCTCTAGGCTTCAGGCCCTCACCTCCAATGCTTTATACCATCTGCTCACCTGTAGGCCATCATTGCAATGTTTTATGTAGTTCGCTCGGCTTCAGGCCCTCCCCTCTAATGTTCTATACGGTCTGCTCACCTGTAGAAAATCACTGCAATGTTTTATGGGGTTCGCTCGCCCTTATGCCCTCACTACAATTTTTTATTGGGTCCGCTCACCTTAAGGCCCTCAACTATAATGTTTTAGAGGGTAACCAGCACGCCCTTGCTCCATCTGTTTTTGAGGGTCACCAATAGGCCATCAATGATCATTTTTCAAGGGTGTGTATGATGCCCTCTTTTATTTGTAATAAATGCCGGTTCCTTGTAATTTTTGGCAGCCCTTTCACTTAGTGCATAGGCTTTATGAGTGCAGCAGTGTACCTGAACAATTGCACCATGTGAATGAGGCCCTCCTTTATGTGATATACAGGCTGTATCGAAATGCTTCTTCCTTGGAATTTTTGGCAGCATTTTCACTGTATATACAATAAAATTTCTAGTAAAGAATGTTTCCTAACAAATTTACCACTCAAAATGTATTTTTTTTTTTTTTTTTTTTTTGAGGGGGTGGGATTTTGGGCGTGATTTTTTCGCTATGTAAAAGTGGTGGACAACTGGAACAATATGGTTCCCAGCAGGACATTGGAGTTCAAGATGCATCCAGACACGGTCTCCATGCTCTTGCTCTTTCAGATCCATTTTGGTGGTAGTTTTGTCACTTTCTGACCTTTTCCAATGGACCAGGCACCCTCCCCTCATCCGAGCAGGGGGTACCTGGTTGTCTCCCATTTACTTCCATTATACTCGGGTGCTCGGTTGAGCGCACGAATATCGCTATGTATTCGGACCGAGTACCCAAACACCCGATCACTTTGGTGCTCGCTCATCTCTTCACGTTATTTGTCAGTCGCCAGAACTACGGTACAATCATCATCACTCCACTGCTTCATGTCCTGGAACAGATGGTGGTAAAAATGGCTTATCAGGGGACAAGAGAAGTGGTTCCTTGATCTCACAGCCACATGAGCCCTGTGGGGGCTGAACTGGAAGAGGAGGAGGACATTGGAGCACCGGCCATGTGTAGCCAAATGGATGGTTTTTCTACTCAGCTGACAGGACAGGAGCAGCAGTAGCAGCCAGAGGATCTACAGGGCCATGAGGAAGACAAGACAGAGAACCCCGACACAACGTGGCAGTATGCAGTGGAGATGGAGGCAGGGAGTCCCTTCGATTCACTTGCACAAATGGCCCGATGCATGCTCACTTGCTTGCGTAGTGACAGCCGAATTGTCACCATTCGGCAGAGGGATGACTTTTGGCTCTCCACCTTGTTGGACCCTTGCTACTGGTCCAGAATGGGGCCCTTTTTTACACCCACCGAGAGGGAGGACAATCTGAGATACTACAGAGACATCCTATGTAGTCAGTTGGCCGCTGCCTATCTGCACCATCATCCATCCTCTCGCAAGTCTGACCATGGTGGCCCTCTGCACTCATGTTCCACTGCCATTGCTGCTAGTGAGGGGTGGGGTGTCAGGAGCAGTTCCCAGCTCCATCAGCAGCAGCCTGAGTCTACAGTCGCTGATGAGTAGCTTTCTTCACCTGCATAATGAAGAAACTACTCACCAGAAGCAGCAGCAGGTAGACCTGAAGCAGGATCTGAACCAGCAGGTGGTGGCATACTTGGACTGCACCCTGCCACCCCACATTGAAGATCCACTGGACTACTGGGTATCCAAACTGGATTTGTGGCCGCAACTAGCAGAGTTCGCCCTGGAAAAGCTGTCCTGCCTGGCCAGCAGTGTAGCATCAATGCGGTTATTTAGTGTGGCGGGGGCCATAGTTACCCCAAGAAGAACTCGCCTGTCCACCCAAAATGTGGAGAGACTGACCTTTTGTCAAGATGAATTAGGCGTGGATCAGCCAGGATTTCCAACCACCAATTCCTGATGCGTCAGAATAGATCATCCATGGTGCGACACCAACACTTTGATACAAGAGACCGATTTCATCAGATTACCTGCCTCAGCTAATACTTTAAAGCTGCAACCCACCTGATGCCACACATCTGATGCTAAGTGCTCCGTACTTTACCCACCTTAGTCAGCGGGTACTGGTATTGCCACCCACCGCCCCACTCTGTTACCAGGTCACTTTGTGGTCTCCTGATGCTGCTGCCATCTCCAAACTATGTTACGTTGCTGTTCTGTTTTCCCTCATGCTGCTGCCACCTCCAGACTCTGCCATTGTCCCACTTTGTGGCCTACTCATGCTGCTGCCACCTCCAGACTCTTTCATTGTGCCACTTTGTGGCCTACTCATGCTGCTGCCACCTCCACACTCTGTTGTTGTGCCACTCTGGCCTACTCATGATGCTGCCACCTCTATACTTTGTCATTGTTCCGCTCTGTGGTCTCCTCATGCTGCTGCCAACTCCAGACTCGGTCATTGTACCACTCGGTGGCCTCCTCATACTGCTTCCACCTCCAGACCCTGTCAGTGGGCAACTCTGTGGCCTCCTCATACTGCTTTCACCTCCAGACCCTGTCAGTGGGCAACTCTGTGGTCGCCTCATACTGTATCCACCTCACCACTTTATCATAGGTCCACTCGTGGACTTCTCCTGATGTTCCAACCCTCCCAACTTCATGACTGGTCCACTAATTTGGCTTTCGGCTTGGCTGACATCATCATTTATTTGACACGTCTTTGGATCTGTCAGAAGTAGGGAAAAACGAGATGCACAAAGGATCCTGTCTGTGTAGCAGCTTTAACCACTACCCAACCGCCTAACGCAGAGATGCGTGCTGCGGGTGGCCGGGTTATTCCTCATTGACGCGCCGATGCATCATCTTACGAGAGGCAAAAATCCCTGTGAACGCGCGCGCGCGTTCACAGGATCGCGTCCGGAGGAACTTTTACTACAGCCTGCCAGTGCTGATCATGCGCTGGCAGGTTGAAGATGTCAAAAAACATCTCATATCAGACGCTTTTTTGTAAACAGTGTCTGATATGCCTTCTGCCTGCTCTTCTGGTGGTCCATTTTGCTTGGGACCACCAGAGGACACAGGCAGCTAAAGTAAGTGCACCAATCATCCCCCCGTCACTGATTAACCCCTGATTAACCCCTGATCACCCCATGTCTACCCCCTGAACACCCCCTGTCACCCCCCCTGTCACTAATCACCACCCTGTAAGGCTTATTCAGACGTCCATATGAGTTTTGCGGCTTTCTGAATTTTGCGGATCCGCACATTGCCAGAACTTTATTGAAAATGCCTTTTCTTGTCCGCAATTGTGGACAAGAATAGGACATGCTCTATCATTTTCGGAGCTGCGGCCTGATGTTTCGGGGCCGAAACCCGGAAGTTCGCGGCCGCAGCTCCGCAAATGCTGATGCGGAGAGCACATAGTGTGCTCTCCGCCAGCCCCATTCACACTGAATGGGTCCGCATCTATTCCGCAGAATTGCGGAATAGATGCGGACATTTTTGCGAATGTGTGAATGGGGCCTTACTTTGCAAGCACTCCTATGTCCTTTCCCCTCTTTTTTTTTTTTCTTTTTGCACATATTTTGGCAGAGATTTTTTCATCCACATTGATGTGAATGAAGAAATCTGTGCCGTTCCTTTTTTTCTATTTTTCAGCCCAGAGGCTGAACAGAAAAAAAAAAAATCTCATTATCCGTATGCTCAATATAAGTAGAATAGCAGAAACTCCTAATGCTGGCCATACATGTAATGATTGCGGAGACCCTCAAATGCCAGGGCAGTACAAACACCTCACATGTGACCCCATTTTAGAAAGAAGACACCCCAAGGTATTCCGTGAGGGGTATGGTGAGTTCATGTAAATTTATTTTTTATTTTTGTCACAAGTTAGTGGAATATGAGACTTTGTAAGAAAAAAAAAAAAAAAAAGTAAATTAACTTGTGCCCAAAAAAAATCTTATATGAACTCGCCATGCCCCTCACGGAATACCTTGGGGTGTCTTCTTTCCAAAATGGGGTCACATGTGGAGTATTTATACTGGCCTGGCGTTTTAGGGGTCCTGAAGCGTGAGAAGAAGTCTGGAATCTAAATGCGTAAAAATGCCCTCCTAAAAGGTACTCATTGGAATTTGGGCCCCTTTGCGCACCTAGGCTGCAAAAAAGTGTCACACATGTGGTATCGCCGTACTCAGTAAAAGTAGGGCAATGTATTTTGGGGTGTATTTTTACATATACCTATGCTGGGTGAGAGAAATATTTCTGTAAATTGACAACTTTGTATACATTTTATATACACCCCAAGGTATTCCGTGAAGGGCATGGCGAGTTCATAAAAGATTTTTTTTTTGGCACAAGTCAGCGGAAATTGGCTTTTTTGTTAGTTTTTTCTTACAAAGTCTCATATTCCACTAACTTGTGACAAAAAATAAAATTTTACATGAACTCACCATACCCCTCACGGAATACCTTGGGGTGTCTTCTTTCTAAAATGGGGTCACTTGTGAGGTATTTATACTGCCCGGCATTTTAGGGGCCCCTAATGCGTGAGAAGAAGTCTGGAATCCAAATGCGTAAAAATGCCCTGTGAAATCCTAAAGGTACTTATTTGAATTTGGGCCCCTTTGCACACCCAGGCTGCAAAAAAGTGTCACACATGTGGTATCGCCGTACTCGAGAAGTAGGGCAATGTGTATTGGGGTGTATTTTTACATATACCCATGCTGGGTGAGAGAAATATCTCTGTAAATGATATCTTTTTAAAAAATTTTATACAAAGTTGACAATTTACAGAGATATTTCTCTCACCCAGCATGGGTATATGTAAAAATACACCCCAAAACACATTGCCCTACTTCTTCTGAGTATGGAGATACCCATGTGTGCCACTTTTTTGCAGCCTAGGGGCGTAAAGTCCAACGAGAACCTTTAGGTTTTACAGGGTTCCTCACAATTTCGCCCCGCCCAAAATGCCAGAACAGTAAACACACCCCACAAATGACCCCATTTCGGAAAGTAGACACCCCAAGGTATTCAATGAGGGGCATAGTGAGTCCGTGGGAGATTTTTATTTTTTTTGCCAGGAGTTAGCAGAAATGGAAACTTTACTATTTTTTTTCCTCAAAGTGTCATTTTCCGCTAACGTGAAAAAAAATGAAATCGTACATGAACTCACCATGCCCCTCCGCGAATACTTTGGGTGTCTTCTTTCTAAAATGGTGTAATTCGGGGGGTATTTATACTATCCTGGCATTCTATCACCTGAAGAAACATGACAGGTGCTCAGAAAGTCAGAACTGCTTCAAAATGCGGAAATTCACTTTTTTGCACCATAGTTTGCAAACGCTATAACGTTTACCCAAACTAATAAATATACACTTATTGCATTTTTTTGATCAAAGACATGTAGAACAATAAATTTAGAGAAAAATTTATATAGAAATGTTTTGTTTTTTTTTTAAATTTACAACAGAAAGCGAAAAATGTCATTTTTTTTGCAAAACTTTTCGTAATTTTTGATTAATATCAAAAAAAGTTAAAATGTCAGCAACAATGAAATACCACCAAATGAAAGCTCTATTAATGAGAACAAAAGGAGGTAAAATTAATTTGGGTGGTAAGTTGCATGACCGAGCAATAAACCGTGAAAGTAGTGTAGTGCAGAATTGTAAAAAGTGGTCTGGTCATTAAGGATGTTTAAGCTAGGGGGGCTGAGGTGGTTAAGGCCTGTATGGTCCCATCAGAATTGATTTTTGATTTAGTAGCCAAAAGCAGGAGTGGGTAAAAAACACAGAAGCCATGCAAATATTTTCCTTCACGTGTCATCTCTGTTTTAGATCCACTCCGTTTTTTTTTTTGCCTTTTGCAATACTGATGGATTATTGAGAAAATGCTGACAGGGTGAAGGTGTATGCGCCTCAGACTGGATCCATTTTTTGTGGATTATTGTTCTGATGGTTTAGAGCAGGCATTGCCAACCTACAGCACTCCAGCTGTTGCAAAATTACAACTCCCATCATGCCTGGACAGTCTACAGCTATCAGCCTACAGCAGGGCATGATGGGAGTTGTAGTTTTACAACAGCTGGAGAGCTGCAGGTTGGCCATGCCTGGTTTAGAGGACGTCAACACAAACTTACTGCTTACACCCTCTCGACTCTGTCATGGGGGTTCTACTTGTATAAGCTTTTAATAGAACGGGTTCTGTAGACATCTATGTGAAATCAGCTGACGAGGGTGTAAAAGGAGTGCGCTTCTTCTTGATGGTTATGTCTACCTGTAAGCCTGAGTTGATATTTGAGTTATTTGGTCAGTTTTGGCCCTGTGACCGCCCAAATAAGTGAAGTATGCAGTGATTCTAAGAGTGATGCCTGTCATCTGCATGTCATACGGACTCACAGTATTATTTCACTACCAAAGCAGACTCCCTATGCATGTTACTGCAAGGCACAGTGTTCTACACCACTATAAAGGCTCTCAACAGCCAGGAAATAGCCGTTTTTTAACGCAATTTGCCGCAAATATAATAGGATCAAATTTTTCCCCAAAAATTTGGTGAACCGGTGAATCAAATTTTTGAAAAATTCACTCATTTCTAGTAGCAATGTTTAGAATTTTGACTTTCAGGCTCCATATCTCACCCTCCACTACAGATTCGAACATGAGACTACCATAATTTTATAGACAATCATCTTGGCTCTCTCATGCGTAAATTGGACTATTTAGCATATGATTAGTTATACAGATTCTTGTCATGTAACTGCATTACTGTTTTGCTAAAAATTACAACCTGTTCTCACATTCCCTAATTATTAGGTTGATTCTTAAGCGAAAGGTCACTGGTTCGAATCCAGAAAATTGCCAAGAAAATTGCCAAACTGCATCATGTGAGTGCCATGACAGCTGGAAAAAATGAAATGAAGTACGTCCATCCATTCCCAAGCCAAAAGGTGGACATCCAGGTAAAATATCAGCGTCAACAAGTCAGCTCATCACAAGGTCTATCAGTTCTGGTACAACAAACAGGGCAGTTGGGGTGGCTCGTATGCTTTGTAGTGAGATCACATTCATGCAAGCAATATGTGACGCGCATTACACAAGTCTGGAATGGTGCCCGAAAAAATGTGAAGAAACCTTGAATTCAATATCTTCATTAGACGCATCAGCTCGAGTTTTCAAAAAGCTACCAACAGTGGACAATAGAAGATTGGAAATTGGTGATTTGGAGAGACAAAACAATAGACTTGGCTCTGATGGGTGCAAGTGGGTCTGGAAGAAACAAGGGAAAAGGGGGCTAACAGATCAAAAAATTTAAGGAACTGTCAAGTTTGTTGGAGGAAGCCTGATGACAAGGGGTTGTTTCACAGCCAAAGGTGTTAGATACTCGACAAGGATCAATGGTGGTCTCAGTTCTGAGCTATATGTGAGTATCCTACAAAACAAGTTACTTTCTACACTCGAGTACTATGGGTATGAAAAGGACAACATAGTGTTCCAGCAGGACAACGACCCGAAGCATACGTTGAGATTGGCAAAAAAATGGTTCAATGACAATGAAGTAGAGGTGCTGGATTGGCCCCCATAGTCCATAGACCTCAAGCCAATCGAACACTTGTGATTAGACTTGAAGAAAAAGATGTAGTCGTACCAAAGTGAGTTAACCACTATGCACCAACATTGGAACCTTGTAGAAGAGACTTGGGAACAATTTTAGGTCAAGATATGCTTGTACCTGATCGAGAACAGGCCCAGAACGATCCAAGCAATGTTGAAAGCCAAAGGTAGATTTACAAAATACTAACAAAATTATACAAAATAAAATTTATAATTTTAGAAGCAAAACGGCAACAATGCCTTTACATGACAAGAATCTGCATAACTAATCATATGCTAAACAGTTACAAATCCAACTTATGTATGAGATAGCCAACATGATTGTCTATAAAATTATGGTAGTCTCACTTTCGAATCTGTAGTGGATGGTGAGATATGGAGCCTAAATTCAAACGTTTAAAACATTGGTACCCTTTTTGTTCATCGGTGTATATTGCAAGGACTTTATTTTCTTCCATGTCATGCGAGTATGTAATATTTATGACTCCACAACAGGAGTAAAATTAGTGGTTATCTGACATTTGTATAAAAAGGTCTTAATTGATCTCTCGTCATCTTGATATCATGTTCAGTAGACAAATTATTTAAATCTTGTCATATGCATGACTTAGTTGTTGGCCCAATCCTCATTCAGCCACATCTATCTCTGTTGACTGAAAGAGAAAGCTGCTACTAGAAACTTCTAGCAGAAGCCAATCTTCAGAAAACAAAAGTATTAGGCAGCTGAAATCCAGTGTGACTGATCCTTATCTTGCCTGATATCAGCTGTTGGGGGAAAGTCGGGAGGCCATCATACACATTAGATGGTTGGCTGAATCCACTAAAATTGTGGTTAGCTTAACTCTTTATATAACTTATCCTAAGCATATAATGTTAGTATTGACTGGAACAGATGATCAAGAATGATAGACAAAACTATAATAGTGTCCGCCAAAACATATATTTTGTTCTGTGGTGAAATTCAATTGCCAAAATAGCAATACCATAAATCTGGAGTCCCAGCACTGGCTGGCAAACTATAATAGTGTGCGCCTAAATATATATTTTGTTCTGGGGTCAAATTCACCTTCCCAAAATAGCAATCCCCTAAATCTGGTGTCCCAACATTAGCTGGCAAACTATAATAGTGTCCGCCAAAACATATATTTTGTTCTGTGGTGAAATTCAATTGCCAAAACAGCCATACCATAAATCTGGTGTCTCAGCACTGGCTGGCAAACTATAATAGTGTCCACCAAAACATATATTTTGTTCTGGGGTGAAATTCACTTGCCAAAATAGCAATCCCCTAAATCTGGAGTCCCAGCACTGGCTGGCAAACTATAATAGTGTCCGCCAAAACATATATTTTGTTCTGGGGTGAAATTGAATTGCCAAAATAGCAATACCCTGAATCTGGTGTCCCAGCTGTTGCAGGCCAAGTGTTAATCTGTCCGTAAAAGGGTATATTTTGTTCTGGGGTGAAATTCAAATGCCAAAATAGCAATACCCTGAATCTGGTGTCCCAGCTGTTGCAGGCCAAGTTTTAATCTGTCCGTAAAAGGGTATATTTTGCTCTGGGGTGAAATTCAATTGCTAAAATAGCAATACCCTGAATCTGGTGTCCCAGCTGTTGCAGGCCAAGTGTTAATCTGTCCGTAAACAGGTATATTTTGTTCTGGGGTGAAATTCAATTGCCAAAATAGCAATACCCTAAATTTGGTGTCCCAGCTGTTGCAGGCCGAGTGTTAATCTGTCCGTAAAAGGGTATATTTTGTTCTGGGGTGAAATTCAATTGCCAAAATAGCAATACCATAAATCAGTGGTTTCAGCTGTGGCTGGAACAGTATAATAGTGTCCGCCAAAACATATATTTTGTTCTGGGGTGAAATTGAATTGCCAAAATAGCAATAGCTTGAATCTGGTGTCCCAGCTGTTGCATGCTAAGTGTTAATCTGTCCGTAAAAGGGTATATTTTGTTCTGAGGTGAAATTCAATTGCCAAAATAGCAATACCATAAATCAGTGGTTTCAGCTGTGGCTGGTAAAGTATAATAGTGTCCGCCAAAACATATATTTTGTTCTGGGGTGAAATTGAATTGCCAAAATAGCAATACGCTGAATCTGGTGTCCCAGCTGTTGCAGGCCAAGTGTTAATCTGTCCGTAAAAGGGTATATTACACTCAAGATGTATATACAAGTGCTGAGAGGGTCATCCTCATTAACTTCACCAGCTACCGTGCATCTCCCATTGTATTTCTGTCCGTTAAAGGGTATATTACACAAAGTGTTAAAATACAATTGCTGAAGGCATAATCCTACATATTTTTTCTCACGCTACTGTGCATCTCCAAGTGTAAATTTCTCCATAAAAGGATTCCTTTCATCCAGGGCCTAAATACTAGCCCTACAATACATATTCCCCTAAGTCAGTGGTTACTGCTGTGTCTGGATTAGTGTAATATGCTACATAAATAAATAGGCAGATAGTGTTAGGTGCCTGCAAAAAAAGGCCTGAATTGGTAATCAATACATTGGGCCAAATATTTTTTTTCTTATAGTGGTCCTTGTTGAACGGTAACAATGAGGAAAACATCTAGTAAGGGACGCGGACGCGGTCGTGGTGGTGTTAGTGGACCCTCTGGTGCTGGGAGAGGACGTGGCCATTCTGCCACAGCCACACGTCCTAGTGAACCAACTATCTCAAGTTCCAGTACCCGCCAGAATTTGCAGCGATATTTGGTGGGGCCCAATGCCGTTCTAAGGATGGTAAGGCTTGAGCAGGTACAGGCGTTAGTCAGTTGAGTTGCCGACAGTGGATCCAGCATGTTCACAACATTATCTCCCACCCAGTCTTCTGCAGAAAGCGCACAGGTGGCGCCTGAAAACCAAGCCCATCAGTCTGTCACATAACACCCATGCATATCAGGGAAACTGTCTTAGCCTCAAGTTATGCAACAGTCTCTTGTGCTGTTTAAAGACTCTGCTGGCAGGGTTTCCCAAGGGAATCCACCTAGCCCTTCCCCAGTGGTTGAAGACATAGAATGCACTGATGCACAACCACTGATGTTTCCTTAAGATGAGGACATGAGAATACCACCTCATCGGAGTCCGCACGTCTCTGATTATGACGAAACACAGGTGCAAACTGCTGCGTCTTTCTGCAGTGTGCAGACCGAGCAGGAGGTCAGGGAGGAGGACTGTGTGGAAGACGATGCAGGGGATGATGAGGTCCTAGACCCCACATGGAATGAAGGTCGTGCCACTGACTTTCATAGTTCAGAGGAAGAGGCAGTGGTGAGACCGAGCCAACAGCGTAGCAAAAGAGGGAGCAGGGGGCAAAAGCAGAACAGCCGCCACCAAGAGAGTTCGCCTGCTACTGGCCACCGCCACCAGGGACCGAGCACCCCAAAGGCAGCTTCAAGGAGTTCCCTGGCATGGCACTTCTTTAAACAATGTGCTGACGTCAAGACCCGAGTGGAGCATGAACTGCAGTGGAGTAAACACCTTAAAAGCAAGGAACTCACTCTGGCTTCCCTGCTCCCTCTTCTGCTGCTGCCTCGGCCTCTTCCTCCGCCTCGGGAGGAACGTTGGCACCTGCCGCCCACCAAACAGAGGATGTGCCACCGACACAACCACCTGCATCACCAAGCATCTCCACCATGTCACACGGCAGCCTTCAGCTCTCCATCTGACAAACCTTAGAAAGAAAGCGTAAATTCCCACCTTGCCACCCTCGAGCCCTGGGCCTGAATGCCAGGATTTCTAACCTACTGGCCTTTGAAATGCTGTCATTCAGGCTGGTGGACACAGACAGCTTCAAACAGCTGATGTCTATGGCTGTCCCACAGTATGTTGTTCCCAGCCACCACTACTTCTCCAAGACAGCCGTGCCTTCCCTGCACAACCAAGTATCCAATAAAATCAAGTGTGCACTGCGCAACGCCATCTGTGGCAAGGTCCACCTAACCACAGATACGTGGACCAGTAAGCACGGCCAGGGACGCTATATCTCCCTAACTGCACACTGGGCAAATGTAGTGGCAGCTGGGCCCCAGGCGGAGAGTTCCTTGGCGCACGTCCTTCCGCCGCCAAGGATCGCAGGGCATCATTCTTTGCCTCCTGTTGCCTCCTTCTCCTACTCGGCTTCCTCCTCCTCTGCTTCCACCAGCTCATCCAGTCAGCCACATACCTTCACCACCAACTTCAGCACAGCCCGGGGTAAACGTCAGCAGGCCATTCTGAAACTCATATGTTTGGGGGACAGGCCCCACACCGCGCAGGAGTTGTGGCGGGTTATTGAACAACAGACCGACGAGTAGTTTCTGCCGTGGGCCTCAAGCCCGGCCTGGTGGTGTGCGATAAAGGGCGAAATCTCGTCGCAGCTCTGTGACTAGCCGGTTTGACACACATCCCTTGCCTGGCACATGTGCTGAATTTGGTGGTGCAGAAGTTCATTCACAACTACCCTGACATGTCAGAGCTGCTGCATAAACTGCGGGCCGTCTGTCGCGCTTTCGGCGTTCACATCCTGCCGCTCCTCGCCTGTCTGCGCTACAGCGTAACTTCGGCCTTCCCGCTCATCACCTCATATGCGACGTGCCCACCAGGTGGAACTCCACCTTGCGCATGCGGGAGAGACTGTGCGAGCAGCAGCAGGCAATAGTGGAGTTTCAGCTGCAGCATGCACGCCTCAGTCGCACTGCGGAACAGCACCACTTCACCACCCATGATTGGGCCTCCATGCGAGACCTGTGTGCCCTGTTGGGCTGTTTCGAGTACTCCACCAACATGGCCAGTGGTGATGACACCGTTATCAGCATTAAAATACCACTTCTATGTCTTCTTGAGAAAATGCTTAGGGCGATGATGGAAGAGAAGGTGGCCCAGGAGGAGGATGAGGGGTCATTTTTACCACTTTCAGGCCAGTCTATTAGAAGTGGCTCAGAGGGAGGTTTTTTGCAACAGCAGAGGCCAGGTACAAATGTGGCCAGCCAGAGCCCACTAATGGAGGACGAGGAGGATGAGGAGGAGGTGCAGGAGAATGAGGATGAAGCAGTTTCACAGTGGGGTGGCACCCGACACAGCTCAGGCCCATCACTGGGGCGTGGCTGGGGGGATACGGAGGACGATACGCCTCCCACAGGTGACAGCTTGTCCTTACCTCTGGGGAGCCTGGCACACACAAGCGACTACATGCTGCAGTACCTGCACCACGACAGCAGAGTTGCCCACATTTTAATGTGTGCGGACTACTGGGTTGCCACCCTGCTGGATCCCCGGTACAAAGATAATGTGCCCACCTTAATTCCTGCACTGGAGCGTGATAGGAAGATGCGCGAGTACAAGCGCACGCTGGTAGACGCGCTCCTGAGAGCATTCCCAAATGTCACAGGGGAACAGGTGGAAGCCCAAGGCGAAGGCAGAGGAGGAGCAAGATGTCGCAAACACAGCTATGTCACAGCCAGCTCTTCTGAGGGCAGGGTTAGCATGGCAGAAATGTGGAAAAGTTTTGTCTCCATGCCAGAGCTAACTACACCACCACCTGATACGGAACGTGTTAGCAGGAGGCAGCATTTTACTAACATGGTTGAACAGTACGTCTGTACACCCCTCCACGTACTGACTGATGGTTCGGCCCCATTCAACTTCTGGGTCTCCAAATTGTCCACGTGGTGTAGAGTTAGCCTTTTATGCCTTGGAGGTGCTGGCCTGCCCGGTGGCCAGCATTTTGTCTGAACGTGTATTCAGTACGGCAGGGGGCGTCATTACTGACAAACACAGCCGCATGTCCACAGTCAACGTGGACAAGCTGACGTTCATAAAAATGAACGAGGCATGGATCCCACAGGACCTGTCTCTTCCTTGTGCATAATAGACATTTATAACTGCCTCCCCCTCAACCATGTATTCTTGTACTCCGGGGCACTTCTTTATTGAATCCTCATTGTTTTAACTTTACCATGATCTTGCGGTGCAACCCAAAGTTGAATGAACCTCTCCTCAATCTGGGCGCCAGGGCCTAAATAACTGAAAGTGGCCTTCTCCAGTGGTGGGTGATATGACGCATGATTCCTTGCTGTGGGACCTCTCTCCTATGTCTGGGTGCTGGGGCCGAAATAACTGAAAGTGGCCTTCTCCAGTGGTGGGTGATATAACGCCTTATTCCTTGCTGTGGGACCTCTCTCCTCTGTCTGTGTGCTGGGGTCGAAATAACTGAAAGTGGCCTTCTCTAATGGTGGGTGATATGATGCATGATTCCTTGCTGTGGGACCTCTCTCCTCTGTCTGGGTGCTGGGCCTAAATAACTTAAAGTGACCTTCTACAGTGGTGGGTTATATGACGCCTTATTCCTTGCTGTGGGACTTCTCTCCTCTGTCTGGGTGCTGGGGCCGAAATAACTGAAAATGGCCTTCTCCAGTGGTGGGTGATATGATGCATGTTTCCTTGCTGTGGGATCTCTCTCCTCTGTCTGGGTGCTGGGGTCGAAATAACTTAAAGTGGCGTTCTACAGGGGTGGGTGATATGACGCCTTATTCCTTGCTGTGGGACCTCTCTCCTCTGTCTGGGTGCTGGGGCCGAAATAACTGAAAGTGGCTTTCTCCAGTGGTGGGTGATATGACGCATGATTCCCTGCTATGGGACATCTCTCCAATTGATATTGGTTAATTTTTATTTATTTATTTTATTTTAATTCATTTCCCTATCCACATTTGTTTGAGGGGATTTGCCTACATTTTGCTGCCTTTTGCAGCCCTCTAGCCCTTTCCTGGACTATTTTACAGCTTTTTTAGTGCCTAAAAGTTCGGGTCCCCATTGACTTCAATGGGGTTCGGGTTTGGGATAAAGTTCGGGTCGAGTTCGGATCCCGAACACGAACATTTTCGGGAAGTTTGGCCGAACTTCTCGAACCCAAACATCCAGGTGTTCGCTCATCTCTAATTACAACCTGATTTTCGCACCCTACATTCTACAGAAACTGCCCTCACCAAAGTGACCAATGACTTCATGACAGCTAGATGCCACAGTGACTACTCTTTAATAATACTCCTCCATCTCCCTGCTGCATTTGACACTGGAGACCACCGTCGCCTCCTCAACAAGCAATCTATAGGCCTTTAGGACACCGTTCTCACTTGCTTTTTTTTCCTACCCCTCAGCGTATCATATTCAGGCACTACTTCTCCTTCTCTCCCTCTTGAAGTTCCTCAAGGTTCAGTCCTAGGTACTCTCCTCTATTCTTTCTATAAAGCCCTATTATGCAGACTATTAGTAGATTTGGTTTCCGATACAATCTCTATGCTGATGTCACCCAACTGTACACTTCACCTTGTAACATCACCCCTGCTGGACTACAGGTCCACCAGTGACTGTCTGCTCTCTCTAACATCATGTCCTCTCTCGATCTGAAACGGAATCTTTCCAAAACTGAACTTCTGATGTTTCCTTCATCTACTAACCTACCTAAACCTGATATCTCCATCTCAGTGTGCGACACTATCATCACATCGGGGCAGCACGCCCACTGTCTCGGTCTTATGATTGACACTGATCTTTCATATACCCCTATATTAAATCTCCTCTTTTCTGTTCATGGCACCTGCACCTCAAAAACATCTCTAGAATTTGCCCTTCCTTACTGTGGAAACAACACAATCTCTCATTTTTGCCTTAATCAATTCCCCTCTACAATACTCATTATTAATTGGTCTTCCCCCACCAGACTCTCCACTCTCCAATCTATCCTGAACGCAGCAGCCAGACTCATCTATCTGTCTAGCCGCTACTCCAATGCCTCTGCCCTATGCCAGTCATTTCACTGGTTGCCTATACAGTACATGATTCAATTTAAAGTCCTTCACAATGCTGTACCCCCCTACATCTTTTCCCTCATTTCTGTCTACCATCCTACCCGTGCCCTCCGTTCATCTAAAAAGTCAAGACATGCCTGACATCCACCATAATCCAAACCTCTCACTCCTATCTCTAAGACTTCTCCCAAGCTGCACCAGTTCTTTGGTATGCCCTATCCCAAGCAATCAGTTTAATTAATAAAATCCAGTTTTAGGTGTTCCTAAAAACACACATCTTTTCAGGTTAGCCTTTCATATCCCTTAATCTAACTATCCTCCATTCAATGTCCCCCCATCCCCCTTCAGCATCATTCTTCTGAACCTGATCCATTGTCCGATATCAAGGACCCTCCATGCACTTAGGAAGCACTACAGATATTGGCTGTTGACTGGCTCATGCATCCTTATATCTACTCCCTTATAGAGTTGAGCGAACACCTGGAAGTTCGGATTCTCCGGGATCGGCTGAACTTGACCTGAACTTGACCCCGAACCCCATTGAAGTCAATGGGGACCCGAAAATTTGGGGCACTAAAATGTCTCTAAAAGGAAAGGGCTAGAGGGCTGCAAAAGGCATCAAAATGTGGGTAAGAGCATGACAAGTGCCCTGCAAACAAATGTGGATAGGAAAATGACTTAAAATAAAATAAATAAAAATTATCTAGGAGAAGGAGGTCCATATGGAGTAGGAGGTTGAGGAGGCAGTGGAAGTGGCGGTGTAGGTGGACGTGGCAGTGTAGGTTAAAGTGGCAGTGGAGGAGGTAGCCAACACTTTTTTTTTTTATTTAATTTAATTTAATTTGGGTAGACCACAAAACATTGTGGAATATATAAAATAAAACAAAGAGAAAGTGAGCTGGAGTATAACAATGGCTGTGTGAGGCCGGTATACATGTCTATTCTGCACAAGGTACGGACAATTTCTGTGGGATCCATGCCTGGTTCATTATAATGAACGTGAGCTTGTCCGCCCCCTGCCATGCTAAATACACGTTCAGACAATACACAGGCTGCAGGACAGGCCAGCACCTCCACCTTCCCAATTTGGAGACCCAGAAGTTGAATGGGGCAGACCCATCAGTCAGTATGTGTAGACGTGTGCACACATACTGCTCCACTATGTTGCTGAAATGCTGCCTCGTGCTAAGACATTCCATAACAGCTGCTGGTGCTGGTTGTTGTGGTGTGGTGACAAAGCTTTTTCACATGTCGGCCATACTAACCCTGCCTTCTGAGGTGCTGGTGGTGCCCGGCTGCATTGGCGACCTCTTCCTCCTCCTCTGCCTTCGACTTGTGCTTCCACTGAGCCCCCGCTGTCAGGTGGGAATGCCATCAGAAGCGCATCTACCAGTGTGCACTTGTAGTTGCTAGTGATGAGTGAGCATGCTCGGCGGGGTATTGGTTCGGCTCGAGCATCGCTATGCTCGGCGCTTGGCTTTACTCGGCCGAGCACCACGTGTATTTGTCGCATTGCTCGAATCTCCTCCCCTCACGTTTGGCGCCTTCTAACCAGCCAATCAAGGTCCAGGTAAGTAACTCCCGTCAGTGTAAGGCCATAGCAATGTTAGATGTAAGCCTTACACTGATTGGCTGGCCGGAACATGTGATACCATTTCATATAGGAGCTGAGGTCCAGCGCTCGGCTCATTCAGTGTCGGGGAGAGCAGACAGTAGGCAGGGACAGATAGTGTTTTGTTCTAAACGTACTGATTTCACTCCAAACATCTTATTGAAAGACCTAACAGTCATTTTAAGGACTAGAGTGTGTGTTTGACAGCAGTGCAGCACCTTTTTTTTTTTTTTTTTTAAGAAGGGGGTTAATAAAGCACTATCAGGGACAGGGAGGGACAGATAAGTGCAGGGCTTGAAAATCGCTTTGATAACTTTGATAAGATAGAAAGATTTCCGATTAGTGACATCTTCAAAATGCCATCATTAAGCAGTGTGTTGGACAAATATTATCAAAAGGGGCTTATTCCCTACAGTGTTTCTTGGTACTGAGATATACACTGCACCATCATAAAGCAGTGTTTTGGGCAGACATTATTAAAAGGGGCTTATTCACTACAGTGTTCTTTGGTACTGAGATATACACTGCACCATCATAAAGCAGTGTGTTGGGCAGACATTATTAAAAGGGGCTTATTCACTACAGTGTGCCTGGTACTGAGATATACACTGCACCACTGTAAAGCAGTGTGTTGGGCAGACATTATTATAAGGAGCTTATTCACTACAGTGTTACTGCTACCGAAATATACACTGCACCATCAGAGAAATTATTTGTTTCGGGGAAATTAACCTAACTTGTGCCACATCTGTGTGTCCGTTCAATCCGCAACCGTTATATTAATTACTCCAGCAGACAGTGATTTATATTTTGGCCATAGTTAACAAGTTTTGGGCACATCTGTGTGTGCGTGTGGACCACACCTGTATATACAGTATTCCAGCAGAGAATACATTTTATTTGGGACAAATTTGTATCCAATATAGAACTACATCCGAATAAAGTGTGTATTGTGTAAATTACATTATCTCTCGCCTAGTGGCAAAACATTGTAATTCTCTGTCTCCTGTACATCACAGAAAGCAAAAATAGTGTTTACTGTAAAAATTACATTATCTGTGGCCTAGTGTGGTGGTGAAAAATTGCATTTCTATGTCTCCTGTTCATTACAGAAAGCAAATATAGTGTTTACTGTAAAAATTACATAATCTGTGGCCTAGTATGTTGCCGAAAAATTATATTTCTCTGTCTCCTGTTCATTACCGCCAGCAAATACAGTGTGTACAGTAGAAAATTCATTATATGTGGCCTAGTGTACTCCTGAAAATCTTTATTTTTCTGTGTTCAGTACATTACAGCAAGCCAATACATTGTGTACTGTAAAAATAACATTATGTCTGGGCTAGTGTAGTGTCGAAAATCTTTATTTTTCTGTATCCGGTATTGTACTGCATCTGTCATTAACGGACAGTAAAACAAACTGTGCCACATCAACAGACAAAACCATTAATATGAAGAAGGCGAGCACAAAGGGAGGGGGAAGTGGGCATGATGCCGATGGTACAAGTAGAGGCCATGGCCCTGGGCGTGATGCTGATGGTGCAAGCAGAGGCCGGGGGTCTTGGCGTGATGCTGATGGTGCAAGCAGATGACGTGGCCCTGGGTGCAATGAAACTATGCCTGCTACCAGGGCACCGGAAAAAACTAAAAAATCCACCATACCCAGCTTAATGTCCAACTTAGCTGGGAAGCGCAGGACAACACTGTCCAAGTCAGACCAGTGCGAACAGGTGGTCGGTCGGATTGCAGAAGATAATGCTTCCAGTCTGTTTAGCACAACCCTCTCTTCCATGAAGTCCAGTCTCTGTAGCCAAGAGTCTGGTCAACTGAATCGTCACTCTGATCCTCCTTCCTCCCACCATGTCGATTCTGAGCAAACAAGTGATCCCACACTCGGATATTCACATGACCTCTTTTCATCGCCAGTACTTGGTTTGGCTCTCTCGCCAAGCACGCTTGAAAAGGTACCTGAGATATTGGGCCCTGATTCACAACCTCTTGAGCCTTCCCAGTCTCAAGAAGATCACGGTGGTGAACCGCAATCATTCGTTCATGAGTTGGATGATGATGAGACATAGTTGCCAATCACTGAGGTGGTGGTTACGTCAAGTCAGGAGGATGAGCAGAGTGAGGAAGTGGAAGAGGAGGTGGTGGACGATGAGGTCACTGACCCAACATGGCTAGTGAAAAGACGAGCGAGGACAGTAGTACAGAGGGGGAGGGATCCGTAGCACCGCAACAGACTGGAATAGGCAGTGGGGTGGCAAAAGAGAGACGTCGGCCCACACCAAACAGGCTTGCAACTGTTACACTGAGCAACACCCATGCGTAAATGTACCTTGCTAAGGGAAAGGTGTTCCGCAGTATGGCGCTTTTTTGAGGAAAGCTCAGACGATAAAAGAGTAGTAGTTTGCAACCTGTGCCGTACCAAAATACCTCCACTGCCTCCACTTCCCCTGTGTTACGCACTGCTGGCCAATCCCCTGTCGAAGGCGCAGGCCCAGATACCACTCGCACTGCACCTGGACCTTCGCATGAACCATCAGCAACAACATCCACTTCCCTGTCCCAGCACAGAGTCCAAATGTCGATAACACAGGCATTTGAACACATGTGCAAATACCCACCCACCCAAAGGCCATATCACTAAATGTGCAACTTTCAAATTTACTGGCCCTTGAAATGTTGCCATTTAGGCTTGTGGACGCTGAGGCCTTCCACAGCCTGATGTCGGCGGCCGTCCCTCGGCATGCAGTCCCCAGCTGTCACTATTTTTCACGGTGTGCCGTGCTCACCTTACACCAGTAGATGTCCCAGAACATCACCCGTGCCCTGACCAACGCACTTACTGGGAAGTTCCACCTCACCACGGAGACATGGACAAGTACTGGTGGCCAGGGACACTACATTTCCCTGACCGCACACTGGGTGAATGTTGTGGAGGCAGGGAGTGAGTCGGACCCTGGGATGGCACAGGTGCTAACCACGCCCAGGATTGCGGGCCCTACGTCCATCAGGGTCTCCGCCAGCAACTATGTTACTGGCTCCCCCACTTCTCCTCCTCCGCCGCATCCTCCTCCACTTCCACCTCCAGCAGCAGTCAGCCATCAGTCACTAGCTGGAAGCAGTGTAGCACTGCTGTGGGTAAGCGTCAACAGGCCGAGCTGAAGCTGATCTGCTAAGGGGACAAACAGCACACCGCCGCAGAGCTGTGGCAGGGTATAAGGGTCCAGACCACGCTGTGGCTCTCGCCACTCAACCTAGAAACAGGAGTGGTTGTGTCCGACAATGGCCGTAACTTGGTGGCGGCTTTGGAGCTCAGCAACCCGACACACATTCCATGCTTAGCCCACGTCTTAAACTTAGTGGTTCAGTGGTTTATTAAAACCTACCACAATTTGCAGGAGCTACTAGTGAAGGCGTGCAGCTTGTGTGCTCATTTCCACAAGTCGTCCACAGCTTCAGCCGGTCTGTCAACGCTGCAGCAGCGCTTGCGGCTTCCAGCTCCCCGACTGTTGTGTGACGTGAGCACGCAGTGGAACTCTAAGTTCTACATGTTGGCCAGGCTTTGTGAGCAGCAGAGGGCAGTTGTGGAATACCAGCTGCAACATGGTCATCGCCTTCCAGTCAACTGCCACTATTCACAAGTGAGGAGTCTGCATTGATTTCAGACCTATGTGAGGTTTTAAAAAACTTTGATGAATCCACACAGATGGTTAGTGGCCATAACTCTATTATCAGCGTAGCATGCCACTGCTGTGTCTACTCAAACGATCGCTGCTCACAACTAAGGAGAATGCTTTGAATGTGGCAGACGAGGTAATGGTGGAGGAGGTGTCACAGGGTAATAGCCAGACCTCCCCCAGTTTGTCTTCTCAGCGCGAATTAGGCCATGAAGAGGAGGAGGAGCTTGAGACACTTGCCTCTGCGACAGAAGCTAGTACCCATGGAACTTTAATTCCATCTGTGCAGCGTGGATGGGCAGAAGAGGAGGAGAAGTAGGATGAGGGTATGGAGAATCATCCTGAAATCCTGAAGTTGCCATCGACTTCTTTCCCGTTGGTACTCTGGCACACATGGCTGACTTCAAGTTAGGCTGCCTTTCCCGAAACACAGATTACTGGGTGTTCACCATTCTTGACCCTCGCTACAAAGAGAACTTCTCATCTCTGATTCCTGTGGTGGAGAGGATGAGTAAAACTGTGCAATACCAGAAGGTACTTGTTGACAGTTTGCTCCAAAATTTTCCATCTGACAATGCGGCTGCCAGAGTTCGTACTTCCTTCAGCAATCGAGGAGGGGAGACAAGTGGAACAAAAAGTAGTTCTAACAGAGGCAGGGCAACGCTTTCCAAGGCATGGGACACTTTCATGACACCACGCCAGCAACCTCACCCTGAATCGCGGCCTAGTGCTACAAGGAAGGAAAAGTTTTGGAAGATGGTGAAGGAATACATTGCAGACCATGTCAGCGTCCAAAATGATCCCTCAGTGCCTTACAACTACTGGGTGTCCAAGCTGAACACATGGCACGAGCTTGTGCTCTATGCCTTGGAAGTGCTGGCCTGCCCTGCCGCCAGCATATTGTCTGAGCGTGTATTTAGTGCTGCTGGTGGCATTATACGAGATAAGCGTATCCGCTTGTCCACTGACAATGCTGACAGGTTGACTCAGATAAAAATGAACAAGTCCTGGATTGCCCCTGACTTCTCCACTCAATCAGAGCAAAGCTGAGCTAATGAGGAACAAAAACGCTATTTAAATGTATGCTTTATAATGTACTCAATCCACAAGATTCAGATTTATTTACCCCTTTCACTGAAAAAAAATGGGTATGAGTTTGAATCTTGTTTTCTCATCCGCCTCCTCCTCTGACTCCCCTTCCATACATAATATATATGCCCTCACTACAATCTTTTGTAGGGTTCGCTCGGCTTCAGGTCCTCACCTCCAATGCTTTATACCGTCTACTCACCTGTAGGCCATCACTGCAATGAATGTTGGAGTTCACTGGGCTTCAGGCCATCACCTCCAATGCTTTATACCGTCTGCTCACCTGTAGGCCATCATTGCAAAGATTTATGGGGTTCGCTAGGCTTCAGGCCCTCACCTCCAATGATTTATAAGGTCTGCTCACCTGTAGCCTATCACTGCAATATTTTATGGGGTTCTCTAGGCTTCAGGCCTTCACCTCCAATGCTTTATAAGGTCTGCTCACCTGTAGCCCATCAATGCAATGATTTATGGGGTTCACTAGGCTTCAGGCCCTCACCTCCAATGCTTTATACGGTCTGCTCACCTGTAGGCCATAACTGCAATTTTTTATGGAGTTTGCTTACCCTCTGGCCCTTACTTCTATTTTTTATTGGGTCCGCTCACTTTCAGACCCTCAACTATAATGTTTTAGACTGTAATCAGGATGCCCTTGCTCCAAATGTTTTTGAGGGTCACCAGTAGACCATCAATGATAATTTTTCAAGGGTGTGTAGGATGTTCTCCTTCATCTGTAATAAAGGGTGTATTGGAGTGCAGCCCTTCAGTGCGTAGGCTTTATGAGTGCAGCAGTTTACCTGAACAATTGTAGCACCATGTGAATGAGGCACTCCATTATGTGATATACAGGCTGTATCAGAGTGCTTCTTCCTTGTAATTTTTGGCAGCATTTGAACTGTATATACAATTGAATATCCAGGAAAGAATGTTTCCTAACAGTTTTACCTCTAAAATATTTTATTTATTTTTTTGTTTTTTGAGGGGGCGGGATTTGGGGATTTTTTTTGCTTTGTAAAAGTGGCGGACAACTGGGACAATATGGTTCCCAGCAGGATATTGGAGTCCAAGATGCACCCAGACATGGTCCCCATGCTGTTCCAGATGCATTTTGGTGGTGTTTCTGTCACTTTCTGACCTTTTCCAATGGACCAGGCACCCTCCCCTCACCCGAGCAGTTAGTGCCTGGTTGTCTCCCATTGACTTCCATTATACTCGGGTGCTCAGCCGAGCACACAAATATCGCTATGTGTTCGGACCAAGTACCTGAACACCCGAACACTTTGGTGCTCACTCATCACTAGTAGTCACGCATCTTCCGATCACGCTCCAGTGAGGAAATTAGGGACGGCATGTTGTCCTTGTAGTGGAGATCCAGCAGGGTGGCCACCCAGTAATCAGCACAAGTTAGAATTTGGGCACCTCAGCGGTCATTGCGCAGGCACTGCAGCATGTAGTCGCTCATTTGTGCCAGGCTACCCAGAGGCAAGGACAAGCTGTCCTCTGTGGGAGGTGTAGCGTCTGTGTCCTCTGTATGCCCACAGCCACGCACAAGTGATGGCCATGAGCTGCTTTGGGTGCCACCCTTCTGTGAACACGGGTCCTCCTCCTCATCCTCCAGAACTGTGCCCTGGCTGGACAATTGTGTACCTGTCCTATGTTGGTGCAGGAACCCACCCTCTGAGCCACTTGTGAATGACTGGCCTGATAACCGTGGAAATAATCCCTCTTCCTCCTCCTCTTCCTCCTGTGCCACATCCTCTTCCATCATCACCCGAAGCATTTTTTTGAAGGAGACATAGAAGTGGGATAGTAACGCTGAGAACGGCGTCATCGGCACTGGCCATGTTGGTGGAGTAGTCGAAACAGCGCAACAAGGCACACAGGTCTCGCATAGAAGCCCACTCAGTGGCGGTGAAGTGGTGATGTTCCGCAGAGCGACTCACCCATGCATGCTGCAGCTGAAACTCCCCTATCGCCTGCTGCTGCTTGCACAGTCTCTCTAGCATGTGCAAGGTGGAGTTCCACCTTGTGGCCACGTCGCATATAAGGCGGTGTGCGGAAAGGCTGAAGTTACGCTGCAGCTCAGACAGGCGAGCAACAGCAGGGTGAGAACGCCAAAAGCGCACACAGACGGCCCGCACTTTCTGCAGCAGCTCTGTCATGTCGGGTCGTTTTTCAGGAATTTCTGCACCACCAAATTCAGCACATGCGCTAGGCACGGGATGTGCGTCAAACCAGCTAGGGCAAGAGCTGCTACGAGATTTCGCCCATTATCGTAGACCACCAGGCCGGGTTTGAGGCTCAGTGGCACCAACCACTCATCGGTCTGTTCCATGCCTGTCCACAGCTCCTGCACAGTGTGGGGTTTTTCCCCCAAACAGATGAGTTTCAAAACTGCCTGCTGTTGTTTTCTCCTGGCTGTGCTTATGTTGGTGGTAAAGGTGTTATGCTGAGCAGATGAGGAGGTGTTAGAGGAGGAATAGGAGTAGGAGGAGGAGGCAACAGGAGGCAAAGTGAAATGCCCTGCAATCCTCGGTGGCTGAAGGATATAAGCCGAACAGCTATCCACCTCAGGCCCAGCCGCCACTGCATTTACCCAGTGTGCTGTTAGGGAGATATAACGTCCCGGCTTGTGCTTACTGGTCCACGTATCGGTAGTTATGCAGATCTTGCCACAGATGGTGTTGCTCAGTGTACACCTGTTTTTGTCCCCCACTTGTTTGTGTAGGTAAGGGATGGCTCGCCTGGAAAAGTAGTGGTAGCTGGGAACGACGTACTGTGGGACAGCCACCGCCATAAGGTTTTTAAAACTCTCTGTCTCCATCATACAGAATGACAGCATTTCAAAGGCCAGGAATATTGAAATGCTGGCATTCAGGGCCAGGGATCACAGGTGGGTAGGGGGGTACTTCCTCGTTCGCTCCAGTGTTTGGAAGTTCGACAGCTGAACGCTGCCATGGGACATTGTGTTGCTGCTTGTTGAAGGTGACGGACGTGGTGGCGTTCCTGCCACAGGGAGGAAGTGGCCGAGACTGCAGCAGAAGAGGGAGCAAGAGGAGCCTGAGACCTTTCTTGGTTTTGGAGGTGTTTACTCCACTGCAGCTCGTCCTTTGCACTTAGCTGCCTGGTCATGCAGGTTATGCTTAGCTTTATAACATTTATGCCTTGCTTCAGGCTCTGACTGCACAGCGTGCAAACCTCTCGTGTCTTGTCTGAAGAACTGCCACTCCAGGGAAATCCTTGGAGCTGGCTTTGTTCTGCTCGGTCCCTGGGTGCGGTGGGCAGTAGCAGGTGTACTGTCTAAGAAATGGCCACTCTGCTTTTGCACCCTGCTCCCTCTGTTGGTGTGATGGTGGCTCTGTGTAACCACCGCCTCTTCCTCCGAACTGCACAGGTTATTCGCATGACCTTGATTCCATGTGGGTTCTAGGACCTCATTGTCCTCCACATCATCTTCCACCCAATCTTCACCCCTGCCCCCTTGTCGGTTTGCACACTGCAGAAAGCCGCAGCGGTTGGCACCTGTGTTTTGTTGTCATCAGAGATGTGCTGTGGTTGTCTTCCCATGTCCTCATCCTCAAACATAAGTGGTTGGCATCGGTGCACTCAATCTCTTCCACTTTTGGGGCAGGTCTAGGTTGATGGCCCTGGGAAACCCTGCCAGCAGAGTCTTTAAAAAGCATAAGAGACTGATGCATGACTTGGGGCTCAGACTGCTTGGCTGATTTGCAAGGGGGTGAAATTCAAGATAGATGCCCATGGCCTGCAGGTGACAACTCTGAGCTTTCAACAGTGGACATAGTGGGAGACGATGTGAAGGTAATGGAGGCACTGTCAGCCACCCAATCTACTAGCGACTGTACTTGTTCTGGTCTCACCATTCGTAGAGAAGCATTTGGGTCTATTAAATAACGTTGAAGGCTTTGTCGTCTACGCGCACCTGAGGAAGGTGTTTCATTTGGGCGTGTAGCTGGCACAGATCGACCACGTCCTCTCCCTGCAACAGGAGCTCCCCCAACACCAGCAGCACCACGACCAGGGCCTCGTCCCCTATTTGAGGCTCTCCTCATTTTTTGCGGTCACCCACCCAAATGGTAAAATGTCACCCACCAATGGAACAGACGATTTTTTATAAATTTAGGTCCCTTTCACCTAAGCAGAGCAGAGGTTTGTATAGGGCAAAACATGGTTTTAATGTCACCCAAGAATGTGACAGACGTTTTTTTATAAATTTAGGTCCCTGTCAACTATCCAGAGCAGGGGTTTGTATATGGCAAAAATGGTAAAATGTCACCCAAGAATGTTACAGATGATTTTTAGAAATTTAGGTCCCTGTCACCTATGCAGAGCAGGAGTTTATTCAAGGCAAAACTGGGTTAATGTCACCCACCAATGGAACAGACGCTTTTTAGAAATTTAGGTCCCTGTCACCTATGCAGAGCAGGGTTTCAATACTGCAAAAATGGTTCAAAGTCAACCACCAATTTAATAGACCAACTGTAGAAATTTATTTTCCTGTCACCTATGCAGAGCATGGGTTTTTTAAAGGCAAAAATAGGTTAACGTCACCCAACAATGTAACAGACAAATTTTTTAAAATTATTACCCTATATGCTATGTAGAGCAGGGGTATAAAACAGTCAAAAATGTGTTAACGTCACCCAACAATGGAACAGATGAATTTTTGAAAGTTATTGCCCTGTCTGCTATGCAGTGCAGGCCCCAAAGGTACTTTATGGCTAAAAAAAGGTGTTTTTTTTCCACACACAATGAAACAGATGGATTTAAGTGTATTTATTTCACTGTCAGAAATGCAACACATGCAGCAAATGGACTATCTAGCAAAGGCAGTTTTTTGTCACCTAACATCACAGAAAGTGTAACAGCAAGCGATCAAAAAGTCATATGCACCCCAAAATAGTGCCATTAAAACCGTCATCGCATCACGCAAAAAATGAGCCCCTACCTCAAAATTCTGAAATGTTATGTCCATTTGCCATGAACTCTTGTGGAACACCTAAAAGGTTAACAAGTTTTGTAAAATCAGTTTTGAATACCTTGAGGGGTGTAGTTTTCTAGGGGTCATTTTTGGGTGGTTTCTTTTATGTAAGCCTCACAAAGTGACTTCAGACCTGAACTGGTCCTTAAAAAGTGGGTTTTTGAAATTTTCTGAAAATTTTCAAGATTGCTTCTAAACTTCTAAGCCTTGTAACGTCCCCAAAAATTAAAATGGCATTCCCAAAATGATCCAAACATGAAGTAGACATTTGGGGAATGTAAAGTAATAACTATTTTTGGAGGTATTACTATGTATTTTAGAAGTGGAGAAATTGAAAATTTGCTAATTTATACAAAAAAAATTTGACAAAATGTTACCACTGTCATGTGACGAAAAAACTATCTCAGAATGGCCTGGATAAGTAAAAGTGTTTTAAAGTTATCACCAAATAAAGTGACACTGGTCAGATTTGCAAAAAATGGCCTGGTCCTTAAGCTGAAACAGGGCCGTGTCCTTCAGGGGTTAAACCAAAAATGTAAATGCAGCATTAAACTGTTTTATTGGACTGTCATAAATGCAGCACAGGCCGCAAATGTACTATCTAGCAAAAAAAGTGTGATTTTATATATTTTTTTTTAAACCAAAAATGTAAATGCAGTATTTAACGGTTTTATTGGACGGTCATACCGTTGTGTTCAAAATTATTCAACCCCCACTGAAATTGAGTGTTTTGGCCAGTTTGACATTGATTTTGATCATTTCAGTCATCTTGTTTACAATTAAATCAAAGAGGCACTTGTAAGTCAGACAAATATAACATAACATTTATAATGAAATAACCACAAATGTCTTTTCTGTGCTCACATCATTGTCAGTTTTATTCAACCCCCAAGTGACATTCAATCTTAGTACTTAGCACAACATCCTTTTCCAGTTATAACAGCTTTTAAACGTGAAGCATAGCTTGACACAAGTGTCTTGCAGCGATCTACGGGTATCTTCGCCCATTCTTCATGGGCAAAAGCCTCCAAATCAATCACATTCTTAGGCTTGGGCGCTGCAACTGCTTTCATTAAGTCCCACCAGAGGTTCTCAATCGGATTTAAGTCTGGTGACTGCGATGGCCACTTCAAAATGTTCCAGCCTTTAATCTGCAACCATGCTCTAGTGGACTTGGAGGTATGCTTGGGATCATTGTCCAGTTGAAAGGACCAACGTCTCCCAAGCCTCAGGTTTGTGACGCACTGCATCACATTTTCATCCAATATCTCCTGGTACTGAAGAGAATTCATGGTACCTTGCACACGCTGAAGCTTCTCTGTACCTGTAGAGGCAAAACAGCCGCAAAGCATGATTGACCCCCCGCCATGCTTCACAGTAGGCAAGGTGTTCTTTTCTTCATAGGCCTTGTTCTTCCTCCTCCAAACATAGCGTTGATCCATGGGCCCAAACAGTTCTAATTTTGTTTCATCAGTCCACAGAACACTATCTCAAAACTTTTGTGGTTTGTCCACATGACTTTTGGCATACTGCAGTCGACTCTTCTTATTCTTTGGAGACAGCAAGGGGGTGCGCCTGGGAGTTCTGGCATGGAGGCCTTCATTACGCAGTGTGCGCCCAGGGCCGGGCCGACACAGAAGCTGAGGAGGCTCCAGCCTCAGGGCGCCCCAGTCTCAGGGCGCAGGCAGGGGCCGGCCAGAGGGAGAGGGACTGACAGGGGGAACCTCTCAGTGCTCCCTCCTGTCATTCCCTGAGCCGGGCCCCGTCAGAGCACTCCTCTCACCTCCATTATGTTCACTGCTTCAGGCCTCCAGCATCAGGCCCCGTTGCCTCTAACTAGAAACACAGTAAGCAGGTGGGCGGAGCCTAACGGACCTCCGTTAGGCTCCGCCCACCTGCTTAATGTGTGGCAGCGCTGGGGCCTGATCTGAGAAGCCTCAAGCCTGGAGCAGTGAACATAATGGAGGTGAGAGGAGCGCTCTGACGGCCCGGCATTAAGTACAGTGAAACTGCCGGGCCCCCTTACATGAAGTCTGTGACAACATGGGGGGCAGAAAGAGCATGACAACATGGGGGGTATAAAGAGCATGAAAAGATGGAGGAGAATGACAGGGGGCAGAAAAAGCATGACAAGAAGAGGGGATTATGACAAGAGGGGGAGAATGACAAGAGGGGGAGAGCATGACAAATTACTATGTGGGGTCACTGCTGTGTGGTTGAGGGGGGTGTGGCGGACATTACTGTGTGTGGGGCAGTGTGGCGGACATTACTGTGTGGGGGCAGTGTGGCGGACATTACTGTATGGGGGGCAGTGTGGCGGACATTACTGTGTGGGGGCAGTGTGACGGACATTACTGTGTGGGGGCAGTGTGGCGGACATTACTGTGTGGGGGCAGTGTGGCGGACATTACTGTGCGGGGGCAGTGTGGCGGACATTACTGTGTGGGGGCAGTGTGGCGGACATTACTGTGTGGGGGTAGTGTGGCGGACATTACTGTGCGGGGGCAGTGTGGTGGACATTACTGTGCGGGGGCAGTGTGGTGGACATTACTGTGTGTGGGGCAGTGTGGTGGACATTACTGTGTGGGGGCAGTGTGGCGGACATTACTGTGCGGGGGCAGTGTGGTGGACATTACTGTGTGGGGGGCAGTGTGGCAGATATTACTGTGTGGGGGCAGTGTGGCGGACATTACTGTGCGTGGGGCAGTGTGGTGGACATTACTGTGTGGGGGCAGTGTGGCGGACATTACTGTGTGGGGGCAGTGTGGTGGACATTACTGTGTGGGGGCAGTGTGGCGGACATTACTGTGTGGGGGCAGTGTGGCGGACATTACTGTGTGGGGGCAGTGTGGCGGACATTACTGTGTGGGGGCAGTGTGGCGGACATTACTGTGCGGGGGCAGTGTGGCGGACATTACTGTGTGGGGGGCAGTGTGGCGGACATTACTGTGTGGGGGGCAGTGTGGCGGACATTACTGTGCGGGGGGCAGTGTGGTGGACATTACTGTGTGGGGGGCAGTGTGGCGGACATTACTGTGTGGGGGGCAGTGTGGCGGACATTACTGTGCCGGGGGCAGTGTGGGGGGCAGTGTGGCGGACATTACAGTGTGGGGGGCAATGTGGCGGACATTACTGTGTGGGGGACACTACAGTGTGGGGTAGCATTATACAAATGCTCTGCAGATGCAACTCTCATGTATCATTCACTAAATGAACCCTATTATGGGGAGAATCTGTGGATGACACATATTTACAGACACCCACCCCCCAAAACAGGGTTAATTTACTGAATGACCACCAATAAAAGAGGTGGGGGTCACATATGCTATTCATAATGACAGCAGGGCCCGTGCAGTGACTGTATTCTACTACGATACCCACCCCCCCTCCCCGCCCCGCTCACTGGATATAATCTTATTAACTATATAACTGTAGTAAATCACTACCGTTATATAGTTAAGATTATATACAGTGTGTGGGGGGGGGGGGGTGTAGTAGAATACAGTCTCTGCACGGGCCCCGCTGGCGCTGTCATCAAAAAAGCAGATACAACCCCACAGCCTCACCCCTTGTATTGGGGTTCATTCCTACATGGACCCTGTTATGGGGAGGGGGGATCTGTGGATGACACATATGTGTCATCCACAGATTCCCCAATAACAGTGTCATCCATCACAGATCCCCCATAGCAGTGTCATCCACAAGTTGGAGGGGGGGGGGGGCGCACTTGGGCAGCTCAGCCTCTGTTGGTGGTGGACCTTGTCCCAGCCCTGTGTGCGCCTTGTGCTGAACTTCAGTACCCGCATCTGACAAATCTTTTTTCAGTTCCTCAGCAGTCACACAGGGACTTTTCTCCACTTTGCGCTTCAGGTAGCGCACAGCAGTCGAAGTCAGCATCTTCTTTCTGCCACGACCAGGTAGCATTTCAACAGTAACCTTTGCTTGAATTTGCGAATGATGCTTCCTATGGTGTCTCTTGGTATGTTTAACATCTTTGCAATCTTCTTATAGCCATTGCCGTTCCTGTGAAGAGAAATCACCTCTTCTCTTGTCTTCCTGGACCATTTTCTTGACTTCACCATGTTTGTAAACACACCAGTAAATGTCTAGAAGGAGCTGAGTATCACAGTCATTTTAAATCTGCCTAATTGGTGCTTATTATGCTTGATTGCTGCTCCTTGACATCCACAGGTGTTTTCAATACCTGATCGAAAACACTTGAATGAAACTCTTTTCTTAAGAGTCTTTAACCACTACAGGACCGCCTAACGCACGGATGCGTCCGGCCGGCAGTCCTGTAGCTCTGGCTGGACGCATTCGTGCGTCATCTTGCGAGACGCGAGATTTCCTGTGAACGCGGGAAATACCAGTTAATACCAGTTATACTGCATTGATCATCGCTGGCAGGCTGTAGATGCGAAATAAATCGTATCAAAGTGGTATATCAGACGCTGTTTTGTTAACAGCGTCTGATATACCTGCTACCTGGTCCTCTGGTGGTCCCATTTGCTGGGATCGAACACCAGAGGACCAGGTATCTATGTAAAGTTGCACCAAACACTACACTACCCCCCCATCACTTATTAACCCCTTGTTAACCCCTTGATCACCCCATCTAGATTCCCTGATCTCACCATGCCCCTCACGGAATACCTTGGGGTGTCTTCTTTCCAAAATAGGGTCACATGTGGGGTATTTATACTGCCCTGGCATTTTAGGGGTCCAAAAGCATGAGAATCCAAATGCGTAAAAATGCCCTGTGAAATCCTAAAGGTACTCATGGGAATTTGGGCCCCTTTGCGCATCTTGGCTGCAAAAAAGAGGCACACATGTGGTATCGCCTTACTCAGAAGAAATAGGGCAATGTGTTTTGCGGTGTATGTTTATATATACCCATACTTTGTGTGAGAAATATCGCTGTAAACGACAACTTTATTTTTTTTATACGAAGTTGTCAATTTACAGAGATATTTCTCTCACCCAACATGGGTGTATGTAAAAATACACCGGAAAACACATTGCCCTACTTCTCCTGAGTATGGTGATATCACATGTGTGACACTTTTTTGCAGCCAAGATGCGCAAAGGGGCCCAAATTACAACGAGTACCTTTAGGTTTTACATGGCTGCTCACAATTTAGCCACACCCAAAATGTCAGAACAGTACAAACACCAAATAAATGACCCCATTTTGGAAAGAAGACACCCCAAGGTATTCGCTGAAGGGCATATTCAGTCCATGAAAAATTGAACTTTTTGTCAAAAGTTAGCGGAAAGGGAGACTTTGTGAGAAAAAACTATAAAAAATCTATTTCCGCTAACTTGTGCCAAAAAAAAATCTTCTATGAACTCGCCATGCCCCTCACGGAATACCTTGGGGTGTCTCCTTTCCAAAATGGGGTCACATGTTGGGTATTTATACTGCCCTGGCATTTTAGGGGCCATAAAGCGTGAGAAGAAAAATGCGTAAAAATGTCCTCCTAAAAGGTACTCATTGGAATTTGGGCCCCTTTGCGCATCTTGGCTGCAAAAAAGTGTCACACATGTGGTATCGCCGAACTAAGGAGAAGTAGGGCAATGTTTTTTGGGGTGTATTTTTACATATACCCATGCTGGATGAGAGAAATATCTCTGTAAATTGACAACTTTGTATAAAAAAAAATTAAAAAGTTGTTGTTTACAGCGATATTTCTCACACACAGTATGGGTATATGTAAAAATACACCCCTAAAAACACATTGCCCTACTTCTCCGGAGAACGGCGATACCACATGAGTGACACTGTTTTGCAGCCAAGATGCGCAAAGGGGCCCTAAAACCAATGAGTACCTTTAGGATTTCACAGGGCATTTTTTCACTTTGGATTCTCACGCTTTAGGGACCCTAAAATGCCAGGGCAGTATAAATACCCCACAAGTGACCCCATTTTGGAAAGAAGACACCCCAAAGTATTCCATGAGGTGCATGTCGAGTTCACAGAATTTTTTTGTTTTGGCACAAGTTAGCGATAATTGATATTTTTTTGTTTTGTTTTTTTACAAAGTCTCATATTCCACTAACTTGTGACAAAAAATAAAATTTTACATGAACTCACCATACCCCTCACGGAATACGTTTTGGGGTGTATTTTTATATATACCCATACTTTGTGTGAGAAATATCTCTGTAAACGACAACTTTTTAAAAAAATTTATACAATGTTGACAATTTACAGAGATATTTCTCTCACCCAACATGGGTATATGTAAAAATACACCCCAAAACACATTGCCCTACTTCTCCTGAGTACGGCGATACCACATGAGTAACACTGTTTTGCAGCATGGGTACGCAAAGGGGCCCAAATTACAACGAGTACCTTTAGGTTTTACATGGCTGCTCACAATTTAGCCCCGCCCAAAATGCCAGAACAGTAAACACACCCCACAAATGACCCCATTTCGGAAAGTAGACACTCCAAGGTATTCACTGAGGGGCATAGTGAGTCCGTCTGAAACTTTAATTTTTTTTTTCCTCAAAGTGTCATTTTCCACTAACTTGTGAAAAAAAATGAAATGATACATGAACTCACCATGCCCCTCCGCGAATACTTTGGGGTGTCTTCTTTCTAAAATGGTGTCATTTGGGGGGTATTTATACTATCCTGACATTCTAGCACCTGAAGAAACATGACAGGTGCTCAGAAAGTCAGAGCTGCTTCAAAATGCGGAAATTTACTTTTTTTGCACCATAGTTTGTAAACGCTATAACTTTTACCCAAACCAATAAATATACACTTGTTGGATTTTTTTTTATCAAACACATGTAGAACAATACATTTAGAGAAAAATTTATATAGAAATGTAGTTTTTTAAAAAAAAATTACAACAGAAAATGAAAAATGTCCTTTTTTTGCAAAATTGTCGTTAAATTTTTATTAATAGCAAAAAAAGTAAAAATGGCAGCAAGAATGAAATACCACCAAATGAAAGCTCTATTATTGAGAAGAAAAGGAGGTAAAATTCATTTGGGTGGTAAGTTGCATGACGGAGCAATAAACGGTGAAAGTACTGTAGTGCGGAATTGTAAAAAGTGGCCTGGTCATTAAGGGTGTTTAACCACCTCAGCCCCCCTAGCTTAAACACCCTTAATGACCAGTCCACTTTTTGCAATTCTGCACTACACTACTTTCACCGTTTATTGCTCCGTCATGCAACTTACCACCCAAATAAATTTTACCACTTTTTCTTCTCACTAATAGAGCTTTCATTTGGTGGTATTTCATTGTTGCTGACATTTTTACTTTTTTTGCTATTAATAAAAATTTAACGACAATTTTTGCAAAAAAATGAAATTTTTCACTTTCTGTTGTAATTTTTTTTTTAAAAACTACATTTCTATATAAATTTTCTCTAAATTTATTGTTCTACATGTCTTTGATAAAAAAAAAATCCAATAAGTGTATATTTATTGGTTTGGGTAAAAGTTATAGCGTTTACAAACTATGGTGCAAAAAAAGTGAATTTACGCATTTTGAAGCAGCTCTGACTTTCTGAGCACCTGTCATGTTTCTTCAGGTGCTAGAATGTCAGGATAGTATAAATACCCCCCAAATGACACCATTTTAGAAAGAAGAAACCCCAAAGTATTCGCGGAGGGGCATGGTGAGTTCATGTATAATTTCATTTTTTTTCACAAGTTAGCGGAAAATGACACTTTCTGAGGAAAAAAATAAAATAAATAAAGTTTCCATTTCTGCTAACTTCTGGCAAAAAAAAAAATCTCAGACGGACTCACTATGCCCCTCAGTGAATACCTTGGGGTGTCTACTTTCCGAAATGGGGTCATTTGTGGGGTGTGTTTACTGTTCTGGCATTTTGGGCGGGGCTAAATTGTGAGCAGCCATGTAAAACCTAAAGGTACTCGTTGGAATTTGGGCCCCTTTGCGCACCCAGGCTGCAAAACAGTGTTACTTATGTGGTATCGCCGTACTCAGGAGAAGTAGGGCAATGTGATTTGGGGTGTATTTTTACATATACCCATATTGGGTGAGAGAAATATCTCTGTAAATTGTCAACTTTGTATAAAAAAACTTAAAAAGTTGTCGTTTACAGAGATATTTCTCACACAAAGTATATATAAAAATACACCCCAAAATAACATTGCCCTACTTCTCGTGAGTACGGCGATACCACATGAGTGACACTTTTTTGCAGCCTGGGTGCGCAAAGGGGCCCAAATTCCAATGAGTACCTTTTAGAGGGCATTTTTACTCATTTTTCTTCTCACGCTTTAGGGCCCCTAAAATGTCAGGGCAGTATAAATACCCCACATGTGACCGCATTTTGGAAAAAAGACACCCCAAGGTATTCCGTGAGAGGCATGGAGAGTTCATAGAAGATTTTCTTTTTGGCACAAGTTAGCGGAAATTGATTTTTTTATTGTTTTTTCTCACAAAGTCTCCCTTTCCACTAACTTTTGACAAAAAGTTCAATTGTTCATGGACTCACTATGCCCCTCAGCGAATACCTTGGGGTGTCTTCTTTCCAAAATGGGGTCACTTGTGGGGTATTTATACTGCCCTGGCATTTTAGGGGTCCTAAAGCGTGAGAATCCAAATGCATAAAAATGCCCTGTGAAATCCTAAAGGTACTCATTGGAATTTGGGCCCCTTTGCGCATCTTGGCTGCAAAAAAGTGGCACACATGTGGTATCACCGTACTCAGGAGAAGTTAATTGTTCATGGACTCACTATGCCCCTCAGCGAATACCTTGGGGTGTCTTCTTTCTAAAATGGGGTCACATGTGAGGTGTTTGTACTGCTCTGGCATTTAAGGGTCTCCGCAATCATTACACGTATGGCCAGCATTAGGAGTTTCTGCTATTCTCCTTATATTGAGTATACGGGTAATGAGATTTTTTTTTCCGTTCAGCCTCCGGGCTGAAAAAAAAATAGAAATGAACGGCACAGATTTTTTCATTCGCATCGATCAATGTGGATGAAAAAATCACTGCCAAAATCAGTGACTGCGGTGCGGTGGGCTGGGCGCTAGCTACCTAACAAGTAGCTAACTAACTGGCGGTGATAAGGGACCCTTAGGCCCCATTCACACGTCCGCAATTCTGTTTGCGGAACGGAATTGTGGACCCATTCATTTTTATGGGGACAGACTTTGTCCCGCTCGGATCCGTAATTACGGATCCGCGCTTCCGGGTCTGCACTTCCGTTCCGCAAAAATATAGAACATGTCCTATTCTTGTCCGCAATTGCGGACAAGAAAAAGCATTTTATATAAAGTTCTGGCAATATGCGGATCTGAAAAATGCGGAAAGCACATTGCCGGTGTCCGTGTTTTGAGGATCTGTGGATCCGTGGATCAGATCCGCGGATCCGTGGATACACGGATCCGCAAAACATATATGGACGTCTGAATGGAGCCTTACAAGGGGTGTTATCAATGACAGGGGCGTGATCACGGAATCTAGATGGGGTGATCAAGGGGTTAACAAGGAGTTAATTAGTGAGGGGGGGGGGTTAGTGTAGTGTTTGGTGCAACTTTACATAGCTACCTAGTCCTCTGGTGGTCGATCCCAGCAAATGGGACCACCAGAGGACCAGGTAGCAGGTATATCAGACGCTGTTATCAAAACAGCGTCTGATATACTTGTTTGATGCGATTTGTTTCGCATCTACAGCCTGCCAGCAATTGATCATCGCTGGCAGGCTGCAGTACAAGTTGTGAGACGCGCGGCACTGTGAACGCACGCACGCGCGCGGTCCTGTAGTGGTTAAGCTAGGGGGGCTGAGGTGGTTAAAGTATAACTGTCCAATTTTATTTTTTTTTTACTATTGGATTTTGGTGATTAATATCACCTTGTTGGCCCTGTTTTAATTTCTGATTGTTTAATAAATAACCCCTAAAAGTCCCCAGTATTGGCTATTTTTACCTGAGATTAAAATCAGGTTGCTATGCTCCTTCCGTCTACCAGATGAGGACGGAGCATGCTGGCTGCGTGCACTGGGAACTGATAGTGAGTCAACATTGTAAGGGAATGTATAAAAAGCCAGGTTCTTCCTGACAGGAGATAACAGTGCTGGGCTGTGTGTGTTAACTTCTCCACATGCCTATCCTTGGCAGACACTTCCTTAGCAGTGCTGGACAATGTGGCTGCTCAGTGTATAAATGAAAGCCTTATCTGATAAGAGGAGAGCTTGTAGGAGAGGACTACAGGCTTCAGCCAGACCTGGAAATTTAACTGCAAGACCCCCCTATACAGAGCTGGTCTTCACTAACTTCACTGCAGGTGTACTATAGATTAGGCTCAGGGCTGAGGGCGGCCATTTTAACAGAATAGTGAAGTTGTAGTTTTATGCAGACTGGTTGCTAAAGGCTGAATCTAATTAAATATGGGGTAAGTAAGTCTAATAGTTATTGATTCAGGAATATTATCATAATAGTAACTACATATATGAAAACTGAAATTATGGTCTAAATGTGACAGTTCACCCTTAAAGCGTTACATTTAATTGTAAATAAACATAAAATGGCCTTGAGCCTAACAGACACTTAAGATTAAAGTTGTCACTCTGAGAGCTTTGGTATATTTTTGGTAAGATTTTTTAGAAACCAGAGATGTGCACTATCTCTTATCCTACTTTACTGAGAAATATCTACCTCGGTTGAAAGCCAGTATCACAGCCTCTATATACCTAGAGGCCAGAATCTCTAGCCAGAAATTGAAACACTGCCTTTCGTGATATTAAGGCGTCCACAGAGCAGTGTTGACGCCACACTAATACAGGAAGAGGGTGTGCAAAAGAACCATAAGGTTGTAGTGGAATGATACTGTGTGTGGGTTATTGAGGGCTGGTTCAGTGTGTCCTATATAATCACCAGACACACTGCCTCTGTGTCCTATGTTATTAACAGACACACACACACTTCACAACACACTGGTCAGACACTATGTCAATAGCTGTTAGAGTTCAATCATACAGTACACACATCACAGCACTTCCTATGTGAACTTGGCAGACTATTTGAGCTAACTGGCCATCTGGTATGGGGCAACTGGCAACCTGTTATGTCACTGTGAAAATGCTTGGTGTCCAGACAAGGCCTACCTAACTATTAGGCTACAACAGAGTGATCAACTGTTATTAAAATCTACAACTTCCTCCCAACATGTTTTGCCAGTGACCTGGCTTCTTGAGGGGTATTTGGGCAGCAATGAGGAAACCAGCCTATACAGAGGTATAAATAGTGTGATTTATGGAGAGACAGGCTAATTAGCCAATCCCTGCACGAATGAAGTACTCTTACCAACAAATGTAAAAGTGACAGGACCTGCAGAAACCACCTCCCCCCTAGGATGTCATCCAATGACTTAAGGGCTTAGGAGGAGTTCAGATGACATTGTGACATGTGAAACCGACAGGACCTGCAGAAGCCACCTCCCCCCTAGGCCGTCATACAATGACTTAAGGGCTTAGGAGGAGTTTAGATGACATTGTGACATGTGAAACCGACAGGACCTGCAGAAGCCACCTCCCCCCTAGGCCATCATCCAATGGCCTAAGGGCTTGGGAGAAGTTCAGATGACATTGTGACATGTGAGACCAACAGGACCTGCAGAAGCCACCTCCCCCCTTGGCCGTCTTCCAATGACTTAAGGGCTTGGGAGAAGTTCAGATGACATGGTGTGGGTAAAGACATTGCGCACTGACTTAGAAACATTTTCCAATAAAAAGCCTGTGCGCATGACCTGCACTGACACAAGATGTGCCAGGACTTGCTAAATGAATGGTGGCTAATGGCTCTTACTGATCATGCGCACCAACTTAGAGATCAGACATTCTCTCCAGTGTATAGGGCACATGACCTGCGCAACAATAAAGTGTGCCGAGTCTGAGTTACAGATTGGGGTATGGAATCAGATAAATATTCAGATTATGTAAATAGCCTCGCCCTTTTAAACTATGCTGCTGTATGTTATATTGAAATGGAGACACACGCAGCTCGGCAACCCAATATGATCAGTTATATAATATTACTGTTTGCAGTCTTTAACCACTTGATACTGTTTAGTGCGCTTAGATATCAACAAGTGCATAGAATCTCATGTTTATGAAGTACGAGATTTACACAATCACTAAAAATGCTTCATAGTACAGGCCTGATTACAGTAGCGTGCGACCCTTTAATCACTGCACAGCGTGTAATATATGTCCAGACCATACGGCCTTGGTGTAGAATAGATAGACCCATCTGAAAAATGACAACTTGAATTACACTAGAGCACTAGTTGTTTAGCATATGATCCCTCTTAGTGACTTCACCATGTACAGTTGTGTTCAAAATTATTCAACCCCCAATGCTATAAAGGGTTTTAGGGAATTTAGTGTACATTTGTAATTGTGTTCAGAATGAAATCTTACAAGGACTTTTTAAAGAACCAAATGCAACTAAAATGACATCAATTGTTTTTGTAATACAGTATTAAATGTTTTTTTTTGTGATTTCTTCATTGACACAATTATTCAACCCCTTAAAGACTACTACTCTTAAGAACAGAGGTTCATTCAAGTGTTTTCGATCAGGTATTGAAAACACCTCTGGATGTCAAGGAGCAGCAATCAAGCATAATAAGCACCAATTCGGCAGATTTAAAATGACTGTGATACTCAGCTCCTTCTAGACATTTACTGGTGTGTTTACAAACATGGTGAAGTCAAGAGAATGGTCCAGGAAGACAAGAGAAGAGGTGATTTCTCTTCACAGGAACGGCAATGGCTATAAGAAGATTGCAAAGATGTTAAACATACCAAGAGACACCATAGGAAGCATCATTCGCAAATTCAAGGCAAAGGGCACTGTTGAAACGCTACCTGGTCGTGGCAGAAAAAAGATGCTGACTTCGACTGCTGTTTGCTACCTGAAGCGCAAAGTGGAGAAAAGTCCCCGTGTGACTGCTAAGGAACTGAAAAAAGATTTGTCAGATGCGGGTACTGAAGTTTCAGCTCAGACAATAAGGCGCACACTGCGTAATGAAGGCCTCCATGCCAGAACTCCCAGGCGCACCTCCTTGCTGTCTCCAAAGAATAAGAAGAGTCAACTGCAGTATGCCAAAAGTCATGTGGACAAACCACAAAAGTTTTGGGATAGTGTTCTGTGGACTGATGAAACAAAATTAGAACTGTTTGGGCCCATGGATCAACTCTATGTTTGGAGGAGGTCTATGAAGAAAAGAACACCTTGCCTACTGTGAAGCATGGTGGGGGGTCAGTCATGATTTGGGGCCGTTTTGCTTCTACAGGTACAGGGAAGCTTCAGCGTGTGCAAGGTACCATGAATTCTCTTCAGTACCAGGAGATATTGGATGAAAATGTGATGCAGTCCATCACAAACCTGAGGCTTGGGAGATGTTGGACCTTTCAACAGGACAATGATTCCAAGCATACCTCTAAGTCCACTATAGCATGGTTGCAGATTAAAGGCTGGAACATTTTGAAGTGGACATCGCAGTCACCAGACTTAAATCCGATTGAGAACCTCTGGTGGGACTTAAAGAAAGCAGTTGCAGCGCCCAAGCCTAAGAATGTGATTGATTTGGAGGCTTTTGCCCATGAAGAATGGGCGAAGATACCCGTAGATCGCTGCAAGACACTTGTGTCAAGCTATGCTTCACATTTAAAAGCTGTTATAACTGGAACAGGATGTTGTACTAAGTACTAAGATTGAATGTCACTTGGGGGTTGAATAAAACTGACAATGATGTGAGCACAGAAAAGACATTTGTGGTTATTTCATTATAAATGTTATGTTATATTTGTCTGACTTACAAGTGCCTCTTTGATTTAATTGTAAACAAGATGACTGAAATGATCAAAATCAATGCCAAACTGGCCAAAACACTCAATTTCAGTGGGGGTTGAATAATTTTGAACACAACTGTATGTCCTAACCATAAGGTCTTGGCCCTAAAATGGACCTTACCTATATAAACTAAAACACACTGTGCATTGATATGAACCTAGAATAAATCCATAAACCTGGACAACAGTATACTAAAGGTGGTCATCTTTGTCTTGGGCTTCTTTTAGGTCGTATATAGAATGCAGGGATTTACAATAAGTGTACAGAAACAATACTAATTTCTGGATTTCCTACATTCTAATGGCTCACAATAAATACAAAAGAATGATGAATAATCTATAACTTTTTATCTGTACTGCCTCATTGAGCTATAACAAGCATGAGAAGGTAAAACCTTCATTGAGTCCATTTGGATTAAGACTATCAAAGTAATATATCCATTTGGTTTCTTCCTGTAGAAGGAGTGCATCCAGGCACCCCCCCCCCCCCTCATACCCAGAGGTTTTTTTACTCTTAAGTCAATGAATAAAAAAAATTCACCATCAAGGTCTAATTTAGATATCGATAAAATGCAGGTGTTGGATGAACTATCTAAGAATGATCAATTAGTTGTGAAACCCTCTGATAAGGAAGGCAATATTGTCCTTATGGACAGGTCCGCCTACCAAAAGATGGTGGGGGACCTGTTGAAGCAAACAGACACTTACAAGCAATTAGACTAAAATCCAACAGACATTTTTTGGGGAGAATGAAAAACAATACTTGCCCAAGCAAGAACTGATAATCTCATCTCCAAAGATGAGTATAAGTTCTTATATAAGATACACCCAACGTTAGCCACTTTATATGCTATCCCAAAGGTGAACAAGCAGAGATGACTAGGGTTGAGTGTACCGAATTTTGGGGTGTTCGTGACACGGACCCAAACCCGAAGATTTACGTAAAAGTTCAGGTTCGGTGTTAGGAGATTTCTATGGCGAATTTTGAAAGCCTGCTATTGGCATGGCTGTGATTGGCCAAGTGCAGCATGTGACCCAACCTCTATTTAAGCTGGAGTCAAGTAGCGTCGGACGTCACTCTGCTCTGATTAGTGTAGGGATAGGATGCAGCTTATTTGAGGGCGAGATTAGGCAGAGAAAACTCAGTAAAAACACCTAATGAAGTGATCGATCTACAGCTGTGAATCATTCAACTTCTGCAAATTAGTTGCTCACTGGTTTTTAGGCTGCCCAGAGCGTTTTTCTGTCACTTTTTTCTGGGGTGGTCGAAGGCCATTTTGTGTCTTGTGGTGCACCAGCACAAGATGCCACAAAGTCCATCAATAGTATATTTTTTATTTTTTTTGCTATATCCTCCATTAGAGGCTTGGCTGTGCTTATTGTCACCACTAGAAACTCAGGATAGAAATTTCTATATTTTATTGAGGGGTGAAATTCAATTGCCAAAATAGCAATCCCCTAAATCTGGTGTTTCAGCTGTGGCTAGCCAAGTTTAATATTGTCTGCTGTCTGGCAAAGGATAGATTTTGTTCTGGGGTGAAATTCAATTGCCAAAATAGCATTCCCCTAAATCTGGTGTTCCAGCTGTGGCTGGCCAAGTTTAATAGCTAGAAAGGATAGATTTTGTTCTGGGGTGAAATTCAACCTAAATCTGGTGGTACAGCTGTGGCTGGCCAAGTTTACTAGTGTCCGGCAAAGAATAGTTTTTTATTCTGGGGTGAAATTCAATTGCCAAAATAGCAATACAGTAAATCAGTGGTTTCAGCTGTTGCTGGCCAAGTGTAAATCTGTCCGTAAAAGGGTATATTACACTCAGCATGTTAGCGTCTAAATACAAGGCCTGATAAATAAATCCTCTATATTTGCACACACTACCACGCATCTCCAAGTGTATTTCGTTCCGTAAAAGGGTATATTACACTAAGTTTTAAAATATAAGTGCTGAAAGCATAATCCTCTACATTTGCACGCACTATTGTGCATCTCCAAGTGTATTTCTTTCCGTAAAAGGGTATATTACACTAAGTCTTAAAATACAAGTGCTGAAAGCATAATCCTCTATATTTTTTCACACTCTATTGTGCATCTCCAAGTGTAATTATGTCCGCAAAAGGATACCTTTCATCTGTGGTCACTGATGTGCCTTTATTGGTGTAATGCGGTACATAAATATATAGCCAGATAGTGTTAGGTGTCTGTAAAAAAATAAAAAATAAAAAAAAGGCCTTTATTTGAACTCAATATATTGGGCCAAATAATTTTTTTCTTATTGTGGGGAATGGAAGCAATGAGGAAAACATCTAGTAAGTAGAAATGAGCGAACTTTAAAAAAAAGTTCGGCGTTCGGGTTGTGGTAACTCGCGCATCCCCTTATGGATTCCACTATCGCGGCATATGGAATCCATAAGGAGCGGCTTCCACCAACCCGAACTGTTGAACAGCCGAAGGACCTGGGGTGACGTCACCGTCATGTGATCAGTGCAGGGGGCGTGGCTCAGCACGGGATCAGTGCACACTGGGTAAATGTAGTGGTGGCTGGGCCCCAGGTGGAGAGTTGTTTGGCGCACGTCCTTCCGCCGCCAAGGATCGCAGGGCATCATTCTTTGCCTCCTGTAGCCTCCTCCTCCTACTCGGCTTCCTCCTCCTCTTCTTCCACCTGTTCATCCAGTCAGCCACACACCTTCACCACCAACTTCAGCACTGCCCGTGGTAAACGTCAGCAGGCCATTCTGAAACTCACATGTTTGGGGGACAGGCCCCACACCGTGCAGGAGTTGTTGGGGGGTATACAACAACAGACCGATGAGTGGTTGCTGCCGGTGAGCCTCAAGCCCAGCCTGGTGGTGTGCGATAATGGGCGAAAACTCGTCGCAGCTCTGGGACTAGCCGGTTTGACGCATATGCCTTGCCTGTCGCATGTGCTGAATTTGGTGGTGCAGAAGTTCATTCACAACTACCCCGACATGTCAGAACTGCTGCACAAAGTGTGTGTCGTCTGTGCGCGCTTCCGGTGTTCTCATCCTGCCGCTGCTCGCCTGTCTGCGCTACAAGCGTAATTTCGGCCTTCCCGGTCACCGCCTCATATGCGACGTGCCCACCAGGTGGAATTCCACCTTGCACATGCTGGAGAGACTGTGCGAGCAGCAGCAGGCCATAGTGGAGTTTCAGCTGCAGTACGCACGGGTGAGTCGCACTGCGGAACAGCACCACTTCACCACCAATGACTTGGCCTCCATGCAAGACCTGTGTGCCCTGTTGCGCTGTTTCGAGTACTCCACCAACATGGCTAGTGGCGATGACGCTGTTATCAGCGTTACAATATAACTTCTATGTCTCCTAGAGAAAACACTTAGGGCGATGATGGAAGAGGATGTGGCCCAGGAGCAGGAGGAGGAGGAAGAGGAGTCATTTTTAGCACTTTCAGGCCATTCTCTTAGAAGTGGCTCAGAGGGAGGTTTTTTGCAACAGCAGAAGCCAGGTACAAATTTGGCCAGCTAGGACCCACTACTGGAGTACGAGGAGGACAAGGATGAGGAGGAGGTGGAGGATGATGAGGATGAAGCATGTTCACAGCGGGGGGGCACCCAATGCAGCTCGGGCCCATCACTGGTGCGTGGCTCGAGGGAAACAGAGGAGGATGGCGATAACGCCTCCCACAGAGGACAGCTTGTCCTTACCTCTGGGCAGCCTGGAACACATGAGCGACTACATGCTGCAGTGCCTGCGCAACGACAGCAGAGTTGCCCACATTTTAACATGTGCGGACTACTGGGTTGCCACCCTGCTGGATCCCCGGTACAAAGACAATGTGCCCACCTTAATTCCTGCACTGGAGCGTGATAGGAAGATGCGCGAGTACAAGCGCACGCTGGTAGATGCGCTCCTGAGTGCATTCCCAAATGTCACAGGGGAACAGGTGGAAGCCCAAGGCGAAGGCAGAGGAGGAGCAAGAGGTCGCCAACGCAGCTGTGTCACAGCCAGCTCCTCTGAGGGCAGGGTTAGCATGGCAGAAATGTGGAAAGGTTTTGTCACCACGCCACAGTTATCTGCACCACCACCTGATACGGAACGTGTTAGCAGGAGGCAGCATTTCAATAACATGGTGGAACAGTACGTGTGCACACCCCTCCACGTACTCACTGATGATTCGGCCCCATTCAACTGCTGGGTCTCCAAAACGCAGCCGCCTGTCCACAGCCAACGTAGACAAGCTGACATTTATAAAAATGAACCAGGCATGGATCCCACAGGACCTGTCCATCCCTTGTGCAGAATAGACATTTATAACTACCTCCCCTTAACCATATATTCTTGTACTTCAGGGCACTTCTTTATTGAATCCTCTTTTTTTAATTTTACCATTATTTTGCGGGGCAACTCAAAGTTGAATGAACCTCACCTCTGTCTGGGTGCCAGGGGCCTAAATATCTGAAAGTGGCCTTCTACATTGGTGGGTGACATGAAGCCTGATTCTGTGCTATGGGACCTCTCTCATCTGTCTGGGTGTCGGGGCCTACATATCTGAAAGTGGCCTGTTCCAGTGGTGGGTAACATGATGCCTCTTTTTCCGCTATGGGACCTTTCTCCTCTGTCTGGGTGTCAGGGGCCTAACTTTCACATACTTGCTTGCTTTCTTGGTGGCAGACATTTCACTCTTTTTACTGCAAAATGACCTCCCCATTGTCTGGGTGTCAGGGGCCTAAATTTTGTTTACTTGCTTGCTGTCTTTTTGGCAGACATTTAATTATTTTTTCTGTCTAAAGACCACCCCATTGTGTGGGTGTTAGGGGCCTAAATTTCATGTACTTGCTTGCTGTCTTGGTGGCAGACATTTAACTCTTTTTACTGTCAAATGACCTCTCCTCTGTCGGGGTGACAGGGGCCTATATAAATAATAATGGCCTGTTCCATTGCAGGTTGACCTGAGGCCTGTGTTGCTGTTACGGGACTGCTCTCCTCTTTGCTGGTGCCATGGCCCTGAGTTTGTGAATGAGGCCTGTGGCACTGCAGGCAGACATGAATCCTTTTTGGCTGTGATGAGAACTTCAACTCTCATAGCATTCCCACCTGACGCCACCCCATTGGTTATTTATTTATTTTTTTTATTTAATTTTAATTAATTTCCCTATCCAAATTTGTTTGCAGCCCTCTAGCCCTTTCCTGGGCTATTTTTCAGCCATTTTAGTGCCCAAAAGTTCGGGTCCCCATTGACTTCAATGGGGTTCGAGTTCGGGGTGAAGCTCGGGTCGAGTTCAGATCCCAAACCCGAACATTTTCGTGAAGTTTGGGATCCAGTCAGTATCTTCTTTTCTTTTCACTGAGAGTACACAATTTCATCAACACAATGAGATTATTATCACTCTGTTGCAATTCCTACTTACTCACAATTATTTTCTTTTTGATGGACACTTTTATTTACAGTTAGTTGGCACTGCAATGGGTAGTAAATGTGCACCAAATTATGCTAATTTGTTTCTAAGGTGGTGGGAGGACACTATAGTCTTCACTAATGATTTCCACGAGTATACTAAACACATTTTATTTTGGGGTTAATACATTGACGATGTATTGACTCTCTGGGACTGCACTAATGACACATTTCATTAATTTGTGGCAGCACTTAATTCAAACAATATTGGTATGAGATTCACATCAGAGATTAATGACAGCATCTTAACTTTCCTTGATCTCAAACTCACCCTGGACCCTGATGGCCACATACTCACAGAGATATATCGTAAGTAGTGTTGAGTGAACAGTTCGAAAATCGTTCGGGTCCATACCGAATTTTGGGGTGTCTGTGACACAGACCCGAACCCGGACATTTTCAAAAAAGTTCGGGTTCGGGTCCGGTGTTCGTCGATTACTTCCCGCTTTCTGAAGGGCTGCACAGCAGCCAATCAGCTAGCGTTTTACTTCTTGCCCTAAGACCCCATCACAGCCATGCCTACTAATGGCATGGCTGTGATTGGCCAAGTGCAGCATGTGACCCAGCCTCTATTTAAGCTGGAGTCACGTAGCGCCGCACTGCTCTGACTAGTGTAGGGAGAGGATGCAGCTTCTGTGAGGGCGAGATAGGCAGGGATAAAGAAGTGATTGAATGATCTACCTTTCTACACCTGTGCATCAGAACAACTCAGCTGAGCTGTTCACTGAAAGTCACTATTTTGTTGAGACTGGCCAGAGCGATTTTTACTGGCACATGTAACTGGGCTGACCGGGCGGTGGCCATTTTGGGACTTGTGGTGCCCCAGCACTTGCTGCCACAGAGTGTAAACCAAAGCTCCAAAGAAGTTAAAAATCTACACCTGTGAATCAGAACAACAGCGATTCAGCTGCTCAGTCAAAGTCAATTTTTTTCAGGCTGGGCAGACTGTTTTCTGGCACATGTTACTGGGCTGATAGGCGGCGGCCATTTTGGGACTTGTGGTGCTACAGCAAAAGCTGCCACAACGTCCATTAATCTAATGTAATAGTCGATTTTTTCATAGATATACTACATCAGGGGATTGGCTGTGCTTGTGTCACCCATACTAACTGCAAAGATATTTAATATATCAGTGGTGAAACTGAAAGTAACCCACTTGGATAGCAAATCCCATGAATGTGCTGTTCCAGCTAGGCTAGCCAGTGCCACTACTTTGTCCAATACTGTCAGCCAGAAATATTTTTTTTTATGTGCCAGAAATATAAATTAGAAAAAGCTTTCACCGTAATAATAAAATGATTCTGGTGTTAGACCAGAAGAAGCACTCCTGTTGTAATTAATACTGTAAAAAGGCTTAGGCAATATTTCTCCCAGTGTGGGAAATTTATCTAGCAAAACTAGCATTTTAACAATTCCGGTGTTCTGAAATACCAGCAGTCCTCTTGTAATTAATACCGCCAAAAGGCATTATATCGTCCAGTGTTGTAATTTTGTGAAAAAAAGGCCAATTTAATCAATCTGGTGTTTGTTAGACCAGAAAAACTAGGCCTCACGTTTTCACTCCTCTAAAAAGGAATTATATTTCCCGTGTGGGAATCTATGTACCAAAACTAGCATTATAAAAATCTGGTGTCCAATTAGCAGCAGTGTTCTTGTAATTAATACCGCCAAAAGGCATTATTGTCCAGTGTTGTAATTTTGGTGAAAAAAGGCCAATCTTAACTGCATTATAAAAATCTGGTGTCCAATTAGCAGCAGTGTTCTTGTAATTAATACCGCTAAAGGCATTATTGTCCAGTGTTGTAATTTTGTGAAAAAAGGCCAATTTAATCAATCTGGTGTTTGTTAGACCAGAAAACTAGGCCTCACGTTTTCACTCCTCTAAAAGGAATTATATTTCCCGTGTGGGGATCTATGTACCAAAACTAGCATTATAAAAATCTGGTGTCCAATTAGCAGCAGTGTTCTTGTAATTATTACCGCCAAAAGGCATTATTGTCCAGTGTTGTAATTTTGGTGAAAAAAGGCCAATTTAATCAATCTGGTGTTTGTTAGACCAGATAAACTAGGCCTCATGTTTTCACTCCTCTAAAAGGAATTATATTTCCCGTGTGGGAACCTATGTACCAAAACTAGCATTATAAAAAATCTGGTGTCCAATTAGCAGCAGTGTTCTTGTAATTAATACCGCCAAAAGGCATTATTGTCCAGTGTTGTAATTTTGGTGAAAAAAAGGCCAATTTAATCAATCTGGTGTTTGTTAGACCAGAAAAACTAGGCCTCACGTTTTCACTCCTCTAAAAGGAATTATATTTCCCTGTGTGGGAATCTATGTACCAAAACTAGCATTATAAAAAATCTGGTGTCCAATTAGCAGCAGTGTTCTTGTAATTAATACCGCCAAAAGGCATTATTGTCCAGTGTTGTAATTTTGGTGAAAAAAAGGCCAATTTAATCAATTTGGTGTTTGTTAGACCAGAAAAACTAGGCCTCACGTTTTCACTCCTCTAAAAAGGAATTATATTTCCCCGTGTGGGAATCTATGTACCAAAACTAGCATTATAAAAAATCTGGTGTCCAATTAGCAGCAGTGTTCTTGTAATTAATACCGGAAAAAGGAATTATATCTTCCAGTGTGGGAATTTTGGGGCTAAAAATAATATATTTTATTGTGGTGCGAGTTGAATCGCAACAATGAGGAAACATTCTATTAAGGGACGAGGATGCGGTCGTGGTGGTGTCCGTGGAGCCTCTGTTGCTGCCAGAGGACGTGGCCGCTCAGCCTCAGGCGCACAAAGTAGTGAAACAACTCCCTCAAGTAGCCGGCAGAATTTACAGCGATATTTGGTGGGGCCCAATGCCGTTATGAGGATGGTAAGGCCTGAGCAGGTACAGGCATTAGTCGATTGGTGGCCGACAGTGCTTCCAGCACGTTCACCACATTGTCTTCCGCCCAGTCTTCTGCGGAAGCGCACAGGTGGCACCTGAAAACCAAGCCCATCAGTCTGTCACATCACCCCCATGCATATCAGTGAAACTGGCTGAGCCTCAAGTTATGCAGCAGTCTCTTCTTCTGTTTGAAGACTCTGCTCCCACGGTTTTCAGGGGCGTCCACCTATCCCTTCCCCAGCAGTGGAAGACATTCCATGATCTCAAACTCACCCTGGACCCTGATGGCCACATACTCACAGAGATATATCGTAAGTAGTGTTGAGTGAACAGTTCGAAAATCGTTCGGGTCCATACCGAATTTTGGGGTGTCTCAGACACAGACCCGAACCCGACATTTTCAAAAAGTTCGGGTTCGGGTCCGGTGTTCGCCGATTACTTCCCGCTTTCTGAAGGGCTGCACAGCAGCCAATCAGCTAGCGTTTTACTTCTTGCCCTAAGACTCCATCACAGCCATGCCTACTAATGGCATGGCTGTGATTGGCCAGTGCAGCATGTGACCCAGCCTCTATTTAAGCTGGAGTCACGTAGCGCCGCACTGCTCTGACTAGTGTAGGGAGAGGATGCAGCTTCTGTGAGGGCGAGATAGGCAGGGATAAAGAAGTGATTGAATGATCTACCTTTCTACACCTGTGCATCAGAACAACTCAGCTGAGCTGTTCACTGAAAGTCACTATTTTGTTGAGACTGGCCAGAGCGATTTTTACTGGCACATGTAACTGGGCTGACCGGCGGTGGCCATTTTGGGACTTGTGGTGCCCCAGCACTTGCTGCCACAGAGTGTAAACCAAAGCTCCAAAGAAGTTAAAAATCTACACCTGTGAATCAGAACAACAGCGATTCAGCTGCTCAGTCAAAGTCAATTTTTTTCAGGCTGGGCAGACTGTTTTCTGGGCACATGTTACTGGGCTGATAGGCGGCGGCCATTTTGGGACTTGTGGTGCTACAGCAAAAGCTGCCACAACGTCCATTAATCTAATGTAATAGTCGATTTTTTCATAGATATACTACATCAGGGGATTGGCTGTGCTTGTGTCACCCATACTAACTGCAAAGATATTTAATATATCAGTGGTGAAACTGAAAGTAACCCACTTGGATAGCAAATCCCATGAATGTGCTGTTCCAGCTAGGCTAGCCAGTGCCACTACTTTGTCCAATACTGTCAGCCAGAAATATTTTTTTTTATGTGCCAGAAATATAAATTAGAAAAAGCTTTCACCGTAATAATAAAATGATTCTGGTGTTAGACCAGAAGAAGCACTCCTGTTGTAATTAATACTGTAAAAAGGCTTAGGCAATATTTCTCCCAGTGTGGGAAATTTATCTAGCAAAACTAGCATTTTAACAATTCCGGTGTTCTGAAATACCAGCAGTCCTCTTGTAATTAATACCGCCAAAAGGCATTATATCGTCCAGTGTTGTAATTTTGTGAAAAAAGGCCAATTTAATCAATCTGGTGTTTGTTAGACCAGAAAACTAGGCCTCACGTTTTCACTCCTCTAAAAAGGAATTATATTTCCCGTGTGGGAATCTATGTACCAAAACTAGCATTATAAAAATCTGGTGTCCAATTAGCAGCAGTGTTCTTGTAATTAATACCGCCAAAAGGCATTATTGTCCAGTGTTGTAATTTTGGTGAAAAAAGGCCAATTTAATCAATCTGGTGTTTGTTAGACCAGAAAACTAGGCCTCACGTTTTCACTCCTCTAAAAGGAATTATATTTCCCGTGTGGGGATCTATGTACCAAAACTAGCATTATAAAAATCTGGTGTCCAATTAGCAGCAGTGTTCTTGTAATTATTACCGCCAAAAGGCATTATTGTCCAGTGTTGTAATTTTGGTGAAAAAAGGCCAATTTAATCAATCTGGTGTTTGTTAGACCAGATAAACTAGGCCTCATGTTTTCACTCCTCTAAAAGGAATTATATTTCCCGTGTGGGAACCTATGTACCAAAACTAGCATTATAAAAAATCTGGTGTCCAATTAGCAGCAGTGTTCTTGTAATTAATACCGCCAAAAGGCATTATTGTCCAGTGTTGTAATTTTGGTGAAAAAAGGCCAATTTAATCAATCTGGTGTTTGTTAGACCAGAAAAACTAGGCCTCACGTTTTCACTCCTCTAAAAGGAATTATATTTCCCGTGTGGGAATCTATGTACCAAAACTAGCATTATAAAAATCTGGTGTCCAATTAGCAGCAGTGTTCTTGTAATTAATACCGCCAAAAGGCATTATTGTCCAGTGTTGTAATTTTGGTGAAAAAAGGCCAATTTAATCAATTTGGTGTTTGTTAGACCAGAAAAACTAGGCCTCACGTTTTCACTCCTCTAAAAGGAATTATATTTCCCGTGTGGGAATCTATGTACCAAAACTAGCATTATAAAAATCTGGTGTCCAATTAGCAGCAGTGTTCTTGTAATTAATACCGGAAAAGGAATTATATCTTCCAGTGTGGGAATTTTGGGGCTAAAAATAATATATTTTATTGTGGTGCGAGTTGAATCGCAACAATGAGGAAACATTCTATTAAGGGACGAGGATGCGGTCGTGGTGGTGTCCGTGGAGCCTCTGTTGCTGCCAGAGGACGTGGCCGCTCAGCCTCAGGCGCACAAAGTAGTGAAACAACTCCCTCAAGTAGCCGGCAGAATTTACAGCGATATTTGGTGGGGCCCAATGCCGTTATGAGGATGGTAAGGCCTGAGCAGGTACAGGCATTAGTCGATTGGGTGGCCGACAGTGCTTCCAGCACGTTCACCACATTGTCTTCCGCCCAGTCTTCTGCGGAAAGCGCACAGGTGGCACCTGAAAACCAAGCCCATCAGTCTGTCACATCACCCCCATGCATATCAGTGAAACTGGCTGAGCCTCAAGTTATGCAGCAGTCTCTTCTTCTGTTTGAAGACTCTGCTCCCACGGTTTTCCAGGGGCGTCCACCTATCCCTTCCCCAGCAGTGGAAGACATTCCATGCACTGACGCACAACCACTTATGTATCCAGATGATGAGGACATGTGAATACCACCACAGCAGAGTGACCGAGTGTCTGATGATGACGAAACACAGGTGCCCACTGCCGCGTCTTATTGCAGTGTGCAGACTGAACAGGAGGAGGTCAGGGAGGAAGACTGGGTGGAAGACGATGCAGAGGACGATGAGGTCTTAGACCCCACATGGACTGAAGGTCGTGCCGCTGACTTAAATAGTTCAGAGGAAGAGGCAGTGGTGAGACCGAGACAACAGCGAAGCCAAAGAGGGAGCAGGGGGCAAAATAAGAACAGCCGCCGTCCAGAGAGTTCGCCTGCTATTGGCCAGTGCCAACAGGGACCCAGCACCCCAAAGGCATCTTCAAGGAGTTCCCTGGCATGGCACTTCTTCAAACAATGTGCTGAGGACAAGACCAGAGTGGTTTGCACGCTGTGCCATCAGACTCTGAGGCGAGGCATTAACGTTCTTAACCTGAGCACCACCTGCATGATCAGGCATCTACATGCAAAGCATGAACTGCAGTGGAGTACACACCTTAAAAACAAGGAACCCGCTCAGGCTCCCCCTGCTCCCTCTACCGCTGCTGCCTCGGCTTCCGCCTCGAGAGGAATGTTGCCACCTGCCGAGCAGCAAACAGAGGATGTGCCACTGACACCACCACCACCACCGCCACCGTCACCTAGCGTCTCCACTATTTCACACAGCAGCGTTCAGCTCTCCATCTCTCAAACCTTTGAGAGGAAGCGCAAATTCCCACCTAGTCACCCTCGAGCCCTTGGCCTGAATGCCAGCATTTCTAAACTACTGGCCTTTGAAATGCTGTCATTCCGGCTGGTGGACACAGACAGCTTCAAACAGCTGATGGCCATGGCTGTCCCCCAGTATGTGGTTCCCAGCCGCCACTACTTCACCAAGACAGCCATGCCTTCCCTGCACATGCAAATGTCCGATAAAATCAAGTGTGCACTGCGCAACGCCAATTGTGGCAAGGTCCACCTAACCACAGATTCGTGGACCAGTAAGCACGGCCAGGGACGCTATATCTCCCTAACTGCACACTGGGTAAATGTAGTGGCGGCTGGGCCCCAGGCGGAGAGTTCCTTGGCGCACGTCCTTCCACCACCAAGGATCACAGGGCATCATTCTTTGCCTCCTGTAGCCTCCTCCTCCTACTCGGCTTCCTCCTCCTCCTCCTCTGCTTCCACCAGCTCATCCAGTCAGCCACACACCTTCACCACCAACTTCAGCACAGCCCGGGGTAAACGTCAGCAGGCCATTCTGAAACTCAAATGTTTGGGGGACAGGCCCCACACCGCGCAGGAGTTGTGGCGGGGTTTTGAACAACACACCGACCAGTGGTTGCTGCCGGTGGGCCTCAAGCACGGCCTGGTGGTGTGCGATAATGGGCGAAATCTCGTGGCAGCTCTGGGACTAGCCGGTTTGACGCACATCCCTTGCCTGGCGCATGTGCTGAATTTGGTGGTGCAAAAGTTCATTCACAACTACCCAGACATGTCAGAGCTGCTGCATAAAGTGCGGGCCGTCTGTGCGCGCTTCCAGCGTTCACATCCTGCCGCTGCTCGCCTGTCAGCGCTACAGCGGAACTTCGGCCGTCCCGCTCACCGCCTAATATGCGACGTGCCCACCCGGTGGAACTCCACCTTGCACATGCTGGAGAGACTGTGCGAGCAGCAGCAGGCCATAGTGGAGTTTCAGCTGCAGCACGCACGGGTCAGTCGCACTGCGGAACAGCACCACTTCACCACCAATGATTGGGCCTCCATGCGAGACTTGTGTGCCTTGTTGCGCTGTTTAGAGTACGCCACCAACATGGCCAGTGGCGATGCCACAGTTATCAGCGTGACGGTACCAATTCTATGTCTCCTAGAGAAAACGCTTAGGGCGATGATGGAAGAGGAGGTGGGCCAGGGCCAGGAGGAGGAGGAGGAGGATGACGGGTCGTTTATAGCACTTTCAGGCCAGTCTGTTAGAAGTGGCTCAGAGGGAGGTTTTTTGCAACAGCAGAGGGCAGGTACAAATGTGGCCAGCCAGGGACCACTACTGGAGGATGAGGAGGATGAGGAGGAGGTGGAGGAGGATGAGGATGAAGCAGGTTCACAGCGGGGTGGCACCCAGCACAGCGCAGGCACATCCCTGGTGCGTGGCTGGGGGGATACAGAGGATGATGACGATACGCCTCCCACAGAGGACAGCTTGTCCTTACCTCTGGGGAGCCTGGCACACATGAGCGATTACATGCTGCAGTGCCTTCGCAACGACAGCAGAGTTGCCCACATTTTAACGTGTGCTGACTACTGGGTGGCCACCCTGCTGGATCCACGGTACAAAGACAATGTGCCCACTTTACTTCCTGCACTGGAGTGTGATAGGAAGATGCGCGAGTACAAGCGCACACTGGTAGACGCGCTCCTGAGAGCATTCCCAACTGTCACAGGGGAACAGGTGGAAGGCCAAGGCCAAGGCAGAGGAGGAGCTAGAGGTCGCCCAAGCAGCAGTGTCACGGCCAGCTCCTCTGAGGGCAGGGTTAGCATGGCAGAAATGTGGAAAAGTTTTGTCTCCACGCCACAGCTAACTGCCCCACCACCTGATAAGGAACGTGTTAGCAGGAGGCAACATTTCACTAACATGGTTGAACAGTACATCTGCACACAACTCCACGTACTGACGGATGGTTCGGCCCCATTCAACTTCTGGGTTTCCAAATTGTCCACGTGGCCAGAATTAGCATGTTATGCCTTGGAGGTGCTGGCCTGCCCGGCGGCCAGCGCTTTATCTGAACGTGTATTCAGCACGGCAGGGGGCGTCATTACTGACAAACGCAGCCGCCTGTCCGCAGCCAACGTGGACAAGCTGACGTTTATAAAAATGAACCAGGCATGGATCCCACAAGACCTGACCCTCCCTTGTGCAGAGTAGTCCTTAATAACTGCCTTAAACCATGTTGTCTTGTACTCCTGGCCACTTCTTCATTGAAAAATCTATTTTTGAAATTAAGTAGGATCTTGGGGTGCAACCCAGAGTTGAATGAACCTTCCGTCTGTCTGGGTGCCGGGGCCAAAGTACATGAAAGTGTCCTTCTCCTGTGCTGGGTGATATGAATGTTATACTTGTGCTGTCTGACATGTCTCCTTTGTGTGGGTGCAGGGGGCGAAAGTCACTAAAAAGCAGCCTTCTCCTGTGGTGGCTGATATAAATGACTGAATCTCTGCTGTGGGACTTCTCTCCTCTTTCTGGGTGCAGGGGTCAAAGAAACAAAAGGTGGCCTACTCCTGTAGTGGTTGATGTAAACCTGATGCTTGTGCTATCTGAACTGTCTCCTCTGTGTCGGTGCTAAGGCCTAAGTCACTGAAAGCGGCCTTCTCCTGTGCTGGCTGATATAAATGCCTGAATCTCTGCTGTGGGACCTCTCTCCTCTTTCTGGGTGCAGGGGTCAAAGAAACAAAAGGTGGCCTACTCCTGTAGTTGTTGATGTGAAACTGATGCTTGTGCTATCTGACCTGTCTCCTCTGTGTCGGTGCTAAGGCCTAAGTCACTGAAAGCGGCCTTCTCCTGTGCTGTCTGATATAAATGCCTGAATCTCTGCTGTGGGACCTATCTCCTCCGCCTGGGTGCAGGGGTCAAAGTCTCTCAAAGTGGCCTTCTCTTGTGCTGGGTGATGTGAAGCTGATGTTTGTGCCATCTGACATGGTTGCCGGGGTCCCATTAAATGGTGGCCTACTCCTGTGGTGGGTGATCTAAATGCCTGATTCTCTGCTGTGAAAACCCCTCTCCTCCGCCTGGGTGCAGGGGTCAAAGTCTCTCAAAGTGGCCTTCTCTTGTGCTGGGTGATGTGAAGCTGATGTTTGTGCCATCTGACATGGTTGCCGGGGTCCCATTAAATGGTGGCCTACTCCTGTGGTGGGTGATCTAAATGCATGATTCTCTGCTGTGAAAACCTCTCTCCTCCGTCTGGGTGCAGGGGTCAAAGTCTCTCAAAGTGGCCTTCTCCTGTGCTGGGTGATGTGAAGCTGATGTTTGTGCCATCTGACATGGTTGCCGGGGTCCCATTAAATGGTGGCCTACTCCTGTGGTGGGTGATCTAAATGCCTGATTCTCTGCTGTGAAAACCCTCTCCTCCGCCTGGGTGCAGGGGTCAAAGTCTCTCAAAGTGGCCTTCTCTTGTGCTGGGTGATGTGAAGCTGATGTTTGTGCCATCTGACATGGTTGCCGGGGTCCCATTAAATGGTGGCCTACTCCTGTGGTGGGTGATCTAAATGCCTGATTCTCTGCTGTGAAAACCCTCTCCTCCACCTGGGTGCAGGGGTCAAAGTCTCTCAAAGTGGCCTTCTCTTGTGCTGGGTGATGTGAAGCTGATGTTTGTGCCATCTGACATGGTTGCCGGGGTCCCATTAAATGGTGGCCTACTCCTGTGGTGGGTGATCTAAATGCCTGATTCTCTGCTGTGAAAACCCCTCTCCTCCGCCTGGGTGCAGGGGTCAAAGTCTCTCAAAGTGGCCTTCTCTTGTGCTGGGTGATGTGAAGCTGATGTTTGTGCCATCTGACATGGCTGCCGGGGTCCCATTAAATGGTGGCCTACTCCTGTGGTGGGTGATCTAAATGCCTGATTCTCTGCTGTGAAAACCTCTCTCCTCTGTCTGGGTGCTGGTCCAAAATAAATGAGAGTGGCCTTCTCCAGTGGTGGATGATATGACGCATGATTCCTTGCTGTGGGACCTGTATCCTCTGTCTGGGTGCTGGTCCCAAATAAATGAGAGTGGCCTTCTCCAGTGGTGGATGATATGACGCATGATTCCTTGCTGTGGGACCTGTATCCTCTGTCTGGGTGCTGGTCCAAAATAAATGAGAGTGGCCTTCTCCGGTGGGGGTTGATATGACGCATGATTCCTTGATGTGGGACCTCTCTCCTCTGTCTGGGTGCTGGTCCAAAATAAATGAGAGTGGCCTTCTCCAGTGGGGGTTGATATGACGCATGATTCCTTGCTGTGGGACCTCTCTCCTCTGTCTGGGTGCTGGTCCGAAATAAATGAGAGTGGCCTTCTACGTTGGTGGTTGATATGACGCATGATTCCTTGCTGTGGGACCTCTCTCCTCTGTCTGGGTGCTGGGCTGAAATAAATGAGAGTGGCCTTCTCCGTTGGTGGTTGATATGACGCATGATTCCTTGATGTGGGACCTCTCTCCTCTTTCTGGGTGCTGGTCCAAAATACATGAGTGGCCTTCTCCGGTGGTGGTTGATATGACGCATGATTCCTTGCTGTGGGACCTGTATCCTCTGTCTGGGTGCTGGTCCAAAATACATGAGAGTGGCCTTCTCCGGTGGTGGTTGATATGAAGCATGATTCCTTGCTGTGGGACCTGAATCCTCTGTCTGGGTGCTGGACCGAAATAAATGAGAGTGGCCTTCTCCGTTGGTGGTTGATATGACGCATGATTCCTTGATGTGGGACCTCTCTCTGTCTGGGTGCTGGTCCAAAATACATGAGTGACCTTCTCCGGTGGTGGTTGATATGACGCATGATTCCTTGCTGTGGGACCTGTATCCTCTGTCTGGGTGCTGGTCCAAAATACATGAGAGTGGCCTTCTCCGGTGGTGGTTGATATGAAGCATGATTCCTTGCTGTGGGACCTGTATCCTCTGTCTGGGTGCTGGACCGAAATAAATGAGAGTGGCCTTCTCCGTTGGTGGTTGATATGACGCATGATTCCTTGATGTGGGACCTCTCTCCTCTGTATGGGTGCTGGTCCAAAATACATGAGTGGCCTTCTCCGGTGGTGGTTGATATGACGCATGATTCCTTGCTGTGCGACCTGTATCCTCTGTCTGGGTGCTGGTCCAAAATACATGAGAGTGGCCTTCTCCGGTGGTGGTTGATATGAAGCATGATTCCTTGCTGTGGGACCTGTTTCCTCTGTCTGGGTGCTGGGCCGAAATAAATGAGAGTGGCCTTCTCCGTTGGTGGTTGATATGACGCATGATTCCTTGATGTGGGACCTCTCTCCTCTGTCTGGGTGCTGGTCCAAAATACATGAGTGGCCTTCTCCGGTGGTGGTTGATATGACGCATGATTCCTTGCTGTGGGACCTGTATCCTCTGACTGGGTGCTGGTCCAAAATACATGAGAGTGGCCTTCTCCGGTGGTGGTTGATATGAAGCATGATTCCTTGCTGTGGGACCTGTATCCTCTGTCTGGGTGCTGGACCGAAATAAATGAGAGTGGCCTTCTCCGTTGGTGGTTGATATGACGCATGATTCCTTGATGTGGGACCTCTCTCCTCTGTCTGGGTGCTGGTCTAAAATACATGAGTGGCCTTCTCCGGTGGTGGTTGATATGACGCATGATTCCTTGCTGTGGGACCTGTATCCTCTGTCTGGGTGCTGGTCCAAAATACATGAGAGTGGCCTTCTCCGGTGGTGGTTGATATAAAGCATGATTCCTTGCTGTGGGACCTGTATCCTCTGTCTGGGTGCTGGTCCCAAATAAATGAGAGTGGCCTTCTCCAGTGGTGGATGATATGACGCATGATTCCTTGCTGTGGGACCTCTCTCCAATTGATATTGGTTAATTTTTATTTATTTTATTTTATTTTAATTAATTTCCCTATCTACATTTGTTTGCAGTGGATTTACCTACATTTTGCTGCCTTTTGCAGCCCTCTAGCCCTTTCCGGGAGTCTTTTACAGGCTTTTTAGTGCCCAAAAGTTCGGGTCCCCATTGACTTCTATGGGATTCGGGTTCGGGATGAAGTTCGGGTTGAGTTCGGATCACGAACCCGGACATTTTCCAGAAGTTCGGCCGAACCTCTCGAACCCGAACATCCAGGTGTTCGCTCATCTCTAATCGTAAACACATAATAACTTGCTGCACTGGAATAGTTATCACCAACGACCTCTCAAAAAAGGGATACCGATTGGTCATTACATTAGGGCATGTAGGAATTGCTCAGACTAATCCAGTTTTATTAAGGAAAGTCATCAACTTTATAAAAATTTATTGCCAGAGTATACCCTAAAAAGGTTCTACATCATGCGTACACGCGCTCCAAGAGTACTAAGCATTCAGATTTTCTGACCACGGCATGGTCAGGTCCCCCGGCCCAGGCTGTTAGATGTATTGGCACCTTTGATGCTCAAAATCATTGAGTGTTCCAAATTCTCAAAAAACATTGGCATGTACTACGGACTGATAATAATCTGAGAGCAGTTATAACTGAACATCCCAGTATTACTTACCATAGGGGTATAAACCTTAAGGACACTCTGGTTCATAGTCTTTTTTTGTTTGGAACTCCAAAGAACCACCTGGCTTAAATCCAACATCATTGTCACGTATCGTTGCGGAAACTGTATCTATTGTCCGTTTCTCAAGAAATGCGAGACTTTTGTAAATCCTGTGGACAAAAGGGAATACCAAATTAGACAGTCTATTAACTGTAAAACCAAGGGCATAGTATATGTAGCGCAATGTCACTGTCCAAAACTCTATGTAGGCAAGACCTCACAGGAGTTCAGGCGTCACATATGCCAGCATATCAGCAGTATTAATACAAAAGCTGATACCACCTAATTGCCTGACGTTCTGGGGGGTTTGTAAAAAAAAACTGTGGGTATGAGCAGGGGTGACCGGGATGTGCTACTTCTACAGGAAGAAACAAAATGGATATATCGCCTTGATAGTCTTAATCCAAATGGACTCAATTAAGGTTTTACCTTCTCATCCTTTTTATAGCTCAATGAAGAAGTACAGATCAAAAGTTATAGATTATTCATCATCTTTTTTGTATTTATTGTGAGCCATTAGAATGAAGGAAATCGAGAAATTAGTATTGTTTCTGTACACTTATACAGAATCCCTGCACTCTATATACGACCTAAAAGAAGCTCAAGACTAAGCAGACCAATAAACAAGCGTTGCACCTTTAGTATATGGATTTTTTCTAGGTTCATATCAATGCACAGTGTGTTTTAGATAATATAGGTAAGGTCCATTCTAGGGCCAAGACCTAATGGTTAGTTCGTACATCACATATGGTGAAGTCACCAAGAGGGAACATATGCCAACTAGTGCTCTAGTGTAATTCAAGTTGCCATTTTTGAGATGGGTCTATCTATTCTACACCAAGGCCATATGGTCTGGACATATATTACACGCTGTGCAGTGATTAAAGGGTCGCACTCTGCTGTAATCAGGCCTGTACTATGAAGCATTTTTAGTGAGTGTGTAAATCTCGTACTTCATAAACATGCGATTCTATGCACTTGTTGACATCTAAGCGCACTAAACAGTATCAAGTGCTTAGAGACTGTGTGCAGTGATATTATATAACTGATCATATCGGGTTGCCGAGCTGCGTGCGTTTCCATTTCAATATAACATACAGCAGCATAGGTTAAAAGGGAGAGGCTATTTACATAAGCTGAATATCTATCTGATTCCATACCCCAATTTGTAACTAAGTCTCGGTGCACTTTATTTTTGCGCAGGTCATGTGCCCTATACACTGGAGAGAATGTCTGATCTCTAAGTTGGTGCGCATGACCAGTAAAAGCCATTAACCACCATTCATTTAGCAAGTCCTGGCGCATCTTGTGTCGGCGCAGGTCATGCGCACAGGCTTTTTACTGGAAAATGCTTCTAAGTCAGTGCGCAATGTACTTACACGGACCATGTCATCTGAACTCCTTCCAAGCCCTTAAGTCATTGGAAGACGGCTAAGGGGGGAGGTGGCTTCTGCTAATCCTGTCGGTCTCACATGTCACAATGTCATCTGAACTCCTCCCAAGCCCTTAAGCCATTGGATGACCGCCTAGGGGGGGAAGGGGGGGAGGGGGTGGCTTCTGCAGGTCCTGTCGGTTTTACATGTCACAATGTCATCTGAACTCCTCCTAAGCCCTTAAGCAATTGGATGACATCATAGGGGAGAGGTGGTTTCTGCAGGTCCTGTCACTTTTACATTTGTTGGTAAGAGTACTTCATTCGTGCAGGGATTGGCTAATTAGCCTGTCTCTCAATAAATCACACTATTTATACCTCTGTATAGGCTGGTTTCCTCATTGCTGCCCAAATACCCCTGAAGAAGCCAGTTTACTCGCGAAACATTTTGCTGGGCAGTAGTAGATTTTAATAACAGTTGATCACTCTGTTGTAGCTTAGTAGTTAGGTAGTCCTTATCTGGACACCAAGCATTTTCACAGTGACATAGGAGGTTGCCAGTTGGCCCATACCAGGTGGCCAGTTAGCTCAAATAGTCTGCCAAGTTCACATAGGAAGTGCTGTGGTGTGTGTACTGTATGATTGAACTCTAACAGCTATTGACAAGTGTCAGACCAGTGTGTTGTGAAGTGTGTGTGTGTCTGTTAATAACATAGGACACAGAGGCAGTGTGTCTGATGATTATATAGGACACACTGAACCAGCCCTCAATAACCCACATAAAGTATCATTCAACCACAACCTTATGGTTCTTTTGCACACCCTCTTCCTGTATTAGTGTGGCATCAACACAGCTCTGTGGACGCCTTAATATCACGAAAGGCAGTGTTTCAATTTGTGGCTAGACATTCTGGCCTTTAGGTATATAGAGGCCGTGATACTGGCTTTCAACCGAGGTGGATATTTTTCAGTAAAGTAGGATAAGAGTGCACATCTCTGGTTTCTAAAAAATCTTACCAAAAATATACCATAGCTCTCAGAGTGACAACTTTAATTTTAAGCGTCTGTTAGGCTCACGGCCATTTTATGTTTATTTACAATTAAAAGTGACTTTTTAAATATTATTCCTCTTGGACCTGTGTCAAGATAGGTTAAAGCCCTTTTTTTAGGCATTTGAGTATACCTAATGAAATATACCTTATCTAGGTTAGGTCTTTTTTGTTAAATAAATATGTCCAAGGGGAGGTAACACTGTGGGAGTCAATTGTAGAGAAGGATTTGGGTGTACTTCTAGATCACAGATTAAAGGGGTTGCCCAGGCTTTTACTATTGATGGCCTATCCTTAGGATAATTTTTTTCATGAATAAAAGGTGAAATATATTGACTCAAATTTACCACTGTCATGAAGTACAAGGTGTCACAAGAAAACAATCTCAGAATGGCTTTAATAATAAAAAAAAAAAAGTGTTCCAAAGTTATTACCACATAAAGTGACATAGGTCAGATTTGGAAAAAATGGCCTGGGCAGGAGGGTGAAAACTGTCCCAGGATTGAAGGGGTTAAACACACACAGCGTTATGAGATTTAAAAAAAAAAAAAAAAGTGAATTGGGGGAACTTGATTTTTAGAGATGAGCGAATCGTAGTCGACGAAGTGGAATTCGATCCAAATTTAAGTAAAAATTCGGTTAGTCTGGAAGTCAAATTTTCTCTTGCTTCATAGTAACGAATCATAGTTTTTCTAAAATGGCTGCTGCACATGTTAGAAAGAGGAAATAAGAAGCCCGGGAACGAGGGATCACCCACAATGACATGCAGACAGCCAATTTGCAACTAACCAGCCCCTTTGATGTTCCAGCCCTATAAAAAGCCTTCTCCTGCCTGGTTGCCGCCATTTTTCAGTGAACTTAGTGCAGGGAGAGACGTGACAGGCACTAGGGACAGTGATCAGGAACAGACTTTATTGGAAAAAAAAACAACTATTGATAAATTCAGGGAAAGATTATTGAAAGTGTAGGGATATAAAAGGGAGGCATTATCCACACGATAGGGAGAGAAGGGACCAATTGCACAGTGTAAAGCCTAAGAGCTATTCTATCACACCTTGCTTCACTAGTTGGGGAACCAAAGTGCTCTAATACTACTAATTTTAGGTTGTTTGCATTCTTTGATACATCATTAATCTCAGTAATCCTTGATTCTGTTATTGGGGTAAAAGTGCGGTCTGATACTACAGAATTTATGGTGTTCACAGTATTTTATATATATAATTCAATCCATTAATCTGTGATTGTCTAATTGGGGTGAAATTGCGGCTTGATACTACCCATTTTAGGTTGCCCAAGTTGTATTATACATTAGTATATCCGATAATCCCTAATTCTGGAATTGGTGTAAATTTGCGGTCTGATACTACAAGCTTTGGTGTTTTTTTTTGTTTGTTTTTCTAATCTATAAGTACATCCATTCATTCTTGATTCTAGGCTGAAATTGCGGCCTGATACCACAGATTTTAGGGTGCTCACATTATATTACACATAAATATATCTATTAATCCCTAGTTGTGGAGTTGGTATCAAATTGCAGCCAGGTACTACAGATTTTAGGGTGCACACATTATATTACACGTAAATATATCCGATAATCCCTAGTTGTGGAGTTGGTGTGAAACTGCAGCCTGACACTGCAGCTCTTTTAACCTTAGGCACCTTTCACACGAGCGAGTTTTCTGCGGGTGCAACGCGTGATGTGAAAGCATTAAATCCTGACCCATTCATTTCAATTGGTCTTTGTACTACAGCGTTTTTTTTTCAAGCATCAATTCTACATTGAGTGAAAATCGCAGCATTTGTTCTATATTCTGCGTTTTTCATGCAGCCCTGGCCCCATTGAAGTGAATGGGGCTGCGTGAAAAACGCATTGCATCCACAAGCAAATATGGATGCAATGCGTTTTTCACTAATGGTTGCTAGGAGATGTTGTTTGTAAACCTTCAGTTTTTTATCACGCGCGTGAAAAACACATCAAAACACATTGCTACCGCGCGGAAAAAAACTGAACGCAATCGCAGACAAAACGTACTGAACTTGCTTGCAAAATGGTGTGGAGTTTCACTGAACGCACCCTGAACGCATCTAGACCTAATCCGTCACACTCGTGTAAAAGAGGCCTTACAGTACAGTACAGTAAAATATGTTCGACAGACAGTTGACATGCCTTTCTAAGGGAACGGTCAGTGGCCAAAATGTTTCCGCAGCTGGCAGAAAGTAGCAGTAGAAGGAGTGGTGGTAGCAGCAGTCGGAGTGGCAAGTCAGAGCTGCCAGTGTCATTTGGTGATGTCACGCTGTTCTGCAACAGGTTTGACTGGGTGAAAGGAGTCACACCGGGAAGGAACAGCTCCGCGTCCTTCAAGAGAAAATAGAATCCTGGCTGTCTCCTCGCCAACTTAAGATCGGAACCATGGTCACTGACAACGCAAGGAAAATCATGTTGCCACTGCATCAAGGAGGTCTGAAGTTTCTAATGAGCAGTTTTCTTCACCAGCCTACTAAAGAAACCACCCACCAGCAGCAAGAAAGAGCAGAAACTGAACCAGAAGGTGATGGCATACATAGACTGCACCCTGCTACCCAATATTCAAGATCTCCTGGACTACTGGGTAGCCAAACCTCATTTGTGGTTGCAACTGCCCAAGTTTGCCCTGGACATATTTTCCTGCCGAGTCAGTAGTGTGGCATTAGAGCGGGTATTTAGTGTGGCTGGGGAAATAGTTACCCCAAGGAGAATGCGCCTTTCCACCCAAAATGTGGAGAGATTTATATTTGTGAAGATAAATCAGGTGTGGATCCGCCAGTGCCTGATGCATCAGACTAGATCATTCTGGGTGCCACACACAAACTTTGTGAAAATAATCCTTTTTCATCTCGCCACCTGCTTCAGACACTATTCTGATGCTGCCACCTGCCTGATGCCACACACCTGCTGCATCTGCACTCACTATATTGTGCTGCTACTGCCACTGCTGTGCCCCCCCCCCCCACCCTGTGACTGGCCAACTATTTTGACTCCTCATGCATTTGCACCAGTCACCACTCTGTGACTGACCACTATGTTGACTATGTATGCATTTTTCACCCTCAGCACGCTGTGACTCTGTTACCCCAAGAAGAACTCTCCTTTCCACACAAAATGTGGAGAGACTGAGCTTTGTGAAGATAAATCAGGCAGGAATAAGGCATAGATTTCCACAAGCCAGTCCCTGATGCATCAGACTAGGTCAAACGAGTCCCAAACTTTGTGAAAAGAGTCCCGTCTCTTCTGGCCACCTGCTTCAGCCATTATTCTGATGCTGCCACCCGCCTGATGACACACGCATGAGGAGTGATTGGGCCACTCCTCATGAGTTTACCACCATCACTACTCTGTGACTGAAAACGGGTAGATGAAGGCAGCACACACGGTCTTATCGGGTCACCGGAATGCAACAGCTGCAGAACAGGCCACGGATCCCCAGTGGTCAAGACGAACAGCAGAAGTAAAGAAGTTGCAGCAGCATATCCGATTTCTTTCCTTTTATTCAGAGGACTTCACAGCATAGATACAAGTAAAGTGCAGATGCATCGTTTCGGCTGTAACCAGCCTTTGTCAAGCATAGTTACAAAGTGATACAAACCAACATTAAGTAGGGAGTTCAACTAACACCTCCTAACAGTCCTACCAATCAGGGTAGTTGACCTATTAAGGTCAGCCAATCATGGCCATCACTATTCCAAACCCCACTTTGCATATATTTTAATTTATCAAACCAGCTCACCTGAGTGTCATACTTGTTGGCACATCCATCGCCGCTTTCAGCGTCTCGTGTGTCCAAGTGCGCATGCTCATGGGCTTGTCTATGTACCTACATCAACGCGGTAACCAGGGAATGAGATCCCGCGGACATATCGCATGATCTCCTCAGCGCGCGTCACGCTGCGCTGTCATCATAGGGGCGCGTTGCTGAATAGCCGCACACTTCCATGACGTCGTCACGTATCCTGTTACCGAGCTGATGTGTCACAACAAATGTTCCAGCGCATGTAGCAGAGTGGACGTACACACAACAGAATGCGGATCACACTCATGCCGCATCCATAATAGTGGTGCGATTATTGCAATTGGGTTAAGAGGATCACATCTGAGGGCCAAATAGTGGTTATTTGCATATTTATAGGCTGCAAGGTAACGTGTGGATGGTTACCGCTACATATAACAATCAATAAAAACATAATTAAAATCACTAAATAATTCAAACACTGACGGATGTGATGATCAAAGATGCATTACATTTGGTACCAGAGGTACATTACTCATCCATAAAGGGGCTACCTTTATTCAATCCCCGCAACGCTGAACTCAATATTGAGGCTGTATGGTTGCAGGGATCGTAAGGTATAGATCCATTTCAGTTCCTTTTTCCCTAATATTTTTTCCTTATCACCGCCCCTTCTAAGGGGGCCAACCGCATCAATTACTCTAAACCGCAACTGGTTGGTAGAGTGTCCACGCTCGATGAAATGACTGGCGACAGGTTTATCCAACGCACCTTTTCTAATGGTGCTTTTATGTTTGTTGATCCTCTCTCTTATTTCCATTGTAGTCTCCCCCAACATAAATGAGACTACAAGGACACTGTATCATATATATGACGTAGCTCGACCGACACGTGTAATAGCCACCAATTTTAAACATCTTTCTGCTATACGGATGTGCAAACGAGTCCCCTTTCATTATGCCACTGCAGTTGCAGCATGACAGACAGGGGAAGTTGCCATTCTTTCTAGGTGCCAAGTACAATTGTTGGTCAAGCTTAGGATCTCCTACGTTACTTTTGACCAGCCTAGCTCGTAGGTTGGCATTCCTTTTGTACGCCATAATCGGAGGGACAGCGAATTCTTTAATATCTGGGATTACCCGTTGTAAAATGTGCCACTCTTTTCTAAGAATGTTGGCAATAGTCCCACTGTCCCCTCCAAAGGTGGACACAAAAGGAATACATTTCATCGTCCTGTCACCAGATGTCACAGCAAGCGCAGACTCCCTCCCAATGCCCATCACTCTCTTTTTTGTTTTCATGAGGAGCTGTTTAGGGTACCCCCTCTCCACAAATTTATTGCACATTTCATCCACCCTGTTAGAGAATTTCTCTTCTTGTGACACAATCCTCCTAACTAGTGTTGAGCGAACAGTTCGAGAATAGTTCGGGTTCATACCAAATTTTGGGGTGTCCGTGACACGGACCCGAACCCGGACATTTTCAAAAAAGTTCGGGTTCGGGTCCGGTGTTCGTCGATTTCTTCCCGCTTTCTGAAGGGCTGCACAGCAGCCAATCAGTTAGCATTTTACTTCTTGCCCTAAGAGCCCATCACAGCCATGCCTACTAATGGCATGGCTGTGATTGGCCAAGTGCAGCATGTGACCCAGCCTCTATTTAAGCTGGAGTCACGTAGCGCCGCACGTCACACTGCTCTGATTAGTGTAGGAAGAGGACGCAGCTTCTATCAGGGCGAGATTAGGCAGGTTAAAGTCAGCAACAGCACCTAATGAACGGATCAATTTACAGCTGAGAATCATTGAACTTCTGCTAGTTACTTGCTCGCTGGTTTTTAGGCTGCACAGAGCGTTTTTCTGTCACTTATTTTCTGGGTTGATCGGCGGCCATTTTATAATACTGTCTGCTGTCTGGCAAAGGATAGATTATTTTCTGGGGTTAAATTCAATTGCCAAAATAGCAATACCATAAATCAGTGGTTTCAGCTGTGGCTGGCAAAATAGAATAGTGTCGAGGTACGCACACACGTACAGAGCGCACGTACACGATTCTTGAATAGTTGTATTATCGCGATAATAAAACTAACAGTGTAAAGTTGACTGTATTGCTCTAAGTTATATTCGCGTACGAATGTAACTTCTATTACAGCACACCAATACTAAAACTGACTAAGAGACAGCTTTAAGCTCTATTCGAACGCGATTGCAACTTTGGAACTTAAAGTGGTGTACGATTTTAAAAGTTGAGTACTAAAAAGTTGGAATCGCAATGCGATTCTTATGTATTTGCTTAATCACATTGCGATTACAACTTTGAGCTACCGATCACCATGGGAACGCCTCCTCCAGTAGAATTTACTGTCGGATGTGAGAATTAAGTTGAAATCTCAATGCGATTATTATATATCTGCTTAATCGCATTGCCGTTTCAACTTGCCGTTAACTGACTCAGTAAGTTAACGATATGGATGGAATTATTTAGCAATGCTAAGTTGAAATCGCAATGCGATTAAGCAAATATATAAGAATCGCATTGCGATTTCAACTTAATTCTCAGATCCGACAGTACATTCTACTGGAGGAGGCGTTCCCATGGTGATCGTTAGCTCAAAGTTGTAATCGCAATGCGTTTATTGCGGTATATTATCCCTCTGGATGTCTTTTACAGCCTTTTTAGTGCCCAAAAGTTCGGGTCCCCATTGACTTCTATGGGGTTCGGGTTCGGGATGAAGTTCGGGTTGAGTTCGGATCACGAACCCGGACATTTTCCGGAAGTTCGGCCGAACCTCTCGAACCCGAACATCCAGGTGTTCGCTCATCTCTACTCCTAACTCTCAATAGTTGGCTCCATGGAAGGGAGTCAATCATGATCCGTAAATGGTAGCTATTATACACCAACAAATTGTTCCTATCTGTGGGTTTCTGATAAATATCAGTCTGAAGGTCCCCCTCATAGAGATAAATCCTGACATCAAGGAATTGCAATTCACTATCTGACACTGTGATAGTGAACTGCAACCCAGGGACTCCAGCATTCAGATGAATATGGAAGTCATGTAGCTCTTCCCTAGTACCTCCCCAAATCATAAATATGTTGTCGATGTAGCGTAGCCAGCACAGGACCCTCCCAGAAAATGAGGATCGATAGACCAGTTTGTCCTCCACCTCAGCCATGAACATATTGGCATAAGTTGGGGCCACATTGGCCCCCATAGCCACGCCCCACTGTTGTTGATAGAAGGTGTCACCGAAGAGAAAATAATTTCTCCTCAGGACCACCCCCAGGAGGTGTAGGACAAACCGGCCAGCATCCGGGGAGAGACCCGTGCCAGATAATGCCACATCGACAACATTCAGACTATAAGTATGGTCGATCGATGTGTATAACGAAACAACATCAAAGCTGACCAACAGGAATTGCACAGGCAGCTGTACCTGTCTTAGTTTACATAAAAAATCTCCCGTGTCTTTGACATAGGAAGGAGTCGAGGTTGCATGGATCCGTAACAGCCTGTCAAGGAAAACCGAGATTGTGTTAAAAATGGAGCCCCTTCCCGATACAATTGGTCTCCCGGGTGGGTCCTCCAAGCCCTAGTGTATCTTGGGAAAAATATATATCATGGGGGTGATTGGGTGATCAACTCGCAAATATCTGTGTAGATCACCATCGATGACAGCCTTTTGTAAGGCATCATCTATGATCTCACCAATCTCCCGCATGATATCGCATTTGGGATCAATTCCCAATATCTTATAGACATCCATATCCTGTAATTGTCTCATAATCTCCTTGTCATACCCATGGGTATCCATTACAACAACGGCACCCCCCTTGTCCGCCGGTTTGATAGTAATACATTTGTTGTCCACAAGTTCCTTAATAGCCTGTCTTTCCTGTATAGAGAGGTTGGCTCTGACGTGAACATCACCCTCAGATCTCAAGCTCTCTATTTGTCTGTGTACAATTTCAACATACGATTCAATGACATGATTGTTATGTGGTGGGGAAAAATTGCTATTACGTTTAAGCTCAAATTGTTTAAATGACAATTCCACAACATCCTTACTGCTTTGAGAGTGAGTATGGGTATCCCTGTTAGAGGAAAAGAAGCCCTTTAGTCTGAGCCTCCCAAAAAAGCGTTGCAAGTCAAGCTCTAGATTGAACCAGTCCCTTGTCCCTGTTGGAGAAAATGTTAACCCACGACTCAACACCTGTATCTGAGCAGGGGTCAGCGGTATTGCAGAGATATTAACAACTAATTGTCTCATTTCCGAGGATTCCGTCATGTGGGTCTCCCCACATTGTGGTTCGGGCCCGAATGGGGAGGTGGGAGGCTTCTTCAGGAGCCGATGATGTCTGATGCCCCCCCTCCTACATCTCCGCCTCCTGCCTTTTTTGTTGCCCCTAAAAAAGCCGATGTACTCGACTCATCAGTCGAATCAGAATCTCCAGTAGTGAATCCAAAATGTCCTTGATCAAATCTCCGACCTTTTCTTCTCCGTGATCTACGTGGGGCAGTTGAATTCTGCCAATTATATACTTTGCCTTGTTGATAGTCTTCCAGATCTCTATGCCATTTATCACATTTCGTTCTTTCAACTTCATTTCTATGGCGTGTGATATAATGTGCCACTTTATCTTTGTGGGACGTGAAATCATCAGCCCCAATTAAGTTTTGGATCTGTGTGTCAAGGCCAATAAGTGTCCATTTTATGCTATCGACTTCCGTATGTATATAGTCAATATTTAGGAGCATAAGATCAAATGAATATCTGTTGTTCACCATTTCAAATTTTTTGCAAAACTCTTCGTTGTTGGGAAAAAGGTTAGGGCGTAGATGGGATCGAAGGCCCCTCGATATCGTTTCATTTCTGTAATATTCCTTCAGCGTGCTCAAATGCAACTCCATAGTAACAAGTTTTTTGGATTCTTGCTCATGTTTACGCTTCAGAAGGTCAATAGATGGGGTGATTAAAAAGGAAACATCATTTGAATCTGCCCCAATCAATCTCTGAATATCATCATCCGTATACATGCTATATATGCTTTTGTGAAGCCTCTATGTTCTTACCCGAACCTGAGGGGTTCTCCATATCGTCACTTGTTTGTGTAGAGAAATTCCCTGGTGCCAGCCTCCCAGATCAATGCAGTAAATGGGTAGATGAAGGCAGCACACACGGTCTTATTGGGTCACCGGAATGCAACAGCTGCAGAACAGGCCACGGATCCCCAGTGGTCAAGACGAACAGCAGAAGTAAAGAAGTTGCAGCAGCATATCCGATTTCTTTCCTTTTATTCAGAGGACTTCACACCATAGATACAAGTAAAGTGCAGATGCAACGTTTCGGCTGTAACCAGCCTTTGTCAAGCATAGTTACAAAGTGATACAAACCAACATTAAGTAGGGAGTTCAACTAACACCTCCTAACAGTCCTACCAATCAGGGTAGTTGACCTATTAAGGTCAGCCAATCATGGCCATCACTATTCCCTACTTAATGTTGGTTTGTATCACTTTGTAACTATGCTTGACAAAGGCTGGTTACAGCCGAAATGTTGCATCTGCACTTTACTTGTATCTATGCTGTGAAGTCCTCTGAATAAAAGGAAAGAAATCGGATATGCTGCTGCAACTTCTTTACTTCTACTCTGTGACTGAGTCACTACTCTGTGATTTACCACTATGTTACAAAATCAAATTAATCTTACCCCTAATAGCCTGTGGATAGGCATTTCATGATTTTATTTACATAGTTGCACATCTTACTATCATGCTCCACTGCGGGAATTAAGGAGGGCACGTTTTCTTTGTAGCGGGGATCCAGCAGGGGGGAAACCCAGTAGACAGCACAAGTTACAATGTGGGCAACTCTGCTGTCGTTGCGCAGGCACTGTAGCATGTAGTCGCTCATGTGTGGCGGGCTGACCAAAGATAAGGATAAGCTGTCCTTGTAGGTGGTGTATCGTCTGTGTCATCCGTATCCCCCCAGCCATGCTCTAGTGATGGCCATGAGCTGCGTTGGGTGCCACCCTGCAGTGAACCCGGTTCCTCCTCTACCTCCTCCTCCTCCTCATCCTCCAGAACTGTGCCCTGGCTGGCCACATGTGTACCTAGCCTCTGCTGGTGCAGGAACCCACCCTCTGAGCCACTTTTGAATGACTGGCCCGAAACCCTGTGAAATACCCGGTCTTCCTCCTCCTCTTCCTCCTGTGCGACATCCTCTTCCATTATCGCCCAAGGAGACATAGAAGTGGTATTGTAACACTAAGAACGGTGTCATCGGCACTGGCCATATTGATTGAGTACTGCAAAACACTGCAACAAGGCACACAGGTCTCGCATGGAGTCCCACTCATTGGTGGTGAAGTGGCGCTGTTCCGCAGAGCGACTGACCCGTGCGTTCTGCAGCTGAAACTCCACTATCGTCTGCTGCTGCTCGCACAGTCTCTCCAGCATATGCAAGGTGGTGTCCCACCTGGTGGGCACATCGCATATGAGATGGTGAGCGGGAAGGCCGAAGTTATGCTGCAGCACAGACAGGCGAGCAGCAGCAGGGTGAGAATGCCGAAAGTGTGCACAGACGGACCGCACTTTCTGCAGCAGCTCTGACATGTCTGGGTAGTTTTTAAGGAACTTCTGCACCACCAAATTCAGCACATGCGCCAGGCAAGGGATGTGCATCAAACCGGCTAGGGCAAGAGCTGCTACGAGATTTCACCCATTATCGCACACCACCAGGCTGGGCTTGCGGCTTACTGGCAGAAACCACTCATCGGTCTGTTCTTATATGCCCCTCCACATCATCAGAGACGTGCTGCGGTGGTCCTCCCATGTCCTCATCCTGCAACATAAGTGGCTGGACATCGGTGCATTTAATGTCTTCCACTTCGGCGGTAGGGCTATGTGGATGGCCCGGGGAAACCATGCCAGCAGAGTCATCAAAAAGCATAAGAGTCTGCTGCATGACTTGGAGCTCAGGCTGCTTGGCTGATTTGCAAGGGGGTGAGATGAAAGACTGATGGGCATGGGCTGCAGGTGCCAAATCTGAGCTTTCTGCAGAGGACTGGGTGGGAGATACTGTGAAGGAACTGGCATCACTGCCAGCCACCCAATCTACTATCACCTGTACTTGTTCTGGCCTCACCATCCGTAGAGTGGCATTCGGGCCTACCAAATAACGCTGCAGGTTCTGTCTCCTACTCGCTTGGACCTGTAGTTGGCGCTGAACATCCACGTCCTCTCTCAGCGAGCTCCACCAACACCACCACGACCATGCCCACGTCCCATATTTGATGTTCTCCTCATTGTTTGTGTTGACCCACCAAGCTGACAGATGGTTTATCTCCAGTGTCAATTTAACTGCCAATAGTTAACAATTAAGTTCACTAACACTAAGGCAGTGCCCGTGTCATAAAAATGATCTGTGGACCAAGAATACACTAATGCACTATCTCACTGCAGAAGTGTAAAATAGGTATTTGGGCATTGTATTTTAAACTTCTTTGTGGACCAGGAATAATGCTTTTTTCCCCAAAATTCACAAATGCACTATTCAACGGCTGAAAATTAAACATAGGTATTCGTACGCTTTGTGCACAACTGCTTTGTTGACCAAGAACACTGCTTTTTTCCCTAAAACACACTTATGCACTATTTCAGTGCTGAAATTTAAAATAGGTATTTGTACGCTGTATGCACAACTGCTTTGTGGACCAGGAATACCTCATTTTTTCCCCAAAAAAAATACACTGATGCACTATTTCACTGCAGAAATGTAAAATAGGTATTTGGGTAGTGTATTTTAAACTGCTTTGTGGACCAGGAATACCGCTTTTTTCCCCAAAAATACACTGATGCACTATTTTGCAGCAGAAATGTAAAATAGGTATTTGTACGCTGTATACACAACTGCTTTGTGGACCAGGAATACCGCTTTTTTTCCCAAAAAATACACTGATGCACTATCTCACTGCATAAATGTAAAATAGGTATTTGGGTAGTGTATTTTAAACTGCTTTGTGGACCAGGAATACCGCTTTTTTTCCCCAAAAATACACTGATGCACTATTTCACTGCAGAAATGTAAAATAGATATTTGGGTAGTGTATTTTAAACTGCTTTGTGGAGCAGGAATACCGCTTTTTTCCCCAAAAAATACACTGATGCACTATTTTGCAGCAGAAATGTAAAATAGGTATTTGTACGCTGTATGCACAACTGCTTTGTGGACCAGGAATACCGTTTTTTTTCCCAAAAAATACACTGATGCACTATTTCACTGCAGAAATGTAAAATAGGTATTTGGGTAGTGTATTTTAAACTGCTTTGTGGACCAGGAATACATAACTGCTTTTAGGACCAGGAATACCGTTTTTTTCTCCATAAAATACACTGATGCACTATTTCACTGCAGAAATGTAAAATAGGTATTTGGGTAGTGTATTTTAAACTGCTTTGTGGACCAGGAATACCGCTTTTTACCCCAAAAATACACTGATGCACTATTTCGCAGCAGAAATGTAAAATAGGTATTTGTACGCTGTATGCACAACTGCTTTGTGGACCAGGAATACCGCTTTTTTTCCCCCAAAAATACACTGATGCACTATTTCACTGCAGAAATGTAAAATAGGTATTTGGGTAGTATATTTAAACTGCTTTCTGGACCATGAATACCGCTTTTTACCCCAAAAATACACTGATGCACTATTTCGCAGCAGAAATGTAAAATAGGCATTTGTATGCTGTATGCACAACTGCTTTGTGGACCAGGAATACCGCTTTTTTCCCCCAAAAATACACTGATGCACTATCTCACTGCAGAAATGTAAAATTAAATAGGTATTTGGGTAGTGTATTTTAAACTGCTTTGTGGACCAGGAATACCGTTTTTTTCCCCAAAAAAATACACTGATTCACTATTTCACTGCAGAAATGTAAAATAGATATTTGGGTAGTGTATTTTAAACTGCTTTGTGGAGCAGGAATACCGCTTTTTTCCCCAAAAAATACACTGATGCACTATTTTGCAGCAGAAATGTAAAATAGGTATTTGTACGCTGTATGCACAACTGCTTTGTGGACCAGGAATACTGCTTTTTTCCCCCAAAAATACACTGATGCACTATCTCACTGCAGAAATGTAAAATTAAATAGGTATTTGGGTAGTGTATTTTAAACTGCTTTGTGGACCAGGAATACCGTTTTTTTCCCCAAAAAAATACACTGATTCACTATTTCACTGCAGAAATGTAAAATAGATATTTGGGTAGTGTATTTTAAACTGCTTTGTGGAGCAGGAATACCGCTTTTTTCCCCAAAAAATACACTGATGCACTATTTCACTGCAGAAATGTAAAATAGGTATTTGGGTAGTGTATTTTAAACTGCTTTGTGGACCAGGAATACCGCTTTTTACCCCAAAAATACACTGATGCACTATTTCACTGCAGAAATGTAAAATAGGTATTTGGGTAGTATATTTAAACTGCTTTCTGGACCATGAATACCGCTTTTTAACCCAAAAATACACTGATGCACTATTTCGCAGCAGAAATGTAAAATAGGTATTTGTACGCTGTATGCACAACTGCTTTGTGGACCAGGAATACCGCTTTTTTTTCCCCAAAAATACACTGATGCACTATTTCACTGCAGAAATGTAAAATAGGTATTTGGGTAGTATATTTAAACTGCTTTCTGGACCATGAATACCGCTTTTTAACCCAAAAATACACTGATGCACTATTTCGCAGCAGAAATGTAAAATAGGCATTTGTATGCTGTAAGGCCAACTGCTTTGTGGACCAGGAATACCGCTTTTTTCCCCCAAAAATACACTGATGCACTATTTCACTGCAGAAATGTAAAATAGGTATTTGTACGCTTTATGCGCAACTGCTTTGTGGACCAGGAATAACGCTTTTTTTCCCAAAAATACACTGATGCACTATTTCACTGCTAAAATTGAAAATACGTTTTGGTGCGTTGTGTGCACAAGTTCTCTATAGCACCACAATACAGATTTTTTCCCCCAGACTACAGAAATGGACTATGTCACCCTTAACCCCTTAAGGACACGGCCCTATTTCACCTTAAGGACCAGGCCATTTTTTCAAAATCTGACCATTGTCACTTTATGTGGTGATAACTTTAAAACGCTTTTTCTTATCCAGTCCATTCTGAGATTGTTTTTTCGTCACATATTGTACTTCATGACAGTGGTAAAATGAAGTCGAAAAATTTCATTTTTATTTATAAAAAAATACCAAATTTACAAAAAATTTTGAAAAATTTGCAATTTTCCAAGTTTCAATTACTCTACTTCTATAATACATAGTAATACTGCCAAAAAAAGTTATTGATTTACATTCCCCATATGTCTACTTCATGTATCGATCATTTTGGGAATGCTATTTCATTTTTGGGGACGTTACAAGGCTTAGAAGTTTAGAAGCAAATCTTGAAATTTTTCAGAAATTTTCAAAACCCACTTTTTAGGGACCAGTTCAGGTCTGAAGTCACTTTGTGAGGCTTACATAATAGAAACCACCCAAAAATTACCCCATTCTAGAAACTACACCCCTCAAGGTATTCAAAACTGATTTTACAAACGTCATTAACCCTTTAGGTTTTCCACAAGAGTTAATGGCAAATAAAGATAAAATTTCAGAATTTTGATTTTTTGAAAAATTTTCCGTTTGAATCCATTTTTTCCAGTAACAAAGCAAGGGTTAACAGCCAAACAAAACTCAATTTTTATTGCCCCGATTCTGTAGTTTTCAGAAACACCCTATATGTGGTCGTAAACTGCTGTATGGCCAAACTGCAGGGCGCAGAAGGAAAGGAGCGCCATATGGTTTTGGAAGGCAGATTTTGCTGGACTGGATTTTTGACACCATGTCCCATTTGAAGCCCCCGATGCACCCCTAGAGTAGAAACTCCATAAAAGTGACTCCATCTAAGAAACTACGCCCCTCAAGGTATTCAAAACCAGTTTTACAAACTTTGTTAACCCTTTAGGTGTTCCACAAGAGTTATTGGCAAATGGAGATGAAATTTCAGAATTTCGATTTTTGTTACCTTGTCTCAAAAAAGTGTAATATAGAGCAACCAAAAATCATGTTTACCCTAGAATAGTACCAACAAAACTGACACCTTATCCCGTAGTTTCCAAAATGGGGTCACTTTTTTGGAGTTTCTACTGTAGGGTGCATCAGGGGGGCTTCAAATGGGACATAGTGTCAAAAAACCAGTCCAGCAAAATCTGCCTTCCAAAAACCATATGGCGTTCCCTTCCTTCTGTGCCCTGCCGTTTGGCCATACAGTAGTTTTCGACCACATATGGGGTGTTTTTGCAAACAAGAGAATCAGGGCAATAAATATTGAGTTTTGCTTGGCTGTTAACCCTTGCTTTGTTACTGCAAAAATGGATTAAAATGGAAAATTTGCAAAAAAATAGCTGTTTTGGGACTGTTTTTATTTTTTGTTATTTACATAGTTGAACTGACAGGTTAGATTGTGTGCTATTTCTATAGAGCAGGTTGTTACGGACGCGACAATACCAAATATGACTACTTTTGGGGGTTTTTTGTTTCAGTTTTACATAATAAAGCCTTTTTGAAAATATTTTTTTTTTAGTGTCTCCACATTCTGAAAGCCATAGTTTTATTTTATTTTTTTGGGCGACTGTGTTATGTAGGGGCTCATTTTTTGCGGGATGAGATGGCGGTTTGATTGGCACCATCTTGGGGTGCATATGACATTTTGGTCGCTTGCTATGACACTTTTTGTGATGTAAGGTGACAAAAATGGCTCTTAGCACCGTATTATTTTTATTTTTTTTGCTGTGTTCAGCTGAGGGGTTAGGTCATGTGTTATTTATATAGATCAGGTTGTGACGGACGCAGCGATACATAATATGTATACTTTTTATTTATTTATATAAGTTTTACACAATAATATAATTTTTTAAAACAAAAAAAAATCATGTTTTAGTGTCTCCATAGTTTGAGAGCCATATATATATTTTTTTTTGGGCGATTGTCCTATGTAGGGGCTCATTTTTTGAGGGATGAGATGGCGGTTTGATTGGCACCATCTTGGGGTGCATATGACTTTTTGATCGCTTACTATTACACTTTTTGTGATGTAAGGTGACAAAAAAATGGCTTGTTTGACAACGTTTTTATTTTTATGTTTACGGCGTTCATCTGAGGGGTTAGGTCATGTTATATTTTTATAGAGCAGGTCCTTACGGACGCGGCGATACATAATATGTATACCTTTTTTTATTTATTTTGGTTTTACACAATAATATCCTTTTGAATGAAAAAAACATGTTTTAGTATCTCCATAGTCTGAGAGCCATATATTTTTCAGTTTTTAGGCAATTGTCTCAGGTTGGGTATCATTTTTGCGGGAGGAGGTGACGGTTAGATTGGCACTATTTGGGGGTCATATGACTTTTTGATCGCTTGCTATTACACTTTTTGTGATGTAAGGTGGCAAAAAATGGCTTTTGACAAAGTTTTTATTATTTTTTTACAGTGTTTACTTGAGGGGTTAGGTCATGTGATATTTTTATAGAGCAGATTCTTACGGACGTGTAGATACCAAATATGTCTACTTTTTAATTTTTTTTTACATTTAACACTAAAAAGCATTTTTGAAACAAAAAAATCATGTTTTAGTCTGAGAGGCATAGTTTTTTTATTTTTGGCCAATTGTTTTAGGTAGGGGCTCGTTTTTTGCGGGATGAGATGGCGGTTTGATTGGTACTATTTTGGGAGGCAAACGCCTTTTTGATCGCTTTGTATTACACTTTTAGTGATGTAATGTGCCAAAAAATGGCTTATTTACACCATTTTTTGGTTTTTTTTATGGCGTTCACCTGAGGAGTTCAGTCATGTGATATTTATATAGAGCAGGTTTTTACGGACGCGGCGATACCTAATATGTGTAGTGTATTTTATTTTTTTAGTTTTTATTCAGTGTTATGTGTTTTTTCATTTTTACATTTTTTTCACTTTTTACATTTTTTTGACCCAGACCCACTTGGTTCTGAAAGATCCAGTGGATCTGGTGTCTGTATAATACAGTACAGTACACTATATAGTGCACTGTACTGTATTTTGTACTTTAGAAAGTCTGAATAGACCTTTAGCAGGTCTATTCAGACTTTCAGCACCATGGAGAGCAGGACGCTTCTGAAAGCGTCCTGTCTCCATGGCAACCATCACCCCTTCCATAACTGGGCAGGGGTGATGATAGGGAGGAGTGGAGCACCCTCCCTCTTCGATCCCATCCTGTTGGGGGCTGCAAAGGCACAGCAGCCCCCGATGGGAGAGGGAGGGAGCGCTCCTCCTGTTAACCCTTCCATACCGCGGTCCGTACGGACCGCGGTACGGAGAGGTTAAGCGGCTGGCATCTGCAGCACAGATGCCAGCCGTTTCATCAGAGTGTCAGCAATGTGCTGACACTCTGATAGAACCACTAGACACCAGGGATAGATTACAGGGAGGCGGGCGGGGATCGCAATCGCGATCCCGCCCGCCGCACCGCCCGCCTCCCGCCCGCCTCGCGCCGCCCGCAACCACCCCCTGCACCCCGCAGCCACAGTATGATTGGGGGCTGCAGGGGGTTAAAAACTGTTTGGGGGCATTAACTCTCTGATCCCCGCGGTCATAGACCGCGGGATCAGAGATCGCAAGAGCGCTGCAAACCGCAGGTCTGAATTGACCTGCGGTTTGCAGCGATCGCCCATATGGGGGGGTCACAGGACCCCCCTGGGCATTGTAACAAGGTACCTGCTGAATGATTTCAGCAGGTACCTTGTTCCGATCACTGCCAGCTGAGCAGCAGTGATCGGAACAACTCATGACGTACCGGTACGTCATGTGTCCTTAAGGACTCGGGAAACATGCCGTACCGGTACGTCATGTGTCCCAAAGGGGTTAAATTATACAAAAGGTAATGTAGGGGACTTGACCTGCCAGAAAAAAAATGATTTTTTTACTTCACTGAGCTACCAAAAAGGATTAGACTGATGTCCCTGGCAGGCTGGAACACATGCAGGTCACATGCCGTTCCAAGGACACTGCAGTGGCTAAAATGGCCGCCGACTCCCACCTCAGATGGATTAAAAAAAAAAACTTTGCAGTATGACTGGGCTCAGGGCTGGGTACAAAAATGTAGGATTGCAGTAGCGCCCTCCCTCAATTTATGTAGCTGGAAGATTTCACACCACCAGGTTCAACAGATTTCTTTCCTAATCTCTCCCTGGGAGCACTGGCAGCAACCTTTCCCTATACTAACAGCAGCAAAGTGACGTGCGGCACTACGTGACTCCAGCTTATAAAGAGGCTGGGTCACATGCTGCATTCAGCCAATCACAGCCATGCCATGTCATGGCTGTGATGGCTTCTTAGGGCAAAGATGTAAAACGCTTGGTGATTGGCTGCTCTGCTGCCTTCCAAAAAGTAGGAAGAATCACCGAACAATGGACCCGAACCCAAACTTTTATGAAAATGTTCGGGTTCGAGTCCATGTTTCGAACATCCTAAAATTCGGTACAGTTCGGGTTTGCTCAATTTAAATTACTAATATGTAGTCAGACCTGCTAAAATGTAAAGTTGCACGTATTTCGCAAAAATATGCACATCATTAATTGCCAATTTGCGTAATTGTGAATATATCGGAGCACTCTATCTGCATATAAAGCTATTGTAATGTTCTGCCGTGCCAACCATTTTCTCCAGTCTTAGGAAACTTCTAGCGGCTTGAAAAATGTAGCAATATTGACCCACGCCTGTATGGTGCGCACATTACGCAAATATTACATTGCTGATTTTCGCAATCAAGAAAATAATCTCAAATTCTCGAATTTGAGAATTTATGATGAATATTCGTAAAATATCGCAAACTCGAATATTGCCCCTGCCGCTCGTCACTATTAAGGAGATGGATTTCAAGACACCTAAACAGTATCAAAACAGAAGAGGATACATCTATATCCAGACATATAAGATCTCACCATCAGGGAAACACCTTGAATCTCAAATTATTAGGTGTTACCAAAATTAAATATGGTCCAAGACAAGGAAATATAGATAAAATACTACAACAGGAGGAGAGAAGATGGATATACCGTCTCAATAGTCTCGTTTCTTATGGCCTAAATGAAGGCTTTACTTATTCATCCTTTCTGTGATGTGTTCATAATATCAAAGATACTAAATGTTAAGAAGAACTTATTACTGAGGAAAAATTAATAGACGGGGACAGCTTTAATTTATTTTTATTAATTTATTTGGCTAATAAGTACTCATATAAAGTGAACACCTAGGCTTTGGGATTTTGAGTGGGCATGACTATATGTAGGGTTGATGGTGGATAATTAATGTTCTGCAGTTAAACCTTTATTCACCAATGATTCTATGAAAAAGAGAAGAGTACGAATAATTAATATAATATAAATAAAAATAAAAAACTTTTGTAAAGAAAAAAGAAAGGGGAAAAATTCATGAGAATAAGATTGGCAATAACAAAATCACCTATTGGGACACACCAATGGATGTAAATAATAAAAAAATCAACCTAAAATAAAAAAAATTAAAAAATTATCATTGTGGATAGACTAATAAATCAGGTGACCCTCAAAAAGTGTTCCATATACTATAAACATTATGAATATACTGTATAAAGCTAAATAAGTCATCTAAAGCATGATATCATCAACCTCTAGCAGGTTATACCTCACCAGTTACAAGATTCTACCTCCCTCACTTCCTGTCAGACAGCTTGAATAAATATCTTATAAAGTAACCAGTAAAGATATCAAAGCTAAAGCACAAGAGTAGAAGAAGACAGTTCACTGCCATTTGGATCTAAGTCCCAAGACATGCACAGTACTGATATGCACAAGAAACTATGTCTAAGTCCCTGGGCATGCGCAAGATGGCGCCCTATTTCCAGGATACATTGGCGAGTATAACGCAGTGCTGAGGGAGGAGGGGGAAGGTAAGCATACGTCACCAGAGGGGATGGATAGTGAGAATACTTACCCTATCAGTGATGACATATCTCCCACCATTCACTAGTTAATAGCAACAAGCGATAGTATAGGTTACTTTGCTTGATGACACATGATGATCTCAAGACGCTAGCTTATAAGTTGTCCCCATAGCCGCACACACGCACTGTCCGCTAAACCGGCGAAACATGTCGGGGGGCAGTGTAATTTTAATACCAGTTAGGGTGGGTTCACATCATGGTTCTCAGTTATAACTTGGTTATAAGGGAAAATAACATAATCCATAAGACGGAAGTCAAAACAGAAGCCTTTAAGAGGCATTCCGTTTTGATCCGTCATAATAGAAGTCTATGGGAATCATAACGGATCCGTCTGGTTCTCGTTATGCAAGACGGAAAACAAAGTCCTGTTGACAGGACTTTTTTTTTTCCGTTATGCATAACGTTATGATCCCCATAAACTTCTATTATGACGGAATGCATTTTAACCACTACAGGACCGCCTAACGCACGGATGCGTCCGGCGAGCGGTCCTGTAGTTCTGATCTGACGCGTCGGTGTGTCATCTCGCGAGACTTCCTGTGAACGCCCGCGCGTTCACAGTGCCGCGCGTCTCAGGAGTTTAACTACAGCCTGCCAGCGATGATCAATCGCTGGCAGGCTGTAGATGCAAATTAAATTGCATCAAAGAGGTATATCAGACGCTGTTTTGATAACATCGTCTGATATACCTGCTACCTGGTCCTCTGGTGGTCCCATTTGCTGTGATCGACCACCAGAGGACCAGGTAGCTATGTAAAGTTGCACCAACCACTACACTAACCCCCCTCCCCCCCCTCACTTATTAACCCCTTATTAACCCCTTGATCACCCCATCTAGATTCCCTGATCACCCCCTTGTCACTGATCACACCCCTTGTAAGGCTCCATTCAGACGTCCATATGTGTTTTGCGGATCCGCAGATCCTCAAAACACGGACACCAGCAATGTGCTTTCCGCATTTTGCAGATCCGCACATTGCCAGAACTATATAGAAAATGTTTTTTCTTGTCTGCAATTGCGGACAAGAATAGGACATGTTCTATATTTTTGCGGAACGGAAGTGCAGACCCCGAAGCGCGGATCCGTAATTCCGGATCCGAGCGGGACAAAGTCTGTCCCCATAGAAATGAATGGGTCCGCAATTCCGTTCCGAAAAACAGAATTGCGGACATGTGAATGGGGCATAAGGGTCCCTTATCACCGCCAGTTAGCTAGCTACTTGTTAGGTCGCTAGCGCCCAGCCCACCGCACCGCAGTCACTGATTTTGGCAGAGATTTTTTCATCCACACTGATCAATGCGAATGAAAAAATCTGTGCCATTCATTTTATTTTTTATTTTTTTCAGCCCAGAGGCTGAACGGAATAAAAAAATCTCATTACCTGTATGCTCAATATAAGGAGAATAGCGGAAACTCCTAATGCTGGCCATACGTGTAATGATTGCGGAGACCCCTAAAATGCCAAGGCAGTACAAAAACATCACAAGTAACCCCATTTTAGAAAGAAGACACCCCAAGGTATTCTGTGAGGGGTAGGGTGAGTTCATGTAAAATTTTATTTTTTGTCACAAGTTAGTGGAATATGAGACTTTGTAAAAAAAAATATATATATATCAATTTCCGCTAACTTGTGCCCAAAAATTTTTTCTCTGTGAACTCGCCATGCCCCTCACAGAATACCTTGGGGTGTCTTCTTTCCACAATGGGGTCACATGTGGGGTATTTATACTGCCCTGGCATTTTAGGGTTCCTAAAGCGTGAGAATCCAAATCCGTAAAAATGCCCTGTGAAATCCTAAAGGTACTCATTGGAATTAGGGCCCCTTTGCGCACCCAGGCTGCAAAACAGTGTCACTCATGTGGTATCGCCGTACTCAGGAGAAGTAGGGCAATGTGTTTTGGTTTGTATTTTTATATATACCCATACTTTGTGTGAGAAATATCTCTGTAAACAAAAACCTTTTAAAAAATTTTATACAAAGTTGACAATTTACAGAGATATTTCTGTCACCCAACATGGGTATATGTAAAAATACACCCCAAAACACATTGCACTACTTCTCCTAAGTACAGTGATACCACTAAGTGACACTTTTTTGCAGCCTGGGTGCGCAAAGGGGCCCAAATTCCAACGAGTACCTTTAGGTTTTACATGGCTGCTCACAATTTAGCCCCGCCCAAAATGCCAGAACAGTAAACACACCCCACAAACGACCCCATTTCGGAAAGTAGACACCCCAAAGAATTCACTGAGGGGCATAGTGAGTCCGTCTGAGATTTTTATTTTTTTTTGCCAGAAGTTAGCAGAAATGGAAACTTTATTATATTTTTTTTTTCCTCAGAAAGTGTAATTTTCTGCTAACTTGTGAAAAAAAAATGAAATGATACATGAACTCACCATGCCCCTCCGTGAATACTTTGGGTGTCTTCTTTCTAAAATGGTGTCATTTGGGGGGTATTTATACTATCCTGACATTCTAGCACCTGAAGAAACATGACAGGTGTTCAGAAAGTCAGAGCTGCTTCAAAATGCGGAAATTCACTTTTTTGCACCATAGTTTGTAAACGCTATAACTTTTACCCAAACCAATAAATATACACTTATTGGATTTTTTTTTATCAAAGACATGTAGAACAATAAATTTAGAGAAAAATGTATATAGAAATGTAGTTTTTTTTTAAAAAAAATTTACAACAGAAAATGAAAAATGTCATTTTTTTTCAAAAATGTCGTTACATTTTTATTAATAGCAAAAAAAGTAAAAATGTCAGCAACAATGAAAAAGCACCAAATGAAAGCTCTATTAGTGAGAAGAAAAGGAGGTAAAATTCATTTGGGTGGTAAGTTGCATGACGGAGCAATAAACGGTGAAAGTAGTGTAGTGCAGAATTGTAAAAAGTGGCCTGGTCATTAAGGGTGTTTAAGCTAGGGGGGCTGAGGTGGTTAAAGGCCTCCGTTTTGAATTCCGTCATAATACAAGTCTATGGGCAACATAGGACTGGACACCTGCATAATGGAAACTAGGACGGATCCATTCTGCTGCCCATAGACATGATGTGGTCCCACCCTTAGGGACATAGACCATTATTAAATACCAACATATGTGAGAATATAGGGCATAGAGAGATTGGGAAAGTGGTGGGCAGCGTGCAGCCACAGACATGGTAAACCAATCTAAGTTCCTGCCACAGAGACATAAAGCAGGACACCAAACACAATAGTATCATGGTACCCAAACTGTGCCTCCTACAGATACTTATAAATATCTACTCATCAAGAAGATATATTAAAATAGAAAAGAATAAAAGTTATGTTTTAATTCTACTAGCATGTGGAAAATTAGCAATTTTTGGTCCTCTATGCTGACTCCTCATACGGTTGACACCTCACCACTTTGTGACTGGGCCATTGTGTTGACTCCTCATGCAGTTGCCACCCTCCCCATAATGTAACTGGGCCACTGTGTTGACTCCACAAGCCGTTGCACCCTCCCCACTCTATAATGAAGCCACTATTGTTCATGTTTGTCAATGTTGAGATCACTATTTATTTTGCCCATCTTCTAATTTGTCAGAAGGACAGATACATGAGAAACAACAGATCCTGTCTTTGGAGCATCCGTAAGGGAAGTGGCGTTGCAAGGGGGGTGACACCAGTCTGATGGGATGACCCAAGTTCCCAACACCACTAGCACCCCCTCCCCCCCTTGGTAAGCGATCTGACTGCTATTGACGAGTCACGTAGGGGACGTCCATCAAGCTCCGCCCGGCCACCCCGGCTCTTCTGACGTCCCTTCACGTCCTTCACTAAGTTTGCTGACCCCGACCTAAGCGGTAATGGTGTGTGTGTGTGGGGGGGGTTGGATAGTAAACAAACTGCTGATGTGGGGGGGGGGGGGCTAAGCAGACAGATCGCTGATGGGGCGGGGGGGTTGTTTGTGGGTGCTAGAATTTGATCAGCATGAACAGGTGAGCCGCTGCCAGGGCTTCAGGGTCTTTATAGCTAATGCGAAGATTGACCTGTAAGGCTGAGGTCACACGAGTTATTTGGTCAGTTTTGGCCCTATAACTGACTGAGTAAGTGAAGCATTAAGCAATTCTAAGAGTGACGCCTGGTCATAGAGATGCAAAGTAACTATTTCACTACCATAGCAGACTATTTATGCATGTTTCTGAAATGCACAGTGTTCTACACCAATATACAAGGCTCTCTGCAGCCAGGATATACTGTAGCTGCTATAACCCAATTTGTAACAAATAAATTCGGATCAAATCATATCTTTTTGGAAAATTTGACGAATTGTCCGAATCAAATTTTTGAAAAGTTCGCTCATCTATAATTATCACAAACATTTCAACTCCTCAGTATCTCATTTCATGGCTGTGATGAAGGCATTCAAAACTTGTGCGTGAAATCATTTTTATTGCTCAGTCCAAATGTTTTAAGGAATAAGTCAGAACTGGACAAATAAGTACCTCTTTCTTGGTTAGCAGACCGTTCAATTTAAGAGACCCCAACAAAAATTTTGCAAGTCCATCTCTAAATCAAGCCAATTTACATGACTCATAGGACAAAAAGATAAACCCTTGTTTAACCCCTTAAGTATCCAGTCTATTTTTATTTTTGCATTTTGTTTTTTCCTTCCCACCTTCTAAGAACCATAACTATTTTAATTTTACATTCACATATCCATATCAGGGCTTATTATTTGCGGGATAAGCTGTATTTTTTTAATTAAATAGAACCACCTAATTTACCATGTCTTGTATTGGAAAACAGGTAAACATTCTTTGTGCGGTAAAATAAAAAACAAAACAAAAATAAAAAACACAATTCTAATGTTTTTTGGAGTTGTGATATTACGGAGTTCATTGTGTGCTAAAAATTACATGACGTCATAGTTCAGACATTTTCAGAGGTGACTCATACACAGCTTTGCATGCAGATTACCATGACAAGGCCTGGAAACCTTCACCAGGCTACAGGCTGTCATGGAAACTGAACAGAGCCCCCAGTTTAACTGCAGGGTCTCCGATTGGAAGGCAGAAGGTGCTTCCTCCTCTGCCTGACTCCACAGATGCTCTCTATTGACTGCGACATCTGAGGGGTTAAGAGACCGGCTTTGACTACATAATATTAACTAGGAGCGCTTAGACAGGTTTATGGATTTAATTATAAAATACACTTATGAAATGATTGTGATATGATTGTATACACCTGTGAAATCATAATCATTGTGAAATATGAGTTATATAGTCATGTTTAGTCAATATTATCACACGATCATGGAACTGTTTAGATTGAGCACCATGCACTGTATACATTGTGATATTTTTGTATTTTCTATGTGATGCATTTGCGGTCAGGTGTCCAGAAGCAGCTCCTCTAGTTATTTACTTACATATTTTAAAAATATCTCCGGTGCTGCGATCTATCTATCTATCTATCTATCTATCTATCTATCTATCTAATAGTACTCTGTTTAGTGCTCATAAACAGTAATATTTAGGTCCCACGTAATAACAGTACCCTCAAACAATAATAGTTATCCTCTTTGTGCCCAGCAAACCTTAATAGCAGTCAATAAAGGCCACTGATTTATATCCCACAAAGTGTCAGTGCTCCTCTCAGTGTCCCCAAACAGTAATAGTACTCTATTTTGGTCCCAAACCCCACCCCGAGGGACTGTCTCACTTCAGCAAATGCCACTTATTATGTAGACAAAGTTATCAGACACTTACTAATGTACTGTGATTGTTCATATTGCCTCCTTTGCTGGCTTGATTCATTTTTTAATTGCATAATACACTGATTATATCCAGGGGTTATGACCACCCTGCAATCCAGCAGCAGAGGCCATGTTTGCACAATATAGAAAAAAGCACAGGCCTCTCTGGTTGCCAGGACTGTGGGAGCATGCATATGCAGCTCTCGTCCCAGTCACCTCATATCTCTGATGCAGTAGTAGCTGTGACCCCTGGAATATAATCTGATGTACAAATTAATCAAGCCAGCAAAGAAGGCAAGATGGACAATCATAGTCAGGGCCATCTTTAATGTTGGGCAGTGGTGTAGTGTGTGTGTGTGTGTGTGGGAGGGGGGGGGTTGCCCCAGGTGCAAACTTCCAGGTGGAGCTAGCAGGGCTTCACCACCTATTAGACAAAGTGAGGTGATTGCCTGAGGTGGCGCGGTTCTGGTGACAAGTGGGGGGGCGGCGGTTGTGGTTGTGGAAGAGCTCATCTCCATAGTCATCTGTATCGCCATTCTCAGGACAGCAATATAGATGGTTGCTGCCGGTCAGGAGAGAGGTGTCTCCCTTCCCCGTTCCTCTGATAGACTGCAAGCACCTGGCCTGCAGCCTATCAGATGATGTCAATTGGACACCTGAACCATACAGCACAGGACATAGGCCGGGAGAGGCCTACATCGCATCGCTGCCAGCCTGATGGAGGTAAGTATAAGTGTTTATTTTTTTATATGGTACTAGTTACTGGCACATGATTGGGGGGCATCTATGGGGGCACCTGTTACTGGCACATTATTGGGGGCACAGTGGGGGCATCTATGAGGGCACTTCTTACTGGCACATTATTGGTGGCACTTTTTACTGGCACATTATTGAGTGGCACTACTGAGCCACAAAGAAGGGGTATTTTATATGGGGGCACTATGGGGGAAGGGGGGAGAGGAACACTATGGTGGCTTCTACTGAGGGCACAAATAAGGGGTATTTTATATGGATGGCACTGTATAGGGGCATTTTATACTGTGGCTTACAGTCTTGCTTCATTTACATTGCATTAGTTGTCCTGCTATGCGGTTGTGTGGAAGCTTGGCTGTCAGCAGTATTCCATCATCTTCAGACCGTGTTCACACCATAGTTAGCGAAGTGGTTGGACCCCATGCCATGTTGAGCGACCGTGACGTGGTGCATTAGGGGCTCCGATGTGTTCCTGACAGGAATATTTTGGAAAAAGTCTCAGCTTTTAATATTTGCTTGCTTGACTAGCTAGTATAGTCAGTGGCATATTCGTTTGGTGCATTTTTTCCCCCTGTGATTTATATATTTATATATTTCATCCACACAATGCTCAGTTTTGTGTAGGATGCCCTTCTGGTGCATGTGGTCTGCGCCGGCATCGTCCATTGTACACATTCATTGCTGGGGATGATCTTTTGCTGCGGTCCACATGCGGTGGGACTGCTCCCCCAATGAGAAACGCTACAGTGTTTGGGGTAGAGCAGTTCCCCCATATTGGCCACTATATTTCTGTGATTTTGTTCCATATGTATTGAATGTGCCTTCACCTGGCATTTAACATTTCTTTGCACCTGGTAGCCTCCATCACACGGTCTGTTATGGGTGTGGCTTAGTCTTGCTTCATTCACATTACATTAGTTGTCCTGCTATGCGGTTGTGTGAAAGCTTGGCTGTGAGCAGTATTCCATCATCTTCAGACCATGTTCACACCATAGTCAGCGTAGTGGTAGGACCCCATGCCATGCTGAGCGACCGTGACGTGGTGCATTAGGGGCTCCGATGTATTCCTGACAGGAATATATTGGCAAAAGTCTTAGCTTTTAATATCAGCTTGTTTGACTAGCTAGTATAGTCAGTGGCATATCCGTTTGGTGCATTTTTTCTGTGATTTATATAATTATATATTTCATCCGCACAATGCTCCATTTTGTGTAGGATGCCCTTGTGGTGCATGTGGTCCGTGCCGGCATCCTCCATTGTACGCATTAATTGCTGTGGATGGTTGTTTGCTGCGGTCCACATGCGGTGGGACTGTTCCTCCAATGAGAAACACGCTACAGTGTTTGGGGTCTGAGCAGTTCCCCCATATTGGCCACTATATTTCTGTGATTTTGTTGCATTTTATACTGGGACACATTATGTTGAGTACTATAGGGAAGGGAAGAGAGGAATACTAGGAAAGGCACTAAGAAGCGGTATTTTATACTTGCAAATTATGGGGAACACTAAGAGCATCTACTGGGGCACTATATATGGGGCATTTTATACTGGTTCATTATAGAAGGCACTAGGAGGAAGGGGGGAGAGGTGTATTATGGGGGAATTTACTGGGGGCACTATTTAGGGGTATTTTATACTGCCACATTATGGGGGCACTATGGGGACATTAGCTCAACTGGGGGAATTAAAAGTGGGTATTTTTTGCACTAGCACATTATAAGGAGAATTATTTTCTACTGAGGGGCATTATGATGGGCTTTATTACTACTGGGGGTCTATAGGGAACATGATTACTAGTATGGGCACTATGGGAGCCTTGGCACAGTATCAGCTTACCACCATTAATTTTGTGGGAAGTTATGTTTACACTGTTAGTGTCAGGGGCACTTTTTGCTGGGCACAGTTATTTTAGGGCACTGTGTGCCAATTATTATTGAAGGGGGCATTATCTGTAAGTTATGAGCGGCAGGGGCAATATTCGAATTTGCGATATTTCGCGAATATTTGGGCGAATATTTGCCATATATTTGCATATTTGCAAATTCCTGATCAGGCATAATTTTTTTGATGGTGAAAATTCGCATTAAAAATTTGCATAAAATTCGCATAGACTGGTATTTAAAAAATAAAACAAATATACGCGAATACGAATATATTTTGAAGTATTCTAAATATATACAAATTCTCAAAGTGACGATATTCGCGATTAAAATTTGCAATTCGAATATTCGTGATCAACACTATTATCTGTGTGGAACTAGTATTATCAGGGGGTTTATCAGTTTCTGCAGTATAATATTGGGGAGCACAGCGGCACAGTATTGGGGGTGGTAGGATGATTTGTCCAGAAGATGGGAGGATGATGGATAAGTAGTAAACTAAGATTTTTTTTTTGTCAAAGTGCAGAGACGAGAAATGGCTGAAAAATGGTGGTCTGGTCTGAAGGTCTGAAAGGAGAAAATGAGGAAAGAGAACATCTACATCAAATGAGACGTCACTAGATGTAAAAGATATGGGGCGCTGTATTACCCTGTATGATGGAGGGGTTAGTAGTATGGTACTATTTGCAGATTGTGAAAAAATCTGCAAAATACTATATATTTGTGTTAGAAGTTTTTTTAATTTTTAGAGTAATGATACAGCCATTTTATTTGATACTTTTGTGCTGAAATATATTAAGGGACACTATAATCACCAGAACCACAACAGCTAAACATAGTAGTTGTGTTGTCTATAGCATGCCTCTGCAAGCTTTTTAATGTAAACACTGCCTTTTCAGAAAAAAGGCAGTTATTACATTACTGCCAAGGAACACCTCTAGTAGCCACTCATCAGACGGCCACTAGAGGTGCTTCTTAGTCCAGTGTTGCGCAACATGCAACACTGGCATTTACGATAAACACTCCTCATAGAATTGCATTGATTCAAAGCATCTCTATGAAGTCATGCATGCGCAATAGCCTCTCAATGCTTCCCTATGGGAAAGCAGTGGGTTGGCTATAATATACTCACACACTGCACATTCCTGTGCATTGTATTGATGAGGTTGTGTGTGTGTTGTGGTGGAGGGCGTGATTGCATGCTAGGGTTTGAGAAGGCGGGATCCAGGGGGCCTAAGTAAATTCTCGCCCAGGGTCCAATCAATATTAAAGACGGCCCTGAGCACAGTACATTAATAATTGCCTGGTATTAACTTTCTCTACATCATAAATGTCATTTTCTGAAGTGATGCAACCCATTACGGAAAACTGGTGCTGCCAAGCCCCCGCCAGACCAAATCACGATGCACCCCCTGTAAAAGTGAGCATTACACTCCTGCTCTAGATCATTATAATGGTGTGCCGCACCACACCAGTCCACACTTGGCATTGTGTATACCATCTCATTAACTATGCAAACCTCATCCATAAAATTTTCTTTAAACAGATCATGTACCGTTCCAGTGTAAGTTATCTATACAATATACAACACTTCCTTAAATAAGGGTGTTCTCACCATGTTATTTTATCATATTTCAATTAACAGTGAAAAATGTGACATACTTAGGTTTTTCTTTTCATGTGTAGGGTTGAGCGAACAGTTCGAGAATAGTTCGGGTTCGTACCGAATTTTGGGGTGTTCGGGACACGGACCCGAACATTTTCAAAAAAGTTTGGGTTCATTGTTCGGCGATTACTTCACGCTTTCTGAAGGTCTGCACAGCAGCCAATCAGCTAGCGTTTTACTTCTTGCTCTAAGAGCCCATCACAGCCATGCCTACTAATGGCATAGCTGTGATTGGCCAAGTGCAGCATGTGACCCAGCCTCTATTTAAGCTGGAGTCACGTAGCGCCGCACATCACACTGCTCTGATTAGTGTAGGGAGAGGACGCAGCTGCTGTGAGGGCGAGATTAGGCAGGAAAAAGTCAGCAAAAGCACCTAATGAAGTGATTGATCTACAGCTGTGAATGATTGAACTTCTGCTAGTTACTTGCTCACTGGTTTTTAGGCTGCACTGAGCGTTTTTCTGTCACTTATTTTCTGGGGTGATCGGCGGGCATTTTGTGACTTGTGGTGCACCAGAACAAGCTGCCACCAAGTCCATCAATCCATCAATACTAGTTTTTTTTTTGCTATATCCTACATCAGGGGCTCAGCTGTGCTAATTGTCACTCCTAGAAACTCAGGATCGCAATTTCTAAATTTTATTAAGGGGTTAAATACAATTGCCCAAATACCAATCCCCTAAATCTGGTGTTCCAGCTTTGGCTAGCCAAGAATAATACTGTCTGCTGTCTGGCAAAGGATAGATTATTTTCTGTGGTGAAATTTAATTGTCAAAATAGCAATCCCCTAAATCTGGTGTCCCAGCACTGGCTGGCAAACTATAATAGTGTCCGCCAAAACATATATTTTGTTCTGGGGTGAAATTCAATTGCCAAAATAGCAATACCATAAATCAGTGGTTTCAGCTGTGGCTGGCCAAGTTTCATAGTGTCCGCAAAAACATATATTTTGTTCTGGGGTGAAATTCAATTGCCAAAATAGCAATACCATAAATCTGGTGTCACAGCTGTGGATGGCAAAGTATAATAGTGTCTGCCAAAACATATATTTTGTTCTGGGGTGAAATTCAATTGCCAAAATAGCAATACCATAAATCAGTGGTTTCAGCTGTGGCTGGCCAAGTTTCATAGTGTCCTGCAAAGGATATGTTTTGTTCTGGGGTGAAATTCCATAGCAATAGCCTGAATCTGGTGTTCCAGCTGTTGCAGGCCTAGTTTAAATCTGTCCGTAACAGGGTATATTTTGTTCTGGGGTGAAATTCAATTGCCAAAATAGCAATACCCTGAATCTGATGTTCTAGCTGTTGCATGCCTAGTTGAAATCTGTCTGTAACAGGGCATATTTTGTTCTGGGGTGAAATTCAATTGCCAAAATAGCAATACCATAAATCAGTGGTTTTAGCTGTGGCTGGCCAAGTTCCATAGTGTCCGCAAAAACATACATTTTGTTCTGGGGTGAAATTCAATTGCCAAAATAGCAATACCATAAATCAGTGGTTTCAGCTGTGGCTGGCCAAGTTTCATAGTGTCCTGCAAAGGATATATTTTGTTCTGGGGTGAAATTCAATTGCCAAAATAGCAATACCATAAATCAGTGGTTTCATCTGTGGCTGGCCAAGTTTCATAGTGTCCTGCAAAGGATATATTTTGTTCTGGGGTGAAATTCAATTGCCAAAATAGCAATACCATGAATCTGGTGTTCCAGCTGTTGCAGGCCACGTGTAAATCTGTCCATAAAAGGATACCTTTCATCCAGGGCCTAAATACTAGCCCTAAAAGAGATATTCCCCTAAATTATTGGTTACTGCTGTGCCTGGATTAGTACGCTACATAAATAAATAGGCAGATAGTGTTAGGTGCCTGTAAAAAAAAAGGTCTGAATTTGAAATCAATACATTGGGCCAAATATTTTCTTTCTTATTGTGGTGCTTGGTGAACGGTAACAATGAGGAAAACATCTAGTAAGGGACCCGGACGCGGTCTTGGTGGTGTTAGTGGACCCTCTGGTGCTGGGAGAGGACGTGGCCATTCTGCCACAGCCACACGTCCTAGTGAACCAATTACCTCAGGTTCCAGTACCCGACAGAATTTACAGCGATATTTGGTGGGGCCCAATGCCGTTCTAAGGATGGTAAGGCCTGAGCAGGTACAGGCGCTAGTCAATTGGGTGGCCGACAGTGGATCCAGCACGTTCACAACATTATCTCCCACCCATTGTTCTGCAGAAAGCGCACAGGTGGTGCCTGAAAACCAAGCCCATCAGTCTGTCACATCACCCCCATGCATATTAGGGAAACTGTCTGAGCCTCAAGTTATGCAGCAGTCTCTTATGCTGAAAGTGGCCTTCTCTAGTGGTGGGTGAAATGACGCATGATTAATTGCTGTGGGACCTCTCTCCTCTGTCTGGGTGCTGGGCCGAAATAACTGAAAGTGGCCTTTTCCAGTGGTGGGTGATATGACCATGATTCACTTCTGTGGGACCTCTCTCCTCTGTCTGGGTGCTGGGTCCGAAATAACTGAAAGTGGCCTTCTCCAGTGGTGGGTTATATGACGCATGATTCCTTGCTGTGGGACCTCTCTCCTCTGTCTGGGTGCTGGGCCGAAATAACTGAAAATGGCCTTCTCCATTGGTGGGTGATATGACGCATGATTCCTTGCTGTGGGACCTCTCTCCAATTGATATTGGTTAATTTTTATTTATTTTATTTTATTTTAATTCATTTCTCTATCCACATTTGTTTGCAGGGGATTTAACTACATTTTGCTGCCTTTTGCAGTCCTCTAGCCCTTTCCTGGACTATTTTACAGCCTTTTTAGTGTGGGTCCCCGTTGACTTCAAAGGGGTTCGGGTTCGGGATAAAGTTCGGGTCGAGTACGAAACCCGAACATTTTCGGGAAGTTCGGCCGAACTTCCCGAACCCGAACTTCCAGGTGTTCGCTCATCTCTATTCATGTGACAAAATGTCATGACTTTATAAGAGGCCAGCATTTGCATTATTTCATTAATGTTATTCTATAGCAAATATATAGCGTATGTCTTATGTCTATTCTTCTTTCTTACTTTCTTCTAGGGGCAAACTTTGCTCTGGCTAAACTAGGAATATGTGAGCTCTCTCCACATCAAGGTGGCTATTGCTTAGATATTGAAATACTCCACCAAACTTATGCTTTGAATTTCGGGTCTGACATTGACTCTGATCCCGAAGGAGGAATGTCTCCTGAACATGCAATTCGTTTATGGGGGAGAAGTATAAAATCCCGGAGAAGCTCTGGTCTGTCAAGTTGTGAAAACTCAGCCCTGAAGCTGACAGACAATGAAAATAAAATCAGATAAAGTGAACGGTAGGATTGCTTTCCAAATGCAGATTTAGCTCAAATTAAGATAAAAATGAATAATGCTCTTTAGAAGAATTAATAATCCTCATACGTACAGCATCTTTAGCAATGTTCTATTACAAACCTGATTAACTTTCCAATAAAATACTTGAGAATGAGATATTATTTATTAAACGTGTTGGTTTTATATGTAAAAAGTTAATGTACCTGTGAAAAAGCATTTAGATTTTTTATTGAGCAAATTGAGAACACAGATGAGGCAAAACTAATTGCGATAAAATACACCTAAGAAATATTTATAGCTGTCTGGTTTTATGCATGGCAGTTTTCTTACTAGTAAAAAAAAAATGCACAAACTACAGTATATATACATTTTTGCAAAAAAATATGAGCATGTGTCTTTTTTTTCTTTCTTTTACAGTCTAGTATTTTTAGAGGAATTTTTACTACACAGTAGTAGAGACAATATATTCCGTTATAATATCACATCATGAAAGAGTTCCCTTTTAAATTAGGTAGGTTATTAAAATATTTTAAAAAGTCAATATTTTTTATTTTGAAAACCTTTTTGTAATATATTGTAACATATAATGCATAAGAAAATAGTTGTTTAGTGTTTTGTCTGAAATGTGCTTTTTTTACTTTGTGTGGCCATATGTTATGGTTTTGCACTTTGGAATACTACATAAAAGAATTTAACAAAAGGAAACATACAAGACACAGATGCAGAAGGGAATGAGAACACTTTTGGCAAGAATGTATAATCTTTCAAAGTTTGTCTTGTTTCTCTTTCATTTCTATTTATTGTGAAGACTGAACAAACACTTGTAGCTCAACAATTATGGGGAGGAAAATTGATCCCCATAATGAGTCTTAGTGCGCTTCAGAGCTTTGATAATCACCATCTGTTGAGATGTAGAAAGTTCTCAATCTAAACTCAAAATTCTGCTACTGACTTGATTGCCAACTGTAACTAGATGATGTTATAAACTATCAATAAGAAAAGCTTGAGCTATAGATTGCTGCACATATATGTCATATATTTTATTTATAATGTTTAGCAGTGGGTTAGGTGAGCCATTTATGTAGTAAATATTTTCCCTCTACTTTAACAGTTTTAGTTAATTGTGGATTTCTAAGGCATTTCTGTGTTTTGTGCAAATGAACTTTTATGCTGGCTGAAAATATTTATCTGTTGTCAGAACTCCTCTTGTGTTACTTACTTAAATAGGGTGATTTGGGGAATGTAATATCCACTCAAAAGTTAGCCTTCCTCAAGAATAAACTCAGGTAGGAGTACACAGGAATAGGCGAAACCATATTGTATAGTCCATATACAGGTGGTTCAGATGAGAAGTGACTTGCATTCTATAAACTATGTATCGCAAATAATGGAAGCAGATTGGTAGAATTTACGTACTATTTTTTCTGCATGCCAGTTGATGGTAATACTCCACTTTACCTTTAACTAAAACTTATGTGCATTCTATTTAAAGTGAGAAAACAATAATTGCTTACCGGTAATTGTTTTTCTCGATACCCATGATGGCACCCATGCGAGTAGAACCTCCCATCCAGGACAGGAAACCTGAGGATATAAAAATGTTCACACCCCCACCACACCTCAGTGATTGTGATTACCGGTTCCGGATGTGCCAACACCACCAGAGAGAAGACAAGCAATAGAAAAAAAAATAAAAAAAATATATATATATATATATATATATATATATATTAAACTTTTTTTTTTTTGGGGGGATTTTGGGGGTGCCATTATGGGTATCGAGAAAAACAATTACCGGTAAGAAATTATTGTTTTCCCCTCCCCCATGATGGCACCCATGCGAGAATAAAATATAAATCAAAATTTAGGGAGGGACAACGGTCTAAATAACCTTTCTCCCAAAGGCCACGTCGTCATTAAAATTAAGCCTGGAGGAGGAAGACTGAGGGAAAAATAGGACAAAAGGATGGCTTTCTTAACCCACTTGGCTAGGGTTCCCCTGAAAACCTTGTGGCCTTTTAGTCTAACCTGATATTGTACAAAAAGGTTTTCATCCACTCTCCAGGGAGCGGTAGTCTCCAGATAAAAAATCAAATATCTCATAACATCCAGGCAGTGGAATTTCCTCTCTAACTGGTTAGTAGGGTTAGGGCAGAAGGAGGGAAGGATTACATCCTGAGAGACTACCTTAGGGCGGAAGTAGGGGATAGGTCTAATGATGACCTTATCGTCCAGGATGTTGGTGTATGGCTGGAAGGCCGAAAAGGCCTGGATCTCCGAGACCCTCCTAGCCAAGGTGATGGCTATTAGAAAGGCAAGTTTACAGGCATGGGTCTCCAGGGAAAGTTCCTGCAAGGGTTCAAAGGGATGCTGAGACAAGGCCGTAAGGACTGTATTAAGGTCCCAAGGTGGAATAAGGGGCCGTAAGGATGGATGGGCTCTGGAGGCAGCATTCAGAAACCCTTTTACCCAGGGATGATCTGCTAGTTTGTAGTCAAAAAAATAACTCAGGGCTGCTATCTAGACTTTCAGAGTGGAAGCCCTAAGCCTCTTTTCTAAGCCCGCCTGCAAAAAAATCAAGAATTTTAGAAATTTCTGGTTCTCTAAGAGGGTCAGGGGGAACCCCCAGGGAGGTGGAAAAAACTTCCAGATTTTTAGTTACTTATTGGCCGTGGACTCTGGGTGGAGACTATTTTGTTTGATAGGCCTCTGTCTAACCAGATGTTCCTCTCAACCTCCAAGCAGTCAACTTCAGGGTATCTGGATCGGGATGGAAAAGGGGACCCTGGAAGAGTAGATCTTCCCTTGGAGGTAGCGGGAAAGGAGTGAGAGCCGCAAAACTCAGTAGTCCCGCAAACCAAGCCCTCTTGGGCCAATAAGGGGCCACTAGGATTATGGAGCCTTTCTCCCTAGCTACTTTGCTTAACACCTGCGGGCTAAGACAAAAGGGAGGGAAGGCATAGCCATCCTCCTTACTCCAATCGTCCAAACGGTTGAGGGAGAAAAATCTGTCTGTCTTCCTGTTGTAACGGGACACAAAAAGGTCTATTGAGGGGACCCCAAATACCTGAACTATCTGCGAAAAGGAGTCCTGGTTCAGACACCACTCCCCATGTCTTAAATCTAGCCTACTCAGAAAATCTGCAATGGAATTGTCCTTTCCCTTCAGATGGACCGCTGATAGAGAAAGGCTCCTGGCTTCTGCTACTTTGAAAATATCCTGGCAGAGGGGTAGGAGGGACAGGAGTCGTGTGCCCCCTTGCCAATTTATAAAAGAGACTGTGGTGGAATTGTCTGAGTAAAACAGAAGATTTAGGTTTCTTAATTGAGGCAGAGCTTTGGATAGGGCCATTTGAACTGCCTTCAGCTCTTTAAAGTTGGAGGATTGACTTATGGTCGCCAGATCCCATCTCCCCTGCCAGCACCTGTTGTCCGAATGTACTCCCCATCCGCAGGGGCTGGCATCCGTTGTTACAATGGTCGGAGTCTGAATGGACCACGGGTTCCCTGCAGATAGATGATCTGGGGACATCCACCATATTAAGGATACCCTTGCTTTGGAGGACAGATGGAAGAATTAATACAAAGATTCCTGAGCCCCATCCCACTTACATAAGATGTCTGCCTGCAACTCGCGAGAGCATAAGGAACTGCTGGAATGGCTGCCTTCATCTGACCTAACACTGTCATTGCTTGCCTGAAAGAACAATGGTAGAAAAGGAAGAGATTCCTTATGACTGCTACTGTTTTGGCTATTTTGTCTGGAGGAAGGAAGCTTTTCTGATGTCTGGAGTTCAGCTGTATCCCTAAAAACACACAATTCTGAGAGGGAGATGGGCATGACTTTTTCCAATTTATTTTCCCCTCACCCATGACTGCACCTGTGTGAGGTAGGACCTCCCATCCGGGACAGGAAACCTGCTGAGATAAAAAAAAGCTACACGCCCCTACACACCTCATTTTAGGTTTCCTGTTCTCTGGATAGGAAGCTCCTGCTGGGATCAACACACCTGGAGTGGCTGGGGAGGTCCAGGTCTCCCATACCGTAACGGGACAGTTCCCTGCGGCATAAGTCTCTTGTGAGCAGCTGCCATGTTATTTTGGATTCAGATTCTGAGATTTTGGAAATAGAGACGGATCTAAAATCAGGAGAAGAAGTGTCGTCTGTAGACTCTTCCCCAGACGAGGATCTTGCAGGGAAATCCCTTTTTCCACCCGAGGATGTCCAACCGTTACTTAAAGCAGTTAAATTGACTATGCAGTTGGAAGATGTAAAGCAACCAAAAACTACTGCTGACCAAGCTTTTGAAGGATTAAGTCCAAAAAAGCCTAGGACCTTTCCTGTACATAAAAATATAGAAGCTTTAATTAGGAAAGAATGGAGAAACCCAAGCAGAATTTTTTTTATTCCCAGTTCTGTGAAACATACATATCCCTTTGAAGAATCAGTGTCAAATATGTGGGATAAAGCACCTGCAGTAGACGCCTCGGTCGCAAAAGTAGCAAAAAGGCCTGATCTTCCATTTGAAGATTTGGGTTGTCTTAGCGATCTCCTGGACAGAAAGGCAGATATTTACCTAAAAAGATCCTGGGAATGTGCCTGAACAAGCCTTAGACCAGCTATTGCAACCTCCTGGGTTTCCAGATCATTAAGATTATGGCTGGCCCAGTTAGAGAACCATATTAAAGGTAAAGCCCCTAGGAAAGATACATTATCCTCTCTTTCTACCTTCCATAAGGCCGCTGACTTTTTGGCAGACACTTCTACAGATATAATAAGATTCAACGCTAAGTCCATTGCTATGTCCAATGCTGCCAGACGAGTGGTCTGGCTTTGATCTTGGAAAGGGCTAGACTCTGTTCTCTCCCTTGTGAGGGTTCTAGATTATTTGGATCCTCGTTAGACGAGGTCTTCTCTCTTTTAGAAAAAGGGGTAGTGTGTCCGGTACCTTCAGGAGAGAGGGGCGGAGAATTCTACTCCCCCTTGTTCCTGGTTGGCAAACCAAACGGCACGTTCTGAGTTATTCTGAACCTAAAAAAATTAGACAAATCCTTAACATACAAAAAATTAAGGATGGAGACAATAAAATCTGCAGTGGCTCTTCTCTCCCCAGATTGTTGGATGGCAACGTTAGATTTAAAGGATGTATATTATCATCTTCCGATACATCCCACCTCCCATAAAGCAGTTTCCGTCCAAGGAAGGCTCCTCCATCTACAATACGGGGCCCTACCCTTTGGAGTTTCCCAAGCACCAAGGCTATTCACCAAAGTGATAGCGGAAGTAGTGTCCTATCTAAGATTAAAGGTGGTCACCTTGATTCCCTATTTGGATGATTTTTTGATAATCTCACAAACCAAGGAGTGTCTGGAGAAGGACATTACCCTGTTATGCTCCACCCTGACAGACTTAGGCTGGATCATCAATCAGGAAAAATCTAACTTGGTTCTAAGCCAAATATGTGTTTTTTTTAGGGATTCAGCTAGACTCCCATCTCAACAAGTGTTTTCTTCCACCAAGCAGGAAAGATGTGACTATTAAGATAACTACGTGTCTTTTTTCTTTCTTAAATTTGTACATTAAGAGAAGCGATGAGAGTCTTAGGTCTGATGACATCCTCAATCCCTGCAGTACCCTATGCTCAAGCTCATTCCAGAGAACTCTTGAAGGTTTGGGATGGCTCCCTGGTTTCTCTAGACCAGAGTTTCCATTTATCATCAAGAACGAGAATGTCTCTAAAGTGGTGGATGAATCCACATCATCTTTCCGCAGGTATCCCTTGGGACTTCAAAAATCCTCTTATAGTGACAACAGATGACAGCCCTTGGGGATGGGGAGTCCACTTCCTGGGAACAGGATGGCAAGGCAGGTGGGACCTAGACACGAGAAAAATGTCCTCCAACGTCAAGGAGCAGATGGCAATCAAGATGGCCTTGACCAGAGTCCTATTAGATCAGACAAACAGAAAGATTATGTTTTACACTGACAACTCGACAGCTGTATCATATAAAAACCATCAGGGAGGAACCAGGGTTCCCTCCCTTCTCCTTCTTTGTCAAGAAATCTTCTCTTTAGCAGAAGCAAAAAACCCTTTTTCTTTCTGCAGTCCATCTCAAAGGGAAGGAAAATACAGTAGCTGATTTTCTAAGTCGAGTGAAAGTGAAGCAAGGAGAATGGTCCTGCGAAGATTTTTTTCTGCAGATAGTCCAGAAGTTCGGCCGACCTACTATAGACCACTTTGCCTCCAGAAAAAACAGATAATTAGAAAAATTATTCTCCCTAAATTCTTTACATCAGGGATGCTCAACCTGCGGCCCTCCAGATGTTGCAAAACTACAACTCCCAGCATGCCCGGACAGCCTACAGCTATCAGCCTACAGCAGGGCATGGTGGGAGTTGTAGTTTTACAACAGCTGGAGGGCCGCAGGTTGAGCATCACTGCTTTACATCATCCCTTAGCAATAGATGGGTTAGCTCAGGATTGGAGCAGGGAGTTCGGTTATGCTTTCACACCCTTCTGCCTATTACCCCAGGTCCTGAGCAGAGTACAGAAAGAGAGAGCCTCTATAATATTAATGGCTCCAGATTGGCCAAAGAGATCATGGTATTCGAAGCATCTAAGTCTAGCGAGTCAGCCTCCCTTTCATCTCCCACTGAGAGACAACCTGTTAGCTCAGGGGCCCCTTTTTCACCCCAATCTGGAGCCTCTTCATCTATCAGCCTGGACATTAAAAGAAGACTGTAGTTAAGCAGGGGTTTGTCAGAAAAGGTAGTCTCCACTTTTATAAAGAGTAAGAAAGATGTCACTACTAGTGTTGAACGAACAGTTCGAGCATAGTTCAGGTTCGTACCGAATTTTGGGGTGTTCGGGACACGGACTCGAACATTTTCAAAAAAGTTTGGGTTCGGGTCCGTTGCTCGGCGATTTCTTCCCGCTTTCTGAAGGGCTGCACAGCAGCCAATCAGCTAACGTTTTACTTCTTGCCCTAAGAAGCCATCACAGCCATGCCTACTAATGGCATGGCTGTGATTGGCTAAGTGCAGCATGTGACCCAGCCTCTATTTAAGCTGGAGTCACGTAGCACCGCACATCACACTGCTCTGATTAGTGTAGTGAGAGGACGCAGCTTCTGTGAGGGGGAGATTAGGCAGGGAAAAGTCAGCAAAAACACCTAATGAAGTGATCGATCTACAGCTGTGAATCATTCAACTTATGCTAGTTAATTGCTCACTGGTATTTAGGCTGCACAGAGCGTTTTTCTGTCACTTTGATCGGCGGCCATTATGTGTCTTGTGGTGCACCAGCACAAGCTGCCACCAAGTCCATCAATCCATCAATACAAGGTTTTTTGTTGCTTTATCCTACCTTAGGGGCTTGGCAGGGCTTATTGTCACCCCTAGAAGCTCAGGATAGAAATTTCTTTATCTCATTATGGGGTGAAATTCAATTCACAGAAAAAACTAGATAAAACATCCTGGGCGATATGATATTAAGTGCGCGGATGAACATGGCTGCATTTATCAAATCACAGAAAATGGTGCACTAAAATAAATGCAAACATTATGTGGAATAAGCCCTCATTCTAATAACGTCTGAGACACTTAGTCAACATATTTTGATCAAAACACATCTAAGCCCACCCACCAAGCGACACGGTGGTCTCAGTCCAGGCGGGTAACTACGCTAAACCTATTAATGCTGTTGCGCATTTTTTCTACAGGAGCGCAGTCCCGCACATATGGTGTGTTGCCCCTTGTTACCTCCATGTGCTTCAGCAACCGGTGGGAGGAGGGACACACACACCATATGTACCACCTTAATCAAGGTCGCCTATTAGATGGGCGGGACACTAGTGCACATGAATCTCACCCCTGTATAGGAGCGTATTCACACATGAAGGTGCCACTCCTTCAAGACAAGTTAAACAATTCACAGAAAAAACTAGATAAAACATCCTGCGCGATATGATATTAAGTGCGCGGATGAACATGGCTGCATTTATCAAATCACAGAAAATGGTGCACTAAAATAAATGCAAACATTATGTGGAATAAGCCCTCATTCTAATAACGTCTGAGACACTTAGTCAACATATTTTGATCAAAACACATCTAAGCCCACCCACCAGCGACACGGTGGTCTCAGTCAGGCGGGTAACTACGCTAAACCTATTAATGCTGTTGCGCATTTTTTCTACAGGAGCGCAGTCCTGTAGAAAAATGCGCAACAGCATTAATAGGTTTAGCGTAGTTACCCGCCTGGACTGAGACCACCGTGTCGCTTGGTGGGTGGGCTTAGATGTGTTTTGATCAAAATATGTTGACTAAGTGTCTCAGACGTTATTAGAATGAGGGCTTATTCCACATAATGTTTGCATTTATTTTAGTGCACCATTTTCTGTGATTTGATAAATGCAGCTATGTTCATCCGCGCACTTAATATCATATCGCGCAGGATGTTTTATCTAGTTTTTCTGTAAATTGTTTAACTTGTCTTGAAGGAGTGGCACCTTCATGTGTGAATACGCTCCTATACAGGGGTGAGATTCATGTGCACTAGTGTCCCGCCCATCTAATAGGCGACCTTGATTAAGGTGGTACATATAGGTGTGTGTCCCTCCTCCCACCGGTTGCTGAAGCACATGGAGGTAACAAGGGCAACACACCATATGTGCGGGAATGCGCTCCTGTAGAAAAAATGCGCAACAGCATTAATAGGTTTAGCGTAGTTACCCGCCTGGACTGAGACCACCATGTCGCTTGGTGGGTGGGCTTAGATGTGTTTTGATCAAAATATGTTGACTAAGTGTCTCAGACGTTATTAGAATGAGGGCTTATTCCACATAATGTTTGCATTTATTTTAGTGCACCATTTTCTGTGATTTGATAAATGCAGCCATGTTCATCCGCGCACTTAATATCATATCGCGCAGGATGTTTTATCTAGTTTTTTCTGTGAATTGTTTAACTTGTCTTGAAGGAGTGGCACCTTCATGTGTGAATACGCTCCTATACAGGGGTGAGATTCATGTGCACTAGTGTCCCGCCCATCTAATAGGCGACCTTGATTAAGGTGGTACATATAGGTGTGTGTGTCCCTCCTCCCACCGGTTGCTGAAGCACATGGAGGTAACAAGGGGCAACACACCATATGTGCGGGACTGCGCTCCTGTAGAAAAAATGCGCAACAGCATTAATAGGTTTAGCGTAGTTACCCGCCTGGACTAAGACCACCGTGTCGCTTGGTGGGTGGGCTTAGATGTGTTTTGATCAAAATATGTTGACTAAGTGTCTCAGACGTTATTAGAATGAGGGCTTATTCCACATAATGTTTGCATTTATTTTAGTGCACCATTTTCTGTGATTTGTGAAATTCAATTGCCAAAATAGCAATCCCCTAAATCTGGTGTTCCAGCTCTGGTTAGCCAAGTGTAATACTGTCTGCTGTCTGGAAAAAAGATAGATTTTTTTCTATGGTGAAATTAAATTGCCAAAATAGCAATCCCCTAAATATGGTGTCCCAGCAGTGGCTGGCAAAGTTTAATAGTGTCCGGCAAAGGATATATTTTTTCTGGAGTGAAATTCAATTGCCAAAATATCAATACCGTAAATCTGGTGTTCCAGCTGTGACTGGACAAGTTTCATAGTGTCCGTCATAGGATATATTATTCTCTGCGGTGAAATTCAGTTGCAAAAATAGAAATACCGTAAATCTGGTGTTCCAGCTGTGACTAGACAAGTTTCATAGTGTTCGTCATAGGATATATTATTTTCTGCGGTGAAATTCAGCTGCAATATAGAAATACTGTAAATCAGGTGTCCCAGCCGTGGCTGGCAAAGTTTAATAGTGTACGGCAAAGGATATATTTTTTTCTGAGGTGAAATTCAATTGCCAAAATAGCAATACTATATATCAGTGGTTTCAGCTGTGGCTGGCCAAGTTTAATAATGTACGGCAAAGGATATATTTTTTTTTGGGGTGAAATTCAATTGCCAAAATAGCAATACCATAAATCAGTGGTTTCAGATGTGGCTGGCCAAGTTTAATAGTGTACGGCAAAGGATATATTTTTTTCTGTGGTGAAATTCAATTGCCAAAATATCAATACTCTGAATCTGGTGTTCCAGCTGTTGCAGGCTTAGTTTAAATCTGTCCGTAAAAGGGTATATTTTTTTCTGGGGTGAAATTTAATTGCCAAAATAGCAATACCCTGAATCTGGTGTTTCAGCTGTTGTAGACCTAGTGTTAATCTGTCCGTAAAAGGGTATATTTTTTTCTGGGGTGAAATTCAGTTGCCAAAATAGAAATACAGTGAATCTGGTGTTCCAGCTGTGACTGGACAAGTTTAATAGTATCCGTCAAAGGATAGATTTTGTTCTGGGGTGAAATTCCCTTGCGAAAATAGCAATACCCTGAATCTGGTGTTCCAGCTGTTGCAGGCCAAGTGTTAATCTGTCCGTAAAAGGGTATATTACACTCAAGGTGTATATACAAGTGCTGAGAGGGTCATACTCAATAACTTCACAAGCTACCGTGCATCTCCCATTGTATTTCTGTTCGTTAAAGGGTATATTACACAAAGTTTTAAAATACAATTGCTGAAGGCATAATCCTACATATTTTTTCACACGCATCTGTCCATAAAAGGATACCTTTCATCCAGGGCCTAAATACTAAGCCTACAATTGATATTGCCCTGAATCAGTGGTTACTGCTGTGCCTGGATTAGTGTAATATGGTACATAAATAAATAGGCAGATAGTGTTAGGTGCCTGTAAAAAAAGGCCTGAATTTGAAATCAATACATTGGGCCAAATTTTTTTTTTCTTATTGTGGTGCTTGGTGAACGGTAACAATGTGGAAAACATCTAGTAAGGGACATGGACGGGGTCAGTGTTAGTGGACCCTCTGGTGCTGGAAGAGGACGTGGCCATTCTGCCACAGCCACATGTCCTAGTGAACCAACTACCTCAGGTTCCAGTACCCGCCAGAATTTACAGCGATAGTTGGTGGGGCCCAATGCCGTTCTAAGGATGGTAAGGCCTGAGCAGGTACAGGAGCTAGTCAATTGGGTGGCTGACAGTGGATCCAGCACGTTCACAACATTATCTCCCACCCAGACTTCTGCAGAAAGCGCACAGGTGGGGCCTGAAAACCAAGCCCATCAGTCTGTCACATCACCCCATGCACATCAGGGAAACTGTCTGAGCCTCAAGTTATGCAGCATACTCTTATGCTTTTTGAAGACTCTGCTGGCAGAGTTTCCCAAGGCAATCCACCTAGCACTTCCCCAGTGGTGAAAGACATAGAATGCACTGATGCACAACCACTGATGTTTCCTGATGATGAGGACATGGGAATACCACCTCATCAGAGTCTGAAGGTCTCTGATGATGATGAAACACAGGTGCCAACTGCTGCATCTTTTTGCAGTGTGCAGACCGAACAGGAGGTCAGGGAGGAAGACTGTGTGGAAGACGATGCATGGGACGATGAGGTCCTAGACTCCACATGGAATGAAGGTCGTGCCACTTACTTTCATAGTTCAGCGGAAGAGGCAGTGGTGAGACCAAGCCAACAGCGTAGCAAAAGAGGGAGCAGGGGGCAAAAGCAGAACAGCCGCCGCCAAGAGAGTTTGCCTGCTACTGGCCACCGCCACCAGGGACCGAGCACCCCAAAGGCAGCTTCAAGGAGTTCGCTGGCATGGCACTTCTTTAAACAATGTGCTGACGACAAGACCCGAGTAGTTTGCACGCTGTGCCATCAGAGCCTGAAGCGAGGCATTAACGTTCTGAACCTTAGGACAATCTGCATGACCAGGCATCTACATGCAAAGCATGAACTGCAGTGGAGTAAACACCTTAAAAGCAAGGAACTCACTCTGGCTTCCCTGCTCCCTCTTCTGCTGCTGCCTCGGCCTCTTTCTCCGCCTCGGGAGGAACGTTGGCACCTGCCGCCCACCAAACAGAGGATGTGCCACTGACACCACCACCTGCGTCACCAAGCATCTCCACCATGTCACACGGCAGCCTTCAGCTCTCCATCTGACAAACCTTGGAAAGAAAGCGTAAATTCCCACCTAGCCACTTCGAGCCCTGAATGCCAGCATTTCTAAACTACTGGCCTTTGAAATGCTGTCATTCAGGATGGTGGAGACAGACAGCTTCAAAAAGCCGATGGCCATGGGTGTCTCACAGTATGTTGTTCCCAGCCGCCACTACTTCTCCAAGACAGCCGTGCCTTCCCTGCACAACCAAGTATCCGATAAAATCAAGTGTGCACTGCGCAACGCCATCTGTGGCAAGGTCCACCTAACCACAGATACGTGGACCAGTAAGCACGGCTAGGGACGCTATATCTCCCTAACTTCACACTGGGTAAATGTAGTGGTGGCTGGGCCCCAGGCGGAGAGTTCCTTGGCACACCTCCTTCCTCCTCTCTCCTCAGTCTGGCCATTCTGAAACTCATATGTTTGGGGGACAGGCCCCACACCGCGCAGGAGTTGTGGCGGGGTATTGAACAACAGACCGACGAGTGGTTTTTGCTGGTGGGCCTCAAGCCCGGCCTGGTGGTGTGCGATAATGGGCGAAATCTCGTCGCAGCTCTGGCGCATGTGCTGAATTTGCTGGTGCAGAAGTTCATTCACAACTACCCCGACATGTCAGAGCTGCTGTATAAAGTGCGGGCCGTCTGTGCGCTCTTCCGGCGTTCACATCCTGCCGCTGCTCGCCTGTCTGCGCTACAGTGTAACTTCGGCCTTCCCGCTCACCGCCTCATATGCGACGTGCCCACCAGGTGGAACTCCACCTAGCAAATGCTGGAGAGACTTGGTGAGCAGCTGCAGGCCATAGTGTGTGCCCTGGTGCGCTGTTTCGAGTACGCCACCAACATGGCCAGTGGCTATGACACCGTTATCAGCATTACAATACCACTTCTATGTCTTCTTGAGAAAACGCTTAGGGCGATGATAAAAGAGGAGGAGGCCCAAGAGGAGGAGGATGAGGGGTCATTTTAACACTTTCCGGCCAGTCTGTTAGAAGTGGCTCAGAGGGAAGTTTTTTGCAACAGCAGAGGCCAGGTACAAATGTGGCAAGCCAGGGCCCACTACTGGAGGACGAGGAGGAGGAGGAAGATGAGGATGAAGCAGGTTCACAGCGGGGTGGCACCCGACACAGCTCAGGCCCATCACTGGTTTGTGGCTGGGGGGATACGGAGGACGATGACGATACGCCTCCCACAGAGGACAGCTTGTCCTTACCTCTGGGGAGCCTGGCACACATGAGCGACTACATGCTGCAGTGCCTGCGCAACGACAGCAGAGTTGCCCACATTTTAACGTGTGCGGACTACTGGGTTGCCACCCTGCTGGATCCCCGGTACAAAGACAATGTGCCCACCTTACTTCCTGCACTGGAGCGTGATAGGAAGATGCGCGAGTACAAGCGCACGCTGGTAGATGCGCTCCTGAGTGCATTCCCAAATGTCACAGGGGAACAGGTGGAAGCCCAAGGCGAAGGCAGAGGAGGAGCAAGAGGTCGCCAATGCAGCTGTGTCACGGCCAGCTCCTCTGAGGGCAGGGTTAGCATGGCAGAAATGTGAAAAAGTTTTGTCTTCACGCCACAGCTAACTGCACCACCACCTGATACGGAACGTGTTAGCAAGAGGCAGCATTTCACTAACATGATTGAACAGTACGTGTGCACACCCCTCCACGTACTGACTGATGGTTTGGCCCCATTAAACTTTTGGGTCTCCAAATTGTCCATGCCTTAGAGGTGCTGACCTGCCCGGTGGCCAGCGTTTTGTCTGAATGTGTATTCAGCGCGGGGGGCGTCATGACTGACAAACGCAGCAGTCTGTCCACAGCCAACATGGACAAGCTGATGTTCATGAAAATGAACCAGGCATGGATCCCACAGGACCTGTCCCTCCCTTGTGCAGAATAGACATTTATAACTGCCTCCCCCTCAACCATATATTATTGTACTCCGGAGCACTTCTTTATTGAATCCTCATTTTTTTAACTTTACCATGATCTTGCGGTGCAACCCAAAGTTGAATGAACCTCTCCTCAATCTGGGCGCCGGGGCCTAAATAACTGAAAGTGGCCTGTTACAATGGTGGGTGACATGAAGCCTGAACCTCTGCAATGTGACCTCTCTGCTCTGTCTGGGTGCCGTGGGCTAAATATCTGGAAGTGGCCTTCTCCAGTGGTGGGTGATATGACGCCTTATTCCTTGCTCTGTGACCTCTCTCATCTGTCTGGGTGCTGGGGCCTAAATAACTCAAAGTGGCCTTCTCCAGTGGTGGGTGATATGACGCCTTATTCCTTGCTGTGGGACCTCTCTCCTCTGTCTGGGTTCTGGGGCCTAAATAACTGAAAGTGGCCTTCTCCAGTGGTGGGTGATATGACGCCTGATTCTCTGCTATGGGACCTCTCTCCAATTGATATTGGTTAATTTTTATTTATTTTATTTTATTTTAATTCATTTCCCTGTCCACATTTGTTTGCAGGGCATTTACCTACATTTTGCTGCCTTTTGCAGCCCTCTAGCCCTGTCCTGGACTATTTTACATCCTTTTTAGTGCCCAAAAGTTCGGGTCCCCATTGACTTCAATAGGGTTCGGGTTCGGGATGAAGTTCGGGTCGAGTTCAGATCCCGAACCTGAACATTTTCGGGAAGTTCCGCCGAACTTCTCGAACCCGAACATCCAGGTGTTCGCTCAACTCTAGTCACTACTAGAAAATTCATCAAAGTTTGGTCAACTTTCTAAAAAATTTTAGGACAGGCTCCTGATCCTTTAAAAAAGCCGGAGGTCCCTGGAATCCTAGATTTCCTTCAGGCAGGTCTAGATAAAAATCTTAAAGCCTTTACCTTAAAAGCTCAGGTTGCTGCTCTAAGTTTTTTCTTTGACTTGAGGTTAGCTGAGCATCCACTCCACAGTAGTAAAATCTCATCCGTCTCCCCGTCCTTTATCCCCTCCTTGGGATCTGAACACGGTCCTATCTGCCCTGTGCCAAAAACCCTTTGAACCCTTAGGGGAAATCCCTATTAAGATCCTGTCCTACAAGCTAGCCTTCCTGTTAGCCATAACCACTGCAAGGAGGGTTTCTGAGATCCAAGCCTTTTCTGCCTTTCCACTGTTTACTAAAGTCCTAGAAGACAAGGTTATAATTAGTCCTATGCCTTTCTTTTTGCCAAAGGTAGTGTGTGATCTTCATTTGAGCCAGGATTAGTGTTGAGCGCGAATATTCGAATAGCGAATTTTTTTAGCGAATATCGGCACTTCGCAAATTCGCAAATATTTCGAATATATAGCGCTATAAATTCGCTATTTCGAATATTCGTTTTTTTTTTTTTTAGTTATATTTTTTTCTTTCCCACTTCCCAAAAGTAGTTCTTACCTGTCCTTAGGATTCCTGTCTTTCTGGCTGCTCCAGTCAGTGCCCGTTGCTGCTTCTGCCGACTTCCGTGCTCATGGAGCGTCCCCATCACAATGTACTGTCGGATTTGAGAATTACGTTGAAATCGCAATGCGATTAATTCAAGTTATATTAATCGCATTGCGATTACAACTTAGCAGTGCACTGCTATCTTACATATTAGGCTAGAATTAACGAATATGGAATATAGCAGCAGTGCTAAGTAGAAATCGCAATGTGATTACTCCAAGTTACATTAATCGCATTGCGATTTCAATTAGCACTGCTATAATATATTCCATATTTGTTAACTTCGTTAATTCTAGCAAGCTGACCCATTATAAACCCAGCTCTAAGTTGAAATCGCAATGCGATTAATATAACTTGAAGTAATCACATTGCGATTTCTACTTAGCACTGCTGCTATATTCCATATTCGTTAATTCTAGCTTAATATGTAAGATAGCAGTGCACTGCTAAGTTGTAATCGCAATGTGATTAATATAACTTGAATTAATCGCATTGCGATTTTAACAGACATGGTTTACTATGGTTGCTAAAACGAAGATGGAGAATACTTCGTTATCCTTGTTTTGAGGAATATGACGAATACATTCGTCATATTCGCTAATTCTACCAAGCCAACCATAGTAAACCAGGTCTAAGTAGAAATCGCAATGCGATTAATACAAGTTATATTAATCGCATTGCGATTTCAACGTAATTCTCAAATCCGACAGTACATTTTAGTATGGAGATGTTCTTGGCTTGGTAGAATTAGCGAATATGACGAATGTATTCGTCATATTCCTCAAAACGAAGATAACAAAGTATTCTCTATCTTCGTTTTAGCAACCTATTCGTCAACTTCGCTAATTCCAGCAATCAAATAGGAGGGTTGACTATAGAGACAGCTGTGTTTAATTCGCTATGCGATTATATAATTTTTTTTTTTTTAATAAATAGAATAATTATAATAATTATCAAGTAATATAATTATTCTATTAAAAAAAGCTAAGTAATATAATCGCATAGCGAATTAAACACAGCTGTCTCTATAGTCAACCCTTCTATTTGATTGCTAGAATTAGCGAAGTTGACGAATAGGTGGCTAAAACGAAGATAGAGAATACTTCGTTATCTTCGTTTTGAGGAATATGACGAATACATTCGTCATATTCGTCATCTTCGCTATAAATCTAGATATGAAACCAATAGGAAATTAGCCTAAGTTAAAATCGCAATACGCGATTATTTAAATCGCATATTAATCGCGATAACTAGAATAATGACGAATATTCGATTTCGACGAATATGAAACTAATATTCTTTCGAATATTCGTGAATTTCGTCGAAATCGAATATGGCACCTGCCGCTCATCACTAGCCAGGATGTCATTCTTCCTTCCTTCTGTGCCAACCCATCTTCTCTAGAGGAAAAATATAATTGTCTAGATGTTAGGAGGTGTCTTCTTTTTTTACCTAAAAGCCACTGCCTCCTGGAGGAAGGATGAAAACCTCTTATTACAGTTTCAGGGAAGACATAAGGGTTGCAAAATATCCTCCAGCGTACTAGCTAGGTGGGTTAAAAATGCCATATCCTTAGCATACTCCTCTTTAAATTTTCCTTCCCCTTCGGGGTTTGGGGCTCATTCGACTAGGGCCATGGCTACCTCTTGGGCAGAAAAGGCAGAAGCTTCCCTTTCTCAGATCTGTACCGTGGCCACTTGGAGTTCTCCCCATACCTTCATAAAACATTACAGATTAAACTTAAATTCGGATATGGCTTTTGGGAGAAAAGTCCTTCAAGCTGTAGTCACCCCCCCCCCCCTAGTTTCAAGGTTCTATTCTATCTCGCACAGGTGCCGTCATGGGTGAAGGGAAAACAACTATTGCTTACCGGTAATTGTTTTTCTTGAAACCCATGACGGCACCTCCAAATTCCCCCCCCCCTCTTTTTTCTATCTTTGATTTATCTTTAATGGGTTAGTATTGTATGCTCAGATAACATTCGCCTTATTCCTCTGTCTTTTTTTAAAAAAATAAATATATATATATATATATATATATATATATATATTGAAAAAAGGGAATAGTCAATATAATCCGGAGTTCAGAGTTCTCATAATCACTGAGGTGTGTAGGGGCGTGTAGCTTTTTCATCTCAGCAGGTTTCCTGTCCCGGAGGAATGGAACGCGGAGCAGCTTCCGGGTTTTGCGGATTCGCGGTTTGCGGACTGCAAAACACATACGGTCGTGTGCATGAGGCCTAAGGCACTAGAGAGATGTTGTTCAATCTTAGAAATGCCGCAATCTCCGTTACGATCTTGGTAAAGACCATTCGGGCCTGATAAACTCCAAAGGGGAGAGCCTTGTATTGGAGGTGAAGCCATTTCCCTTTTACCCAGACTGCTGTTCACAGAAATTTCCGTGAGTTCGCATGAACTAAGGTAACTATCCAACACCCCTGTGAAAGGAGTTCACTGTGGATTTTAATGTTTCCATCCTGAATCTCTTGTATCTCAGAGATTTGTTTAGAGACTTGAGATTCAGGATGACTCTGAAGGATCCACTGTTTTTTTTTGACAAGAAACAAGGGGGAATAAAACCCCTTGCCTCTTTCTGTACAGGGTACAACGTCTACTACACCAGGAGGGTGAGAACTTCCTTCTCTAGAGCTTTTCTTCTTTCTTTGTTTTGGGGACAAGCCGTCTGAATGAAAATATCTGTTGCGAAGGATAGGAATTCCAGCCGGAATCCGTTTTTGATTACATTTAAAATCCAGGCATTTTTTGTAATTGTGCTTCAGGTTGCCAAAAAGGAAGAAAATCTTCCACCTACCTGGCTTCTGGTATCATTGGGACTTATCCTTTCCTTTGTTATCACCAGGTCTGAAGAGGAAACCTCCCGATTTCTTGGGAAATCTATCTCTTTCCCCCCTGGACCTCGCCCTGTTTATTTCTCTGATTTTTAAAACCCGATTGGCGGCAAGAAAAGGGTTTTTTTTTGTGGGGTTTTTATTGGCTGACACCTTCTCCAGGATATCGTCTGCAGAAGACCCAAACAGCCTAAGGCCTTCACAAGAGAGGGAGCAAAGGCGCGCTTTAGACCCCTGGTCCCCTCTCCAGGATCTCAACCAGACTGTGCGCCTTGCAGTATTGGAAAGGGCGGTAGCCCTTGCGGAGAAACGGACGACATCTGTAGAAGCGTCTGCTAGAAAATCAGCCGCTTTATGGAAAGTCGGAAGAGATGCTAGTAAATCTTCCCTGGGGGTCTTATCCCTAATATGGGATTCCAGCTGGCCTAACTAGAGTTTTAAGGATCTTGAAACCCATGAGGCAGCAATAGCGGGTCTGAGGCTGGTTGAATCACTTTCCCATGATCTCCTGAGATACACATCCACTTTCTTGTCTAAGGTGTCACTCAGACCACCCAAATTTTCAAAGAGGAGATCAGCTCTTTTTGCTTTCTTAGCCACAGGGGTGTCCATTAAGGGGGCTTTATCCCAGACATTGGTGACTGAGTCTTCGAACGGATATTTTCGTAAAAAAAAATTCTATCTGGGTTTTTCCACTCTTTTTTTTATTCAGGGCCTCAGTATTCTTGTGGACCGGGAATGCCCTATGACAGGGCTGGCTAACCTGCGGCTCTCCAGCTGTTGTAAAACTACAACTCCCACCATGCCCTGCAGTAGGCTGATAGCTGTAGGCAGACTGGGCATGCTGGGAGTTGTAGTTTTGCAACAGCTGGAGAGCCGCAGGTTGGCCAGCCCTGCTCTATGACATCTGGGCACTAACCCCTCAAAGGCCTGATCGGCGATGGACTTAGGTTCTTTTACTTCCTCTAACTGCATCGTAGTCTTTACAGCTTTTAATAGTGGATCAACATCTTCTAGGGGGGAAAAGGATTTCCCTGCGGTATCTTCGTCAGAGGAAGAAATGTCAGATGAGAGCTCTGCCGATTCAATAGCCTCCTCTGCGTTGGACAAATCTGAGTCAGATTCCCATGCGCCAGGATTTTTAGCAGGGGTTTTGTGGTGCAGATGCCTTAATGCTTTTAATGACGATCTGACCTCAGATTTGACCAAAGCCTTGATTGATTTGGACATGCTTTGAGATTCCTCTATAACTAATTTAGGTATGGCATAGGAGGAAGGTAACGGGACCCTAAAACCCCCACACTCCTTATGCTTAGACTTCCCTGATGCCCATAGGTTCAGACATCCTCTGTTCGGATCTGTAGCTGGGATGGCTGTCCCCTCCTGCTGCCGCATTTATAGCGTGCCTTGGCCTTCTCCTGTGCATGTAAATTTAAATCTGCCGCCTAATCCCGGTACTTCCTGGTTCGTGACGTCACCGGAAGTGACTCGCTGGAAGTTGCACAGTCAGCGCATGCACAGTGGCCGTCGGTGGCTCCGGACGCCATTTTGGATTAGGGCCGCACCGTCCGTCCCTGGCCAGCGTTCTGACCGCTGCATGCCGGATCAGCCGTAAAGGTTCTCCCCGCTTCTAACAGTGAGGGTGGGCTCCCTGGGACCAGGGACCGCCTAAACACGGCCACAGCGGTCCCTCAAGAGGCCAGGAGGGTGCAGGCAGGAGACAGACTTTGGTTGCTCTGTGCAGAGATTTATACTGCCCTTGATGTGTCCATTGCGGTACAAGGACCTGGACCTCCCCAGCCCCAGAGTGTGAACATGTAGATGAGCTCCTCAGGATCTCCCATCCGGAGACAAGAAACCTGAACTGAGGTGTGGTGGGGGTGTGAACATTTTTATATCCTCGGGTTTCCTGTCCTGGATGGGTGCCGTCATGGGGAGGGGAAAATACTTTTAACTATATTCAACTAATATCAGTCTTATCAGGCTATTTCTTTGACAATAAATAGATGTGATCTGCTTTATAGCCCCCCCCCCCCTAAATAAATATCTTAGTACACATAGTGTATCTCTTCTGAAGGGACTCTTAACCCTTTCCCAACATGTGCTGTATTTAAAGATGACATCCTCTCAGAAGCGGAGTAAGTACCACAGCAGACACCTGGAGGTAAAGTATGTATTCGGCGATAATGCCAGTTACAGACTTTTAACACCTCAGATCTTGACTCATCCGTGGTCAATTGTGTCTACTGAATCTAAGAGGTCTTTCCCCCAAAGTTCTGCTCTCCTGGGCCCTGAATGGTTCCCCGCCCTGAGATCAGTGAAGCCATTAATTTGCTATGGCAGCCCCAGGATTTCTGCAGGCTCCAAGGCCTTCCACAGAGATGTTTGTATGGAGTTCTGGCTGTGGCAGGGCTCCAAAGGAGCATAGTGAATCTCCCATAGACTGCAATGGTAATTCAATGGTTAGTTGGTTAGATTGCATGTTCAAGACTTTTGGGGGACTTAAAAAAATAACATTTCAAAATGTTTTTAAAAATATTATAAAAAAAAATCAAATCACCCATCTTTCCTCATGTTAAATTAAAATAAATAAAAAATAAAGGTATGCATTGCCATGTGGCAAAATACCAGTACTATTAAAATGTAAACATATGTATCCCGTACAGTGAGTGCCGTAACAGAAAAAAAAAAATCAAAATAGCTAATTTGTCTTTTCGCTTCGCTTACCAAAAAAAAATTGAATAGTAACTAGCAGATAGATGTAACTATAAAAAGTCATGGGGGTCAGATTATGGTGAACTAAAGAAAAAAAATGTCAAACGTTTTTGTTTTTTTAAGTATTAAAACACAAGAAAAAATATACAAATGGGGTATTGCTGTAATCATTCTGACTGGGAGAATAAAGTCATCAGCTTTACAGCATACAGAACGTAGTAAACACAAAACTTACAAAACTGTGGAAGGGTTTTCCAATTTCCCCACATGTTAATTTTTACCAGTTTCCCACTACAATGTATGCAATATTAAATGATTACATTAAGCACAACTTGTTCCTCAAAACACAAGCTGGCATATGTGAACAGAAAAAATAAAATAGTTATGCTCTGGGAAAGCAGGTAGTAATAAACAAAAAAAGGTACAAATAAAACATCCAGTCAGGAAGAGGTTAACCCCTTAAAGAGTAACTAAACTTTTGAATACATTTTGTTAACATGTCCCTAATGGCCTAATTGCAAAACTGGCCAGCACCTGACTTCCAGTTCGTCGGCACGGAAAAGGAATCACTCCAATGGAAATATAGCAAAAAATCCCAGCGGATGCCCTTTGTCTTCAAAACATCTCTTTCTTTATTTCATCAATGCAGATACATATTGAGGACACGTATTGGCCCTTCCAGCCTTCATCAGCTCATGAGATTGAATGGGTCTGCAATTCAGGAGATGAGGTGTGTTGCGGAACATAAGTACTGATCAGAAGCCCATGGAAGCACTGCGGAGTGCTTCCGTAGTGTTTCTGTCGGTGCCTCTGCACCGCATAAAAATAGAACATGTTCTATTTTTGTAGGGTGCGGACAGATCATGGACCCATTCAAGTTGAATGTGTCTCAATCCGTCCCGGCCACCACACAGATGTTGCCTGTGCATGAGGCCTAATTGTGTTTTTTTTATGTTAATATATTTGTTTAATTTCTATTTTAAAAAATTGATTATAACTTTTTTTTTTTTAGTCCTCTTAGGGGATTTGAATATGTAATCTTTTGAATGCTTGCACAATGCATTGTAATACCAGCCATATGCATTAGTGGTCAGGACATGTCAAGCCTTGAGTCCTTTAGCAGGCCACTGGCTGTCTTTGCAAATAATCCAAATAATAATAATAATAATAATAATAATAATAATAATAATATATAAGAGGATGGAGACAGCATGTCCCTTAGTATTATTTTATTCCAGATGCAACTTTTTGGCTGTGAAGCTTTAATCAAGCATGCATACACCTATTGCATTGCACAAGCATATACCCAGTGAAGACATCGTCAAAAAAGACACCCATCTGACCTCATGACACCACAGAGGTCACAGTCAACCAATCACTGTACATAACATATATGAATCAGAATTGAAATCAATGTAATAAACGATAAAAGGTTAGATATCTAACATAATAGAATTTAAAAACATATCTATGTTGAATGCAAATGGCTTGTATGTGGCATTTCCAATTTCTGCTGTATCTATATGATATGAAATGTGAGGACTCATCCCCCAACATCAGGGATAAACAAAAGTTTTGGCTGGTAATATGTATGTACAAATGCTCTGCCACTTGCAATGGAGATGTCACTTGCACACTATGTTAAAGGAAGCAGCACATGTCTCATGGCTTCCAGCAGTGTGGAAAGCTATGCATGCACCCTGAAATGAGATAGTGGATAAACATTACACTGCTCTTAGCGGTGAAGTGAAGAAAACCATGCATGCTCTATAAATGGCTCCTTTTGCTATGATAAAATATTCAGCCACCAAGCTGTGAGAGAAGAAATCCTGGGGCCGCTGTTACATATTAGGAAGGGGGGGCCCTTGCAGTGCATTGGATTGCAAAATTGTGTGTATGCCAAAGAAATGTAAACATTGTTGCATATCTACCCTCTAGATAAATGCATTTGTAGGCTAGGTTTTCATGATCTGTGAATACAGCATGCATTACCCACACATGTGCAATTAAATCCCCAAAAAAAGTTCAAAAGAAGTGGACCTGAACAAAATGAACAGGAATAGGCATTAATACATATCTAATGCCAATCAAAACTAGTATCTTGTCAAAATTGCTGTAGAAAAAATCCATATAGGCAACACACTTTAAAGGGGTTGAATCACTTCAGTAAGTGGCATATATCATGTAGACAAAGTTAATACAAGCCACTTACTAACATAGAAACATAGAAACATAGAATGTGTCGGCAGATAAGAACCATTTGGCCCATCTAGTCTGCCCAATATACTGAATACTATGAGTAGCCCCTGGCCCTATCTTATATGAAGGATGGCCTTATGCCTATCCCATGCATGCTTAAACTCCTTCACTGTATTTGCAGCTACCACTTCTGCAGGAAGGCTATTCCATGCGTCCACTACTCTCTCAGTAAAGTAATACTTCCTGATATTACTTTTAAATTTTTGCCCCTCTAATTTAAAACTATGTCCTCTTGTAGCAGTTTTTCTTCTTTTAAATATTCTCTCCTCTTTTACCGTGATGATTCCCTTTATGTATTTAAAAGTTTCTATCATATCCCCTCTGTCTCTTCTTACTTCCAAGCTATACATGTTAAGGTCCTTTAACCTTTCCTGGTACGTTTTGTCCTGCAATCCATGTACTAGTTTAGTAGCTGTTCTTTGAACTCTCTCCAAAGTTTCAATATCCTTCTGCAGATATGGTCTCCAGTACTGCACACAATACTCCAAATGAGGTCTCACTAGTGCTCTGTAGAGCGGCACGAGCACCTCCCTCTTTCTACTGTTAATGCCTCTCCCTATACACCCAAGCATTCTGCTGGCATTACCTGCTGCTCTATGACATTGTCTGCCCACCTTTAGGTCGTCTGATATAATGACCCCTAAATCCCTTTCCTCAGATACTGAGGTTAGTACTGTATCACTGATTTTATATTCTGCTCTTGGGTTTTTACGCCCCAGGTGCATTATCTTGCACTTATCGACATTGAATTTTAGTTGCCAGATTTTTGACCATTCCTCTAGTTTTCCTAAATCCTTTTCCATTTGGTGTATCCCTCCAGGAACATCAACCCTGTTACAAATCTTTGTGTCATCAGCAAAAAGACACACCTTACCATTGAGGCCTTCTGCAATTTCGCTGATAAAGATATTAAACAATATGAGTCCCAGAACAGATCCCTGAGGTACCCCACTGGTAACAATACCATGGTCTGAATATACTCCATCTTGTTATTATCCATATATCCATATTGCTTACTTTACTGGCTGGATTCATTTTTCCATCATATCATACACTGCTCGTTTCCATGGTTATGACCACCCTGTAATCCATAAGTATTGGCCGATCTTGTATACTATAGGAAAAAGTGCTGGATTGCAGGGTGGTCGTAACCATGGAAATGTGCAGTATATAATGTGATGGAAAAAGGAAATCAACCAGAAAAGGAAGCAATATGGGTAATAACAACACATTAATAAGTGCCTTGTATTAACTTCCTCTACATGATAAATGCTATTTGCTGAAGTTGTAAAATCTCTTTAAGTCAATAAAAAGATGTTAAAGTGAAGTCTGCATTCATGCCCCTTGAGGCCAGAGTATCCAGTTCCTATATCCATTTTAGTGCTTTCTGTTTCAATTTTCTTTCTCTGTCTCCTTCTGTGCCTGGTAATAAAAAAAATTCAGACAGCACTCCTTATGATGCTTGTTTACGTGTTTATTTTCCTTTTAGCCGGACATAACTTCCTTAAGAGCAACGTTTCGGGCTTAAAGAAAAGCCCTTCATCAGGCTATGTGAAATCGAAATATGGCGTGTCCGGCATGTCCTTCTGTGCCTGGGTACATGATTAATTGGCTAATATAGTGTTTAGCCTCAAAGGTTTTTCTTTTCTTACATGTTGTTGTCATCTCCCATATATATCAAAGTCTACATAGACATAAGTCTACCTGTGACGCGTAGGCTACATGACACATAACCGTCTACCTGCCTAACTAACTAAACTAAGCGGCTTGAATTGTGCCATAACTACTGCGTAGGAGGAATGCCTAAAAGGGGGCATACGCTGCAAGGAGTTTATGAAAAAGAAGGAAGGGTTGGAGGGTACACAGCACTGTCGACACACACCCAAGGGAGGCGCCAGCCTGGGATAAATGTACTACTGACTCCCCTTCCACAAATACAGGCCAATAAATCGGACTTCATACTTGTAGTCGAGGCTACCTGTGACGAGTAGGCTACATGACACATAACCGTCTACCTGCCTAACTAACTAAACTAAGCGGCTTGAATTGTGCCATAACCGCTGCGTAGGAGGAATGCCTAAAAGGGGGCAAAAACCTCACAACTAAATGATAGATAATAGATTATGGCAACAACACTATCTTGACCAACCTCTGGAATGCGAGAACATCTCTAGACTAGGTTGAGGTATGTACCTATTGAATATGCAGAGCGCCATCGACGTAATTTCCAGGTAATATGGGCCGGAACTTTTGTTCCTAGGGGCAGCAGATGCTGCACCTAACCTGAAGGAAAGTCCAGATAGCTGTCAGTCTCAACCCCAAATTGGACACTAGTGTTGAGCGAACTTCTGTTTTAAGTTCGGCGTCCAAAGTTCGGTGTCGGGTTATCCAAGCATCCCGTTATGGATTCCGCTACCACGGACCATACCGGCATTTGGAATCCATAAGGGGATTCTTCAATGAACCCGAACCTTGGACAACACGGAGGACCTGGGGTGACGTCACCGTCATGTGATCAGTGCAGAGGGCATGGCTCAGAACTGGATTAGATAAGAGGTGGTAGCCTACGACCTATTATCCAATCCAGTACTGAGCCACGCCCCCTGCACTGATCACATGATGGTGACGTCCCCCCAGGTCCTTCACCCCAGATTCCAAATGCTGTTATGGTCCGTGGTAGCGGAATCCATAACGGGATGCTTGGATAACCCGAACTTTGGACGCCAAACTTAAAACAGAAGTTCGCTCAATTCTAGTGGTGAGTGGTGCCGTGGGAACAGCAACAGAGGACTCTAAAGGTCTTGGTCTGTTCAGGCTGCCAGTAACTGCTGAAAGACACGAACCGGGCACCCTGAATGTAATGTCGAAAAAAAAATTATTATATTTGGGGCCAAAAAATGGCAACAAAACCAGTGCCAGCGAAAGTATCAGAAAACTAAATAGTTGAAACCGCCATGTCCTGAGTGATGTGTCAGGTCTGATGTTGTGATATCGCAACCTGATGAAAATGGGACTTACCCAACATTCTGAAGCTATAACAACCTTTGAAGAAACGTCAAGTAGTGCAGCCCATAACCTAATGGGAAATCCACCTGTAACGTGACTTGTTGTACGCTAACAAAGTTTTTTTTTTTTTTTTCTTTACATCCTACTACCTGAGCAAAAATTGTAATTGAGCACACCACCTGAGAATGGCGAGCTGTGACGTGACCTGAAAAGCAAAAATTACGTGCAATGACGATCCTGGCTGTGGTAGTATGCTGACACTGACATGAGGCATGTAGTAACCACCTGCAATACGTCACACAGCTATAGGTGAGAACATATAAATAATGCAACCATCAGCACGTACCCCCTGTTGAGATGTGAGTGTATATGCCGTTAAAACAGTCTAAACTCAGTTCTTGGCAAAAGCAACGCTCATATCTATTATGAGCAAAAGTAAATCAATAAAACAAGGCAAATAACAGCAAAATAAATGGTTCTCATGGATGCAAAACCTTTGTAGCAAGTAGCTCCCCCAGTGTCCAGTTAACATTCTGAACTGAAGATGGATGCCCAGCATCTTGCACATGTGCTTTTTAAGTACACAATCTCAGGTTCATAACCTTAAAGTGATACACACACATTTAAAATTTCCCAAAACAAATGTTACAAATGAAACATACCTCAACACAGAGGAGCTTACAGTCTACTTAATATACATATCACAAAATAACACAAACTAATGACATATTCATCCCCTATCACCCCCCCAAAAAAAAAAAAAACGGGGCAGCATAGCGTAACCAAGGTCCATGCCGCCAAATACAAAAAAGCAGCTGGTGCTACTACCAATGAGCCGCTGGCATAAATGTGTAAAACTTTATTCTAGTAATGGCACGTATCCTACCATTCCACCCCCCCACCCCCACTCCTGCCCCTCGTGAAGCACGGCCGCCTGTGCAAGACATAGACACCTGCGAGAAAACGAGACGGAGTCACGCTGACCCCTTCTGACTAACCGTACTGCCGAGTGGGCGCCAGGCAGATCGCTCCAGTGCAGTGCTGCTCCTCCTCGCCAAAGGAGCCGACACACTGCCGGCCGGACTGTAACAGGACGATGCTGCACGAGCTTGCAGCAAACCCTCACCCAACCGGAAGGACCTCAGCTGGGTTCCTGAACGCTGACTGGGTATGGAAGCTGCTGATTCAGCCCATGTGCAGCATCAGATGGCTCAGACTGCACACAACTACGCAGCACTGTTGACACATGCAAGGGAGGCGCCTGCCCGATATAAATGTACTACTGACACCCCTCCCAGAAATACAGGCCAATAAATCGGCCTTCATACAAAACACTAATTTCAATTGGCACGTGTAATAGTTACGGATGGGATATATTTTGTCTTTCTAGGATGAGTGAAAAAATTCCCTTTTAACGTAGCATTAGGCCCCTTTTAGATGAGTGAGTGTCTCGCTACAGACTCGCAGTGAGGCACCCTGCCTATACTCCAGCACTGCCGGGTTTGCATAGCATTATATTGATTTATGATGTATTAGATGATACTGACTTAATGCTAATGTTATCTGCTCATCTGAAAGGGGCCTTACAGTTATTGCTGTTTAGAAAACAAAAATTGACTTTTTTTGGTTTGTATATAAATGTTTGTTTCAAAGTGGGGCCAGGACCCACGTCAGACCTAGGGCATTTATAGGCCAGGTCTTTAAAAGTCTCTATATCTGGATGACCCCTCTGTACAATCTCCAAGTTACTGTACTAATCATTAAAAGTACTCACAAATTATATTTTGTTTGTTACCTTTCTCTGGAATCAAAAAGTGTACAGTATTCCTCTGTTAACTCATCATTACCTCTTTGTGTCCAATAAGTCCATTGAAAACCTCTTTTCAAAAATGTGTTCCCCATTCTCTCCAGCCTCTTTTCTTATAGTTTCTCATCGCTCACTATACGTTTTATTCACAACTTTGGTAGAGACTGTGACTTTGGTAGAGGCTTTGACTGTAACTTTGGTACTTTTGACATATAGATCAGTGGTGATTTGAGTTCTCTTCTTTTTAACCAGAACATCAAGGAATAGTGAATAGCAGTTCCAGCGCATGGCTGTTAAGTAATTTTGTAAAAAAAATGTAATGATAATGTGTCATCCATCCATAATAAAAATAGTTAAAAAAATTCATAGGTCTGTGCAACATTTGAACCTATTGCGGTCCCCCAGCACTGCCTGTAGTATTTTCTAAATTACGACCTCCAGCAATCATAGCAGTAATATCTGAATCGAGTACTCAGAGGTCTCAAGTGCTTGTTTCAGTGCTCTGAGACCCTTCTCATGTGAAATCTGTGTAGATACACTGACAACATCAAATGACACCAAAATTACTGAAGTGGGAATGGTTACCTGATTAAGTTTAGTGTGGAAGTCTGTAGTACACCAAATGTCCCATAAAGCATAGTGCAGCTTTAATAAGGAATATATTATCCCTCCTATTACTTGGAGTGCTGTTAGCTTTGGCGTTTACTACTGCAGTGCCAAATAGTCAGCACTCAGTGATTTTTTTTAAGGGGTACCAATCGGAAGATAGAGGGAGCTCTCTCCCTCTATCTAACCACTTATATGCCATGGTGAATATTGACCATGGCATCTGAGAGTTTAAACTGCCAGGATTGGCAGTATCTCTGATCAAGTCAGTATGGGCTGTGTACCTGCTGTACAGTACAGCCAACCCTCTGTACCAATGGCGTAGGAATTACCATAGCAGCCTTAGCAATGGCTATGGGGCCCTATGACACTGGGGGCCCGTGCCGGAGGCATTTTTTTAATATTTTTTTTTAAAATTCATATTCATGTAATGGTTAAATCTGTAAATAGCGGCAACCCAGGGGTAGTTAGTATGACACCTAATTCAGGCTGCAGCACACTGTAGTTTCTAACATGCGCCTGTAAATTGCAGTAGTGTGCCAATCACTGACACTATGTAACCTCAATCATCTATACTAATAGTGCACCTGTGGGCGACTGTATTTTAGTTCAAATACCACGTAAATATCAAAGTCCCTTAGTTGCCGCTAGCAACCACTAGTAGCTACTAATTAAATTGGTCTCACTGTTACTGATATTTTTAGATACATTTTTTTCTTTTTCACTTTTCAGTTTTAAACAAGAACTAATAAAGATATATTTTTATATTAAGACACTGTTAGTTAGAGACCCCTAAAGGGATTTTGTTCAGGTCTTCTAACCGTTTAGTTTATTGTTTAGCTGCATATGTATTGCAAAATAATATAGGTGGTGTTTATTATGTGGATGTTTGTCTAGGTTTCAATCTTGTTTATTATATGGTGCTATACTAGCTTAACCGCCTGCCAACCGCTACACGCACGGATGCGTCCAGGTGGCGGAAGGTTTGTTCCTCCTGGACGCATCCGGGCATCATCTCGCGAGAGGCGAGATTTGCTGTAAACACGCGCGCACGAGTTAACAGCAGTGCACAGCTTGGCAGTGATACTACAGCCTGCCAGCGATGATTAATGGCGCTAACTTGCGCCAATTTTTTTTTTTTTTTCTGTGAACTCGCCATGCCCCTCACGGAATACCTTGGGGTGTCTTCTTTCCAAAATAGGGTCACATGTGGGGTATTTATACTGCCCTGGCATTTTAGGGGTCCAAAAGCATGAGAATCCAAATGCGTAAAAATGCCCTGTGAAATCCTAAAGGTACTCATGGGAATTTGGGCCCCTTTGTGCATCTTGGCAGCAAAAAAGTGTCACACATGTGGTATCGCCGTACTCAGGAGAAGTAGGGCAATGACTTTTGGGGTGTATTTTTATATATACCCATACTTTGTGTGAGAAATATCGCTGTAAACGACAACTTTTTAATTTTTTTTTATACAAAGTTGTCAGTTTACAGAGATATTTCTCTCACCCAACATGGGTATATTTAAAAATACACCCCAAAACACATTTCCCTACTTCTCCTGAGTACGGCGATACCACATGAGTGACACTTTTTTGCAGCCTAGGTGCGCAAAGGGGCCCAAATTCCAACAAGTACCTTTAGGTTTTACATGGCTGCTCACAATTTAGCCCCACCCAAAATGCCAGAACAATAAAAACACCCCACAAATGACCCCATTTTGGAAAAAAGACACCCCAAGGTATTCACTGAGGGGCATAGTGAGTCCATCAAAAATTTAACTTTTTGTCAAAAGTTAGCAGAAAGGGAGAGTTTGTGAGAAAAAACAATAAAAAATAAATTTTCGCTAACTTGTGCCAAAAAAAAAAAATCTTCTATGAACTTGCCATGCCCCTCACAGAATTCCTTGGGTTGTCTTCTCTCCAAAATGGGGTCAGATGTGGGGTATTTATACTGCCCTGGCATTTTAGGGGCCCTAAAGCGTGAGAAGAAAAATGCGTAAAAATGCCTTTCTAAAAGGTACGCATTGGAATTTGGGCCCCTTTGCACATCTTGGCTGCAAAAAAGTGTCACACATGTGGTTTCGCTGTACTCAGGAGAAGTAGGGCAATGTGTTTTGGGGTGTATTTTTACATATACCCATGCTGGGTGAGAGAAATATCTCTGTAAATTGACAACTTTGTATAAAATTTTTAAAAAAGTTGTCATTTACAGAGATATTTCTCACACCCAGCATAGGTATATATAAAAATACACCCCAAAACACATTGCCCTACTTCTCCTGAGTACGGCGATACCACATGTGTGACACTTTTTTGCAGCCAAGATGCGCAAAGGGGCCCAAATTCCAATGAGTACCTTTAGGATTTCACAGGGCATTTTTACGCATTTGGATTCTCACGCTTTAGGTTCCCTAAAATGCCAGGGCAGTATAAATTCCCCACAAGTGACCCCATTTTGGAAAGAAGACACCCCAAGGTATTCCGTGAGGGGCAAGTCGAGTTCACAGAATGTTTGTTTTTGTTTTTTTGGCACAAGTTAGCGGAAATTGATATTTTATTTTTTTTTATTTTTGTTTTTTACAAAGTCTCAGATTTCACTAACTTGTGACAAAAATTTTTTTTTACATGAACTCACCATACCCCTCACGGAATACCTTGGGGTGTCTTCTTTCTAAAATGAGGTCACTTGTGGGGTATTTATACTATCCTGGCATTTTAGGGGCCCCTAAAGCGTGAGAATAAGTATGGAATCTAAATGCGTAAAAATGCCCTGTGAAATCCTAAAGGTACTCATTGGAATTTGGGCCCCTTTGCGCACCCAGGCTGCAAAAAAGTGTCACACATGTGGTATTGCCATACTCAGGAGAAGGAAATGTGTTTTGGGGTGTATTTTTACATATACCCCTGCTGGGTGTGAGAAATATCTCTGTAAATGACAACTTTTTAAATATTTTCATACAAAGTTGTCAGTTTACAGAGATATTTCTCTCACCCAACATGGGTATATGTAAAAATACACCCCAAAACACATTGCCCTACTTCTCCTGAGTACGACGATACCACATGAGTAACACTTTTTTTCAGGCTGAGTGCGCAATGGGGCCCAAATTCCAACGAGTACCTTTAGCTTTTACATGGCTGCTCACAATTTAGCCCAGCCCAAAATGCCAGAACAGTAAACACACCCCACAAATGACCCCATTTCGGAAAGTAGACACCCCAAGGTATTCACTGAGGGGCATAGTGAGTCCGTGGGAGATTTTTTATTTTTTTTTGCCAGAAGTTAGCAGAAATGGAAACTTTATTATTATTATTTATTTTTTTCCTCAGAAAGTGTCATTTTCCGGGGGGGGCGTGGCTAACCGCCGTGCAGCTGAGACGCGCCTCGGAGATCTCTCTGAGCTTTTGGCTTAATCCTCAGCCATTGGTGGCCTATTTCACTGAGAGACCCCTCAATAGACCACTGGGTGTTCCTCTGAAGACACTGTTACCGAGGAAAGCCTGGACCGGTACAGCGAGACCACTCTGCTGGATCGCGGCCTAAGATCTGAGGCCTCCGCCCGCCATCGCCGGACCAGACGTCTTGCCAGCCACCTAACTGCAAGAGACTACCAGTCGATCTCCGGTCCTCAGCTTACCTATCGAACAGTGGCACCGTACAACTCCTTCATACCGAAGGTCTGACCGAGATGCGCGAGGTTCGCGGCCTACATCTCTACGGCCTACTCCAAACGCCTGCACTGGGACCCGCGCCGGGACTTTCCACCTTTACCGGCTTGCCCTCCTGCTTCCTACACAGCGGGATACCACGATACCTTCTCAGGATTCGGATCCGCAGACCCCCGTGACAGTGAGTAACGTCGCACGCCACTGCCTCCCAACCTTCTGGCCTACTTGCTGGCTTAACCACTGTTACATCTAGTGGGCTCTGGTACATCTCCCCCCGCCCCCTCACGCTCTTGAAAGTACAGCCACAATCTTTCCTCTGCTGCCACTCTTGCAGAAGATAGACCTGAGAGCATAGCTCTAATTTTTATGGACTGACCGGACCAGTCGGTCTAAACACGGTGCCTCTATTGTACTGGCACCCCCTCCCTTTTTTCTGGACTTAGTGCCATACTCTTTGTGTTGCCTACTGCAGCCTGTGGGCACTGATGCACTAAATATACACGGCGCCCTGAGCCCGACTTTGCAGTAGCACTTTATCTTGTAAAATGGTCAAAATAGGAAACACTGTCCGCAAAGAACCTAGTCCCCTACAAAAACCCGCAGTTCAGAAAGGAGAAATGGATAAATACATGAAAAAGAAACATCCCCACCCCAAGCTGGTTACTCCTTCTAAAGACTCTCTTTCAGCAGCTCCGCTAGATACAGGAGAAGAATCTGACAGCGAGCAGGAGATTAGCCCACAAAAAGATACTCTCCCTGTTTCACGCTCATTCTTACAAAAATCACTAGAATCAGCTTTAGCTAAAGTGCTTGACCCTTTATCCAGGGATCTAAAAGATATAAAGCATGACATCAAACACCTTGGATCCAGAGTGGAACAACTTGAAACAACACAAGCCACCCTATGCAACTACACCACTGCCTTATCCTCTAGCTTTACTACGTGCCAAAACTACCTAAATGTCGCGTTCGATGCCCTAGAGGATCAAGAAAATAGAGGGCGCAGAAATAACCTTCGGCTTAGAGGGTTACCAGAATCTGTGGATAACTGTGCCCTAGCCAGCACTGTAACTGACATTTTTCGCAAAATACTAAGGGACACGCACCAGGGCGAAATCATAATTGAACGTATTCACAGAGCTCTGCGTAGGAAACCCAGGGAATCAGATCCCCCTAGAGACGTAATCTGTCGCTTATTACACTTCCCAATTAAGGAAGACATCATACGTCTGGCTAGGCTATCACCACAAATCACCTTAGGGGACGCGCAAATCCATATCTATCAAGATTTGTCCCCCCAGACGCTGCTCAAGAGGAGAACCCTCAAGCCCTTAACCATGGCCCTCCGCTCTAAAGGGATCCTCTACAGCTGGCAGTTCCCTTTTGGACTGGGATTTGCGCTCGGAGGAAAGAGGTTCACAGTCCGCTCCACTGCTGATCTACCTGGAGTGTATAAAGCCCTGGATATCCAGGATTTGCAGATTCCTGATTGGGCAGTGGTGAAAGACTTGGACAACCTTCCAATGATCCCCCCTCCTACTCCGTGGGAGGATGTCGCTTCGGGTCGGGCAACTAAGTCCAAGAAGAAGACCGGCAAGCTGGCTCCGAAAAACATTATACCCTCCCTCCTCCTCCCCCCCCCTTTTTTCTTTCTTTCTCTTTCAATCTCTTTCTTTCTCTTTCTTTCTTATTCTTATCCTTATTCTTTCCACCTTCTCTCTCCAGTATTTTGATCTGAATTGAGAAGTTGGGCTCATCTATGGGCCATACGGTTATTCACGATGTTCTCGTCGCCGGTGACTCCGGCTTTACTTTCTGTAAGGCACTGCCCGCTTCAGTCCTTTTATGCCGCACTCCCGTTTGAGTGTAACCAGTTTACTAGGATCTCTATGCAGTATTATTTCATGTTATCTATCAAATTGATGTTGATACTGAGTAATAATTAGTGATGTCGCGAACATAAAATTTTCCGTTCGCGAACAGCGAACGCGAACTTACGCAAATGTTCGCGAACATGCGAACAGTGCGTACCGCCATAGACTTTAATAGACAGGCGAATTTTAAAAACCAAAGGGACTCCTTCTGGCCACAATAGTGATGGAAAAGTTGTTTCAAGGGGACTAACACCTGGAATGGGGCATGCCGGAGGGGCATCCATGGTAAAACTCACATGGAAAAATACCTAGTTGACGCAGAGTGTGGTAGTTGTAATCGCAATGCGATTAATACAGGTTATATTAATCGCATTGCAAATTCAACTTAGAGCTGGGTTCCTAATGGTTGTATTGCTAGAAATTCTAGCAATACAACCATTAGGAACCCAGCTCTAAGTTTAATTCGCAATGCGATTAATATAACCTGTATTAATCGCATTAGGATTACAACTTACATCTGTTCTTATGGTTGTATTGCTAGAATATAACGAAGATTGCAAATATAGCGCTATATTCTCAATCTTCGTTATATTCTAGCAATACAATCATTAGGAACCCAGCTCTAAGTTGAATTCGCAAGCGATTACAACTTAGAGCTGAGTTCCTAATGGTTGTATTGCTAGAATATAACGAAGATTGAGAATATAGTGCTATATTCGCAATCTTTGTTATATTCTAGCAATACAACTAGAGATGAGCGAACACCTGGATGTTCGGGTTCGAGAGGTTCGGCCGAACTTCCGGAAAATGTCCGGGTTCGTGATCCGAACTCAACCCGAACTTCATCCCGAACCCGAACCCCATAGAAGTCAATGGGGACCCGAACTTTTGGGCACTAAAAAGGCTGTAAAAGACACCCAGAGGGATAATATACCGCAATAAACGCATTGCGATTACAACTTTGAGCTAACGATCACCATGGGAACGCCTCCTCCAGTACAATCTACTGTCGGATCTAAGAATTAAGTTGAAATCGCAATGCGATTCTTATATATTTGCTTAATCGCATTGCGATTTCAACTTAGCATTGCTAAATAATTCCATCCATATCGTTAACTTACTGAGTCAGTAAGTTAACGAATATGGATGGAATTGTTTAGCAATGCTAAGTTGAAACGGCAATGCGATTAAGCAGATATATAATAATCGCATTGCGATTTCAACTTAATTCTCACATCCGACAGTACATTCTACTGGAGGAGGCGTTCCCATGGTGATCGGTAGCTCAAAGTTGTAATCGCAATGCGATTAAGCTAAATACATAAGAATCGCATTGCGATTCCAACTTTTAGTACTCAACTTTTAAAATCGTACACCACTTTAAGTTCCAAAGTTGCAATCGCGTTCGAATAGAACTTAAAGCTGTCTCTTAGTCAGTTTTAGTATTGGTGTGCTGTAATAGAAGTTACATTCGTACGCGAATATAACTTAGAGCAATACAGTCAACTTTACACTGTTAGTTTTATTATCGCGATAATACAACTATTCAAGAATCGTGTACGTGCGTCTGTACGTGTGTGCGTTACCTCGACACTATTCTATTTTGCCAGCCACAGCTGAAACCACTGATTTATGGTATTGCTATTTTGGCAATTGAATTTAACCCCAGAAAATAATCTATCCTTTGCCAGACAGCAGACAGTATTATACTTGTCTAGCCAAAGCTGGAACACCAGATTTAGGGGATTGGTATTTGGGCAATTGTATTTAACCCCTTAATAAAATATAGAAATTTCTTTCCTGAGTTTCTAGGGGTGACAATTAGCACAGCCAAGCCCCTGATGTAGGATATAGCAAAAAAAAAAAAAACTAGTATTGATGGATTGATGGACTTGGTGGCAGCTTCTTCTGGCGCACCACAAGTCACAAAATGGCCGCCTATCAACCCAGAAGATAAGTGACAGAAAAACGCTCTGTGCAGCCTAAAAACCAGCGAGCAAGTAACTAGCAGAAGTTCAATGATTCTCAGCTGTAAATCGATCCGTTCATGAGGTGCTGTTGCTGACTTTAACCTGCCTAATCTCGCCCTGACAGAAGCTGAGTCCTCTCCCTACACTAATCAGAGCAGTGTGACGTGCGGCGCTACGTGACTCCAGCTTAAATAGAGGCTGGGTCACATGCTGCACTTGGCCAATCACAGCCATGCCATTAGTAGGCATGGCTGTGATGGGCTCTTAGGGCAAGAAGTAAAACGCTAGCTGATTGGCTGCTGTGCAGCCCTTCAGAAAGCGGGAAGTAATCGACGAACACCGAACCCGAACCCAAACTTTTTTGAAAATGTTCGGGTTCGGGTCCATGTCCCGAACACCCCAAAATTCGGTACGAACCCGAACGATGCTCGAACTGTTCGCTCAACACTAAATACAACCATTAGGAACAGATCTAAGTTGTAATCCCAATGCGATTAATACAGGTCATATTAATCGCATTGCGATTACAACTACTAACACTGCAGCTTCAGAATGAATCTAAGATGGATGCCGTCCTTGCTTTTTGATAGGAGGTGGGAGGGTCTGGGAGGGAGACTAATGTACTAGCCCTAAAAAGGGCTTTTTGGGGTACTGTCAGGACGCTGTCCTTACAGCAGAGATCTGATGAGTCTTTCAGGACTGGAGTTGACACTGAATACACTAGCCTAGCTATCGATTTCCCTATTAAATCAGCAGCAACTACACTCTCCCTCCTCTCACTAAGACTGCAGCTTCCGAATGAATCTAAAATGTTTGTGTATTTTGCCACATTTGGTTGCATATTTACATTTGGTATAGGCAAATATGGTAGTCTAGATCATGTGTCTATACCAAAACCTAGGATCATTGTTTGACAGCCTATTTTCTAAGCCATGTAGCTGAATATAGATTTGGGCAGAGTAATGATCTAGACTACCATATTTGCCTATACCAAATGTAAATATGCAACCAAATGTGGCAAAATACACAAAAAAATAAACTAGAAAATGAAAAAATGATAAAAACGCAGATGCGTTTTTGATGCGTTTTCTATTAAAAACGCCCAAATGGCCCCTGGGGGGTTCAGATATCTTGCTTTGGAGGCAGCAGAACATTGGTGGTAGTCATAGTCAACCGTCATATACGATCAAATAGAGGCATCAAATGGATTTGCAAAGAGATTAATAATTGTAAGTATTATTCGCATTGCGATTACAACTTAGAGCTGAGTTCCTAATTGTTGTATTGCTAGAATATAACGTATATTCTAGCAATACTACAACCATTAGGAACTCAGCTCTAAGTTGAATTCGCAATGCGATTAATGCAGGTTATATTAATCGCATTGAGAATTCAACTTAGATCTGAGTTCCTAATGGTTGTTGTATTGCTAGAATATAACGAAGATTGAGAATATAGCGCTATATTCATTATCTTTGTTATATTCTAGCAATACAACCATTAGGAACTCAGATCTAAGTTGTAATCGCAATGCGAATAATACAGGTTATATTAATCGCATTGCGATTTACAATTACTATTACTGCAGCTTCAGAATGAATCTAAGATGGATGCTGTCCTTGTGTTTAGATAGGAGGTGGGAGGGTCTGGGAGGGAGGGTATGCTGATTGGCTGGAATGTGTCTGCTGACTGTGAGGTACAGGGTCAAAGTTTGCTCAATAATAAAGTATAGGGGCGAACAAGCTATGTTCGCCGGGAACTGTTCGCCGGCGAATAGTTCGGGCCATCTCTAATAATAATTGTTGTTGTTTTCCCTCATTGTTTCTAGCTGTCTCTCCCATCCTCCCCCTCCCTCTCGACATGCGACCATCCTGGATGCTTATTACTATCAACAGCTGACTCTGGCCCAGACCGTACATTGCAGACATCATTATGGCAAGTATTAAGATTGTTACTTATAATGTCCATGGACTGAACTCTCCCTCCAAAAGGGGACAAGTATTGAGCTCCCTCAGGAAAATTAGGGCTGACTTTTGTCTTCTTCAAGAAACACACTTTCATAGGAGAAAGATACCTACTATGAATAAGGCTCACTACACTCAATGGTACCACTCAGGCTCTGACACTAAGGCATCCAAAGGTGTGAGTATAGGGATCAGTAAACATACAAACTTTACATTACTAGATAAATGCTCAGACCAAATAGGTTGTTTCCTCTTTATCAAAGGGAAACTTGGCAATCAGATTTTCACCATTGGAAATATCTACGCTCCTAACTCGGACCAAATTCCATGGCTTACAGCTGCTTTAAAGACACTCTCAACCTTCACTGAAGGAGTTTTAGTTTTAGGCGGTGACTTGAATGTGGCTCTGAACCCTATCTTAGACTCCTCCACAGGCAAATCCAACATACGCTTTAGATCCCTTGCAAAATTGACGTACGCCCTACAATCATTACAGCTCTCGGATATCTGGAGAACACCGAACCCCTCGGTCAAAGATTACACTTATTATTCCGCCCCCCACAACTCATATAGCAGACTCGATTATATATTCCTTCAAAACTCACAAATCCAACATTGCACCTCTGCCTCTATTGTATCCCAAGTCCTATCCGACCACTCTATTGTAGAAGTGGTTCTGGCTCTTCCGCACACGACACCTCCTTTCAGATGCTGGCGGTTAAATGATCTTCTTCTGAAACCTACCCACAATGTTCAAAAGATCAACTCACGCTTAGCTGACTTCTTTATCCGTAACGATACTGGTGACGTCTCTGTACAAACTCTTTGGGAAGCGCACAAATTTTATGTAAGGGGTGAACTTATATCCCTATCTGCATATACACGTAAAGTTATGGCACAGAAAGTGTCAGATTTACAGCAGAAAATCTCCCGACTGGAGAGACTGCATAAACGATCCCTTTTAGCCTCCCATCTTACTGAGTTGACTGCGTACAGAACTGAGTTCAAGAATGTACTGAATCTAAGATCAGCAAGAGCGTACCTGACGGCGAGATTTAAACACTATGCCCATGGTGACAAACCTACAAGATTTATGTTAGCACAAATTAAACACAGGAAAGCCAAAGCCTTTATTGTGAACATAAATAATCCGACCGGAATGATCTTCCATAAGACGACAGATATTGCCGCGGAATTTAGTTCCTTCTAAAAAAAACTATACAATTTGAAATCCACATTAAAAGCTACAAATAGGCCGAAATCAGACCTAATATCGGAATTTTTAGCTTCTTTACAGCTTCCCCAAGCTACCCCCGCACAAACTAGGGACCTTTGCTCCCCTATCACGGCCCTAGAAATTAAAGAGGCAATTATGTCCTCCCCCAAAAACAAAAGTCCAGGACCTGACGGATTGACGGCTTTGGACACACTTACTCCATACCTACTACGATTGTATAACTCTGCACTATCTGGACAACCTTTCCATGAACAAACACTACTAGCTCAAATCACAGTTATACACAAGGAGGGTAAGGACCCTAGCCTTTGTAGCAATTATCGCCCTATCTCTCTCTTAAATTTCGACCTTAAGATCTTTGCGAAAATAATGGCCCGCAGACTTCAAGTATTGTTACCTACTCTGGTAGCTCCGGATCAAGTCAGTTTCGTAATGGGGAGGGAAGGGAAAGACAACATATACAGGGTCCTACAGCTACTCACTTACGCTCAACAATCGAACGTTCCACTACTCCTTCTCAGCACCGACGCTGAGAAGGCGTTCGATAGAGTAGACTGGGATTACCTAAAGGCTTCTCTGCTGGCCTTTGGCATCCCACCTCCCTTTGTAAGGGCTATATTTACTATGTATGAAAGACCTTCGGCCAGAGTTTTGGTTAACGGTGTGCTGTCACCGGTGTTCCCTATCACAAATGGCACCAGGCAGGGGTGCCCGTTATCACCATTGCTTTTTGTTTTGATGATGGAAACTCTCCTGCAAAAAATTTGACAAGACCCTGACATCTCTGGGATAATCCTAGGCGGCAGGGAGCATAAGGTGGCAGCATATGCAGATGACCTCTTACTACTTAACTCTAATCCTGCTAGAGCCCTAACGATTATTGAAAACACTTTTACCATGTTCGGCTTACTGTCAAACTTTAAAGTCAACATGAGCAAATCCCAAGCGCTTAATATATCATTGCCCAATAATGAGGCCTCCCGACTCTCAAGGGACTCACCTTTTGATTGGACACAACCCTATATCAAATTCCTAGGTGTCAAGATCTCTCCTAACCTACAAGCACTTTTCAAAAACAACTACTTGCCTTTGCTGACAGATATCTCAAAAACCCTTAATGAATGGCCTACACCATATATCTCCTGGTTTGGGAGAAAAAATATCACAAAATGTCTAATCTGGCCCAAAGTGACCTACATATTACAAGCCCTCCCAATACACGTCCCAGCTAGGTTCTATACTCGGTTGAATAGAATTCTTTCCCGCTATATATGGAACACTAAGAAACCTAGAGTTAAATACTCTATCCTTCAATTGCCTCGAGAAAACGGAGGAATCGATATGCCAGCCCCCCAATCGTTTGTACAAGCAATACACTTAAACCGCATACTTGACTGGATAAGGAGGCCCCCGCAAAAATTGTGGGTCTTTATAGAGGAAGACATCCTCCAATTCCCGACAACTTATTTTTTCAGATAATATGCACCCCCCCCCCCATTCCAGAGTTTTCAATGTTTTTACAGACGAAACTTTCAAAATATAGAATCATAAAAATGTACGACCACGATGCGCCCCCTACCCCTCACCTTTACTTCAGGTTAGGGACCTTATACTAACCTCTGACAGCAACTATAATTCCTCTATTCCCAAAGACATCAGTTTTAACGACTCGAAAATTGAATCACTTTTGCTCGCAGGTACAATTCCCACGAGGCAAGGCTTGACAGAATATCTCAAGTGCTCCCTGATCCCGCATATGATTTATAATAAATTCATTCACTCCTTCAGGCTACTTCTTAAACATACTCATCTTCACCGCTCTATGACACACTTTGAGATCTCCCTGGCTCAAATTAAACCTCCCAAGAAAATAGTCTCAACATATAGCAAACTACTTTCATCTCCACCGGAACATTTGAGACATTCTTTTATCGCTGCGTGGGAGACAGATCTCTCCCATAAGTTTACTGATGCAGAGATCAAACTGCTTTTTGTGGCCCCTAAACGGACCTCGCGCTGTGTGAGGATGCAAGAGAGTGGGTACAAAATCCTGACCAGATGGCACCTGACTCCCACGCTACTGCACAAATATAACCCGAGTTATAGCCCGAACTGGTGAAGATGCAATCTACATATAGGGACCTACTATCACCTATGGTGGACATGCCCCCGTATAACGCCCTACTGGACATGTATCATATCTCAGATCAATGCGATACTGAAGACACACTTGCCACTTACCCCGGAGATCTGCTTATTTCAGCTCTTGCCTGGTAGACTCTCCAGACACACTGTGAAACTGACAACTACTAGCTGCAGCACGTATACTGATACCCACACTGTGGAAGGAGCCATACCCACCTACACTCAGTCGATGGATTAACAGAGTGGATTTGTTATATCGCCTAGAGGAACTATCTAGCTGGGAATCTAAGACCCATAATATCTTCAGCCTGACATGGGCCCCCTGGACGACCTTTAGACAATGCGCAGCCGCTCCCGACGTCTGACCACAACGCTCCTGACGCGTACCGACTGGCTTTACTGGTCCCTCCCCCTCTCTCCTCCCCCCCCTCCTGTTTCCTGGATCCTGTCTGTCATGTCTTGTCTTGTCACGAGTTATCTCCCCTGTGCTATGTTATTGACTACAAGAGTTCCACCTCCCTTCTAGGAGACAGTACAGCTATATTGGCTACGCCTTTCTTGACTTGATGACACTTGACACACATGGTTTTACTGGCTCACTAGTTACTGCGCAGGCTCCTATTCCTAGTCCTCTAATCTGTTGCAATTACTGACCATTGTGAGCCACCCTCATTTGCTAATTTGCATACTAATTGCTGTTATTGCTGTACTATTGCAATGTACTGTATCCACACCTGTGTAATCTCGACACACATGTTTATTAGAAATTTATAAATGTTATTCTTCTTATAAATAATAAAAAGAATTTTAAAAGAAAAGAAAGTGTCATTTTCCGCTAACTTGTGAAAAAAAATTAAATGATACAAGAAGTCACCATGCCCCTCCGCGAATACTTTGGGGTGTCTTCTTTCTAAAATGGTGTCATTTGGGGGGTAATATTTACTATCCTGGCATTCTAGCACCTGAAGAAACATGACAGGTGCTCAGAAAGTCAGAGCTACTTCAAAATGCGGAAATTCACTTTTTTGCACCATAGTTTGTAAACTCTATAACTTTTACCCAAACCAATAAATATACACTTATTGGATTTTTTTTTTATCAAAGACATGTAGAACAATACATTTAGCGAAAAATTTATATAGAAATGTAGTTTTTTTTTTTAAAAAATACTACAGAAAGTGAAAAATGTCATTTTTTTGCAAACATTTTGGTCATTTTTGATTAATAGCAAAAAAAGTAAAAATGTCAGCAGCAATGAAATACCACCAAATGAAAGCTGTATTAGTGAGAAGAAAAGGAGGTAAAATTCATTTGGGTGGTAAGTTGTATTACGGAGCAATAAACGTTGAAAGTAGTGTAGTGCAGAATTGTAAAAAGCGGCCTGGTCATTAAGGGTGTTTAAGCTAGGGGGGCTGAAGTGGTTAAAGGGAATCTCTCACCAGCGACCTCTCTATCAAACTATTTGTATAGACACGTAGCTGAAGTTCATCAGATTAAAACCATCTGAGGCTCAGTTCCCAAGTTAAGATACTTTTTCCTAATATGCAAATTAGGCCTTTGGGGCAATGAGGATGTCAACATTGCTTTTGATTGCTTAATTGATTTCTGTTGTCAGTCTTTCCCTGGCAGCTTTGAGGGCAAAGCAGCAGAAAAGCTGCCAGGGAGGAACTGGTCAAAGAAACAAGTGGAGCTTGGGTGCAACAAGAGCAATGGTGTTGTCCTCATTGCACTAAGAGAAAAGAGCCATAACTCAGCAAAGGAACCTTGGATCACCCAAAAAAAAAAACACAAAAAAACAACAACTGTATTTAATTAGGGGAACCACAGCTTTGTGTATATGCAAACAGCTGGATAGGGAAGGTCGCTGGAGACAAATTCCCTTTAAAGGTGTTGTCCAGCTTTGAAATTATTTTCACCAGCTCCACCCTCACCGCTGGGCCTATGGAGGATAGCACATTTACCTGCTCCCCACCCTTCAGTTTGCCACACTCCAGTTCCCTGTTTCAGAGAGAATGGGTGTCATGTGTGCCGCAAGTGGAACATGATTCAGTGACATGCCAATTCCGGGCATGTCATTGCTTTGGCCATGTGACCCTCATCCACTCTGGAAGTTGACAAACAAGGGACTGGAGCGCCAAAACCCAAGCAGAGGGGAGCAGATCAGTATCCTTCCCTCCACATATCTATTGGGGATCTAATATTGCTGAAAGTTGTTTTAAAGCTGGAGAAACCCTTTAAGGGTAGTAGACCAGAAGACCTAGTTGCTGCAGTTTTGCTAGATATTTATAAATAGAGATGGCCCGAACTATTCGCTGGCGAACATAGCTTGTTCGCGTCCGCCGCGGCGGGCGAACATATTCGATATTCGCGTTCGCCCCTATACTTTATTATTGAGCAAACTTTGACCCTGTACCTTACAGTCAGCAGACACATTCCAGCCAATCAGCATACCCTCCCTCCCAGACCCTCCCACCTCCTATCTAAACGCAAGGACAGCATCCATCTTAGATTCATTCTGAAGCTGCAGTAATAGTAATTGTAAATCGCAATGCGATTAATATAACCTGTATTATTCGCATTGCGATTACAACTTAGATCTGAGTTCCTAATGGTTGTATTGCTAGAATATAACGAAGATAACGAATATAGCTCTATATTCTCAATCTTCGTTATATTCTAGCAATACAACAACCCTTAGGAACTCAGATCTAAGTTGAATTCCCAATGCGATTAATATAACCTGCATTAATCGCATTGCGAATTCAACTTAGAGCTGAGTTCCTAATAGTTGTGGTATTGCTAGAATATACGTTATATTCTAGCAATACAACAATTAGGAACTCAGCTCTAAGTTGTAATCGCAATGCGAATAATACTTACAATTATTAATCGCTTTGCGAATCCATTTGATTTCTCTATTTGATTGTATATGATGGTTGACTATGACTACCGCCAACGATCTGCTGCCTCCAAAGCAAGATATCTGAACCCCCCAGGGGCCATTTGGGCATTTTTGAAGGAAAACGCATCAAAAATGCATCTGCGTTTTTATAATTTTTTCATTTTTTATTTTATTTTTTTGTGTCTTTTGCCACATTTGGTTGTATATTTACATTTGGTATAGGCAAATATGGTAGTCTAGATCATTACTCTGCCCAAATCTATATTCAGCTACATGGCTTAGAAAATATGCTGTCAAACAATGATCCTAGGTTTTGGTATAGACACATGATCTAGACTACCATATTTGCCTATACCAAATGTAAATATGCAACCAAATGTGGCAAAATACACAAAAAAATAAACTAGAAAATGAAAAAATTATGAAAACGCAGATGCGTTTTTGATGCGTTTTTTTTATGCTTTGGAGGCAGCAGAACGTTGGTGGTAGTCATAGTCAACCGTCATATACAATCTAATAGAGGCATCAAATGGATTTGCAAAGCGATTAATAATTGTAAGTATTATTCGCATTGCGATTACAACTTAGAGCTGAGTTCCTAATGGTTGTATTGCTAGAATATAACGAAGATTGAGAATATAGCGCTATATTCGCAATCTTCGTTATATTCTAGCAATACAACCATTAGGAACAGATCTAAGTTGTAATCCCAATGCGATTAATACAGGTTATATTAATTGCATTGCAAATTCAACTTAGAGCTGGGCTCCTAAAGGAAAAAAAAGGAAAGCAACAAACGGGAGGAGGACATCCAGGGTTGCTTTACCTGCAGATAATGAATTAAACATCTCCTTACGTCTAAACAATTGAACTCTGATTTTTTCTAATTTTTTGGAGAAGCACAGAAAGAGGGAAGAACTATCTCTTGGGAATGGTGAAATGAAGACGAAACCTTTGACAAAAAAGAAGGATCAGGAGAAATAACCACCTGATCCTCCAAAAATGTTAAGTAAGGCTGGTCAATGGAAAGAGCAGCAATCTCACTAATTCTTCTATCAGAGGAAATGTCTAGGAGAAAAGATAGTTTTAGGGAGAGCATTTTAGGGGAAATGCTGGCTATCGACTCAAAAGGATCTGACATCAGGGCTGAAAGAACTAAGTTTAAATTCCAAGGAGGGTTCCTATTTCTGCAAACTGGGGATAACTTTGAAACTGCAGTGATGAATCTTTCTTTACCCAGGGATGCCCTGCTAATTTAAATTCAAATAAGGCACTTAAGGCTGAGATCTGCACCTTTAAAGTGCTAGGCCTAAGTTTTTTCCTCCAACCTTCTTGCAAGAAATCTAATACAAGAGGAATATCTGGAGCCTCTAGAACATCCACTGATCTATTGGCAAATCTTCTGAAAGCCCTCCAAATTCTCAAATAAATCTCAGAAGTGACCTTCTTACGACTCGCCAACAGGGTAGTGATAACCTCATCAGAGAGACCCCCTTCCTCTTAACCACTTCCCGACTGCCTAACGCACATCTGCGGTCTCGTGGCGGTCGGGCTGTTCTGGGGCGACGCATATGTGCGTCATCTCGCGAGACGCGAGATTTCCTGTGAACGCGCGCGCGTTCACAGTAACGCACGTCTCAGGAGTTTAACTACAGCCTGCCAGCGATGATCCATCGCTGGCAGGCTGTAGATGCGATATAAATCGCATCAAACAAGTATATCAGACGCTGTTTTGTGAACAGCGTCTGATATACCTGCTACCTGGTCCTCTGGTGGTCCCATTTGCTGAAATCGACCACCAGAGGACCAGGTAACTATGTAAAGTTGCACCAAACACTACACTAACCCCACCCCACCCCCTCACCTATTAACCCCTTGTTAACCCCTTGATCACCCCATCTAGACCCCCTGATCACCCCCCTGTCATTGATCACACCCCTTGTAAGGCTCCATTCAGACGTCCATATGTGTTTTGCGGATCCGTGGATTCACGGATCCGCGGATCTGCAGATCCACAGATCCTCAAAACACGGACACCGGCAATGTGCTTTCCGCATTTTGCAGATCCGCACATTGCCAGAACTATATAGAAAATGCTTTTTCTTGTCCGCAATTGCGGACAAGAATAGGCCATGTTCTATATTTTTGCGGAACGGAAGTGCAGACCCGGAAGCGCGGATCCGTAATTCCGGATCCGAGCGGGACAAAGTCTGTCCCCATAAAAATGAATGGGTCCGCAATTCCGTTCCGCAAACTGAATTGCGGACGTGTGAATGGGCAATAAGGGTCCCTTATCACCGCCAGTTAGTTAGCTACTTGTTAGGTAGCTAGCCCCCAGCCCACCGCACCGCAGTCACTGATTTTGGCAGAGATTTTTTCATCCAGATTGATTGATGCGAATGAAAAAATCTGTGCCGTTAATTTTATTTTTTTTTTCAGCCCAGCGGCCGAACGGAAAAAAAAAATCTCATTACCCGTATGCTCAATATAAGGAGAATCGCAGAAACTCCTAATGCTGGCCATACGTGTAATGATTGCGGAGACCCCTAAAATGCCAGGGCAGTACAAACACCTCACATGTGACCCCATTTTAGAAAGAAGACACCCCAAGGTATTCAGTGAGGGGTATGGTGAGTTCATGTAAAATTTTATTTTTTGTCACAAGTTAGTGGAATATGAGACTTTGTAAAAAATAAAAATCAATTTCCGCTAACTTGTGCCAAATTTTTTTTTTTGTGAATTCGCCATGCCCCTCACGGAATACCTTGGGGTGTCTTCTTTCCACAATGGGGTGTGGGGAGTCGCTCTGGTAGACAGCGGTGCGGGTGCAGTTTAGAGGCAAAACAAGGAGTCCAGATTGTGCATCAAACAGTGTTTTATTCACACTTGCACACCAGAAATGAAAACAGTCTCTTGGTGACAGTTCACACACAACAGAAATCATGTGGCAAAACCAAAAACAGGCCAACACAGGGTCCAGTCACCTTGGGTGGTTTAAGTGCGGTTCACACCTAGCAGTCGGTTGAGCCGCAGGCGATTCCTCCTTCAGTTTGCAGGGAAACACCACCTTGCTGACCTCCGTCCTCCAGCACAGAGAACTCCTCAGTCCTGTTAGCAGGCTCCAGGATAATCACACACAGACACAGCTGATGGCTGTGTTTTATACCCAGCCCAAAACTCGGACTGGACCGTGGGGAGCAGCCACCCACCCTACTCTTTAGCTGCTCCCAGTAAGAGCCGGCCCGGATCGGCTTTGCAGCCATGCTATTTAAAAGAGTCAAACAGCACTAGCTGCTGCAGACAAAAACCCGGCTCTCACCTCACCGAGGCCAGCAACCTCGGTGACACGTACCTGCCATCGCAAATGACACCTTGCACTTTACCACATACCTCCCTTTGTTCAACCCTGAGGGGTGAACACACGTGAGGCAGTGGACGCGGGACAGGGCATCTGCGTTGCCCTGCAAGCGGCCTGCCCTGTGTTCCACGGAAAACTTGAAATTTTGAAGAGATAGGAACCACCTGGTGACCCGAGCATTCCTCTCCTTGGCCTGACTCATCCATTTGAGGGGGAATGGTCGGTCACCAGACGGAACCTCCTCCCTAACAGGTAGTAGCGGAGAGATTCGAGTGCCCACTTGATAGCCAGGCACTCCCTCTCCACTATACTATATCTGGACTCGGCGGGACTGAGCTTACGGCTCAGGAAGACAACGGGATGTTCTTCCCCGTTGACCTCCTGCGACAGTACCGCACCGAGGCCTACCTCCGAGGCGTCGGTTTGTACGACAAACTCCTTGTTGAAGTCGGGTGTCACCAAAACCGGGGACCCACACAGGGCCGACTTCAACGCGGAGAAAGCCTCCTCCGCCTTCTCACTCCAGCTAACCCTCCCAGACTTTCGCCCTTCAACAGGTCTGTCAATGGCGCTGCTATTGTGGCAAAGTGGGGCACAAACCTCATGTAGTAACCTACAATCCCCAGGAACGACTTTACCTGCCTGGTGGTGACCGGTCGGGGCCAGTTACGAATGGCCTCTACCTTAGTTACCTGAGGTTTGATGACTCCCCGCCCAATTACATATCCCAGATATTTTGTCTCCTCTAACCCTATGGAGCACTTCTTTGGGTTAGCGGTCAGTCCGGCTTTCCTCAGGGCATCCACTACCGCCTGCACCTTGGGTAAATGGCTTTCCCAGTCGGTGCTGTGGATGACTACATCATCTAAGTAGGCCGAGGCGTACCGACGATGTGGTCGCAGCACTATGTCCATTAACCTTTGGAAAGTGGCGGGGCGCCATGCAGGCCAAAGGGTAACACCTTGTAGTGATACAGGCCCCGCGGGGTAACAAATGCGGTTTTTTCCTTAGCCGACTCCGTTAAGGGTACCTGCCAGTACCCTTTAGTGAGGTCCAGCACAGAAAAATAACGGGCTTGTCCTAAACTTTCAACCAGCTCGTCTACTCGGGGCATGGGATACGCGCCAAACTTGGATACTTCATTTAACTTGCGAAAGTCGTTGCAGAACCGCAACGTCCCATCCGGCTTGGGTATTAGGACTATGGGACTGGCCCACTCACTTTTCGACTCCTCAATGACCTCGAGCTTCAACATTAACTGTACTTCCTCCGCGATGGCCCGCCGCCGAGCCTCGGGTACCCGGTATGGTTTTAACCGGATCTTGGCCTGAGGCTCAGTGACGATGTCATGTTGGATGAGAGACGTGCGGCCAGGGAGGTCCGAGAACACATCCGTGTTCCGACTGATGAACTCCCTGACTTCCTGAACTTGTTTGGAAGACAGGCTGTCTGCAATTTTTACCGTGGTTACTGCTTCACAGGCCTCGAACTGTGGGGCTGGACCCTTTCACCTAGAAGCCCTGGCCGGGGCTGTGGTCGTCGGCCGTGTCCCTATCTTTCCACGGCTTTAGTAAATTCACGTGGTACACCTGCTCCGGCTTGCGCCGCCCTGGCTGGTGTACTTTGTAATTTACTTCCCTACTTTCTCGATCACCTCATAGGGGCCCTGCCACCTAGCTAGGAACTTGCTGTCAAGGGTGGGTACCAGAACCAACACCCGATCTCCCGGCTTGAAGCCCCGCACCCGAGCCTGACGATTGTACACCCTACTCTGGGCTTGTTGCGCTGCCTCCATATGCTCCCGGACCAGCGGCAACACCTTTTCCATCCGTTCCTGCATCTGGGTGACATACTCAATGACACTTTTGTGGGGGACAGGCTGTTGTTCCCACGCTTCCTTGGCGATATCCAACAGGCCCCGAGGGTGTCTGCCATAAAGCAGTTCGAAGGGCGAGAACCCAGTAGAGGCCTGGGGCACCTCTCGCACTGCGAACATGAGATAGGGCAGAAGCAGGTCCCAGTCCTTCCCATCTCTAGACACCACCCTCTTTAACATATTTTTTAAAGTTTGGTTAAACCTTCGACAAGACCGTCCGTTTGTGGATGGTAAACGGACGTCCGTAACTGCTTTATACGCAATAATTTACACAGTTCCTCATTACTTTGGACATAAAAGGGGTCCCTTGGTCTGTCAGAACCTCTTTTGGCAGGCCCACACGGGAAAACATTTCCATTAACTCTTTGGCAATGAGTTTAGCTGAGGTATGTCGCAGAGGCACCGCCTCCGGATACCGAGTGGCATAGTCGAGAACTACCAGAATGTGTTGGTGGCCCCTGGCAGATTTTGGTACAGGCCCACTAGATCCATAGCGATTCGCTCAAACGGGACCTCAATAACTGGAAGCGGTACCAGAGGACTACGGAAATGTGGCTGGGGGCTAGTTATCTGACAGGTGGGACAGGACTTACAATAATTCTCTACCTCCTTGAACACACTGGGCCAATAAAACCGCTGCAGTATGCGGTCCTGGGTTTTCTGCCACCCCAAGTGTCCCCCAAGAACATGTTGGTGGGCAAGCTCCATGACAAGCCCGCGATACGCTGTGGGCACCACCAACTGTTCAACAGGCTCACCTCGGATTTGGTTCACCCGATACAACATATCCTGAAGGACAATGAATCGCGGAAACATTAATTCAGCCCCAGGTTTCTGGGGTTTACCATCAATTATTATGACACTTTCCCAGGCTCTGGTTAGGGTTTGGTCCCGGTGTTGTGCGGTCCCAAAATTTTCCCCGGAGACATTGAGGTCTGCCAACTCAGGTCCCGGTGGCAAGTCCTCCGTGTCTCCCACCATTACACTCAGTGGGGTTGTCTCCCTCTATCACAGAAGTGGTGGTCACCCCTACCGCAGGCCCTTCGGACTCGGGCTCCCAGGGCTCTGGCCTCCCACAGGAACCAGGCCACTCTGCTAGGGTTACCCCTGTCTCAGGGCTATTAGTCACTTTCACCTCAGGCCATAGTGACGGAAAACCAGGGAAGTCTCTTCCAATTATTAGTTCATACGGTAGCTTGGCGGAGATCGCCACTTCACAAGTCCATGTGCCGGCCGCCGTGGACAGAGACATTACAGCCGTGGGATAGTCCTTTAAGTCTCCGTGTATGCACACCACCCCAACTTTCCGGCCCGTATACTGGGAGGGCTGTACCAGGGCAGCACTTACCAGGGTTACTAGGCTCCCTGAGTCCAGCAGCGCCACTGCAAGATTATCACCGACTTGCACCTGGCACAGATGACGATTGTCTAGGGTCTCGGGGTGCCGGTCGCACACAGTCTCCGGGCATACATGGAAGCCCGGTACCCATAATTGGTCTCCATGGGTTCTCCCCACTGTGGACAGTCGGCCCTCACATGGCCAGGCTCGTGACACCGCCAGCAGACTATCGGGCCGGGTCTACAGGGGGTACACCCCGAGCAGGTTTCTCGGGTACCAGTCGTCGGGACTGGATGGGAGACCTCCGGGTTTGACCGGCCCTCCCAACAACACCTCCTTTCAAGGTTTTTGTGGCCTCATAGCGCCGACCAGGTCGACCATGTCCAAGGCATTAGTGGGTGACACCTGGCCGATCCAGTGCTGCAGGGGGTACGGCAAGGCCCTCCAGAAGATGTCAGCCAGCAGACGGTCCAGCATAGCAGCCGGACTTAGAACCTCAGGCTGCAGCCACTTTTGCAACCTGTGCAGCAACTCATAATACTGCGGCCTGGCGGGTTCAGCCGTATTAAAGTTCCACTGGTGGACCCGCTGAGCCCGGACTAACACGCTCACCCCCAGTCTTGCCAGGATCTCACCTTTCACGGTCGGGTAGTCAGCGGCTTGGTCATCTGGGAGGTCAAAAATACTTGCTGGGGTCCAGACGCCAGGAACGGAGCGACGACCTCTGCCCACTGTTCTCGGGTAATTTCTCCTCACGGCCACCTTCTCGAACACCGCCAGATAGGTCTCCACATCATCCGAGGGGGTCATCTTAGGGATCGCGGCACGGACAGCTTTCCGGGCATCGTGGACGCGGTGGGACGCTCCTGCCGCTTGCAACGCCATCACGTGCTGTAGCAGTAGCTGGTTGGTCTCCCGCTGCTGCACGTTAGCCTCTATGAGGGCTTTCACAGCCGCTCCATTTTGTCGGGGATCACAGGCTGCAACTTTGCCGGCTTAATATAGGACATTCACTTCTGCTCAGCAAAACAAAGTTCGGCGTTCACGCCAGCCTCACTGCGCATGCCCGCATCCGACACCAAATGTGGGGAGTCGCTCTGGTAGACAGCGGTGCGGGTGCAGTTTAGAGGCAAAACAAGGAGTCCAGATTGTGCATCAAACAGTGTTTTATTCACACTTGCACACCAGAAATGAAAACAGTCTCTTGGTGACAGTTCACACACAACAGAAATCATGTGGCAAAACCAAAAACAGGCCAACACAGGGTCCAGTCACCTTGGGTGGTTTAAGTGCGGTTCACACCTAGCAGTCGGTTCAGCCGCAGGCGATTCCTCCTTCAGTTTGCAGGGAAACACCACCTTGCTGAGCTCCGTCCTCCAGCACAGAGAACTCCTCAGTCCTGTTAGCAGGCTCCAGGATAATCACACACAGACACAGCTGATGGCTGTGTTTTATACCCAGCCCAAAACTCGGACTGGACCGTGGGGAGCAGCCACCCACCCTACTCTTTAGCTGCTCCCAGTAAGAGCCGGCCCGGATCGGCTTTGCAGCCATGCTATTTAAAAGAGTCAAACAGCACTAGCTGCTGCAGACAAAAACCCGGCTCTCACCTCACCGAGGCCAGCAACCTCGGTGACACGTACCTGCCATCGCAAATGACACCTTGCACTTTACCACAGGGGTCACTTGTGGGGTATTTATACTGCCCTGGCATTTTAGGGGTCCTAAAGCGTGAGAATCCAAATGCGTAAAAATGCCCTGTGAAATCCTAAAGGTACTCATTGGAATTTGGGCCCCTTTGCGCATCTTGGCTGCAAAAAAGTGGCACACGTGTGGTATCGCCGTACTCAGGAGAAGTAGGGCAATGTGTTTTGGGGTGCATTTTTATATATTCCCATCCTGTGTGTGAGAAATATCTCTGTAAATGATAACTTTTAAAATTTTTTATTCAAATTTGTCAATTTACAGAGATATTTCTCTCACCCAGCATGGGTATATGTAAAAATACACCCCAAAACACATTGCCCTACTTCTCCTTAGTACGGCGATACCACATGAGTGACACTTTTTTGCAGAGAAGATGCGCAAAGGGGCCCAAATTCCAACGAGTACCTTTAGCTTTTACATGGCTGCTCACAATTTAGCCCCGCCCAAAATGCCAGAACAGTAAACACACCCCACAAATGACCCCATTTCGGAAAGTAGACACCCCAAGGTATTCACAGAGGGGCATAGTGAGCCCGTCTGAGATTTTATGTTTTTTTTGCCAGAAGTTAGCAGAAATGGAAACTTTATTATTATTTTTTTTTCCTCAGAAAGTGTCATTTTCCGCTAACTTGTGAAAAAAAATGAAATGATACATGAACTTCCCATGCCCCTCCGCGAATACTTTGGGGTGTCTTCTTTCTAAAATGGTGTCATTTGGGGGGTATTTATACTTTCCTGGCATTCTAGCACCTGAAGAAACATGACAGGCGCTCAGAAAGTCAGAGCTGCTTCAAAATGCCGAAATTCACTTTTTTGCACCATAGTTTGTAAACGCTATAACTTTTACCCAAACCAATAAATATACACTTATTGGATTTTTTTTTTATCAAAGACATGTCGAACAATAAATTTAGAGAAAAATTTATATAGAAATGTAGTTTTTTTTAAAAAATTTTACAACAGAAAGTGAAAAATGTCATTTTTTTGCAAAAATGTTGTTAAATGTTTATTAATAGCAAAAAAAGTAAAAATGTCAGCAACAATGAAATACCACCAAATGAAAGCTCTATTAGTGAGAAGAAAAGGAGGTAAAATTCATTTGGGTGGTAAGTTGTATGACTGAGCAATAAACGGTGAACGTAGTGTAGTGCAGAATTGTAAAAAGTGGCCTGGTCATTAAGGGTGTTTAAGCTAGGGGGGCTGAAGTGGTTAAAATGTTCCTCTCAAAAGCCAGGCAGTCAGATGAAGACTCTCCATTTCTGGGTGAAGGATTTGTCCCTGAGCTAGAAGTCCCCGAGCTAGAAGTCCCCGGAAAACTGGAAGAACCCAGGGGGTCGTAACTGACATTCTGCAGAGCTCTGAAAACCACACCCTCCTTGGCCATAAAGGGGCTATCACTATAACTGTAGTACAATCTTCCTTGATCTTTTTGAGGACTCTTGGCAATAGCTTCAGAGGGTGGAAGGCATAAAGAAGACCCCTTCCCCAGGACTGAGATAACGTGTCTACAGCCTTTAGCTGTTCATTTGGTGACAGAGAAAAGAACAGGGCCCCCCCCCCCCCCACACCTCTTTGTTTGACCTGGTGGCAAAGAGGTCTATTTCCGGGACTCCCCATAGGGCCCAAATCCTGTTGAAAACCCCCTAATCTAGGACCATTTACCTTGGCATAGATGATGACGGCTGAGGAAATCTGCTTCTATGTTGTCTACCCTTCTTAGATGCACAGCAGAAAGAGATAAGAGTGAATCCTCCACTAGTCTAAAAATATGGTGGCGTAGGACCATCAGATTCGGAGCTCGTGTACCACCCTGTCTGTTGATGTGGGCAAATGCTGTCATGTTGTTGGAGTAGATCCTGACATTTCTGGCCTTGATCATCGGAAGAGTCAACGCTAATCTGGTAGCATTCAGTTCTCTGAAATTTTGAGACTGGGCACGAGAACTGAAGTCCCAGGTCCCCTGCAGAAGCAGAGACTCTACATGGGCTCCCCACCCGACGAGGCTGGCATCTGTGGTCAAAGAGAGGACTGCATCTCTGTGCCAGGGAACATCCTTCTGTAGATTTTGCAGATTCATCCACCACTCCAGAGAAAACTGGAGGTGATAGCTGAAACTCTTGATCCAGAGAGAGAGGCTGCCTTTCCCAAACCTCCATAATCTGAAGCTGTAGGGTCCTTGATCAGTACTGGGCCCATTCGTCTCCCGGAATTGCGGCAGTCATGAGTCCCAGCCCTGACATGGCCTCCCTAAGGGACTCCCTGCCGAGAAAAAAGGTTTTGAATTTTTGAAGAGATTAGCAAAGCCTTGTGTAAGGGCAACAGACACCTCTGGGATCTTGAATCTAGGATCATCCCCAAAAAGTGCATCTTTGACTTGAGTGCAAACTGGACTTTTCTATGTCTGTCTCCCATCCTAGCTTGTCCTGAACCTCTCTCAAACAGGTAATCTGTTCTTTCAAGATGTGACCTGACTGGGCAAGGAGAAGAAAATCGTCTAGATAGGCAATGAATGATCACTAAGTCCTTCTCCCTCACATGAGCCATCATCTCCATAATGATCTTCGTAAAAGCCCTTGGGGCCTGAGACAGCCCAAAGGGAAGGGCCTGAAACTGAGCATCCAGAATCCCGTTCTCTAGGAGAACTGCTACACTCCAAAACTTTTGGTGGTGGAGATGGATAGGAACATGATAATATGCATCCCTATCCATGCAACAACCTGGGAAGAGATAGTTCACTGCTGACTTGATGGATTCCATTCAAAAATGTTTGTAGACCAAATAACGGTTCAGACACTTTAAGTTTATTATTGTACGAAAAGAACCACAGTTTTTTTTACAAGAAAAAGAGTTGAGTAAATCCTCTTGCCTCTTCCTGCTTTGGAACCTCCACCAATACTTTTTTTGCTAATAGGGAATAAACCTCTGAACTGATGGCTGTCTGTTTTGGGGGTCTGAACTGTGTATTGTCTAGACCTTTCTCTTCCTCGGAAAACCTCTCTGATAAACCTGGGGCGGAAAGATTTTTTAGTGGGCTGCTGACTGGTGGAAGGAAAACCCTTTTTCTTATCAGAAGCCTTATCAAGAAGATCGTCTAAAACTGGGCCAAATATAAATTCCCCCTGACACGGAATGGCAAAAAATTAGCTTTTAAACTAGCATCCCCCTTCCAGCTTTTCAACCAAATAGCTCTACGGGCATAATCCTCTGAACTGATGGCTGTCTGTTTTGGGGGGGTCTGAACTGTGTATTGTCTAGACCTTGCTCTTCCTCTGAAAACCTCTCTTTTAAACCTGGGGCGGAAAGATTTTTTTAGGGGGCTGCTGACTGGTGGAAGGAAAACCCTTTTTCTTATTAGAAGCTTTATCAACAAGATCGTCTAAAACCGGGCCAAATAAGATTTCCCCCTGACACGGAATGGCACAAAACTTAGCTTTTAAACTAGCATTCCTCTTCCAGCTTTTCGACTAAATAGCTCTACGGGCAGAATTGGATAAAATGGATGCCCTGGCCAATAATCTTAGGGAGTCCGCTAAAATATCAGCCATAAAATCTAGGGCATTATAAAAAGTAGGAAAATAATATAACAACTTCTCTCTAGGGGTACCCACTTTAATGTGATCCTCCAACTCCTTCATCCATGCCTTAAGGCTGGGAACACACCTAGGCGTTTCTGAATCGCGCGTATGACGCGCGTTTTACGCGCGTTTTTGGATGCGCGTTTTTGTCACTAAGAAACGCGCGTCATACGCGCGGTTCAGTGATTCTCCCCTATGGCAACATTGTCCATAGGCGCGTTAAAACGCCCCAAAGAAGCTCATGTACTTGTTTGGGCGTTGGGCGTTTTACAGCGCGTTCAAACGCGCTGTAAAACGCCCAAATGTGAACCATGCCCATAGGGATGCATGGCTTTTCACATGTTGAGCGTTTTTCAGGGCGTATGAACGCGCTGAAAAACGCTCAGGTGTGTTCCCAGGGTAAGGGACCTTTTAGCTACCGAAGTAGAGGTAATAGCTGGTTTAAAGGCCGCCACCAAGGCTTCCCAACTTTTCTTTAAATAAATGTCTGCCCTTCTTTAGGGCCCAGACCTTCAAAAACAGAGTCCTGAACAGACTGTGGCTGCTGGTGGTCATCTAACCGCATAGTAGCTCTTACTATTTTTACTAGGGAATTAATGTTTTCTGTATAAAAAAGCGGCTTCGTCATCAGAGGAGTCAATTGATGAAAGACATTCTCCCTCTTCCTCCAATCCAGAAAGCACATCACTGTCGCTAGAGGGGGGATTTGATGCAGCTGCAGAGGTACTAGGGCGGCTTTTTAGCAGACCGCTAACTGATTCCTTAAACTCCTCCGGGATCACCTGCTTGCTCACACAAGCTTAGCAAAGGAGCTTTGCCCAAGCAGAGGGTAGCTTCTTTTTACATATAGCACAACCCTTGTCTTTGGATCTGGAGACCTCTCTAGATTCCTTAGACACCTAGACACAGAAGATGACCCCCATGAGTAATCAGCAATATTTGCACATAGGGGCATCAGTCGTCTTAACCCAATGCTGTACCAGGTTATGATTGGTCATTTCTGTGCACTGAGACTGCTCCATGTGCAGACCTGAATCTTCTGAATGAAGGAACTGCCCGCTTCTTCACCAGCGAGGCAGTGAGCTGGCTGAACTTTTCTCACCTGGGCGCGCACACTGTCTCCCCCGACTTCTGGCTTACAGCTGTGCTTCCCTCTACTGTCACACCGGAAGTACGTCACTGCCCAGGCTGCGGCTGTTCCTACGCATGCTGCTCCCCCTGGTAACAGGCGAGGCTCTGACAGCCGGACACAGCCGCAGAGGTCCGCAGACACCCAGGAAGGAAGAGAAAGAGCGGAGAAAGAGCGGAGAAAGAGCGGAGCAGGGAGGAGGGAGAAAGAGGCCCAGACTTAGCAGTGGCTCCTAATAAAGACTTACACTGCATGGGTAAGCCCTCCATATACACATTAAACACCCGGGGCACCCGCAGCTCCTGGTAAACAGAACTGAGGTGGAAAGGGTGGTCCCTCTTTTAAAGTGGTTTCTGGTTCCTGTTTACTGTCCTGAGGAGTAGGAGGCAGTCTCTCCATGGGTGCTGTCATAAGCGAGGGGGAAAAATCTTTTTGCATTGCCGCATCCCAAGGCCCATAACTTTTTTATTTTTCTTTCTATGGAGATTTGTAAAGGCTTTATTTTGTGGGACCACTCGTAGTCTTCATTTGTGGTAAATAACCCTTTTTTATTGCCTGTTATTATGTTTTTTGGTGGCGACTAAGCAAAAATTAGCAATTCTGGCATTTTTACAGCATTCACCTTAGGGGTAATTTACATACTATTTGTGTAGTGCGGGTTGTTACGCAGGCGGCAATACCAAACATGTGGGGAGATTTAATTTTGCAATTTTTTTTCATTGAAAAGTCTTTTTATTAATAGAAAAAAGCATATTTTTATTGGATTTTTTAAATGTAATAAATGTTTTATGAACAGGCAATCTTTTGATTGCTTCTAAAATACATTGCACTATCCCTGGTCTTGTTTGCGAAAATTGGCAATGTAATATGCGCATAATGCACGCACAATACAGGCATGGGTCACTATAGCTACATTTTTCAAGCTGCTAGAAGTTTCCTAAGACGAGAAAATAGTTGGCACAGCAGAACATTACAGTAGCTTTATATGCAGTGTAGGAGAGTACCTGGGGTGGTAATAGACGGTAGGTACGTGCCACCGGGGGTCCTGGTCCCGGTGGAGTAAGAGCCGGAAAAGTGTGTTTTGCAGCAGTTATGCTGTTAACACAGCGGATCCGGGCCGGCTCTTACTGGGAGCAGGCAGATATGCGGGTGGGTGCCTGTCTCCCCACGGTCCAGGCCAGGTTTGCAGGGAGGGTTTAAAACCCGACCAGCAGCAAGGGTGTGGTGTGGAAGCTGTTGCTCTCTTGCTGTGAGAGTGAGAGGTGAAGGTGAGCTGGGCTGTGTACTGAGGCCTGTAAAGGACTGTGCGGGGAACCCCAGCTGAAGCCAGGAGGGATCCGTATTCCGTGGCTAGAAGCCGGACCCAGGGGCTTGCTTCCCCAAGGAGAAAGAGGTGACATTACTCCTGGCTTTGAATAGACTTTTCTTGTTGTGATGGAACCAGGCCTCAAGTAGCCTGCAGCTGGTTTGGGACTGAACTATTGTTTTGCCGTTGTGTGTGACCACCCTCCCTATGAACTGCACTGCCTTTTCACTTGTGTTCACCGTGTGAATAAAGAAAGCACCGTTTAACACCAAGACCTGTCTGTGTTGCCTCTATACTGCACTCGCTACCACTGCCTACCAGAGCGGATCCCCACAGCAGATAGAGTGCTCCAATATATTCGTGATTGCGAAATCGGCACTAATGATGCAAATATTTTGACGCAATACGTGCAACTTCCCATTTTAACAGGTCTGACTACATATTATTGATTGGTGCACTAAGTATTGTTGTGAACTTGTGACATCACAGCACTATGTATGTATATATATCTTATATATATAAAAATTAATTTCTGTCTAGACGTCTGTCTAGAGTAGACGTTCTTTATGCCCGACCAAACAACTGTACCGATCTTCACCAAATTTGGCACACGGGTACATCAGGTGTCCGGGAAGGTTTTAGACCAGGTCTCAGCTCTCTAGGACTTACCGTTCCTGAGATATTCCCAAAAAATGGCCTGCATTATAGCCATTACAAGCCAGCCAACCTTTCACTTAAATCCAAACTGTCATTTTCTGCTCCCTGGCAGTTTGTCTCCACACACACAGTTTTACTCCAGGTAACCATAACAACCCCGCCATGTTTCCTCACTGCTCTAGATGACGTTTAAAGGAAATCTTTTACCAGGATAATCGCTATAGGAGTAAAGCCAGGGCCTAATAGCACTTAGTACCTTATTTCCTGAGGTTTCCATAACAACTCAGCCATTTCTCTTCCCTACAGCAGGTCAGCTTTAAAGGGGCAGGCCGCTGTGGATGACACTGTTAAGGGAGCGGAGTGCTATGGAGGTCACAGTTCAGTGGAAAAGTAGGGTGGCCATTCAAGTCACCCTTAAAACCCCGCCCCCAGGTCCAGATAAGCCACACCTCTGATATGGTTAGGCCATGCCCCCTCCCCTCCTGAGGTGGGAGGGACGGTGATTTTCTCCCTGCAGCTCACATTCAGACAGAACAGTGCTTCTGTCTTAGAGAGAGCTTTTTAAAAGGACACGCCCCCAATCCTGTTAGGTCACGCCCTTTCCCACTAAGCGAACGGGGATTGAAAAAATAAAGTTAAAAATCAACTTTTAGGTCCACTAAGCCACACCCCTGATACATTTAGGACACACCCCTCCCCCTCTGCAGCCAATAAGTATTGATAAAATGAAGTTAAAAATCAACTTCTGTCAGCTGCAGAGGTGGGAGGGACGGTGACTTTCTATTTGCAGCTCACACTCCGAGAGGACAGTGCTGCTGTCTTAGATTGAGATGTTCAAAAGGACACGCCCCAATCCAGTTAGGCCACGCCCCCTCACACTCAGCCAACAGGGATTGAAAAAATAAAGTTAAATATCAACTACTAGGTACACACCTCAGCAGACAGGATATGATTAGATACACGCTTAGCAGACAGTATCACACAGGATAGGATTAGATACACAGTTTAGCAGACAGTATCATACAAAATAAGATTAGATACACAGCTCAGCAGATGGTATCACCCAGGACAGGATTAGATACACAGCTCAGCAGACAGTGGGGTGGGTTGCTGTAGAGGTCACTGTTATGGGGGATACTGTTGATATCTTTTTACGACACACGGAAACATGAAACGAAATAGATGAAATATACCCGTGCGAAGCTGGGTCCTTCTGCTAGTCTCTTATATAAAAATGAATTTCTGTCTAGACGTCTAGATGTTCGTTATGCGTGACCAAACGACTGGACCGATCTTCACCAAATTTGGCACACGGGTACATCAGGTGTCCAGGAAGGTTTTAGACCGGGTCTCAGTTCTCTACAACTTACCGTTTCTGAGATATTCCCAAAAAATGGCCTGCATTATAGCTAATACAAGCCAGCCAGCCTTTCACTTAAATCCAAACTGTCATTTACTGCTCCCTGCCAGTTTGGTAACCATAACAACCCCCAGCCATGTTCACTGCTGTAGATGAGATGAGGAAATCTGTCACCAGGATAATCACTATAGAAGTAAAGCCATGGCCTAATAGTGCTTAGTACCTTATTTCCTGAGGTTTCCATAACAACTTGGCATTTTCTCTTCACTGCTGCAGGTTAGCTTTAAAGGGGCAGGGCGCTGTGGATGACACTGTTAAGGGACCAGAATGCTATGGAGGTCACAGTTCAGGGGGAAAGTAGAGTGGCCATTCAAGTCAACCTTAAAAGCCCGCCACCAGGTCCAGATAAGCCACACCTCTGATTTGGTTTGGGAGAGACAGTGATTTTCTCACTGCAGCTCACATTCAGACAGAACAGTGCTGCTGTCTTAGAGTGACCTGTTTAAAAGGACATGCCCCCGATCATGTTAGGCCATGCCCCCTCCCACTAATCGAACAGGGATTGAAAAAATAGTAAAAATCAACTTTTAGGTCCGCTAAGCCACACCCCCGATACATTTAGGACACACCCCTCCCCCTCTGCTGCCAATGAGTATTGAAAAAATGAAATTAAAAATCAACTTCTGTCAGCTGCAGAGGTGGGAGGGATGGAAATGTTTTCTTTGCAGCTCACACTCAGAGAGGACAGTGCTGCTGTCTTAGATTGAGATGTTCAAAAGGACGCACCCCAATCCAGTTAGGCCAAGCCCCTTCCCACTCAGCCAACAGGGATTTAAAAAAAAAAGTTAAAAATCAACTACTAGGTACACAGCTCAGCAGACAGGATATGATTAGATACACAGGATAGATACACACAGGATAGAATATTAGATACACGCTCAGCAAACAGTATCACACAGGATAGGATTAGATAGACAGTTTAGCAGACAGTATCATACAACATAAGATTAGATACACAGCTCAGCAGATGGTATCACCCAGGACAGGATTAGATACACAGCTCAGCAGACAGTGGGGCGGGGCACGGTAGAGGTCACTGTTATTGGGGATACTGTTCATATATTTTTACTACACACGTAAACATGAAACAAAATGAATGAAATATACCCATGCGAAGCCGGGTCCTTCTGCTAGTATATATTTATATATATATATATATATATATATATATAATAGAAAAAATTAGGAACAGCACACTGTAACGACGGGTGGAAATCCAGTCCACGAACCACAACCCAGTCCTGTATTCGATAGATTAAAAAAAAAGGGACGGCAGCACTCCTTTCAGAAATCCGTGTAGAGTTTATTAACCCAGTGACAGCAACGTTTCAACCGCACAATGCGGTCTTTGTCAAGCCATACTGTGCAATGCATTCAGTGCAGTTTATAAAGGCGGTGTTACATCAACAATTAATCGTGCAATTAAAATTCATAATTGATACAATAAAGTGCATGTGCATTACAAAATTCATATTCCTTTCTATAGTCAAGTTTCAATACGTGCCAAAGTTACAACCGAGCAATTATATTCATGTGTCATTATTCCGCTTAGTGAAATTACCCTTTACATGTGAATCTCAGTATAATTGCCAAATTATTCCCACAGGTGAAAAAGTGCATATAATTAAAAACAAGGACAAACTCACAAATATGCTCCCGAGCCATAACGAGGTCAGTGTTCCCCATCGCAAAGGGCGCATGCGCCCAGGTATTCAAACTCAAAGAGATCAGCGCGCGGTCCCCCAGCAAATTGGCTGACGTCACACCCCGCGTGAGTCACGTGACTACAACTCTCTGCGTATGCCCACTTCAATCATTGCAAACAGCCTTTGTCTTAACAACTGCGCATGCCACAAAAACGCCAGTACCGCCTCTCTCTCACATCATCTCGAGCGTACTACTCCATTGGTCCACATGCGGATACTTACGGTCGCTAGGCAACAGTGCCGAGGCGTCGCCGTCTCGGCCCCCTCACCCAAAGGTGGGCACTGCTCCACCCGCCGATCTAAGCAGGAGGAACAGCATCCAACATCGCAACCCGACTGTACCCACCTTTCTGACAGGGAATGTTGGATCCACCAATCAGTGTGAACCCCATCCCCCGTCAGTTGGCCATACAGTCTCAAAACATACATGTTTCAAAACGGGCAGGTACATAGCTAAAAACATGTAACCAAACACGCAATCACAAGAGGTAAAATAACCTCATAACATAGAATATACTGAAGTGGTATAGTAATGCAGCAAAATGCAATATACATGTATTAATTAGTGGGAACGTTGATCTCGAGTCAGCACCCCATCTAGTGAGGATGCCCATAGTAACTTGCTTGAATAACAAATCTGGAAAAACAATAAAATAAAATAATTAGACTCAGTCTGAATGCAAACATTACACCAGTGATCTATGGAGTCAAAAAGAGTCATTAGTGGTACCCGTGGGTCTGTCAAAATCTCATGCAATCTTGAAATCCACATTGAGACCCCTGGGCTTGAGAGTCTGCAATGTGTAGATCCAAAAAAGTTCACGTCTCTTCAGAATCTTAACCCTATATCCCCCTCTGCGTGAAACCAAAATCTGCTCTATGATTCTAAATCTCAAGTCCTTTTCTGTATGTCCTGCTTCTTTAAAGTGTTTAGACACAGGGAGATCCATTTTTTGTTTCCTGATGGAATACCTGTGGTTATTTAACCTTGTTTTCATGTCACACGTGGTCTCGCCTACGTACCACAGGTTACATGGGCAAGAAAGAATATATATCACATGGGTAGAATCACAGGTTAAATACTGTTTGATTTTGATTGTCTTGTTCGTAACAGGATTAATAAAATTGTTGCCACGTAGCATCAATGAGCAATTGATGCATCCGTGGCACGGGAAACATCCAGTACGATTTGAGCCAAAATATGTACCGCAATCAACCCTACTCGAGCCAACGTCAGATTTAATTAATCTATCTCCTATGGACCGGCTCCTCCTATAGGAAAAAAGGGGCAAACCTCCAAATTCTGCCACTGTCGGAAAACCACTCCTCAAAATACCCCAATGTTTTCGAATTATCTGTGCAATCTGTGGACTCTCCATACTGTACTCTGATACAAAGGGAATTCTCTTTTCTTCTTTTCTCATAGGCCTCGACTCAACCTGATTACAGACCTTGGACCTGCTCTGTGTAATCAATTTCTGGGGATAACCCCTCATTTTGCTCCCATCTCAGAGAACCTCCGTTCTTTTATAGTCGGATCCTGGACTATCCTATCTATCCGAGTGAATTGACTGTAAGGTAACGACCTTATCATGGGCCTAGAGTGATGGCTCTCATATTTCAATAAAGTATTTTTGTCTGTGTTCTTAACAAACAAATCAGTACATAAACTATCCCCCTGTATAGATACCTCAGTGTCCAGAAATTGAATTTTCTCCACAGAGTAGGTCACAGTAAACTTGACACTCGGGTCAATGTCATTAAGAAATTGGTGGAACTCCATGAGGTCCTCTGTGGCGCCCACCCAGACCAGGAAGATATCATCTATGTAACGCCACCACCCCAGCACACGGCTGAAGTGGTGGCTCCCATAGATGAAAGATTCCTCCAAATGGGTCATGTAGATGTTAGCATAGGTGGGCGCCACATTGGACCCCATGGCCGTACCCCGTAATTGTACATAAAACTGATCCTGGAAAAGGAAATAATTTCTTGTAAGAACAAACTGTAGTAAAGACAGAATAAACTGTCTGCACTCCATTGTATATTCAGTCCTAGTCAAGCACTGTCTCACCGCCTCAAGCCCTAATGTGTGCTGTATAGATGTGTAAAGACTGCACACATCAAAAGAAACAAGCAAAGCTCCAGCCGGTATTGTCAGATGACGAATTTTAGTCAAAAAGTCTGCTGTATCCTGAATGTATGATTTAGCCGAAATGGCAAAATGACGTAAAACTTTATCTAAGAAAGTGGCTACATTGCAAAACAATGACCCCCTCCCGGACACTATAGGGCGTCCGGGAGGGGCTGTCACGGACTTGTGAATCTTTGGCAAACAATATAAAATTGGAGTCTGTGGTTTATCACAATATAAAAACGTAAACAGTTTGTCATCAACAATACCCGCTGTACTTGCCTCAATTAACATCTGCTTCAATTCCCTGAGTAGGGCAAACTTAGGGTCCTGTGGTACCCTTCTATATACGTCAACATCATTTAATTGAGTATAAATTTCATGTATGTAATCCTTGGTGTTCATGACCACAACCCCACCACCCTTATCGGCCGGCTTGATGGTGAGGTTGCGGTCAGAAGCCAAGGACTCTAGTGCATTTATCTCCTCACATGTCATGTTCGGATAAACCAAAGTATAGTCCTGTGCCTAAATCTTCAAGGCATCCACATCTCTCTTCACAGCCTGAAAAAAAGTATCAATAGCCGGATAGCTAATATTTGGTGTAAAATCACTCTTTAGAAAAAGCCCCGTATTTTGCAGCGATAGTTCTGAAACATTCGGATTTCGAGTAGATGAGGGAGTCACATGATCCAGAAACCAAACTTTCAACTTAATGGAGCGTAAAAAACCTAAAAGGCCCAGCTCCAAGTTGAACCAATTGGTTCTGGAAGCAGGGCAAAACGATAAACCTTTGTTTAAAACAGATTGTTGAGCCTCATTTAAAATAGTAGAATAAATATTTACCACAATGTTTTCTTTTTGTGGTTTGTCCTGGTTCTCTGGGATTTCTGAAGAGACGTGAACTTTTTTGGATCTACACATTGCAGACTCTCAAGCCCAGGGGTCTCAATGTGGATTTCAAGATTGCATGAGATTTTGACAGATCCACGGGTACCACTAATGATTCTTTTTGACTCCATAGATCACTGGTGTAATGTTTGCATTCAGACTGAGTCTAATTATTTTATTTTATTGTTTTTCCAGATTTGTTATTCAAGCAAGTTACTATGGGCATCCTCACTAGATGGGGCGCTGACTCGAGATCAACGTTCCCGCTAATTAATACATGTATATTGCATTTTGCTGCATTACTATACCACTTCAGTATATTCTATGTTATGAGGTTATTTTACCTCTTGTGATTGCGTGTTTGGTTACATGTTTTTAGCTATGTACCTGCCCGTTTTGAAACATGTATGTTTTGAGACTCTATGGCCAACTGACGGGGGATGGGGTTCACACTGATTGGTGGATCCAACATTCCCTGTCAGAAAGGTGGGTACAGTCGGGTTGCGATGTTGGATGCTGTTCCTCCTGCTTAGATCGGCGGGTGGAGCAGTGCCCACCTTTGGGTGAGGGGGCCGAGACGGCGACGCCTCGGCACTGTTGCCTAGCGACCGTAAGTATCCGCATGTGGACCAATGGAGTAGTACGCTTGAGATGATGTGAGAGAAAGGCGGTACTGGCGTTTTTGTGACATGCGCAGTTGTTAAGACAAAGGCTGTTTGCCATGATTGAAGTGGGCATATGCAGAGAGTCATAGTCACGTGACTCACGCGGGGTGTGACGTCAGCTAATTGCTGACGGGGACCGCGCGCTGATCTACGTGAGTTTGAATACCTGGGCGCATGCGCCCTTTGCGATGGGGAACGCTGACCTCGTTATGGCGCGGGAGCATATTTGTGAGTTTGTCCTTGTTTTTAATTATATGCACTTTTTCACCTGTGGGAATAATTTGGCAGTTATACTGAGATTCACATGTAAAGTGTAATTTCACTAAGCGGAATAATGACACATGAATATAATTGCTTTGTTGTAACTTTGGCACGTATTGAAACTTGACTATAGAAAGGAATATGAATTTTGTAATGCACATGCACTTTATTGTATCAATTATGAATTTTAATTGCACGATTAATTGTTGATGTAACACCGCCTTTATAAACTGCACTGAATGCATTGCACAGTATGGCTTGACAAAGACCGCATTGTGCGGTTGAAACGTTGCTGTCACTGGGTTAATAAACTCTACACGGATTTCTGAAAGGAGTGCTGCCGTCCCTTTTTTTTTGAATATATATATATATATATATATATATATATATTATTTTTTTTGTGGTTGTATTTTTATTTTTGAGGACTTTGTCCCAGTTAGTTAGGCCTATGGCCCTTGCGTTTGGTATTTTTGTTCCTCCCTTTAGAAACTCTTAAAGTGTATAACTTCCTGCTGATAGTGAATGAATATGAAGCATTCATGTTCATATGTTCAGTCTATTAGGAATTAGAAATATAACCTGAAAACTTCTGTGGTTTTAGCCCTGAATGACAGGCTATTAATATCAGCAAATAATATCTGTTAGAATCTTCTGTGTGTATTTGGGCAGAAATAATAATCTTGCAAACTAGTGCAGTCAGGATCTAGTTAAAGCTGGCTTTAATTCAAATTCAATATAAAAATACAATAGACTTTCTGCTCACTCAGTAGTTCTAGTCGGAGTTATGCATTTTTAATTTTCTCACTTTCTGCCTACTCACATTTAGCATCTTCTATAGATAACCACTTCCTAAAACAGCAATCACTTGAAAGCAGAAATTGAAGTACTAACACTTTCTAATAGTGAATGATGTGATCAACTGTTCCCTCCTGGGTGTTTTAGACGTTCTCTTTGTAGTTATTTCACCTGGCATTGCATGAATGTTATTTTGGGATGCTGTTTAATTGTTACATGATTAAAATCATCAAATAATCTTGACAGGGCTGTTTAATATGTTTTCCCGGGTAAACGCAATATTAAAATACAATTCTTAATAATAGTTATAAATAATATAAAAGAGCTGGGCTGAGGTTTTGTCACTTAATAATAATAATAATAATATATATAATAATATTACACACGAGAATCAGCATTAAATATAATCAATTATTAAATGGAATTATTAAACAGTTGCCATTCATAAGAATTTTTACCATACGAATAAATAACGTGATCACTTTATTGTAGTAGGTTGATATGGTTGTGGCAATAATAATTATGTATATATGTTTTTTTTTTTTTTTTTTACAAATGCATATATAGTTATAGTAGCTCTAGATTAAAAAAATGCATTTTTTTAAATAAAACACAGATTTTTTTTCACTTAAGGACTTGAATATCACTCAATACTTATAATGCAATACTTATAATACTTAGATAAAACTATAAAATATAATGGATATACAAAGTCTACACACCCCTGTTAAAATGTCAGGTTTCTGTGCTGTAAAGAAATGATACAAAGATAAATAATTTCAGAACTTTTTCCACCTTTAATGTGACCAAAAAACTGTACCACTCAATTAAAAAAGCAAATAGAAATCTTTTAGGTGGAGGGAAGAAAATAAAATAATGTGGTTGCATAAGTGCGCACCCCCTTTGATAACTGGGGATGTAGCTGTGTTCAGAATTGAGCAATCACTTTCAAAATCATGTTTAAATAGGAGTCAGCATATACCTGCCATCATTTAAAGTGCCTCTAGTTGGTCTTTCCTGAAATTTTCGTAGTCGCATCCCACAGCAAAAGCCAAGGTCCACAGAGAGCTTCTAAAGCATCAGAAGGATCTCATTATTAAAAGGTATCAGTCAGGAGAAGGGTACAAAAAAATTTCCAAGGCATTAGATATACCATAGAACACAGTCAAGACAGTCATCATCAAGTGGAGAAAATATGGCACAACAGTGACATTACCAAGAACTGGACGTCCCTCCAAAATTGAAGAGAAGAAAACTGGTCTGGGAGGCTACTAAGAGGCCTACAGCAACATTAAAGGAGCTGCAGGAATATCTGGCAAGTACTGGCTGTGTGGTACATGTAAAAACAATCTCCTGTATTCTTCATATGTCTGGGCTATGGGGTAGAGTGGCAAGACGAAAGCCTTTTTTTACGAAGAAAAACATCCAAGCCAGGCTACATTTTGCAAAAACACATCTGAAGACTCCCAAAAGCATGTGGGAAAAGGTGTTATGGTCTGATGAAACCAAGGTTGAACTTTTTGGCCATAATTCCAAAAGATATGTTTGGCGCAATAACTACATTGCACATCACCAAAAAAACACCATCCCCACAGTGAAGCATGGTGGTGGCAGCATTATGCTTTGGGGCTGTTTTTCTTCAGCTGGAACTGGGGCCTTAGTTAAGATAGAGGGAATTATGAACAGTTCTAAATACCAGTCAATATCGGCACAAAACCTTCAGGCTTCTGCTAGAAAGCTGAGCATAAAGAGGAACTTCATCTTTCAGCATGACAATGACCCAAAGCATACATCCAAATCAACAAAGGAATTGCTTCACCAGAAGAAGATTTAAGTTTTGTAATGGCTCAGGCAGAGTCAAGACCTGAATCTGATTGAAAATCTGTGTGGTGGTCTGAAGAGGGCTGTGTACAGGTGATGCCCTAGCAATCTGACAGATTTGGAGTGTTTTTGAAAGGAAGAGTGGGCAAATCTTGTGAAGTCAAAATGTGCCATGGTGATAGACTCATACCCCAAAAGACTGAGTGCTGTAATAAAATCAAAAGGTGCTTTAACAAAGAATTAGTTTAAGGGTGTGCACACTTTTGCAACCATATTATTTTATTATTTTTTCTTCCCTCTACCTAAAAGATTTCAGTTTTTCAATTGAGTTGTACAGTTTATAGGTCATATTAAAGGTGGAAAAAGTTCTGAAATGAGTTATCTTTGTCTCATTTTTCTACATCACAAAACCTGACATTTTAACAGGGGTGTGTAGCCTTTTTACATCCACTGTACATACTTTTACATTGCAGTGTACTCTTATGTAAGTTACCGTAAAACTGAAAAAATGCCTATTATAAAGTCCTATCAAAGACATTCTTGCATGGCAGGCTTGTGGGCAAGTGTTAGGCCTAAGGCTGCCATGGCAACTTCTTGGCACTCTATGATTAGAGTTGAGCGAACACCTGGATGTTCAGGTTTAAGAAGTTCGGCCGAACTTCACGAAAATGTCCAGGATCCAAACTCTACCCGAACTTGACCCCGAACCAGAACCCCATTGAAGTCAATAGGGACCTGAACTTTTGGGCACTAAAAATGCTGTAAAATAGCCCTGGAAAGGGCTATAGGGCTGCAAAAGGCATCAACATTTAGGGGCAGTCATTTGACAGTGATAGAGATATGGACATCATTCTTTGATTTATCCAAGAAAGCTCCCATGTACTCCAGCTCTCAGACAAAATCTTATTTCCTCCAGAGCACAAAGGTTCCATACTACCAAATAAACCACGCCTCCTTGCTACATCATGTATGCTTTTCTGCTGTTAGTATAGACTCCATTACAAGATGGCCGCCATAGCTGGATGTTTACATACCAGAGTTAGTAAAACAATGCAGACTGCGCAGATGCCAAGTGTTATCTATTTTCATATTTTCATATTCCAGCCAATGTAACAATGCCACATGCCTCAGAGGGAATGCCTCTCTGATGTCTATATAACCTGCTGTATTTCCTGTAATAAATTAGAAATTACTTTGACCCCATTGTGTGTGTCACTGTTATTTTCTCCGTGCACGTAAAAGCCTTGGCTTACCACTAATTAGGAGCAGTAGAACAAACATAATCAGCCCTTATTGACAAAATCATTAACAGTTGGTGCCCGAACGCGGGACTACAGGAGAAGTAGCATCAGTAGCCAAAGTTTGGGGGTTCCCAGAGCATGGTGGACAGCGCTTGAGGAGGAGGCCTGCAGACTCAAATCAGGTGAGAAAGTCTGTTTACCTCATCTGCCTCTTGCTGCGCTCCACTCTGCTGTGGTAATCTGTTCTGCTATTGGTGTTGCATCATTGCAGTGTGAGTAGCAACTTTGGTTGACAGTAAATACTGTGTTGCCCTAGAACCTTTTAGAAGGAAAGTTTGCTCTACTGTGGTTTTGTGTTTTGTCTGTGTGTAGTTTGTGTCAGGCACCTCCGAAGTTAACGGGTAAGCAGAGCAAGAGATTTCCCCTGGCAGGGGGGGCAGAGCCGCATTAGGAGCTACTGATTTGTCCCAACAGGAAGGGTGTAGCTCTGGGGTGTTCCGGGACAGGCCTTGATTTAGGGGTTACTGATTTATCTGTCAAATTGACAGAGGGTGTAACCATGGGTAGCCCTGGGGGGGACTCAAATTAAGGGCAGCTAAATTATCCTAGGAGAGGGAGGGTGGGGCCCTGGGGAGTCCCTGGAGGACTATAAATTATCTGCCGGGAGTGGCGGACGGTTAGTCCTGGACTGGCGGACCAGATGTGGTAGCCAGGGAATTTACAGTTAATAACCTTCAGAGGGGTTAGCCTGCTTGGGAGTGAATAGAAGGTAGGAGTTGTGGTGTTAACGTGCCTTTGAGCCAGACCCGAATCCTGGGGACGACTAGACAAAGGAGGTGCCTGCTTCTGTCTTGGTTGTGTTCAAATGAGTAAATTAATGTAAATTTAAGTAGTAAGCATGTGAAGCATTGTGGAAAGTTGAGTGATGATGCAGTGCAGCACTGAGGAAGTATTATATCTTGTCTATTCGTGTATCTGAGTGCCATGCATGTCTCTGTTGCCGGTGAATATGGCTGAGTCCAGCGGGAGAGCAGAGGGAGAAACCGGGGGCTGTATGCTGTAGCTGTGCAGGGGCGAGTGGCATTGGAATGGAATGTGTGTGATAATGAGTAGCGAAGACGCTGTCTGCCAGACGAAGTGTAATTAAAAGTCCAGGTATGTGAGGTACTGAGCATGTGGGTGTGTATTATTGGCATGTGGTTTGTTAATAAGTTCAAAGACTTTTGTGTGTAAAAGTATGAGAAAGTGTTTTATATGTCTATTCGACATTGAATGTTATATCTGTGTGGACCGGGAATCTGACCTTGTGTGTTGCAGACTATAACACTGACAAGTAGAGGAAGGTCATGTAGCCAAGCTTACGGTGAGCGAAGTCAGTTCTACGAAGTAAGGGTTAAGTTGCGGAGACACATCCCCACCACATCAGCCCCCTCCAGTCCAGAGGGGTGGATCTGTTAAGTACATCAGTGCCAAAACCACGCCCTAGGCCCACCTCTTTTTATCCGGTTCACACAAGATGGCACCCCCTACGTCTTGATTTCCGCTCTGGTGGCCATCATAACTAATCCAGAGTCCAGTCTGGTAGCCATCTTGACTCCTGTAACTTCTGGCACGATGGCCATTTTAACTGAGGGAATTTCCCTGCTTAGCAGCCATCTTAGTTACTGGTATTTTTCCTGATATGGCTACTGTGCACAAAACAATACGCATAGATACCAGAAGTCCAAGTAGCACCACAAGGAGTACTCACTCGAGTCAGTGAGTGAAGGATACACATATAACTAAGATTAGTTATGACCATTAGTATTGTTTAATTGTTTTATTCAGATGAGATTCCTTAACTGGCATGTATTTTGTTTTTCGAGTAAAGTCAAGTGAAGCCCCCCTCCTGCCCAGTTGCTAGAATTGCAAAAGGAGGGGATTGTGATGGAGATGGTCTCAACCATGGTGAACTGTAGTTTTAAGCCCGGATAGATTCTGTTCTTTCTGTCTTTCATTGTTGCCGAAGAATGCTGACCTTGAGATAAGCTGCTGCAGAAGTAGTAAAGAATATAGACAGGCAGAGAAAAAAATAATAATAAAACATCAGCAAGCTAATGAAAGGTAGATATGCCCCCCTGATCTCCAATAATAAACTGAATGCAGAGTAGTGGGAAAATGAAAAGAGCATGTAGTGAAAATAAAGGCTGATGAAAGATAACAAGCTCACAGCACAGGTAGAAGTCTGTGAGTAGTGAAGAAAATGCAAAGTGGAAGTGTAGAAAGTATCGTTATGAGTGTTATCATGATATGATTAAACCACCTCCTCAACAGAGAAAGAAAAAAAGTAAGTCTGCCACCCTATAATGGTTCTGGGAGATGGACCTGCAGAGTTTGCGGGAGCCAGAACCCAGATGGGAGAGAGAGTTTTGCTGTGTGTGGTACTCCTCGTCCGCACCACCCGAGAGGATTGTATTCTGTGTTGACCATGCCTGGATCACTGTCCATCCCCGCAGACACCCATGTTTTTTTTGTCATAAGTATGACACAGATGAGAGGGGAAAGATAGACCAAGATTAGGAAAACAGGCAATCCAGTACCTCCAGTATCGGCTGCGCTTTTAAACATTTAGCAGATTCCAGTCCGGCCCTAATGATATCCCTCACTCTGGGTGATAAAGAAGTAGTCCCATTTTTATTGATACTGGAGCAGTCAAGATGAATATGTCCTCCCTTGACTTAATCACCAAAGACACCAGTCCTTGGATAGAAGTGGATGGGAAAGTAGTACACTCCCTTTTTAACCCCTTAAGGGCGCATGACTTACCGGTAAGTCATGAGTAGTTCCGATCACTGCTGCTCAGCCGGCAGTAATCGGAACAAGGTACCTGCTGAAATCATTCAGCAGGTACCTTCTTACTATGCCTAGGAGGTCCTGTGATCCCCCATATCGGCGATTGCTGCAAACCGCAGGTCAATTCAGACCTGCGGTTTGCAGCCCTTTTCGCGATCTCTGATCAAAGAGTTAATGCCCTCAAAGTGTTCAATTTTAACCGCCCCCTGTAACCCCCAATCATATTGTGGCTGCGGGGGAGCAGGAGGGGTGGTTGCTGGAGGCGGTGCGGGAGGCGGGTGGTGCGGGGGGCGGGATCGCAATTGAGATCCCCCGCCCGCCTCCTCTGTAATATTCCCTGGTGTCTAGTGGATCTATCAGAGTGTCAGCACATTGCTGACACTCTGATAGAAACAGCTGGCATCTGTGCTTGTTCAGATACCAGCCGTTTAACCCCTTCCATACTGCGGTCCGTACGGACCGCGGTATGAAAGGGGTTAACAGGGAGGGAGCTCCCTCCCTCTCCCATCGGGGGGCTGCTGTGCCTTTGCAGCCCCCCGACAGGATGGGATTGCAGAGGGAGGGGGCCCCCTTCCCTCCCTCCCAATCACCCACTGCTCAGTTCTGGCAGCGGGAGATGGTTACCATGGCAACAGGATGCTTTCAGAAGCATCCTGCTCTCCATGGTGCTGAAAGCCTAAGCAGACTTGTGCTAAAGGCAGAAGTCTGCTTAGACTATGTACAGTAAAAAAAATACAGTACAGTACACTGTACTGTATTATATAGACACCAGATCTACTGGATCTACAAGAACCAAGTGGGTCTGTTTTCAATTTTTTTTTTAAAAAGTGAAAAAAAGTAAAAAGAAAAAAACACATATCACTGATTAAAAAAATAAATAAAAATACCCTACACATATTATGTATCGTCGCATCCATAAAAACCTGCTCTATAAAAATATCACATGACTTAACCCCTCACGCAAATACCGTAAAAAAAAAAATTGTGTAAAATAAGCCATTGTTTTTCACCTTGCATCACAAAAAGTGTAGTACCAAGTGATGGAAAAGGCGTATGCCTCCCAAAATAGTACCAATAAAACCGCCATCTCATCCTGCAAAAAATGATTCCTTACATAGGACAAGCGCCCCAAAAAATAAAAATATATGGCTCTCAGACTATGGAGACACTAAATTTTTTTTTTTTTCTAAAATGCTATTATTGTGTTAAAGTAAAATACATTTTAAAAAAATATACATATTAGGTATCACTGCATCCTTAAAAAACCTGCTCTATAATAATATCACATGATCTAACCACTCAGGTAAATACAGTAAAAAAATAAAAATAAAAACAATGTAAAAAAAAAACATTTTTGTCACCTCACATCTCAAAAACTGTAATAGCAAGCGAGCAAAAAATTGTATGCACCCAAAAATAGTGCCAATCAAACCATCATCTCATAATGCAAAAATTATACCTTACATAAGACAATCACCCCAAAAAATAAAAAAATATGGATCCCAGACTATTTTTTTTGTTTCAAAAATAATATTATTGTGTAAAACTTAAATAAATATATAAAAAAAAGTATACATATTAGGTATCACCGCGTCCGTGACAACCGGCTCTATAAAAATAACACATGACCAAACCCCTCAGGTGAACACAGAAAAAAAAATTATATAAATACCGTGTCAAAAGTCATTTTTGTCACATTACATCACGAAAAGTGTAATAGCAAGCGACCAAAATGTCACATGCACCTCAAGATAGTGCCAATCAAACCGTCATCTTATCCTGCAAAAAATGAGCACCTACATAAGACAGTCGCCCAAAAAATAAAAATTTAAAATATGGCTTTCAGAATGTGGAGGCACTAAAAAATAATTTTTGGCCAAATGGCAGGGAGTAGAAGGAAGGGAACGCCATATGGTTTTTGGAAGGCAGATTTTGCTAGATTGGTTTTTTGACACTATGTCCCATTTGAAGCCCCCCTGATGCACCCCTACAGTAGAAATTCCTAAAAAGTGACCCCATTTTGGAAACTGCGGGATAAGGTGGCAGTTTTGTTTGCATTATTTTATGGTAAATATGATTTTTGGTTGCTCCATATTACACTTTTTTTGAGGCAAGGTAACCAAAAATAGAAATTCTAAAATTTCATCTCCATTTGTCAATAACTCTTGTGGAACACCTAAAGGGTTAACAAAGTTTGTAAAACTGGTTTTGAATACCTTGAGGGGTTTCTTAGATGGAGTTACTTTTATGGAGTGCATCGGGGGGCTTCAAATGAGACATGGTGTCAAAAATCCAGTCCAGCAAAATCCGCCTTCCAAAAATCATATGGCGTGCCCTTCATTTGGCGCCCTGCCGTTTGGCCATAAAGCATTTTACGGCCACATATGGGGTGTTTCTGCAAACTACAGAATCAGGACAATAAATATTGAGTTTTGTTTGGCTGTTAACCCTTGTTTTGTTACTGGAAAAAATTAATTAATTTTCAATTCTGAGATTTTTCTCCATTTTCCATTAACTCTTGTGGAAAACCTAAAGGGTTAACAATGTTTGTAAAATCAGTTTTGAATACCTTGAGGGTGTAGTTTCTAGAATGGGGTCATTTTTGGGTGGTTTCTATTATGTAAGACTCCCAAAGTGACTTCAGATCTCAACTGGTCCCTAAAAAGTGGGTTTTTAAAAATTTCTGAAAAAATTCTAGATTTGCTTCTAAACTTCTAAGCCTTGTAACATCCCCAAAAAATGAAATGGCATTCCCAAAATGATCGATACATGAAGTAGACATATGGGGAATGTAAATCAATAACTTATTTTGGCAGTATTAATATGTATCATAGAAGTAGAGAAATTGAAACTTGAAAAATTGCAAATGTTTCCAAATTTTTGGTACATTTTGTATTTTTTTTAAATAAAAATGAAAATTTTCAACTCCAATTTACCACTGTCATGAAGTACAATATGTGACGAAAAAAGAATCTCAGAATGTCCTGGATAACTAAAAGCGTTTAAAAGTGATCACCACATAAGGTGACACTGGTCAGAATTGCAAAAAATGGCCTGGTCTTTAGGGTGAAATAAGGCTGAGTCCTTAAGGGGTTAACATAACCCATCCGTGTTAGATTTGTCCTTACCCAAGAAGTGCTTGCCTGGTTTCTGGTCATTTGTAACTTCCCCTGTTGCCTACTAGGTGCAGACTTGTTTACAAAAGTACATGCCAGCATCTCATATCAGAAGGATGGTGCTGTGAAACTCACAGGTGACCTTGATGACCAGGAACTTTGTTGATTGGCCGTTAGTGATTAAACTCCCTGGTCCATGTTTGTGCTAGTACTCCCAGAAGATGAGAAGGATGGCCTGTTTGCAGGAATGCTGGGACATTTGTGGGCTAAGCAACCCGTGGATTTTAGCAAGCTCCCAGTTCCTCTAGTGGAAGTGGAAATGTAAACTGGTGTACTTCACTGGAAGTATCTCTTGAGTATGGCAAAGTAAGATGCCATATCTTAAATGGTCTGAGACTTTTTGGAAAAAAAATAAAAATAAAAAATGGAGATTGTATCCCCAAAGTAACAGGTGATTATCTGAAATGTAGGCCCCTGGCACCCAGACAGAGGAGATAGGTCTCATAGCAGAAAATCAGTCTTCATGTCACCCAGCAATAGAAAAGGACACTTTCAGTTATTTAGGCCCTAGCAGCCAGACAGAGGAGAGAGGTCCCATAGCAGAAATCAAGCTTGATGTCACCCTCCAAAGCAGCAGGCGAGTAACAGAATTTTAGGCCCTTGACACCCAGACAGAGGAGAGGTTCATTCAACTTGGGGTTGCCCCCAAAATAATGGTACAATTAAAAAAAGAGGATTTAATAAAGAAGTGCCCTGGAGTACAAGAATGTATGGTTAAGGGTGAGGCAGTTATAAATGTCTATTCTGCACAAGGTACGAACAAGTCCTGTGGGATCCATGCCTGGTTCATTTTAATTAACGTGAGCTTGTCCACGTTGGCTGTGGACAGGCGGCTGCGTTTGTCTGTAATGACGCCCCCTGCCGTGCTAAATACACGTTCAGACAATACACTGGCCACACCTCCAAGGCATTAAGGGCAAGCTCTGGCCATGTGGACAATTTGGAGACCCAGAAGTTGAATGGGTCAGAACCATCAGTCAGTACGTGGAGGCGTGTGCACATGTACTGTTCCACCATGTTGTTCAAATGCTGCCTCTTGCTAACACGTTCCATATCAGCTGGGGGTGCCGGTTGCTGTGGCGTGGTGACAAAGCTTTCCCACATGTCGGTCATGCTAACCCTACCTTCTGAGGTGCTGGCCGTGACCCAGCTGCGTTGGCGACTTCTTCCTCCTCCTCCTCCACCTCTGCCTTTGCTTTGTGCTTCCACTTGTCCCCCGGTGTCAGTTGGTATTGCCCTCAGGAGCGCGTCTACCAGCATGTGCTTGTAGTCGCGCATCTTCCTATCATGCTCCAGTGCGGGAATTAGGGTGGGCATGTTGTCCTTGTACCGGGGATCCAGCAGGGTGGCAATCCAGTAGTCAGCACAAGTTAAAATGTGGGCAACTCTGCTGTTGTTGCGCAGGAACTGCAGCATGTAGTCGCTCATGTGTGCCAGGCTGCCCAGAGGTAACGATAAGCTGACCTCTGTAGGTGGTGTATCGTCTGTGTCCTCCGTATCCCCCCAGCCACGCTCCAGTGATGGCCCTAAGCAGCGTAGGGTGCCACCCTGCAGTGAAACCGGTTCCATGTCCTCTACCTCCTCCTCCTCGTCCTCTAGAAGTGTGCCATGGCTGTCCACATTTGTACCTGGCCTCTGCTGGTGCAGGAACCCAGCCTCTGAGCCACTTCTGTATGACCTTCCTGAAACCCTGTGTAATTCCCCCTCTTCCTCCTCCTCCTGTGCCGCATCATCGCCGTAATATTTTTTTCAAGGAGAGATAGAAGGGGAATTGTAATTCTAACAACGGCGTCATCAGCACTGGCCATGTTGGTTGAGTACTCCAAAGACCGCAACAAGGTACACAGGTCTCATATGCAGGCCCAGTCACTGGTGGTGAAATGGTTTTGATCCACAGAGCGACTGACCCGTGCATACGGCATCTGAAACTCCACTATGGCTCGCTGCTGCTCGCACAGTCTCTCCAGCATATGTAAGGTGGAGTTACACCTGGTGGGCATGTCGCATGTTAGGTCGGTGAGCAGGAAGGCCGAAGTTAAGCTACAGCGCAAACAGGCAAGCAGCAGCAGGGTGAGAACACCGAAATGAATGCACATATGGAAGGCACTTTCAGCAGCAGCTCTGACATGTCTGGGTAGTTTTTAAGAAACTTCTGCACCACCAGATTCAGCACATGCGCCAGGCGTCAGGATGTGCGTCAAACTGGCTAGTCCCAGAGCTGCAACAAGATTTCGCCCATTATCGCACACCACCAGGCTGGGCTTGAGGCTCACCGGCAGCAACCACTCATTAATCTGCTGTTCTATGCCACTCCAAAGCTCCTGTGTGGTGTGGGGTTTGTCACCCAAACACATGAGTTTTAAAATCACCTGCTGACGTTTACCCCTGGCTGTGCTGAAGTTGGGGGTGAGGTTTGTTCGATGACCGGATGTAGGGGTGGTAGAAGAGGAGAAGGAGGAGGATTATGCGGAGTAGGAGGAGTAAGCAACAGGAAGCATTGAATAATGCCCTGCGATCCTCGGTGGTGGAAGGACAGGCGCTAAACCGCTATTTGCCTCGAGCCCAGCTGCCACTACGTTTACCTAGTGCGCAGTTAAGGGAGATATAGTGACCCTGGCCATGCTTACTGGTCCATGTTTCTGTGGTTATGGGGACCTTGCCACAGATGGAGTTGCGCAGCGCACACTTGATTTTATTCTCTACTTGGTTGTGCAGGGACGGCTCGCCTGGAAAAGTAGTGGCGGCTGGGAACAACGTACTGGGGGACAGCCACCGCCATCAGCTGTTTGAAACAGTCAGTACCACCAGACGGAATTACAAAATTTCAAAGGCTAGTAATTTTGAAATGCTGGCATTCAGGGCCAGGGCTCGAGGGTGGGTAGGTGGGTATTTCCTCCTTCTCTCCAATGTTTGAATGCTGCTGAATGCTGCCGTGTGACATGGTGGAGATGCTTGGTGATGGTGTCGTATGTGGTGGTGTTGATGGAAAATCCTCTGTTTGGTGGTCCCCAGGTGCCACGGTGACACCAGAGGGGGAGGGAGAGGCCGAGCCAGCAGCAGAAGAGGGAACAGGAGGAGCATGAGAGAGTTCTTTGTTTTTAAGGTGTTTACTCCACTGCAGTTCATGCTTTGCATGTAGATGCCTGGTCATGCAGGTTGTGCTTAGGTTAAGAACGCTTATGCATCGCTTCAGGCTCTGATGGCACAACATGCAAACCACTCGTGTCTTTCCATCCGGACATTGTGTGAAGAACTGCCACTCCAATGAACTCCTTGTAGCAGGCCTTGGTGTGCTTGTCGCCTGGGTGCGGTGGATTAGGATTTCCACTTTTTTGTCAAAAAAATTAACTTATGCTGTATTTCACAGGTTGTAATGGGTATTTCAGACTGTTTGGTGAACCTTGAATAACGTTTTTTTTTTTCAATGAAAAACGAAGAAGCACTATTTCCATGCAGAAATATAAAATCTGTCGTTGGACAGTGTATGCAGAACTGTTTTTGGACAAGGAATACGATTTTTCCCCCAAAATTACACAGATTCTCTATTTCACCGCAGAAATGTCAAATATATATTTTGGCGGTGTAAAATAGGCTTGTTGAATCACTGTGACCACTTTTTTTTTAAACTAAAATACACTGATGCACTATTTTATAGCTGAAATGGAATATACGGTTTAGTGCATAGTATACAAAAGTGCTCTGTGGCACTGTTTTGTGGACAAGGAATACGATTTTTCCCCCAAAATTACACAGATTCTCTATTTCACCGCAGAAATGTCAAATATATATTTTGGCGGTGTAAAATAGGCTTGTTGGATCACTGTGACCACTTTTTTTTTAAACTAAAATACACTGATGCACTATTTTATAGCTGAAATGGAATATACGGTTTAGTGCATAGTATACAAAAGTGCTCTGTGGCACCACCGAGCCCAGGCTAGACAAATGGACTATGTCATGGCTTTTGTCACCAAAATTTAAAAATGTTTTTCACTGCTGTAAATAAAAAGTAGGTATTGATACCGTGTATGTACAACTGCTTTGTAAAGCAGAAATTTAGTTTTTTCACACAAAAAAAGGATAATGAACTATTTCTCAGCTGTAATGTGAGATCGGTATTTAGACGGTGTATTTCAAAATGCTTTGTGGATCAGGATTTCCACTTATTTGTAAAAAAAAAAAAAAAAACCTTATGCTGTATTTCACAGCAGCAATGTAAAATAGGTGGTTGTAATGGGTATTTCAGACTGTTTGGTGGACCTTGAATAACGTTTTTTTTTTTCTATAAAAAACAAAGAAGCACTATTTCCATGCAGAAATATAAAATATGTCATTGGACGGTGTATGCAGAACTGTTTTGTGGACAAGGAATACGGTTTTTCCCCCAAAATTACACGGATTCTCTATTTCACCGCAGAAATGTCAAATATATATTTTGTTGGTGTAAAATAGGCTTGGTGGATCAGGATGACCACCTTTTTTTTAACTAAAATACACTGATGCACTAGCTGAAATGGAATATACGGCTTAGTGCATTGAATGCACAAGTGCTCTGTGGCACCACAGATCCCAGGCTAGACAAATGGACTATGTCACCCCATAAACATACAAAAGGCGGGGGACTTGAGCAGCCAGAAAAAAAAGGTTTTTTTTCCTTCGCTGAGCTACAAAATAGGATTAGGCTGATGTCCCTAGCTGGCTGGCACACATGCAGTACACTGCAGTGGCTAATATGGCCGCCGAGAAACACCTCAGTAACAGATGGATTACAACAAAAGATTTCACTTGCAGTGGCTGGGTACAGAAATGTTGGATTGCTGAAGCTCCCTCCCTCTCTATTTGCTGTATCTTGTGGATTAAAGCAGCACAGGTTCTTATGATTTTTGCCCTATTCTGTCCCTGATCGCAGCACCAACATCCTCTCCCTAAGCTCAAATCAGCAGAGTGACGTGTGGCAGTACGTGACTCCAGCTTATAAAGAGGCTGGGTCACATGCTGCACTCAGCCAATCACAGCCATGCCATTAGTAGGAATGGATGTGATGGCTTCTTAGGGCAAGAAGTAAAACGCTTGCTGATCGGCTGCTGTGCAGCCCTTCAGAAAGCGGGAAGAAATCGCTGAACAACGGACCCAAACCCAAACTTTTTTTAAAATGTTCGGGTTCAGGTCTGTGTCCCGAATACTCCAAATTCGGTACGAACCTGAACTATACAGTTCGGGTTCTCTCAACTCTACCCATGATCCTATTAACTGCAAGAAGTGACTATTGAACATTATTTAATTCAACTGTCAGTGGTTTTGATGCTATAGCTGATAGGTGTAGAGTAGGCCTTCACAATATATCGCGAAAGCAATCGCAATCGCAATTAATCGCCATATCGCAATCGCAATTTGCTGACCCAAAAATGCTGCAATTATATTACAGTACATTTTGCTTTATAAGACACCCTCCCCCCCCCCCCCAAAAGTGGGGGGGAATAGCAGTGCGTCTTATAAAGCGATGGTTGACTTTCTTCGTGACACTGACACTGTATTTCTGGCTGCTATGCTGCACAGCGCGGCCAGCGATACATCAGTTACAGTGCGGGGAGGGAGGAGCGGCTGGAGGCAAGTCGCTATTTTAATGAACACATGTTCTTCTATCTATTTTATTTATCTGTTCTGTGCAGCGCTATTAGGAAAATGGCAAGTTTTGTATTTTGTACTTTTGCAGTAATGCAAATATGTATTTTATTTTGAAAACTGTGCATTTCAGTTCTTGAGTTCAGCATAACTACATTTCACATTATCAGTCATCTGTGTGTGCTTTTACCTCGAAAATCCAAGCAGATAGACCTCTAGCACAATTCCCTTAAAATATTGCATCGCATATCGTTATCGCAATTTTTAGGGCCCTAATCGCAATCGCACAAAATTCCCATATCGTGCAGCCCTAGTGTAAAGCTTATAGAGGAGATCTCCCACTTGAGAGGTCTATCTTTTAGCCAGAGTAAACATGTATTGGATAGAGCAACTACCACTCTGGTTATTCATCATGGTCATTAATTATAGTCTACTAGAAGAAGGACCCAGCTTCGCACAGGAATATTTCATCTATTTCATTTAATGTTTGTGTGTCGCTAAAAGACATAGACAGTATCCCCCATAACAGTAACCTCTACAGCACCCCACCCCTCTAACAGTGAACTATACAGTCCCCCACCTCTTAACACTGAAACCTCCCACAGTGCCCCGCCACCTTAAAATGGGACCTCCACAGCAGCCCATCACCTTAACTTTGACCTTCACAGCAGCCTGCTCCTTTAACTGTGAGCTTAACAGCACCCCACTCCCCTGACATTGAACTCCTCAGGGGCCCGCCCCCTTAGCAATGACCTCCACAGTACCCCGCTGCCTTAACAGAGACCTCACAGTACCCTGATGCCTTAACAATAACCTCCACAGCAGTTGCCCCTTTAATAGTGGCCCCTGCCCCCTTAGCAGTGACCTCCACCGTGTCCGCCCCTTTAACAGTTACCACCACAGCGGCCTGCTCCGTTAACAGTAGCATCCACAGAGAATGCCTATTTAACAGTGACCTCCACAGTGCCCGCCCCTGTTCTGGTGTGACCTCCAATGCACCATGCCCCTTTAATGCTAGGATACATGACGACATTTTATAATGATAGGTTATGGTATCACACTGCAACATGTGACATGCTGCACCTGCAACAAAACAGTTGCAAAAAATCCATCCAAGATGGATTTTGCTGCAACTGTCGCGTTGTAGTCGCAGCATGTTACATATCACAGTGCAGCATCATAGACTATAATTATAAAAATGGTTGTGCAACATCAATGTCGCAGTGTAGTTGTGCCCAATGTATGGTGAGAATTATTGTCACGAGACACATTTTGTCTAGTGTTGAGCGAATAGTTTGAGCATCGTTCGGGTTCGTACCGAATTTTGGGGTGTCCGTGACACGGACCCGAACCCGGACATTTTCAAAAAAGTTCGGGTTCGGGTCCGGTGTTCGTCGATTTCTTCCCGCTTTCTGAAGGGCTGCACAGCAGCCAATCAGTTAGCATTTTACTTCTTGCCCTAAGAGCCCATCACAGCCATGCCTACTAATGGCATGGCTGTGATTGGCCAAGTGCAGCATGTGACCCAGCCTCTATTTAAGCTGGAGACACGTAGCGCCGCACGTCACACTGCTCTGATTAGTGTAGGGAGAGGACGCAGCTTCTGTGAGGGCGAGATTAGTCAGGGAAAAGTCAGCAACAGCACCTAATGAACGGATCGATCTACAGCTGTGAATGACTGAACTTCTGCTAGTTACTTGCTCACTGGTTTTTAGGATGCAAAGAGCGTTTTTCTGTCACATATTTTCTGGGGTGATCGGCGGCCATTTTGTGACTTGTAGTGCACCAGAAGAATCTGCCACCAAGTCCGTCAATCCATCAATACTAGTTTTTATTTGATATATCCTACATCAGGGGCTTGGCAGTGCTAATTGTCACCCCCTAGAAACTCAGGATAGCAATTTCTATGTTTTATTACGAGGTTAAATACAATTGCCCAAATACCAATCCACAAAATCTGGTTTTCCAGCTTTGGCCAGACAAGTATAATACTGTCTGCTGTCTGGCATAGGATAGATTATTTTCTGTGGTGAAATTCAATTGCCAAAATAGCAATACCATAAATCTGTGGTTTTAGCTGTGGCTGGCAAAGTATAATAGTGTCCGCCAAAACATATATTTTGTTCTGGGGTGAAATTCAATTGCCAAAATAGCAATACCCTGAATCTGGTGTCCCAGCTGTTGCAGGCCAGGATTCATAGTGTCCGCAAAAACATATATTTTGTTATGGGGTGACATTCAATTGCCAAAATAGCAATACCCTGAATCTGGTGTCCCAGTTGTTGCAGGCCAGGATTCATAGTGTCCGCAAAAACATATATTTTGTTCTGGGGTGAAATTCAATTGCCAAAATAGCAATACCCTGAATCTGGTGTCCCAGCTGTTGCAGGCCAGGATTCATAGTGTCCGTCAAAACATATATTTTGTTCTGGGGTGAAATTCAATTGCCAAAATAGCAATACCCTGAATCTGGTGTCCCAGCTGTTGCAGGCCAGGATTCATAGTGTCCATAAAACATATATTTTGTTCTGGGGTGACATTCAATTGCCAAAATAGCAATACCCTGAATCTGGTGTCCCAGCTGTTGCAGGCCACGTTTCATAGTGTCCGTCAAAACATATATTTTGTTCTGGGGTGAAATTCAATTGCCAAAATAGCAATACCCTGAATCTGGTGTCCCAGCTGTTGCAGGCCACGTTTCATAGTGTCCGTCAAAACATATATTTTGTTCTGGGGTGAAATTCAATTGCCAAAATAGCAATACCCTGAATCTGGTGTCCCAGCTGTTGCAGGCCAGGATTCATAGTGTCCATAAAAACATATATTTTGTTCTGGGGTGAAATTCAATTGCCAAAATAGCAATACCCTGAATCTGGTGTCTCAGCTGTTGCAGGCCAGGATTCATAGTGTCCGTCAAAACATATATTTTGTTCTGGGGTGAAATTCAATTGCCAAAATAGCAATACCCTGAATCTGGTGTCCCAGCTGTTGCAGGCCAGGATTCATAGTGTCCATAAAAACATATATTTTGTTCTGGGGTGACATTCAATTGCCAAAATAGCAATACCCTGAATCTGGTGTCCCAGCTGTTGCAGGCCAGGATTCATAGTGTCCGTAAAAACATATATTTTGTTCTGGGGTGACATTCAATTGCCAAAATAGCAATACCCTGAATCTGGTGTCCCAGCTGTTGCAGGCCAGGATTCATAGTGTCCGCAAAAACATATATTTTGTTCTGGGGTGGCATTCAATTGCCAAAAAAGCAATACACTGAATCTGGTGTCCCAGCTGTTGCATGCCAGGATTCATAGTGTCCGTCAAAACATATATTTTGTTCTGGGGTGAAATTCAATTGCCAAAATAGCAATACCCTGAATCTGGTGTCCCAGCTGTTGCAGGCCAGGATTCATAGTGTCCGCAAAAACATATATTTTGTTCTGGGGTGACATTCAATTGCCAAAATAGCAATACCCTGAATATGGTGTCCCAGCTGTTGCAGGCCAGGATTAATAGTGTCCGTCAAAACATATATATTGTTCTGAGGTGAAATTCAATTGCCAAAATAGCAATACCCTGAATCTGGTGTCACAGCTGTTGCAGGCCAGGATTCATAGTGTCCGCAAAAAGATATATTTTGTTCTGGGGTGACATTCAATTGCCAAGATAGCAATACCCTGAATCTGGTTTCCCAGCTGTTGCAGGCCAGGATTCATAGTGTCCGCAAAAACATATATTTTGTTCTAGGGTGACATTCATTTGCCAAGATAGCAATACCCTGAATCTGGTGTCCCAGTTGTTGCAGGCCAGGATTCATAGTGTCCGCAAAAACATATATTTTGTTCTGGGGTGAAATTCAATTGCCAAAATAGCAATACACTGAATCTGGTGTCCCAGCTGTTGCAGGCCAGGATTCATAGTGTCCGTCAAAACATATATTTTGTTCTGGGGTGAAATTCAATTGCCAAAATAGCAATACCCTGAATCTGGTGTCCCAGCTGTTGCAGGCCAGGATTCATAGTGTCCTCAAAAACATATATTTTGTTCTGGGGTGAAATTAAATTGCCAAAATAGCAATACACTGAATATGGTGTCCCAGCTGTTGCAGGCCAGGATTCATAGTGTCCGTCAAAACATATATTTTGTTCTGGGGTGAAAATCAATTGCCAAAGTAGCAATATTTATTTAACCAATCAATGGTAACAGGTGTCGTCCCAGAAGATTGGAAATTAGCAAACGTTGTGCCAATTCACAAGAAAGGTAGTAGAGAGGAATCGGGCAACTATAGGCCAGTAAGCCTGACATCAATAGTGGGGAAATTAATGGAAACCATACTCAAGGAGAGGATTGTGGAACATCTAAAAACCCATGGGTTGATTGATAAAAAACAGCATGGGTTTACTTCAGGGAGATCATGTCAAACTAATCTTATTGACTTTTTTGATTGGGTGACTAAAATAATAGATGGCGGAGGTGCAGTAGACATCGCTTATCTGGACTTTAGTAAGGCATTTGATACTGTCCCACATAGAAGGCTTATCAATAAACTGCAGTCTTTGAGCTTGAGCTCACATATTGTTGAATGGATTAGGCAGTGGCTGAAGGACAGAAAACAGAGGGTTGTAGTCAATGGAGTATATTCAGACCATGGTATTGTTACCAGTGGGGTACCTCAGGGATCTGTTCTGGGACCCATATTGTTTAATATCTTTATCAGCGAAATTGCAGAAGGCCTCAATGGTAAGGTGTGTCTTTTTGCTGATGACACAAAGATTTGTAACAGGGTTGATGTTCCTGGAGGATACACCAAATGGAAAAGGATTTAGGAAAACTAGAGGAATGGTCAAAAATCTGGCAACTAAAATTTAATGTCGATAAGTGCAAGATAATGCACCTGGGGCGTAAAAACCCAAGAGCAGAAATATAAAATCAGTGATACAGTACTAACCTCAGTATCTGAGGAAAGGGATTTAGGGGTCATTATATCAGACGACCTAAAGGTGGGCAGACAATGTCATAGAGCAGCAGGTAATGCCAGCAGAATGCTTGGGTGTATAGGAAGAGGCATTAACAGTAGAAAGAGGGAGGTGCTCGTGCCGCTCTACAGAGCACTAGTGAGACCTCATTTGGAGTATTGTGTGCAGTACTGGAGACCATATCTGCAGAAGGATATTGAAACTTTGGAGAGAGTTCAGAGAAGAGCTACTAAACTAGTACATGGATTGCAGGACAAAACGTACCAGGAAAGGTTAAAGGACCTTAACATGTATAGCTTGGAAGTAAGAAGAGACAGAGGGGATATGATAGAAACTTTTAAATACATAAAGGGAATCATCACGGTAAAAGAGGAGAGAATATTTAAAAGAAGAAAAACTGCTACAAGAGGACATAGTTTTAAATTAGAGGGGCAAAGGTTTAAAAGTAATATCAGGAAGAATTACTTTACTGAGAGAGTAGTGGACGTATGGAATAGCCTTCATGCAGAAGTGGTAGCTGCAAATACAGTGAAGGAGTTTAAACATGCATGGGATAGGCATAAGGCCATCCTTCATATAAGATAGGGCCTGGGGCTATCCATAGTATTCAGCATATTGGGCAGACTAGATGGGCCAAATGGTTCTTATCTGCCGAAACATTCTATGTTTCTATGTTTCAATACCCTGAATCTGGTGTCCCAGCTGTTGCAGGCCAGGATTCATAGTGTCCGTCAAAACATATATTTTGATCTGGGGTGAAATTCAATTGCCAAAATAGCAATACCCTGAATCTGGTGTCCCAGCTGTTGCAGGCCAGGATTCATAGTGTTCGCAAAAACATATATTTTGTTCTGGGGTGACATTCAATTGCCAAAATAGCAATACCCTGAATCTGGTGTCCCAGCTGTTGCAGGCCAGGATTCATCGTGTCCGCAAAAACATATATTTTGTTCTGGGGTGACATTCAATTGCCAAAATAGCAATACCCTGAATCTGGTGTCTTAGCTGTTGCAGGCCAGGATTCATAGTGTCCGTCAAAACATATATTTTGTTCTGGGGTGAAATTCAATTGCCAAAATAGCAATACCCTGAATCTGGTGTCACAGCTGTTTCAGGCCAGGATTCATAGTGTCCGCAAAAACATATATTTTGTTCTGGGGTGACATTCAATTGCCAAAATAGTAATACCCTGAATCTGGTGTCCCAGCTGTTGCAGGCCACGTTTCATAGTGTCCGCGAAAACATATATTTTGTTCTGGGGTTACATTCAATTGCCAAAATAGTAATACACTGAATCTGGTGTCCCAGCTGTTGCAGGCCAGGAATCAAAGTGTCCGCGAAAACATATATTTTGTTCTGGGGTGACATTCAATTGCCAAAATAGCAATACACTGAATCTGGTGTCCCAGCTGTTGCAGGCCAGGATTCATAGTGTCCGTCAAAACATATATTTTGTTATGGGGTGAAATTCAATTGCCAAAATAGCAATACCCTGAATCTGGTGTCCCAGCTGTTGCAGGCCAGGATTCTTAGTGTCCGCAAAAACATATATTTTGTTATGGGGTTTAATAAATTGCCAAAATAGCAATACCCTGAATCTGGTGTCCCAGCTGTTGCAGGCCAGGATTCATAGTGTCCGTCAAAACATATATTTTGTTATGGGGTGAAATTCAATTGCCAAAATAGCAATACCCTGAATCTGGTGTCCCAGCTGTTGCAGGCCAGGATTCTTAGTGTCCGCAAAAACATATATTTTGTTATGGGGTTAAATTAAATTGCCAAAATAGCAATACCCTGAATCTGGTGTCCCAGCTGTTGCAGGCCAGGATTCATAGTGTCCGTCAAAACATATATTTTGTTCTGGGGTGAAAATCAATTGCCAAAATAGCAATACCCTGAAAAAGGTGTCCCAGCTGTTGCAGGCCCCGATTCATAGTTTTTGTCAAAACATATATTTTGATCTGGGGTGAAATTCAATTGCCTAAATAGCAATAACCTGAATCTGGTGTCCCAGCTGTTGCAGGCCAGGATTCATAGTGTCCGCAAAAATATATATTTTGTTCTGGGGTGAAATTCAATTGCCAAAATAGCAATACCCTGAATCTGGTGTCCCAGCTGTTGCAGGCCACATTTCATAGTTTCCGTCAAAACATATATTTTGTTCTGGGGTGAAATTCAATTGCCAAAATAGCAATACCCTGAATCTGGTGTCCCAGCTGTTTTAGGCCAGGATTCATAGTGTCCGCAAAAAATATATTTTGTTCTGTGGTGAAATTCAATTGCCAAAATAGCAATACCCTGAATATGGTGTCCCAGCTGTTGCAGGCCAGGATTCATAGTGTCCGTCAAAACATATATATTGTTCTGAGGTGAAATTCAATTGCCAAAATAGCAATACCCTGAATCTGGTGTCCCAGCTGTTGCAGGCCAGGATTCATAGTGTCCGCAAAAAGATATATTTTGTTCTGAGGTGAAATTCAATTGCCAAGATAGCAATACCCTGAATCTGGTTTCCCAGCTGTTGCAGGCCAGGATTCATAGTGTCCGCAAAAACATATATTTTGTTCTGGGGTGAAATTCAATTGCCAAAATAGCAATACCCTGAATCTGGTGTCCCAGCTGTTGCAGGCCAGGATTCATAGTGTCCGTCAAAACATATATATTTGTTCTGGGGTGAAATTCAATTGCCAAAATAGCAATACCCTGAATCTGGTGTCCCAGCTGTTGCAGGCCAGGATTCATAGTGTCCGCAAAAAGATATATTTTGTTCTGAGGTGACATTCAATTGCCAAGATAGCAATACCCTGAATCTGGTTTCCCAGCTGTTGCAGGCCAGGATTCAAAGTGTCCGCAAAAACATATATTTTGTTCTGGATTGACATTCAATTGCCAAAATAGCAATACCCTGAATCTGGTGTCCCAGCTGTTGCAGGCCAGGATTCATAGTGTCCGCAAAAACATATATTTTGTTCTGGGGTGACATTCAATTGCCAAAATAGCAATACACTGAATCTGGTGTCCCAGCTGTTGCAGGCCAGGATTCATAGTGTCCGCAAAAACATATATTTTGTTCTGGGGTGAAATTCAATTGCCAAAATAGCAATACACTGAATCTGGTGTCACAGTTGTTGCAGGCCAGGATTCATAGTGTCCGTCAAAACATATATTTTGTTCTGGGGTGAAATTCAATTGCCAAAATAGCAATACCCTGAATCTGGTGTCCCAGCTGTTGCTGTTGCAGGCCAGGATTCATAGTGTCCGCAAAACACATATTTGTTTCTTGGGGTGAAATCTCAATTGCCAAAATAGCAATACCCTGAATCTGGTGTCCCAGCTGTTGCAGGCCAGGATTCATAGTGTCCGCAAAAACATATATTTTGTTATGGGGCGAAATTCAATTGCCAAAATAGCAATACACTGAATCTGGTGTCCCAGCTGTTGCAGGCCAGGATTCATAGTGTTCGTCAAAACATATAAATAGTTCTAGGGTGAAAATCAATTGTCAAAATAGCAATACCCTGAATCTGGTGTCCCAGCTGTTACAGGCCAGGATTCATAGTGTCCGCAAAAACATATATTTTGTTCTGGGGTGACATTCAATTGCCAAAATAGCAATACCCTTAATCTGGTGTCCCAGCTGTTGCAGGCCAGGATTCATAGTGTCCGCAAAAACATATATTTTGTTCTGGGGTGAAATTTAATTGCCAATATAGCAATACCCTGAATCTGGAGTCCCAGCTGTTGCAGGCCAGGATTCATAGTGTCCGCAAAAACATATATTTTGTTCTGGGGTGAAATTCAATTGCCAAAATAGCAATACCCTGAATCTGGTGTCCCAGCTGTTGCAGGCCAGGATTCATAGTGTCCGCAAAAACATATATTTTGTTCTGGGGTGAAATTCATTTGCCAAAATAGCAATACCCTGAATCTGGTGTCCCAGCTGTTGCAGGCCAGGATTCATAGTGTCCGTCAAAACATATATTTTGTTCTGGGGTGAAAATCAATTGCCAAAATAGCAATACCCTGAAACTGGTGTCCCAGCTGTTGCAGGCCACGATTCACAGTGTACGTCAAAACATATATTTTGATCTGGGGTGAAATTCAATTGCCAAAATAGCAATACCCTGAATCTGGTGTCCCAGCTGTTGCAGGCCAGGATTCATAGTGTCCGCAAAAATATATATTTTGTTCTGGGGTGAAATTCAATTGCCAACATAGCAATAACCTGAATCTGGTGTCCCAGCTGTTTTAGGCCAGGATTCATAGTGTCCGCAAAAACATATATTTTGTACTGGGGTGACATTCAATTGCCAAAATAGCAATACCCTGAATCTGGTGTCCCAGCTGTTGCAGGCCAGGATTCATAGTGTCCGCAAAAACATATATTTTGTTCTGGGGTGACATTCAATTGCCAAAATAGCAATACACTGAATCTGGTGTCCCAGCTGTTGCAGGCCAGGATTCATAGTGTCCGCAAAAACATATATTTTGTTCTGGGGTGAAATTAAATTGCCAAAATAGCAATACCCTGAATACGGGGTCCCAGCTGTTGCATGCCAGGATTCATAGTGTCCGTCAAAACATATATATTGTTCTGGGGTGAAATTCAATTGCCAAAATAGCAATACACTGAATCTGGTGTCCCAGCTGTTGCAGGCCAGGATTCATAGTGTCCGCAAAAACATATATTTTGTTCTGGGGTGAAATTAAATTGCCAAAATAGCAATACCCTGAATCTGGTGTCCCAGCTGTTGCAGGCCAGGATTCATAGTGTCCGCAAAAACATATATTTTGTTATGGGGCGAAATTCAATTGCCAAAATAGCAATACACTGAATCTGGTGTCCCAGCTGTTGCAGGCCAGGATTCATAGTGTTCGTCAAAACATATATTTTGTTCTGGGGTGAAATTCAATTGCCAAAATAGCAATACCCTGAATCTGGTGTCCCAGCTGTTGCAGGCCAGGATTCATAGTGTCCGTCAAAACATATATTTTGTTCTGGGGTGACATTCAATTGCCAAAATAGCAATACCCTGAATCTGGTGTCCCAGCTGTTGCAGGCCAGGATTCATAGTGTCCGCAAAAACATATATTTTGTTCTGGGGTGACATTCAATTGCCAAAATAGCAATACCCTGAATCTGGTGTCCCAGCTGTTGCAGGCCAGGATTCATAGTGTCCGTCAAAACATATATTTTGTTCTGGGGTGAAATTCAATTGCCAAAATAGCAATACCCTGAATCTGGTGTCCCAGCTGTTGCAGGCCAGGATTCATAGTGTCCATAAAAACATATATTTTGTTCTGGGGTGACATTCAATTGCCAAAATAGCAATACCCTGAATCTGGTGTCCCAGCTGTTGCAGGCCAGGATTCATAGTGTCCGTCAAAACATATATTTTGTTCTGGGGTGAAATTCAATTGCCAAAATAGCAATACCCTGAATCTGGTGTCCCAGCTGTTGCAGGCCAGGATTCATAGTGTCCGCAAAAACATATATTTTGTTATGGGGTGAAATTCAATTGCCAAAATAGCAATACCCTGAATATGGTGTCCCAGCTGTTGCAGGCCAGGATTCATAGTGTCCGTCAAAACATATATTTTGTTCTGGGATGAAATTCAATTGCTAAAATTGCAATACCGTGAATCTGGTGTCCCAGCTGTTGCATGCCAGGATTCATAGTGTCCGCAAAAACATATATTTTGTTCTGGGGTGACATTCAATTGCCAAGATAGCAATAGCCTGAATCTGGAGTCCCAGCTGTTGCATGCCAGGATTCATAGTGTTCGCAAAAACATATATTTTGTTCTGGGGTGAAATTCAATTGCCAAAATAGCAATACCCTTAATCTGTTGTCCCAGCTGTTGCAGGCCAGGATTCATAGTGTCCGCAAAAAGATATATTTTGTTCTGGGGTGAAATTCAATTGCCAAGATAGCAATACCCTGAATCTGGTTTCCCAGCTGTTGCAGGCCAGGATTCATAGTGTCCGTAAAAACATATATTTTGTTCTGGGGTGAAATTCAATTGCCAAAATAGCAATACCCTGAATCTGGTGTCCCAGCTGTTGCAGGCCACGTTTCATAGTGTCCGTCAAAACATATATTTTGTTCTGGGGTGAAATTCAATTGCCAAAATTGCAATACCCTGAATCTGGTGTCCCTGCTGTTGCAGGACAGGATTCATAGTGTCCGCAAAAACATATATTTTGTTCTGGGGTGACATTCAATTGCCAAAATAGCAATACCCTGAATCTGGTGTCCCAGCTGTTGCAGGCCAGGATTCATAGTGTCCGTAAAAACATATATTTTGTTCTGGGGTGAAATTCAATTGCCAAAATAGCAATACCCTGAATCTGGTGTCCCAGCTGTTGCAGGCCAGGATTCATAGTGTCCGTAAAAACATATATTTTGTTCTGGGGTGACATTCAATTGCCAAAATAGCAATACCCTGAATCTGGTGTCCCAGCTGTTGCAGGCCAGGATTCATAGTGTCCGTCAAAACATATATTTTGTTCTGGGGTGACATTCAATTGCCAAAATAGCAATACCCTGAATCTGGTGTCCCAGCTGTTGCAGGCCAGGATTCATAGTGTCCGCAAAAACATATATTTTGTTCTGGGGTGAAATTCAATTGCCAAAATAGCAATACCCTGAATCTGGTGTCCCAGCTGTTGCAGGCCAGGATTCATAGTGTCCGTCAAAACATATATTTTGTTTTGGGGTGAAATTCAATTGCCAAAATAGCAATACCCTGAATCTGGTGTCTCAGCTGTTGCAGGCCAGGATTCATAGTGTCCGCAAAAACATATATTTTTGTTCTGGGGTGACATTCAATTGCCAAAATAGCAATACACTGAATCTGGTGTCCCAGCTGTTGCAATGCCAGGATTCATAGTGTCCGTCAAAACATTTATTTTGTTCTGGGGTGAAATTCAATTGCCAAAATAGCAATAGCCTGAATCTGGTGTCCCAGCTGTTTCATGCCAGGATTCATAGTGTCCATAAAAACATATATTTTGTTCTGGGGTGAAATTCAATTGCCAAAATAGCAATACCCTGAATCTGGTGTCCCAGCTGTTGCAGGCCAGGATTCATAGTGTCCGTCAAAAACATATATTTTGTTCTGGGGTGAAATTCAATTGCCAAAATAGCAATACCCTGAATCTGGTGTCCCAGCTGTTGCAGGCCAGGATTCATAGTGTCCGCAAAAACATATATTTTGTTCTGGGGTGACATTCAATTGCCAAGATAGCAATACCCTGAATCTGGAGTCCCAGCTGTTGCAGGCCAGGATTCATAGTGTCCGTAAAAACATATATTTTGTTCTGGGGTGAAATTCAATTGCCAAAATAGCAATACCCTGAATCTGGTGTCCCAGCTGTTGCAGGCCACGTTTCATAGTGTCCGTCAAAACATATATTTTGTTCTGGGGTGAAATTCAATTGCTAAAATTGCAATACCGTGAATCTAGAGTTCCAGCTGTTGCATGCCAGCATTGATAGTGTCCGCAAAAACATATATTTTGTTCTGGGGTGACATTCAATTGCCAAGATAGCAATACCCTGAATCTGGAGTCCCAGCTGTTGCAGGCCAGGATTCATAGTGTCCGCAAAAACATATATTTTGTTCTGGGGTGAAATTCAATTGCCAAAATAGCAATACCCTGAATCTGGTGTCCCAGCTGTTGCAGGCCAGGATTCATAGTGTCCGCAAAAACATATATTTTGTTCTGGGGTGACATTCAATTGCCAAAATAGCAATACCCTGAATCTGGTGTCCCAGCTGTTGCCTGCCAGGATTCATAGTGTTCGAAAAAACATATATTTTGTTTTGGGGTGACATTCAATTGCCAAAATAGCAATACCCTGAATCTGGTGTCCCAGCTGTTGCAGGCCAGGATTCATAGTGTCCGCAAAAACATATATTTTGTTCTGGGGTGAAATTCAATTGCCAAAATAGCAATACCCTGAATCTGGTGTCCCAGCTGTTGCAGGCCAGGATTCATAGTGTCCGCAAAAACATATATTTTGTTCTGGGGTGACATTCAATTGCCAAAATAGCAATACCCTGAATCTGGTGTCCCAGCTGTTGCAGGCCAGGATTCATAGTGTCCGCAAAAACATATATTTTGTTCTGGGGTGACATTCAATTGCCAAAATAGCAATACCCTGAATCTGGTGTCCCAGCTGTTGCAGGCCAGGATTCATAATGTCCGCAAAAATATATATTTTGTTCTGGGGTGAAATTCAATTGCCAAAATAGCAATACCCTGAATCTGGTGTCCCAGCTGTTGCAGGCCAGGATTCATAGTGTCCGCAAAAAAATATATTTTGTTTTGGGGTGAAATTCAATTGCCAAAATAGCAATACCCTGAATCTGGTGTCTCAGCTGTTACAGGCCAGGATTCATAGTGTCCGAAAAAACATATATTTTTTTCTGGAGTGACATTCAATTGCTAAAATAGCAATACACTGAATCTGGTGTCCCAGTTGTTGAATGCCAGGCTTCATAGTGTCCGTCAAAACATTTATTTTGTTCTGGGGTGAAATTCAATTGCCAAAAAAGCAATAGCCTGAATCTGGTGTCCCAGCTGTTTCATGCCAGGATTCATAGTGTCCGTAAAAACATATATTTTGTTCTGGGGTGAAATTCAATTGCCAAAATAGAAATACCCTGAATCTGGTGTCCCAGCTGTTGCAGGCCAGGATTCATAGTGTCCGTCAAAACATATATTTTGTTCTGGGGTGAAATTCAATTGCCAAAATAGCAATACCCTGAATCTGGTGTCCCAGCTGTTGCAGGCCAGGATTCATAGTGTCCGCAAAAAGATATATTTTGTTCTGGGGTGACATTCAATTGCCAAAAAAGCAATAGCCTGAATCTGGTGTCCCAGCTGTTGCAGGCCAGGATTCATAGTGTCCGTAAAAACATATATTTTGTTCTGGGGTGAAATTCAATTTCCAAAATAGCAATACCCTGAATCTGGTGTCCCAGCTGTTGCAGGCCACGTTTCATAGTGTCCGTCAAAACATATATTTTGTTCTGGGGTGAAATTCAATTGCTAAAATTGCAATACCGTGAATCTGGAGTTCCAGCTGTTGCATGCCAGCATTGATAGTGTCCATAAAAACATATATTTTGTTCTGGGGTGACATTCAATTGCCAAGATAGCAATACCCTGAATCTGGAGTCCCAGCTGTTGCAGGCCAGGATTCATAGTGTCCGCAAAAACATATATTTTGTTCTGGGGTGAAATTCAATTGCCAAAATAGCAATACCCTGAATCTGGTGTCCCAGCTGTTGCAGGCCAGGATTCATAGTGTCCGTAAAAACATATATTTTGTTCTGGGGTGACATTCAATTGCCAAAATAGCAATACCCTGAATCTGGTGTCCCAGCTGTTGCAGGCCAGGATTCATAGTGTCCGCAAAAACATATATTTTGTTCTGGGGTGACATTCAATTGCCAAAATAGCAATACCCTGAATCTGGTGTCCCAGCTGTTGCAGGCCAGGATTCATAGTGTCCGTAAAAACATATATTTTGTTCTGGGGTGAAATTCAATTGCCAAAATAGCAATACCCTGAATCTGGTGTCCCAGCTGTTGCAGGCCAGGATTCATAGTGTCCGTCAAAACATATATTTTGTTCTGGGGTGAAATTCAATTGCCAAAATAGCAATACCCTGAATCTGGTGTCCCAGCTGTTGCAGGCCAGGATTCATAGTGTCCGCAAAAACATATATTTTGTTCTGGGGTGACATTCAATTGCCAAAATAGCAATACCCTGAATCTGGTGTCCCAGCTGTTGCAGGCCAGGATTCATAGTGTCCGCAAAAACATATATTTTGTTCTGGGGTGAAATTCAATTGCCAAAATAGCAATACCCTGAATCTGGTGTCCCAGCTGTTGCAGGCCAGGATTCATAGTGTCCGCAAAAATATATATTTTGTTCTGGGGTGAAATTCAATTGCCAAGATGGCAATACCCTGAATCTGGAGTCCCAGCTGTTGCAGGCCAGGATTCATAGTGTCCGCAAAAACATATATTTTGTTCTGGGGTGAAATTCAATTGCCAAAATAGCAATACCCTGAATCTGGTGTCCCAGCTGTTGCAGGCCAGGATTCATAGTGTCCGCAAAAACATATATTTTGTTCTGGGGTGAAATTCAATTGCCAAAATAGCAATACCCTGAATCTGGTGTCCCAGCTGTTGCAGGCCAGGATTCATAGTGTCCGTCAAAACATATATTTTGTTCTGGGGTGAAATTCAATTGCCAAAATAGCAATACCCTGAATCTGGTGTCCCAGCTGTTGCAGGCCAGGATTCATAGTGTCCGCAAAAACATATATTTTGTTCTGGGGTGACATTCAATTGCCAAGATGGCAATACCCTGAATCTGGTGTCCCAGCTGTTGCAGGCCAGGATTCATAGTGTCCGCAAAAACATATATTTTGTTCTGGGGTGACATTCAATTGCCAAAATAGCAATACCCTGAATCTGGTGTCCCAGCTGTTGCAGGCCAGGATTCATAGTGTCCGCAAAAATATATATTTTGTTCTGGGGTGAAATTCAATTGCCAAAATAGCAATACCCTGAATCTGGAGTCCCAGCTGTTGCAGGCCAGGATTCATAGTGTTCGCAAAAACATATATTTTGTTCTGGGGTGAAATTCAATTGCCAAAATAGCAATACCCTGAATCTGGTGTCCCAGCTGTTGCAGGCCAGGATTCATAGTGTTCGTCAAAACATATATTTTGTTCTGGGTTGAAATTCAATTGCCAAAATAGCAATACCCTGAATCTGGTGTCCCAGCTGTTGCAGGCCAGGATTCATAGTGTTCGAAAAAAACATATATTTTGTTCTGGGGTGACATTTAATTGCCAAAATAGCAATACCCTGAATCTGGTGTCCCAGCTGTTGCAGGCCAGGATTCATAGTGTCCGCAAAAACAAATATTTTGTTTTGGGGTGAAATTCAATTGCCAAAATAGCAATACCCTGAATCTGGTGTCCCAGCTGTTGCAGGTCAGGATTCATAGTGTCCGCAAAAAGATATATTTTGTTCTGAGGTGAAATTCAATTGCCAAGATAGCAATACCCTGAATCTGGTTTCCCAGCTGTTGCAGGCCAGGATTCATAGTGTCCGCAAAAACATATATTTTGTTCTGGGGTGAAATTCAATTGCCAAAATAGCAATACCCTGAATCTGGTGTCCCAGCTGTTGCAGGCCAGGATTCATAGTGTCCGTCAAAACATATATTTTGTTCTGGGGTGAAATTCAATTGCCAAAATAGCAATACCCTGAATCTGGTGTCCCAGCTGTTGCAGGCCAGGATTCATAGTGTCCGTCAAAACATATATTTTGTTCTGGGGTGAAATTCAATTGCCAAAATAGCAATACCCTGAATCTGGTGTCCCAGCTGTTGCAGGCCAGGATTCATAGTGTCCGCAAAAACATATATTTTGTTCTGGGGTGACATTCAATTGCCAAAATAGCAATACCCTGAATCTGGTGTCCCAGCTGTTGCAGTCCAAGTGTAAATCTGTCCATAATAGGATACCTTTCATCCAGAGCCTAAATACTAGCCCTAAAAGAGATATTCCGCTAAATCAGTGGTTACTGCTGTACCTGGATTAGTGTGATACACTACATAAACAAATAGGCAGATAGTGTTAGGTGCCTGTAAAAAAAGGCCTGAATTTTGAAATCAATAAATTGGGCCAAATATTTTTTTCCTTATTGTGGTGCTTCGTGAACGGTAACAATGAGGAAAACATCTAGTAAGGGACGCGGAGGCGGTCATGGTGGTGTTAGTGTACCCTCTAGTGCTGGGAGAGGACGTCGCCACTCTGCCACAGCCACACGTCCTAGTGAACCAACTACCTCAGGTTCCAGTACCCGCCAGAATTTACAGCGATATTTGGTGGGGCCCAATGCTGTTCTAATGATGGTAAGGCCTGAGCAGGTACAGGCGCTAGTCAATTGGGTGGCCGACTGTGGAAACTGTCAGAGCCTCAAGTTATGCAGCAGTCACTTATGCTGTTTGAAGACTCTGCTGGCAGGGTTTCCCAATGGAATCCACCTAGCCCTTCCCCACTGGTGGAAGACATAGAATGCACTGATGCACAACCACTGATGTTTCCTGATGATGAGGACATGGGAATACCACCTCATCGGAGTCCGCACGTCTCTGATGATGACGAAACACAGGTGCCAACTGCTGCGTCTTTCTGCAGTGTGCAGACCGAACAGGAGGTCAGGGAGGAAGACTGTGTGGAAGACGATGCAGCGGACGATGAGGTCCTAGACCCCACATGGAATGAAGGTCGTGCCACTGACTTTCATAGTTCAGAGGAAGAGGCAGTGGTGAGACCGAGCCAACAGCGTAGCAAAAGAGGGAGCAGGGGGCAAAAGCAGACCAGCCGCCGCCAAGAGAGTTCGCCTGCTACTGGCCACCGCCACCAGGGACCGAGCACCCCAAAGGCAGCTTCAAGGAGTTCCCTGGCATGGCACTTCTTTAAACAATGTGCTGACGACAAGACCCGAGTGGTTTGCACGCTGTGCCATCAGATCCTTAAGCGAGGCATTAACATTCTGAACCTTAGCACAACCTGCATGACCATGCATCTACATGCAAAGCATGAACTGCAGTGGAGTAAACACCTTAAAAGCATGGAACTCAATCTGGCTCCCCCTGCTCCCTCTTCTGCTGCTGCCTCGGCCTCTTCCTCCGCCTCGGGAGGAATGTTGGCACCTGCCGCCCACCAAACAGAGGATGTACCACCGACAACACCACCTGCGTCACCAAGCATCTCCACCATGTCACACGGCAGCGTTCAGCTCTCCATCTCACAAACCTTGGAGAGAAAGCGTAAATTCCCACCTAGCCACCCTCAAGCCCTGGGCCTGAATGCCAGCATTTCTAAACTACTGGCCTTTGAAATGCTGTCATTCAGGCTGGTGGACACAGACAGCTTCAAAAATCTGATGTCCATGGCTGTCCCACAATATGTTGTTCCCAGCCGCCACTACTTCTCCGAGACAGCGTGCCTTCCCTGCACAACCAAGTATCCGATAAAATCAAGTGTGCACTGCGCAACGCCATCTGTGGCAAGGTCCACCTAACCACAGATACGTGGACCAGTAAGCACGGCCAGGGATGCTATATCTCCCTAACTGCACACTGGGTAAATGTAGTGGCGGCTGGGCCACAGGCGGAGTGTTCCTTGGCGCACGTCCTTCCGCCGCCAAGGATCGCAGGGCATCATTATTTGCCTCCTGTAGCCTCCTCCTACTACTCGGCTTCCTCCTCCTCTGCTTCCACCAGCTCATCCAGTTAGCCACACACCTTCACCACCAACTTCAGCACAGCCCAGGGTAAACGTCAGCCCGCCATTCTGAAACTCATATGTTTGGGGGACAGGCCCCACACCGCACAGGAGTTGTGGCCGGGTATTGAACAACAGACCGACGAGTGGTTTCTGCCGGTGGGCCTCAAGCCCGGCCTGGTGGTGTGCGATAATGGACGAAATCTCGTCGCAGCTCTGGGACTAGCCGGTTTGACGCACATCCCTTGCCTGGTGCATGTGCTGAATTTGGTGGTGCAGCAGTTCATTCACAACTACCCCGACATGTCAGAGCTGCTGCATAAAGTGAGTGCCGTCTGTGCGCACTTCCGGCGTTCACATCCTGCCGCTGCTCGCCTGTCTGCGCTACAGCGGAACTTTGGCCTTCCCGCTCACCGCCTCATATGTGACGTGCCCACCAGGTGGAACTCCACCTTGCACATGCTGGAGAGACTGTGCGAGCAGCAGCAGGCCATAGTGGAGTTTCAGCTGCAGCACGCACGCGTCAGTCGCACTGCGGAACAGCACCACTTCACCACCAATGATTGGGCCTCCATGCGAGACCTGTGTGCCCTGTTGCGCTGTTTCGAGTACTCCACCAACATGGCCAGTGGCGATGACACCGTTATCAGCGTTACAATACCACTTCTATGTCTCCTTGAGAAAACGCTTAGGGCGATGATGGAAGAGTAGGTGGCCCAGGAGGAGGAGGATGAGGGGTCATTTTTAGCACTTTCAGGCCAGTCTGTTAGAAGTGGCTTAGAGGGAGGTTTTTTGCAACAGCAGAGGCCAGGTACAAATGTGGCCAGCCAGGGCCCACTACTGGAGGACGAGGAGGATGAGGAGGAGGTGGAGGAGGATGAGGATGAAGCAGGTTCACAGCGGTGTGGCACCCGACACAGCTTAGGCCCATCACTGGTGCGTGGCTGGGGGGATACGGAGGACGATGACGATACGCCTCCCACAGAGGACAGCTTGTCCTTACCTCTGGGGAGCCTGGCACACATGAGCGACTACATGCTGCAGTGCCTGCGCAACTACAGCTGAGTTGCCCACATTTTAACGTGTGCGGACTACTGGGTTGCCACCCTGCTGGATCCCCGGTACAAAGACAATGTGCCCACCTTACTTCCTGCACTGGAGCGTGATAGGAAGATGCGCGAGTACAAGCGCACACTGGTAGAGCCGCTCCTGAGAGCATTCCCAAATGTCACAGGGGAACAGGTGGAAGCCCAAGGCGAAGGAAGAGGAGGAGCATGAGGTCGCCAACACAGCTGTGTCACGGCCAGCTCCTCTGAGGGCAGGGTTAGCATGGCAGAAATGTGGAAAAGTTTTGTCTCCACGCCACAGCTAACTGCACCACCACCTGATACGGAACGTGTTAGCAGGAGGCAGCATTTCACTAACATGGTTGAACAGTACGTCTGCACACCCCTCCAGGTACTGACTGATGGTTCGGCCCCATTCAACTTCTGGGTCTCCAAATTGTCCACGTGGCCAGAGTTAGCATTTTATGCCTTGGAGGTGCTGGCCTGCCCGGCGGCCAGCGTTTTGTCTGAACGTGTATTCAGCACGGCAGGGGTCGTCATTACTGACAAACGCAGCCGCCTGTCCACAGCCAACGTGGACAAGCTGACGTTCATAAAAATGAACCAGGCATGGATCCCACAGGACCTGTCCCTCCCTTGTGCAGAATAGACATTTATAACTGCCTCCCCCTCAACCATGTATTCTTGTACTCCGGGGCACTTCTTTATTGAATCCTCATGTTTTTTAACTTTACAATGATCTTGCGGTGCAACCCAAAGTTTAATGAACCTCTCCTCTGTCTGTTTGGTGGGGCCGAAATAACTGAAAGTGGCCTTCTCCAGTGGTGGTTGATATGACGCATGATTCCTTGCTGTGGGAGCTCTCTCCTCGGACTGGGTGCTGGCCGAAATAACTAAAAGTGGCCTTCTCCAGCGGTGGGTGATATTACGCCTTATTCCTTGCTGTGGGACCTGTATCCTCGGTCTGGGTGCTGGGCCGAAATAACTGAAAGTTGCCTTCTCCAGTGGTGGTTGATATGACGCATGATTCCTTGCTGTGGGACCTCTCTCCTCGGTCTGGGTGCTGGCCGAAATAACTGAAAGTGGCTTTCTCCAGTGGTGGGTGATATGACGCCTTATTCCTTGCTGTGGGACCTGTATCCTCGGTCTGGGTGCTGGGCCGAAATAACTGAAAGTGGCCTTCTCCAGTGGTGGGTGATATGACGCATGATTCCTTGCTGTGGGACCTCTCTCCTCGGTCTGGGTGCTGGCCGAAATAACTGAAAGTGGCCTTCTCCAGTGGTGGGTGATATGACGCCTTATTCCTTGCTGTGGGACCTCTCTCCTCTGTCTGGGTGCTGGGCCTAAATAACTGAAAGTGGCCTTCTCCAGTGGTGGTTGATATGACGCATAATTCCTTGCTGTGGGACCTCTCTCCTCTGTCTGGGTGCTGGGGCCTAAATAACTGAAAATGGCCTTCTCCAGTGGTGGGTGATATGACGCATGATTCCTTGCTGTGGGACCTCTCTCCTCTATCTGGGTGCTGGGCCGAAATAACTGAAAGTGGCCTTCTCCAGTGGTGGGTGATATGACGCATGATTCCTTGCTGTTGGACCTGTATCCTCGGTCTGGGTGCTGGGGCCTAAATAACTGAAAATGGCCTTCTCCAGTGGTGGGTGATATGACGCATGATTCCTTGCTGTGGGACCTCTCTCCTCGGTCTGGGTGCTGGGCCGAAATAACTGAAAGTAGCCTTCTCCAGTGGTGGGTGATATGACGCATGATTTCTTGCTGTGGAACCTGTATCCTCGGTCTGGGTGCTGGGCCGAAATAACTGAAAGTGGCCTTCTCCAGTGGTGGGTGATATGACGCATGATTCCTTGCTGTGGGACCTGTATCCTCGGTCTGGGTGCTGGGCCGAAATAACTGAAAGTGGCCTTCTCCAGTGGTGGGTGATATGATGCATGATTCCTTGCTGTGGGACCTCTCTCCTCTGTCTGGGTGCTGGGGCCGAAATAACTGAAAGTGGCCTTCTCCAGTGTTGAGTGATATGACGCATGATTCCTTGCAGTGGGACCTCTCTCCAATTGATATTGGTTAAATTTTATTTATTTTATTTTATTTTAATTCATTTCCCTATCCACATTTGTTTGCAGGGGATTTACCTACATTTTGCTGCCTTTGGCAGCCCTCTAGCCCGTTCCTGGACTATTTTACAGCCTTTTTAGTGCCTAAAAGTTTGGGTCCCCATTGACTTCAATGGGGTTCGGGATAAAGTTCGGGTCGAGTTCGGATCCCGAACCCGAACACTTTCGGGAAGTTCGGCCGAACTTCTCGAATCCGAACATCCAGGTGTTCGCTCATCTCTAATTTTGTCGTGTAGCCCTAGCCTAAAGCTGACCTACAGCAGTGAAGAAAAATGGCTTGGTTGTTATAGAAATCCAGAGTAAAACTGTGTGTACTCTATGTAGAGACTATGGGCCTGCGAGCTTCTATTGGCTGATAAGGGACATGTGACCGTGTGTATCGCAGTTGGGCTATGAACAGAAAGACTTGTAGGCTTGAATTGGCTTATGCAGGTCATTTTTTGGGAATATCTCAGGAACGGTATGTCCTTGAGAGCTGTGACCCCCACAAGATTTATTTCCATGTGGCAAGCGATGTGTATACCAAGTTTCGTTGAAATCGATGGCTGCATTTTTGAGTGAACGCGGAACAAACATAAATACATACACACACACATATACTGTATATACGTCCTTTATATATATATATATATATATATATATATATATATATATATATATAGATTATATATGGTGCCCAATGGGTTCCAGTTAGTTCTCACAAGAAAAAAAATGATAAATGATTGTTGGTGGTCCAATCATTTGAGACTGCTAGCAATCATTTTCAAGTGCCCTGTGCGAATGGAGCATTAGTGCGCATGATAACAAAGTATTGCACTTTATTCCATCAATCCCATAGAGTTGAGGTCAAATGTGCACTACCGCTCCTTTGACACAAGAAACTCAGAAACCCTTATTTTTGGGATTGGAGGGGGTCCTGTGGATATATAATAAATACTGCAGATAGGAAAACCTCTTTAAAGGGATTGTCCAACTTTGTTCAGAAAATTGCGCAAGAGGAGATAATATGATAAAAGAATAAAATAATAATTACTTATGTTGTCACCTCACTGGCCAGTGCCACTCCTCCAGTTCTGCCTTCCAGTCTCTGTTTACTTGGCTGCAACAATTCTGTGCCCTTATAACCCATGATCGCTGCAACTAATAACTGGCTTCATCAGTATCCAGGTTCATCACCTCTGCAGCCAAGTTAACAGACCAGTCTCGAGGCGTGACTCTGGCATGACGGGGGAATAAAAGGGTAAGTCATTTTTAATTGCTTTCTTGTTTCACTAATATCCCCCCTTGCACAATTTTATGAACTATCTTAGGCATTCCCTTTAATTAGGACCTACACATTGGCTTTGGACCACACTAAATCATTCCTTACCTTTTTGATATTGAAGCCTTTTTTAACAATTGCTCAAATGCATATGTAGATAGATATATAAATAATTGCTTAAAGTGTATCCCAGTACTTCATTTTTGCAGATGCTCTATACATGATTTTGCATACTTCATTATAATTTAGTTCAATATCTAGCAATGGAGTGTACTAACATGCATTCCTAACCATTACTTTGAACGGAGGCACACAAAGGTTGTCTCCATGGCGATATGTATAGGAAATCACATTTAAACCCAATGTTAAGCTAGCTTCCTTTAAGATTTCAAATGCCATGAACATGAACCCATAGAAATGAAGAAAATCTTTTATATGTATGAAAAATGTCCATGAAATTGCAGAGCAATCTCAATGATTTGAAATGTGCCAGAACACAAGTGGGCAGGCAAACATCCTTTTCTATCCACTTAACATTTCCAAGTAGGAACAAGAACAGCTTAATGTAATGAAGTTTTCATGCCATTAAGTTCTAAGACCCCTTTGTGAATTTCCAGTTGTAAATGCCAATTGTGATAGTTTGCTATATTCGACACCTGTCTACTGGGAACCGGAGCAAGTCATAAATTAATTTCACTTTTCTCTGTTCATGTGATTATGAATGAAGTTATTCCTTTGTAATTTGTCCGCTGTGTATACCTACTACACTTAAAGGCTGTCTTGTCCCATTATATAGGTGCTTTTCAGCAGCCATTGATTTGTATTGCTGACAGTACTTGCCTGTCACTTGTTGCCAAACCTTGGAATTAAAAGCTGAAACACATCCATCGAGATGCACATCAACACGACTTTGAGGTGTAACCAATGAGTGCTGAAGCCACAACTGAAAAGATAACAGACAGACAGAAGTATAATAGATAGAACAGATGTCACTACACCATTTATGGAAATAAAGCCACCTTATGGATTTCTTAACAAATATAATATGCCTATTAGACAGTCAGAGGTGTTAACTTTAGTAAAGTTCCTGCTCTTTCTGGCTGACAGATTTCTGTTCAGCTCAAGAAAAATCAATGTTTTTTTTTCACATCGTTGATTTTATGAAGTGTTGGGATGTATTATCATATAGATTGACAGTTGCCCCACTAGTTGAACACCACAGCATGGATGCTTACAAAGCTATCATTAATTTCTTACAGCTTGTACCCAGCTACGGCTTCCTCCATAATAAACACTGTGTCCTTCAGGGCCCAATCAATAACCTTTTAGGTATGCTTCTCTTGAAGAGGAACTAACAGCAATCCATACTTAAATCAAATGATCTTTCCTGTGCAATGCAGTCTCAGAAATATTAATAAAAATCCAACTTTTATGGGTGTTCATTTTAGCATGCATGGTACATCCTAGAAGTTTTTATTTTTCATGCTCCATTCACCAACCTAGCTGAAATTGGACAATTTGTTGCAGAGATTGTAGACTGATGTTAACTGGCCACAATCAATATTACTGTACATCTTGCTGGCAGACTAAAAAACACTACATACGTAACATAGATGGGAAGAAGTGAAGGAGTTAACTGATGCTGCTTTCCTGGTTCTACCAGCTTCAAACAAACACTTTAATATGTATGAGGTGAGAATCTAATAATAACAAAGGATTTCTTTATATTAAGTGAGGCTATTCCTTTCTCAGTAACATTGAATAACCTCCTGATAATCCCTTGATATGAGACATTTAGGTTTAACATACCATTTTTTAGGTTACTGAAAATATTGATACAGTGGAATTGGGAGCTCAAGATGTCTAGGGAAGATTCATTATGTGCTCAACTGATATACCTAGCCCTAAAGATGAAACTGGAACTTGTATGACATAATATTGATTGATTTCACAAAATATCATCGGTTAATATAATTTCACAAGATGATTTTCAGACCACTTGACAGATTCAGTGACTTTCTCTTCCTGCTTTTCCCAGTTTCTCTGTTCAATAATTCATATTTATCATGTTCTATCAATAAATTATGCTGAAAGGGACTTCATATGTATAGTTTTTATGGTCGAGCACATATGTTAGGTCACAGACACACTTTGCATTACCCTTCGGAAGTTCCTTGATAGCTTTGTGTATGGTTTCTCACAAAGGATTGATATAGTATGCATATTAAATAGAACTAGTAATAATAATATTCTTTATATAGTACCATCTTACTTTGCTTCACAAGGCACATATACAGCACAAAGACATTCAGACATTACAAACAGAAAGAGTGAGGGCCTTGCTTGCAAGAGCTTACAATCTATGAGGAGATATGGGTGGGCACAAAAGGTTAAGTGCCTGCTTTGTACAACAGTCCGGGTATCTTTTATGGAAAATATAGTGTGTGTATGGGATAAGGAATTTCCATGTGTGAGCGTATATATATATATATATATATATATATATATATATATATATATTTGTATATATATATACACATACACTACATATACATACATACATACATACACACACATACATTTCTGTCCCAAAGTTAGCACATAACTGTATCAAGTATCTGGGAAAGTTTTCATAAAGGTCTTAGCTCTCTAGGGGGCACCGTTCTTGGGATATTCCCAAAAAGTGTATCAGCTAATAGGAGCTTGCAGCTTCATTCATATCCTAACTGCCATACACACATGACTCTTATTAACCAATAGAAGCTCACAGGTCCTTTAGTCTTGACATACACACAGTTTTACACCAGGTTATCATAACAACCCAGCTATTTTTCTTTACTTGTTATAGGTTCTGTTAAGGGGACATGGTGCTGTGGAGGTCATTGTTAAGGGGTCGGGCACTGTGGAAGTAACTGTTAAGGGGGCGTAGCACTATGCAGGGTCACTGTCAAAGGAGCAGGCCACTGTGGAGGTCACTGTTATGGGGCGTGCCATTGTGGAGGTCACATTTTAAAGGGGCACTGTGAAGGTCACTGTTAAGGGGGTGGGGAGCTTTGGAGGTCACTGTTAAGGGGGCAGGAAGCTGTGGGGGTCACCAGGTAGGTCAATGTCAAGGGGGCAGGATGCTCTGAAGGTCACTGTTAAGGGGGCATGGTTCTGTTAAGGTCACAGTTAAGGGGGTGGAGCATTGTGGGGAGTCAGTTAAGGGGGAGCTACTGTGACAGTCACTGTTAAGGTGATGGGATGCTATGAAAGTCACTGTTAAGCAGGCAGGCTGTGGTGGAAGTCACTGTTAAGGGGAGGGCCATTGTGGAGGTCAATGTGAAAGGGTGGAATGCTGTTGAGGTCGCAGTTAATGGGTGGGGTGCTGTGGAGGGCACAGTTAGGGTGGTTGGGCACTGTGGAAGTCACTGTTATGGGGGACACTGTGGATATGTTTTAACCACACACACATTCAATGAAATAGTCAAAATACTCTGCTAGTAATATACATAAAAGGGGCATGGGCTAGTCACCCAGCCATTGTCTATGTATGCACAGGTATAATACACATTTGTGTGCAAGAAGTGTAGCAGCTACTGCTGAATAAAGGGGTCAGGTTCTGACGAATAATGTAGAAGGGGGTGAATAGAGTTAGATTACCAAATGTCATAGGTCTGCCTACATAGCTGGGCTTGGCTGGTTTCACTCATAGTTTTGTTTGGCGTTTCACAGGGCTTTTACTAGTCAAGATTTTCCCCCCTTTCTGACATCTGCCGTACATGTACAGCGTTTGTCAGGTCTCTAAAGATGGCGCCCACTCTGGAAGCGAGCTGGCAACATTGCCGACAAATGCTGTTTCATACAGCAGACACTCATGGCTACTTTTACTTTCTCAGATGCCGTGGTCAAATGTGGTCCAATTGGGGACCTAATAAAGAGTACAAAAAATAGTAAAAAATTTTTGAAAAATATATAAAAAATTTAAAAAAATATATAAAAATTCTAATAACCCCCCTTCCCCAAAATCAAACGAATAAACCATTTGAAAAATAACTTTACGGACATCACCGTGTATATATATATATATATATATATATATATATACAGTGTATATATATATATATATACAGTTGTGTTCAAAATTATTCAACCCCCAATGCTGTGAAGGGTTTTAGGGAATTTAGTGTACATTTGTAATTGTGTTCAGAATGAAATCTTACAAGGACTTTTTAAAGAACCAAATATTAAATGTTTTTTTTGTGATTTCTTCATTGACACAATTATTCAACCCCTTAAAGACGACCACTCTTAAGAACAGAGGTTCATTCAAGTGTTTTCGATCAGGTATGGCTATAAGAAGATTGCAAAGATGTTAAACATACCAAGAGACACCATAGGAAGCATCATTCGCAAATTCAAGGCGAAGGACACTGTTGAAACGCTACCTGGTCGTGGCAGAAAGAAGATGCTGACTTTGACTGCTGTTCGCTACATGAAGCGCAAAGTGGAGAAAAGTCCCCGTGTGACTGCTGAGGAACTGAAAAAAGATTTGTCAGATGCGGGTACTGAAGTTTCAGCTCAGACAATAAGGTGCACACTTCGTAATGAAGGCCTCCATGCCAGAACTCCCAGGCGCACCCCCTTGCTGTCTCCAAAGAATATGAAGAGTCGACTGCAGTATGCCAAAAGTCATGTGGACAAACCACAAAAGTTTTGGGATAGTGTTCTGTGGACTGATGAAACAAAATTAGAACTGTTTGGGCCCATGGATCAACGCTATGTTTGGAGGAGGAAGAACAAGGCCTATGAAGAAAGAACACCTTGCCTACTGTGAAGCATGGCGGGGGTCAATCATGCTTTGGGGCTGTTTTGCTTCTACAGGTACAGGAAGCTTCAGCGTGTGCAAGGTACCATGAATTCTCTTCAGTACCAGGAGATATTGGATGAAAATGTGATGCAGTCCGTCACAAACCTGAGGCTTGGGAGACGTTGGACCTTTCAACAGGACAATGATCCCAAGCATACCTCCAAGTCCACTAGAGCATGGTTGCAGATTAAAGGCTGGAACATTTTGAAGTGGCCATCGCAGTCACCAGACTTAAATCCGATTGAGAACCTCTGGTGGGACTTAAAGAAAGCAGTTGCAGTGCGCAAGCCTAAGAATGTGACTGAACTGGAGGCTTTTGCCCATGAAGAATGGGCGAAGATACCCGTAGATCGCTGCAAGACACTTGTGTCAAGCTATGCTTCACGTTTGAAAGCTGTTATAACTGGAAAAGGATGTTGTACTAAGTACTAAGATTGAATGTCACTTGGGGTTGAATAAAACTGATAATGATGTGAGCACAGAAAAGACATTTGTGGTTATTTCATTATAAATGTTATGTTATATTTGTCTGACTTACAAGTGCCTCTTTGATTTAATTGTAAACAAGATGACTGAAATGATCAAAATCAATGTCAAACTGGCCAAAACACTCAATTTCAGTGGGGGTTGAATAATTTTGAACACAACTGTGTGTATGTATATATATATATATATATATATATATATATATACACATCCCATGTGGTGAATGGCTTAACAGAAAGAAAAAAAATTGCTATGTCACCATTTTTTCATCACTTTACTTCCCAAAACATTAAATAAAAAGTGATCAAAAAGTTATTTACACCCCAAAATGGTATTGACAAAAACTACAGATTGTCCCGCCAAAAAATCAGTTGTCACACATCTCCATAGACATAACTATAAAAAGTTATTAGGGTCAGAATGTAGCGATGACAAGAAAAAAAAAATGCAAACCTTTTTTTTTTTGAGTATTAAAACACATGAAAAACCATACATATCTGGTGTCCTCATAATCGTTCTGACCTGGAGCATGAAGAGCACAAGTCAGTTTTGCCACATAGTTAAAGCCATTAAATAAAACCTGTAAAACTGTTGTGGAATTTCTTTTTTTTTTTTTTTTCAAATTCCATCCCATTTGGAATTTTTCCCCTCATTTCAATTACATTGTATGCAATATTAAATGGTGGCAATAGAAGGTACAAGTTGTCCTGCAAAAAACAAGCCCACGTGTAGCTAGAGGAATGGAGGAATAAAAATAAAGTTATGGCTCCAGCATGGCAGGGAACAAAAAACTAAAACGGAAAGTCGTTGCATCTCAAAGGATTAACGAGAGGAAGGCTATTTGGTAAGTAGTTATAGTAAATCAAGACAAAAATAAATTAGGGCACCCTAAGAGAGTTTGCTTTGCATCCCACATAGCAAGGCCTCATGCACACGGCCGTATGTATTTTGTGGTCCGCAAAAAACGGATCCGTAAAAAATTTGGAGTTAGGACTCCTGCACACGACCGTTGTTGTGGTCCGAGTCCGAGCCGCATATTTAGCGGCTCGGGCGCGGACCCATTCACTTCAATGGGGCCGCAAAAGATGCGGACAGCACTCCGTGTGCTGTCCGCATCCGTTGCTCCGTTCCGTGCTCCCGCAAAAAAAAAAAATAGAGCATGTCCTATTCTTGTCCGTTTTGCGGACAAGAATAGGCATTTCTACAATGGGCCGCGTTCCGTTTTGCAAATTGCATAACTGAACGCGGAGCAGCTTCCGTGTTTTGTGGATCCAAGGTTTGCATACCGCAAAACACCAACGGTCGTGTGCATGAGGCCTAACTTCCGCTTTTTTTTGCAGACCCATTGAAATTAATGATTCTGTATACGGTCCACAAAAAAACCCGGAAAGGACACGGAAAGAAAATAAGTTTGTGCACATGAGGCCTAAGCAAAATCAAGTCATGTTGCCAGTGAAAAATTACACATTTTTTAACCTTTTCCCAACATGCGCCACACATGTAAAGCATTGCAGGAAGTGCTATAATAGTACAAAACACTGACCAGACGGGCACAGGAGCTGTGCTTACCAGATCAGTTTTAGGAACCCAGCTGTAACTGCCAGCATATAAGGACCCTTTCACACGAGCGAGTTTTCTGCACTGAATCCTGACCCATTCATTTTAATGGGTCTGTGTACATAAGCGTTTTTATTTACGCATGAGTTCTGTGTTGAGTGAGAATCGCAACATGTTCTATGTTCTGCGTTTTTTATTCAGCCCTGGCCCCTAGAAGTGAATGGGGCTTCAATAAAAAAACGAATTGCATCCGGATGTAATCCCGATGCAGTCCGGGGGCAATGTGTTTTTCACTGATGGTTGCTAGGAGATGTTGCTTGTAAATCTTCAGTTTTTTTCACGCGCGTAAAAAACGCATCAAAATGGATTGGATTGGAAAAAAAAAACGGAACAACTGAACCCAATCGCAGACAAAACTGACTGAACTTGCTTACAAAATGGAGCCAATCCGTATCATTCGTGTGAACAAGGTGCCTTATAGGCATAAGCCTCATTCACACGTCAGTGTTTTAGTTATTTCCATCAGTGATTGTGAGCCAAAACCAGGTGTGGCTCTAAACACACAACAAGTGCAGTTCATTCCCTTATACATTAGATCTGTGGAGGCTCCACTCTTGGTTTTCGCTCACAATCACTAATGCATTGTAGAAGGGATTAGACACTTAACCCCTTAAGGACACAGGGTTTTTTCATTTTTGCGTTTTTGTTTTGCGCTCTATGCCTTCCAAGAGCCATAACTTTTTTATTTTTCCGTTCACATGGCCATATGAGGGCTTATTTTTTGCGGGACAAGTTGTACTTTCCAACGCCAAAATTTAATAATGCATACGGTGTACTGGGAAGCGGGAAAAAAATTCCAAATGGGGTGAAATTGCAAAAAAAAAGCAATTTCACCACAGTTTTACGGGTTTCTAAATTACGACGTTTGATTTGCGATAAAACTGACTATTTAGTTTTATTCTACAGGTCAGTACGAATCCGGCGATACCCAATATGTATAGCTTTTCTTGCGTTTTGATAGTGAAATTTTTTTTTTCCCCTTCATCTGTTGGATGAAGGACCTTTGGTGATGTCACAGGATCACATGGGTCACATGGTCCACTCAAATGCTTCTATGATTGGACCATGTGACCCTGTGACGTCACCACAGGTCCTGAAGCAAGCAATCATCAAGAGAGAAGACGTTCTGGGGCTCTGCGCTTACAATGGGAGAAGGTGAGTTAACTATTTATTATTTTTAACCCTCTATAGCCCGGGGAACATTGCATTCTGTAAATAGAATGCGATTATTTTCCCTTATAACTATGTTATAAAGGAAAATAATTATATATACAGAATACTCATCCCGAAACCGGACTTCAGTGATGAAGTCTGACTTCGGGTCTGGGTACCAAGCATGCGGATTTTTTCACGCGCGTGCTAAACGCACTACAAACGTTAGCACACGCACGGAAAAATCGTGGCGATTCCCGCAACGCACCCGCCTCTTATCCGGGCGTCCAACATGACGCCCGTGTACAAGAGGCCTTAGGATTTCACAGGACATTTTTACGCATTTGGATTCTCATGCTTTAGGGCCCCCAAAATGCCAGGGCAGTATAAATACCCCACAAGTGACCCCATTTTGGAAAGAAGACACCCCAAGGTATTCTGTGAGGGGCATGTCGAGTTCACAGAATTATTTTTTTTTAAGTTAGCGGAAATTGATATATTTTTTTTTTGTTTTTTAGTTTTTTTTACAAAGTCTCATATTCCACTAACTTGTGACAAAAAATAAAATTTTACATGAACTCACCATACCCCTCACGGAATACCTTGGGGTGTCTTCTTTCTAAAATGGGGTCACATGTGAGGTATTTATACTGTCCTGGCATTTTAGGTGCCCATAAAGCATGAGAAGAAGTCTGGAATCCAAATGCGTATAAATGCCCTGTGAAATCCTAAAGGTACTCATTGAAATTAGGGCCCCTTTGCGCACCCAGGCTGCAAAAAAGTGTCACTCATTTGGTATCGCCGTACTCACGAGAAGTAGGGCAATGTGTTTTGGGGTGTATTTTTATATATACCCATACTTTGTGTGAGAAATATCTCTGTAAACGAAAACTTTTACATTTTTTTTATACAAAGTTGACAATTTACAGAGATATTTCTCTCACCCAACATGGGTATATGTAAAAATACACCCCAAAACACATTGCCCTACTTCTCCTGAGAACGGCGATACCACATAAGTGACACTTTTTTGCAGCCTGGGTGCGTAAAGGGGCCCAAATTCAAACGAGTACCTTTAGGTTTTACATGGCTGCTCACAATTTAGCCCCGCCCAAAATGCCAGAACAGTTAACACACCCCACAAATGACCCCATTTCGGAAAGTAGCCACCCCAAGGTATTCACTGAGGGGCATAGTGAGTCAGTCTGAGATTTTATTTTTTTCAATGAAATACCACCAAATGAAAGCTCTATTAGTGAGAAGAAAAGGAGGTAAAATTCATTTGGGTGGTAAGTTGCATGACGGAGCAATAAACGGTGAAAGTAGTGTAGTGCAGAATTGTAAAAAGTGGCCTGGTCATTAAGGGTATTTAAGCTAGGGGGGCTGAGGTGGTTAAAATTGAAAAAATAAAATAAAACAGAGATATTAAATATTACCATGTCTATAATTACTGGCTCTATTAAAGGTTCATTTTTTGGTCACCTCACAAAATCTGAACATTGAGTGATCAAAAAGTGCCAATAAAAGCATACCCTCATTACAACAAAAATATGATTTTCAGAAATGAATATGCAAAAATATTTTTCTCTCTAAAATGCTTTGTGTGAAAGTGGTTAACCCTTTGAAGACCAAGCCATTTTTCTCCTTCGTGACCAGGCTAAATTTTGCAAATCTGACATGTGGCACTTTATGTGGTGAAAACTCTGGAATGCTTTTATTTATCCAAGCCATTCTGAGATTGTTTTCTCTTGACATCTCGTACCTGATGTTAGGAGTAAATTTGGGATGATAACTTTTACCTTTATATTCTAAAAAGTCAAAAATGTATTTAAAATTTGGAAAAAAAAAAGGAATTTTCTAAATTTGAATTTCTACACATTAAAGGCAGATAATGATGCCTCATTAGATAGTTTTTACTCAAGATTCCCTACATGTCTACTTGGCATCATTTAAAAAATTAGTTTTTATTTTTTTAGGACGTTAGAAGGTTTAGCATTTAAGAAGCAATTTTTCTAATTTTCCATAACATTTTAAAAACCGACTTTTTCAAGGACCAGTTCAGTTTTGAAGTCACTTTGAGGTCCTTACATAATAGAAACCATCCATAAATGACCCCATTTTAGAAACGACACACCTCAAATTACGCAAAACTGTTTTTAAAAACTATGTTAACCCTTTAGGTGTTCCACAACAATTAAAGGAAAATGGAGGTGAAATTTTTTGTGGAGATTTTTAATTTTAATCTAATTTTTCCTATAACACAGCAAAGGTTAACAGCAAAACAAACTTCAATATCTATTACCCTGATTCTACAGTTTACAAAAACACCCCATTTATGTTTGTAAACTGCTATGGGGGCACACAGGCGTTCTTAGAAGGAAAGGAGCAACATATGTTTTTTGGAGGGCAGATTTTGCTGGAATGGCTTTTGGGTGTCATATTTGAAGGCACACTAAGGCAACCCTACAGTAGAAACCTCCCAAAAGTCACTCCATTTTGGAAACTACACCCCTCAATCAATTTATTGAGGGGTTTACTGACCACTTTTACCGCAGAGGTGTTTCATAATATTTAGAAACACATGGCTGTGAAAATGAAAAATTTAATTTTTTGCAAGAAAAAGTCGCTTAAGCCCAAATTTGTAGGGAATTATAATACTGTCCGTAATTTTTTTTTTTTCTGGGGTTAAATACAATCCCCCAAATACCAATCCCCTAAATTTGGGGTTTCAGCTGTGGCTGGCAAAGTGTAATAGTGTCCGTAAAAGGATAGATTTTTTCATGGGGTTAAATTCAATCCCCCAAATACCAATCGCCTAAATCTGGGGTTTCAGCTGTGGCTGGCCAAGTGTAATACTGTCCGTAAAAGGATAGATTTTTTTCTGGGGTTAAATAAAATCCCTGAAATAGAAATCCTAAACATCTTTGCTTTCCGCGGTTCCTCTCCAAGTGTAATTCTGTCCGTAATAGGATATATTACACTCAGCGTCTAAATACAAGGCCTGAAAAATAAATCCTCTATATTTGCGCACGCTGCTGTGCATCTGCAAGTGTATTTCTGTCCGTAAAAGGGTATATTACACTCAGCATCTAAATACAAGGCCTGAAAGCTAAATCCTTTATATTTGCGCACGCTGCTGTGCATCTGCAAGTGTATTTCTGTCCATAAAAGGTTATATTACACTCAGCATCTAAATACAAGGCCTGAAAGCTAAATCCTTTATATTTGCGCACGCTGCTGTGCATCTGCAAGTGTATTTCTGTCCATAAAAGGGTATATTACACTCAGCATCTAAATACAAGGCCTGAAAGCTAAATCCTCTATATTTGTGCACGCTGCTGTGCCTCTGCAAGTGTATTTCTGTCCGTAAAAGGGTATATTATACTCAGGGTCTAAATACAAGGGCTGAAAGCTAAATCCCCTATATTTGCGCATGCTGCTGTGCATCTGCAAGTGTATTTCTGTCCATAAAAGGTTATATTACACTCAGCATCTAAATACAAGGCCTGAAAGCTAAATCCTCTATATTTGCGGATGCTGCTGTGCATCTGCAAGTGTATTTCTGTCCGTAAAAGGATACCTTTCAGCCAGGGCCAAAATACTAGGCCTAAAATTGATATTCTCTTAAATCTGTGGTTTCTGCTGTGCCTGTATTAGTGTAATACGGTATATAAATAGCTAGATAGTGTTAGGTGCCTGTAAAAAAAAAAAAAAAAAAAAAAAAAAGCCTTAATTTGAACTCCAAATTAGTTTTTCCTTATCCCATCTAATAAGGGACGCAGACATGGTCGTGGTGGTGTTAGTGGACCCTCTGGTGCTGGGAGAGGACGTGGCCGTTCTGCCACAGCTACACGTCCTAGTGAACCAACTACCTCAGGTCCCAGTAGCCGCCAGAATCTACAGTGATATTTGGTCGGACCTAATGCCGTTCTAAGGATGGTAAGGCCTGAGCAAGTACAGGCGCTAGTCGATTGGGTGGCTTACATTGGATCCAGCACGTTCACATTATCTCCCACCCAGTCTTCTGCAGAAAGCGCCTGAAACCCATGCCCATCAGTCTGTCACATCACCGCCATGCATATCAGGGAACCTGTCTGAGCCTCAAGTCATGCAGCAGTCTCTTATGCTGCTTGAAGATTCTGCTGTCAGGGTTTCCCAAGGGCATCCACCTAGCCCTTCCCCAGGGGTGTAAGACATAGAATGCACTGACGCACAATCACTTATGTTTGCTGATGAGGACATGGGAATACCACCTCAGCACTTCTCTGATGATGACGAAACACAGGTGCCATCTGTTGCGTCTTTCTGCAGTGTGCAGACCGAAAAGGAGGTCAGGGCGGAAGACTGTATGGAAGACGATGCAGGGGACGATGAGGTCCTAGACCGCACATGGAATGAAGGTTGTTCCACTGACTTTCAGAGTTCGGAGGAAGAGGCAGTGGTGAGACAAAGCCAGCAGCGTAGCAAAAGAGGGAGCAGGGTGCAAAAGAAGAGCAGCCGTCGCCAAGAGAGTTCGCCTGCTACTGGCCACCGCCACCATGGACCGAGCACACCAAATAAGCTTCAAGGAGTTCCCTGGCATGGCACTTCTTCACACAATGTGCTGACGACAAGACCTGAGTGGTTTGCATGCTGTGCCGTCAGACCCTGAAGCGAGGCATTAACATTCTGAACCTTAGCACAACCTGCATGACCAAGCATCTACATGCAAAGCATGAACAGCAGTGGAGTAAACACCTTAAAAACAAGGAACTCAGTCAGGCTCCTCCTGCAACCTCTTCTGCTGCTGCCTCGGCCTCTTCCTCCGCCTCAGGAAAATGTTGGCACCTGCTGCCCACCAAACAGAGGATGTACCACCAACACCACCACCTCCATCACCAAGCATCTCCACCATGTCACGCGGCAGCATTCAGCTCTCCATCTCACAAACCTTGGAGAGAAAGCGTAAATTCCCACCTACCCACCCTCGAACCCTGGGCCTGAATGCCAGCATTTCTACACTACTGGCCTTTGAAATGCCGTCATTCAGGCTGGTGGAGACGGACAGCTTCAAACAGCTCATGTCACTTGCTATCCCACAGTACGTTGTTCCCAGCCGCCACTACTTCTCCAGGAGAGCCACGCCTTCCCTGCACAACCAAGTATCCGATAAAATCAAGTGTGCACTGCGCAACACCATCTGTGGCAAGGTCCACCTAACCACAGATACGTGGACCAGTAAGCCCGGCCAGGGACGCTATATATCCCTAACTGCACACTGGGTAAATGCAGTGGCGGCTGGGCCCCAGGCAGAGAGCTGTTTGGCGCACGTCACCACATAGAATGAATGAGGGCACTGCCCTGTACCTGTATACTTCGTGTGGGAGCCTCACTATGGCCTCATCCGACAATCTCAGGATCGGGGTGCTGTAGCCTCAAAAGAACAAATGCAGCACATCAAGTGGAGTAGATAGGCGCACTCACCATCCCTTTAAAATCTTCTTTACTGCAGAGGAAATATGTAGACAGGTTGACTCACATGGACAGCATATTCACTGTTTGGCGCACGTCCTTCCGCCGCGAAGGATCGCAGGGCATTATTCTTTGTCTCCTGTTGCCTCCTCCTCCTACACACCTTCCTCCTCCTCTTCTACCACCTCCTAATTCGGTCAGCGACATACCTTCACCACCAAATTCAGCACAGCCATGGGTAAATGTCAGCAGGCCGTTCTGAAACTCATGTGTTTGGGGGACAGGCCCCACACGGCGCAGGAGTTGTGGCAGGGTATACAACAACAGACCGACGAGTGGTTGCTGCTGGGGAGCCTCAAGCCCGGCCTGGTGGTTTGTGAAAATGGGCGAAATCTCGTTGCAGCTCTGGGACTAGCCGGTTTGACTCACATCCCTTGTCTGGCGCATGTGCTGAATTTGGTGGTGCAGAAATTCATTCACAACTACCCCGACATGTCAGAGCTGCTGCATAAAGTGCTGGCCGTCTGTGCGCGCTTCCGGCTTTCTCATCCTGCCGCTGCTCTCCTGTACTGACTGGTTTGGCCGCCTTCAACTTCTTGGTCTCCAAATTGTCCACATGGTCATAGCTAGCCCTTTGTGCCTTGGAGGTGCTGGCCCGCCCTGCGGCCAGTGTATTGTCTGAACAAACACAGCGGCCTGTCCCCAGCCAACGTGGACAAGCTGACGTTCATAAAAATGAACCAGGCATGGATCCCACAGGACCTGTCCATTCCTTGTGCAGAATAGACATTTATAACTGCCTCGCCCTCAACCATACATTCTTGTACTCCAGGGCACTTCTTTATTAAATCCTCTTTTTTTAATTGTACCATTATTTTGGGGGCAACACCAAGTTGAATGAACCTCTCCTCTGTCTGGGTGCCAGAGGCCTACATTTCAGCTAATCGCCTGCTGCTTTGGTGCATGACATTAACCTCTTTTTGCTGTCAAATGACCTCTCCTCTGTCTGGGTGTCAGGGGCCTAAAATTCTGTTAATCGCCTGCTGCTTTGGCGGGTGGCATGAAGCCTTATTTTCTGCTATGGGACCTCTCTCCTCTGTCTGGCTGCTGGGGCCTAAATAACTGAAAATGGCCTTTTCCATTGGTGGTTGACATGAAGCCTGATTTTCTGCTATGGGACCTCTCTCCTCTGTCTGGGTGCCAGGTGCCTACATTTCAGATAATCACCCGTTGCTTTGGTGGGTGACATTATCCTCTTTATACTGCCAAATGACCTCTACATTGTCTGGTTGTCAAGGGCCTATATTTTGTTTCATTGCCTGCTGTATTGGTAGGAGACATTAAACTTTTTTTACTTTCAAATGACCTCTACATTGTTTGGTTGTCAGGGGCCTATATTTTGTTTCATCGCCTGCTGTATTGGTGGGAGACATTATCCTCTTTTTACTGTCAAATGTCCGCCTCATTGTCTGGTTGTCAGGGGCCTATATTTCGTGTAGTCGCTTGCTGCATTGGTGGCAGACATTAAACTATTTTTACTGTTAAATGACCGCCCCATTGTCTGGTTGTCAGGGGCCTATATTTCGTTTAATCGCTTGCTGCATTGGTGGAAGACATTAAACTCTTTTTACTGTTAAATGACCTCTCCTCTACCTGGGTGTTAGGGGCCTACATAAATGATAATGGCCTGTTCCATTGCAGGTTGACCTGAGGCCTGTGTTGCTGTTACTGGACCGCTCTCCTCTTTGTGGGTGCCATTGTCCTGAATTAGTGAATGAGGCCTGTGGCACTACTGGGTGAAATCAATACTGTTTTGGCATAATTGTAACTCTCCTCTTTGTGGGTGCAATGGGTCTTAATCTGTGAATGAGGCCTGTGGCATTGCTGGGTGAAATCAATACTGTCTTGGCGTGATTTTAACTCTCCTCTTTGTGGGTCCCGTGGGCCTGAATGTTTGAATGAGGCCTGTGACACTGCTGGCAGACATGAATCCTTCTTGGCTGTGATGTGAACTTCAACTCCCATGTGTGAGAGTGATCAGTCGCTTTCGATGATATACACTATATATGTTCTGTATTTGAAATCCATGTTATACGCTTAATTTAAGTATGAGAAGTACACATATTCTGTTTTCATATATTCCACTGTAATAAAGATAAGGTCGGGGCCACATAGAACATTGTGGAGACATGTGTCTGCAAGAAAATAGGAGTATTTGTCCAAAATAGCTTTTAGGACCATTCCAGGGTGAGGGAGTATTGGATCGAGATGTTGGGATACAATGTACTCCCCAATTCTAGGAAATGGTGTTGATAACAAACACAGATGGTTAGCATGTCCAAGTCTGTCTTGGGAGCGTGACCTTTAGCTTCATATTTTGTCAGGATGATTTATAACCTAGTTATATAACTGTTTGTATTGCCAATATGTATCATGAGGGATTGTGTAATCTGTATTATCCAATTGTATTCCTTGAAAATGTCTTGTACCTCCGTATGCTCCTTGTACTCCCAAGACTAAAACGGGGGTATATAATAAAGTACTTTGGGAGGGAGACCTCATAAAACACCAGATTATGCCTGGAGAGATCTGTCTGTGATTTATTCGGCCGATTCAGTTAATTAATTTCTACCTGACTAACAAGATTACTCCGACAATTTCTGGAGACCCTCAGCGAGATACCCAACCTTCGAGGTCCGGACTGAACTGTGCGGAGTACCCATGGTCCAGGAACGCAAATCCTAGGTAAGTGGGCCCTTGACTCACCTGTGGGCGCTTCAGAATCAGTCCATCTTGCAGGGTTCGGGTATCACTCAGGTAGATTTTGATTAACAGCTTTATATTGATTATACTAATGTCTGTCTGTCTTAATGTACTGATATAATTAGGATGATTTGGCTTTGCTACTAACACGCTTAAAAATCTGTTAGAATATGTGTTTGGTACTAATACTACAGCTGCTGCTAATTACAATTGGTACGAGGGGTTTGGAAAGTTGGAAAAAAAGAATCCAGAAGTTGTGCTCTGTGACTGCTTGGCTGCTTGCCATAAGCAGACAGAGTAACCAGTAACCGGGATTGTGTGTGCAATACATTGTTATCCTTTGGTATCTTGCTAGCCCAGGTCAAATGAAATATTGAGGTAACAACAGATGTACAGATGTATGAGGAATATATCTGAGTTGTCTTAGGATTGCTTTTATACGTGTTTGTGTGTGTCTATTTGTGGTATAAGATTTGTCTTAACCCCACAGAGTCGCCTCTGCATTCTGATATCCCATTGACTTCCTATGTGCAGTTTGCAAACGTCTAGTCTGACTTAACTTGAAAATTTGTATTGTGTACTGCAAGTGATTATACATAGCGTGGAACCAAAAAAAGGTCAAGGATCGCTACCTTCGACCTGGTATGCTATGGGGACTATTTCTAGCAAGCGAGAACAGGAAGAAGAAGTCTGTCCCAGGATTACAATGAAACGCTTGGTAGAAATAGAGCACGGAAGGTGGGCAACTAAGAATGCTTCATATATATTTAAAAAGGCTGGTATGCCAATGGCTGGGTGCCTAGATACCCATCGCTGGGAAAAATTTATGGTTGAGGAAAAGCAGTGGATTGAGAAGCATGGATATTCTTCTCAAGTAAAGGCATGGTTAACTACGTCAACCAATCATGATCCCCATAATAATACAAAGGATGAAGAAGGATTTATGTGTGCTGGTAGCACAGATAATCATAGTAATTCTGAAGGTATGCAGTCTAGCCCTGATACTTCTCCAGCCTCCGCTCCAGCTCCTATGCCTGTGTCTCCACCAGTTACTGCCTACTCACTCATCCCCTCATCCCCAGCACTTGAAACACATAAGCAACTTTATCCAGATACGTCCAGGTTGACAACGCCTAGTACAAGTACTGAGTACGGTGATATGACTAGGTTAGAGCAGACATATGCACAACATCCACCTCCTCCAGCATATGTGGCAACCCCCATACAGTGGAGTTCACAACCCACATTAGCGTTGACTCCCTCTCCGCAAGGGGGGAGAGAAGATGGTTGGATATGTACATATTGCAGGCATTGCAACCCCATGAATAAGAATCGATGTGAGGAATGTCACACTAACTGGAATAAACAAGCTGAGACATGCTGGAGAACCAGTATAGTGCTGTCACCCAATACATAATCAAAATTAGATGTTAGGTCTCCTCGGACTACATCCACTCTGGCACCCAGTGCTTTAAATGCAGCTCCTAGGAAAATAATTACACAATTAGAAAGGAGTGGTGGGGAGTGGCATGTGGTTAAAGGGGACTCAGAACATGCTAGAAACCTGTGCTCTTCTACTTGGATCTGCAAGTGTGGTAATGTTTATCAGGGCAATGAAAATTCTGAATGTGCAAGTTGTGGGGTAATGAATCCCAGACTCTTTTCAAGTGTCCCTGCAATTGGGATTCACCCAGTACTGATTCAAACCGCCCGGCAGTGCGATGATGCAGGTCAACCAGCTAGAGTCACTCAACAAGTTGAATGGTATAAACCCTGGAGTCAGGGAGAGCAACTTGTAATGATAGAAAAGCTCCCTGATCCCTATAAGGATCCAACTGTTTTTTATAAAGGGTTACAGCGAATACAGCAAACTTATGACGCTGTGTGGGACGATCTAGCTGCCCTTTGCTCTGCTTGGTTAGGTACGCCTTTAGCGGAAAAGATTAAGAAAGTGGCAGGAGCAGGCATTGAGCCAGTTCCAGTTAATGCCGACGCCAGCTTAAAAAAGTCAGGAGAAATGTTTTTGGCAAGACTACAGGCTGTTATAAAAGACCTCAATAGTAACATAGGAACAGGTTTGCCAGAAGCCTATCAGGCTTCTGATGAGACAGTTGACAAGTATCATGGCGAGTTGTCAGCATATTCAAAGATCAGGATTTTGAGGTTAGTGAGCCCAATAGCAGAGATAGCCGAATACTTAGAACATGTTTCATAAATGGGTTAAGAGAGGATTTGCAGACTGAATTAATGAAAGAGGAGATGCAAAAGAGGAAAAGAAAACAGGCAGCGAAGCAGCCGATTACTGTACTTATTGCTGCATATGCTGACCAGTTTTCGGGAGGAGGAAGGGGAGCCAATAGCCAAGTGAGAAGGGAAAATGAGAAAGGGAATATGTATGATCAAAAGAGAGGAGCGACAATAAATGTAGATGAGTATAAGAAAAATGGATTGCACTTTGGATGTGGCGGGAGAGGTCACATGAAAAGGGATTGTCCCTCCAGACAGCAAAGGTCTCAGAATAATTCATGCAGCGCTCAGATGAATCAAGCTGCAGCAACTCAGATTCAGCTGGCCACAGTAGGTCATTAAGAATATGATGACTAGGAAATAGGCAGCCCCCAACTTACTGAATAAAAAACAACAGTGAATGTCCCACCCCATCCAGGCCCAAAAGCAATTGTAAAATTAACACTACCTGATGGTAAAAATGTCGACTGTATAGTCGATACGGGGGCGAGCCAAACCATTTTAAAAGCCCATGAAATTGCATCAAAATACTTAAGCCCTGATCAGGTAATAGGGGTGGGTTTGGGAGGAGAAATGTGTGCATTAAGGCAAACTAATCCCTTGAAGGTAAGAATTGATGATACAACCGATATATGCATGCAATTATTGGTATCTGAAAGTGGCCCTGTGAATCTTCTCGGGACAGATCTATTACGCGCCATTAATGCAATTATTAGGTTTGAAAAAAAAAGTGGTATCGGTGACAGGGCCCCTTATGAAACCCATTTTGACAATATTAAGTGCTTTAATTAGCCCATTGAACAAAGATGCTTTGCAGGGAGAAGATCCTGCCCAGTATAAGGAAGTGGAGGATCTGCTTGCAAAGGTACCTGCTGGATTATGGGTTAGAAGTAAAACAGATGTTGGCCTGCTCCAAGTAGCCCCTGTAAAAATTAAATTGAAATCTGGAGTAGTGCCTGTTAAGATTAAACAGTACCCCCTAAGCAAGGACCAAATTACTGCAACAGCAGTACAGGTAGAAGAATATCTCGAGATGGGGGTCATAAGGGAATGCCGATCCCCTTATAATACACCTCTTTACCCAATAAAGAAGAGGGTAGAACCTGGAAAACCCCAGGCATATTGGATGATACATGATCTCAGAGAAATTAACAAACTAATGATTATTGATACGCCCATTGTACCTAGCCCGCATACATTACTTAACCAGATTCCTCCCAACTCCATGTATTTTACTGTCATTGACTTGGCAAATGCATTTTTCTCAGTCCCAGTGGAGGAAGAAAGTCAATTGCTGTTGGCTTTCTTCTTTAATGGGAAACAATACTGCTGGACAAGATTGCCTAAGGGAGGAGCAACATCTCCTTCAGAATTTTCTGAAGCAATGGCAAGAGTTCTCCTGTCCTGGCATCCCAGGAATGATGATACTCTGCTGCTTCAGTATGTAGATGACTAGCTCCTCAGCACAACAACTAAGGCAGTATGTCTTGAAGAAACACTTTCCCTTTTGATACTCTTGCATCTGGAAGGATGCCGAGTTTCAAAAGACAAGGTGAAATTATTGGGTCATTGTATTTCAAACCAGGCCAAACACATAACACCAGAGAGGAAAAAGGCTGTTGCACAATTGAGAGAGCCCACTTCTGCCCGAGAACTGAGAACGTTTTTAGAGCTTGTCAGATATGTCAGAGAGTGGATTGCTTCAGCATCATCACTCATGCAGCCTCTTTTTGATGTCCTAGTAGTGTGTAACAAAGGACATCCATATGCTTTCACTGCGGAGGCAGTTGAGGGTTTCAGAGGATTGAAATTGGCAATCATATAAGCACCTTGTTTAGGTATACCAAACTATGATCTTGATTTTAATCCGTTCTGTCATGAAAGTGTAGGGCACGCAAAGGGAGTGTTAACTCAATTACATGGAGGTAGACATCGCCCACTAGGCTATTATTCACTTCACCTTGATGTAGTAGCCAGAGGTGCGCCTTCCTGCATACGAGCAGCAGCGGCCTGTGCACATTTAAAAGGGAAGGTTGCTGACATAGTCCTGGATCACGCACTCACAATTTATGTACCACATGCGGTTCAGGAGCTGTTAGCACAGGCAAAACTTGCCATTTGTCAATGGTAAGGCTAACTAAGTATGAAGTTGCTCTTCTTACTCCACCTAATATAACAAGCAAGAGGTGTACTATCCTGAATCCAGCTACCCTGCTTCCAGAAGTTGAGCAGCTGGGTCAGGATGAAAGTAGAGCAAGCGTTCCATAATCCTCATAGGCCTCAGAGCAGTGGCAAGGTAGAACGCCTGAATGGAACGTTGTAATTAAAGATTCAAAAAGCAGAAAGCAATGGCAGAGACAGGAAAACCATGGACAGAGTGTTTTCCCATAGCATTGTACTCAGTTAGAGTTACTCCACACAGGAAAACTCAATTGAGTCCCTTTGAGGTATTATTTGGCACTGCGCCAAAAACAGGCTTATATTTTCCTCAGCAGCTCCAGGCCATTCATTCAGACATGATTCAGTATGTAGGAGCATTACATAAAAGGCTGCAGCAGACTCATGATCGTGTTTTCAGTTCCATTCCAGATCCTTCTACATTGGAAGGTACACATGCACTAAAACCCGGAGACTGGGTCACGGTTAAGAGACATGTGAGAAAAGCTTTGGACCCCGGATTTGATGGTCCATTCCAAGTCCAGCTTACTACACCCACCTCTGTGAAGCTGGAGGGAAGACCTACTTGGATCCACACTTCACATTGCAAGAAATTGCTCAGACCATGAAATTGGGAAAGTATCTTGGGTTGTATGTTGTTATGCATTATGTCCTTGACGTACATACAGAAAGTCAAATATCACAAAATTGTCTCCAAGATGAAAGGATTATCAGATTGTTGGATCTGTAGTCATTCCCCTATATCCTCTAAATCCATGCCATACATACTGTAGCTAGTCCCCTTACTGAACGGGAGCTATTAGAACTACCCTGTTGGGATTTGCCTCCCCTTAACTTAGAAGCTCCTCATGGGGATACCGCTATATCATTACCTGTAACAGGATGGTTAAACTACCCCTGGTGGCAGGTGAACATATCAGAAAGAATAGGCTCTTGGTATGAGTTTACTTCCCTAGATGATGGATGGAAAGCCAGGCCTATTAGTACCATAGAAGTAGGGGAAATCCCCATTGATTAGATCAAAATAGGTTTTGCCAGGGAAAACCAACGAGCAGATGAGAAAACTAAAGAACTCAAATATTACTTGGCTAGGGAGATTCATAATCTTTCATGGAATTATACTAAATTTTTCCCATCTGGCCAGAGAGGCCAATGTGGAGCACAAGGTGCTTATGAGCCAGGATATGGAGAAACAGATGAAGACTTAGCGGGGTACAAGGGAGACGGAAGCATAGGAATGAGTATAGATCCTAATAAGCCACGTATCACTCGCTAATATTGTGGCCCCCTACTGTATTATTTTGCTGTTACCAATGATGACAACCCAGATTCTTGTTGAATATATGAGGGAACTACAATGTTAATTTCCATTATAAATGCTCTAATTCAAAAGAGTCAATTCCAGCTGTCCAAAGATATATACATAGTGTGTTGCAGCAGAGCATTTAAATGGCTTCCTCGAGGGGTTGGAGGTACCTGTACTCTAGCTAGACTAGAGCTGGCAACTTGGACATGGCAGCCTGAAGACATACCTTAACAACATTTGCCTGGTCACATGCTTGTGAGATGAGATGCTGAAACCCCAGTTTTACCTACCATGCCAGAGAGACCTCTTTTTAAGCACCCAACAATATTAATTAATGCCGAACCATCTACATGGCAAAAAGTAGGAATGTATCTTCCCTATCTAAGTAACTACTATTTGTCTACAGGAGTGTTAAATAATGCTAAACAAATTGAAGATCTAGGTGAACTGTTTGATAATATCACTGATTATCTTTTTGATGCTGTAGAGGTAAACGCTATATATTTAAAACAGATAATTATTGTGACAAATCAGCATGCTGTTGTATTAGACTATCTTACAGCCGCTCAAGGGGGGCTATGCCAAATAGTAGGCCCTGCTTGTTGTTATTATATTGATCCTATGTAACAATGGCAGTTGGAAGCCGCCAGCGTGCAGTGCGTCCGACTACGTACCTCAGTCGAACTGCACGCGGGGCTCCTCCTCTTCGCTGCAGGCTCCGGACCCGCTTCTTTTGTATCTTGCAGGAGCCGCAGGCATCCTGGTACCTTAAAGGTTAATGCACGCTCCTGATTCCGCCCTCTCTCCAATCTTGGCCAGGCACCACCTTTATAAGGGCGCTTCCCCCTTCCTGCAATGCATGAGCAATATTGTACTTCCTACAGCTAAGGCTCCTGTTATTCCTGCATTCGATATCCTGCTTATGACCTCTGCCTGTATCCTGACCTCGTCTCTGCTTGATCCTCTTGTACCTCGCTGCTCTCAAGTTAAAGACCCGGACTGTCGACCTCGCCTCTGTCTGCTGTGCAGATCGTTATACCAGCTCCACCTGGACTAACTCAGCTCTGCTGTTCTCACAGCACTAGCTCTGCTATACCACTTGCTCAGCTCAGCATTATCCTGCGGCTGTCTGCTATATTGCCTGTTTCCCCGGTGCTAGCATCGGGGCTTTCTGGCCTGCCAGGCCAGCTGCCACTTAACCGGGACCACTCTTGCGGTAGTGACCTGGTGTCTCCTCTCCAGCTTCCGCATCCTGGAGCGGGATAAAGGGTGAAAACCAGGGGGACACTTAGACTCCGCTCCCAAGTTTGGCCCAAAGCCAAACCGGTAAGTGGCACAGTGGGTCCACACCCGTTGATCTGTTACATCCTAACAGAGTGTTCCGAATAACACATGACTTGCAGCAAGCAGAAAGATTAAGAG